>RCWM02000170.1:0-615000 GCA_003667255.2 Euschistus heros | reverse complement strand
ATCAACTCAGCTATATTATTACAAATTGAAAAAAAAAATTCTTCATTAAAACTCAAAGAGATCTTGGTCAGAGTGAAAAAGATACAATGTTTACTTACATGGAATTCTCGGGTACCGAGTTTACTATTCTTTTAATTCCTTTTTATTCTTTTAATGAAAACAAAAATGAATAACATGAATACAATTAATCAGTTTTGTTCGAGTTTTTGCTTAATATGGGTGCGCATACAACTATCCGTGAACGAGGAATAATAATCAACAATTTTAAAATGGGCAAAACACAACGGAAAAAATTCATGCAATTTGATGATCTCTTCTTTCCGCTAGACGTTTAATCCACATTGTTCTTTCTTTTTCAATATAAATTTTGTGGCACAGCTCTTAATTTATTTAGCTTGTTTAACTACATGTTATACACTTCATTCTCATGTTTCTCATTTATAACATTGTTCAGTGGACAAAGAGTTAAAATATACCTTAAATAATAGACGATGTGTATAAATCGAAGTAAATGAGAAACGTGAGGATGGGACTAAAGTCCATATAAATGTAGTGAAACAAACTAAATAAATTAGTAGGTGTGCCACAAATTTTATAATATAGAACCAAATCTCCTTCTACATAAATTGTAATTAAATTCTTTTTCAATCTGCATTTTCTTGTTTTTTTTTCACAAAGTTTTTTTTCAGGCTAAAAGTAAAATCAATCGCCTTTTGGCATCGGAAATTCTGGTTGCTTTTTCAATTTATTCGATTATAAAGGTGTGAATAGAAGTTTTGACAATCTTTGGCTGTTTCCTTTAGTAAACAACTCTATCTATACGAATGAACAGATTACAGTCCTGATATACTGAATAACTTATGAAACATGCCTAATTCACCAAGCCAACCATGGTCAACAGCCCAATGGGACTTTGTCGCGGATATCGTCGAAAAGCTAAACTCATTTCGTTTCTCTCATCCTGCATAGCTGCATACTAGATGAGAAGAGTCTTCTAAAAATACAACACTGTTTGTGTGGCCCCCATGCAGCAAGTGACTTTGTATACTTTAACAAAAGTTGAGGGGAACTGTAGTTCCTATTGCCAGGATAAGGGTTAAGTGCTATTTTCAACTCTCCTTTCCAATACTAAAAAAAATTAAATTAAATCAGTTTCCAATTGGATGAGTAGTATAGAACAATAATGGTCTTACATTAAAATTTATTATAACTTTTAACTTTTATCTTGAATGGTATAAGTAAAAGTTTAACTTGTATATAAAAGAGTTAAAAATATTTTTATTTTTTTTTAGAACACATACTTTTAATGCTAAAACCTATATTTAACTGTTATTTCATTACTTTTATTTTAACCTCTTTTAAATAAAAGTTTTTATAAATATGTAAATCCCTAAAAACGACATCTTTTCAAGCATGATTGAATTTCAAATTTCACAATTAACTATCTAAGATAAGTAAAGTAAACTGCTGACCATTGCTTTATTTTTATCCATAACACTCCGTTGCACATCACCTCACTTGCAAAAAAAAACAGAAGAAAATATATAACGCTCATGTATTTCAAAATTTACTACTCAAAACCCTGCATTAAAACAAATGTAGATTTCTCTGTCTTCTATGAAATGTCGAAAGTGTACATGAATTATTATTTAATCCAAACTTAAGCGAGATGTATCAGGTGGGATTTGAAGTTTGTTAGGATACATTTTTGACATTTCATGAACTTAAACATGATGATAAACCAAAAATAAAGATTTTTGAGTTGCTACTTTTAAAATTCAGGTGTGATAAAGTAAAAAAAACAAAACAAAAAAAAAAAAACCTGTAGCTAGATGTATTGGCTGCTATAAAGCGGTGAGCGAAGCGCCTTGAACTTGAAGCAATGGAAAGCTTGGCGGACTAATCGGTCTTTTTGCCAACTACTAGTTGGGCCATCTCTGGTTTTTACTAAGCTACTATTCAATTAGGATTAATTAATTGCCACTTCTATGGGAATAATTTTATTAGAAAATTAGTTTTGAATGCTAAACAATTATATTCAGTTCTAAAACACACAAAATTTTCAACACATCAGCACTATGCTACTTGGATTATACATACTAAAGTTTTAAAAAATGTAAGACAAGAAATCAAATATTGGTATTCAGCTGAGGAGATCCAACACATATCTGAAATATACTTATCATGGAAGAGAGAAGGGGCAGGTAGGTTAAATTTTTGGGATTTACCTAGAGATTTATCCAATGACTCATTGGAATTTTCCGTTCCTATAGGAAACAAATTTCAAATGGGGCTATTGGAAATATTTATCTTGTCATTTAATCAAAAATCTTGATCGGTTTTAAACGAATTTATTATATCTAATGATTCATAGATATTTTTAATGTTAGGCTATTTTCTACTTGATGTATTATTTTTACTCCCGAGTCTTTATTGAATTTATAGTTATTTTCATTTAGATGGATAGCGAAATTGAAATTTTGAGTATTATTATTATTGTATGCTCTTATATGTTTTTTACTCTTTTGATTTACCGATCATCCAGTTTTTTTCCTGTATTTAGGTTTGTAATAATTACATTTTACCATAGATCGTATAAACGTCTTTTTTGGAAAGGGTTTAATTTGTCACTAGGTGAAGGGGAATAAGATGATAATGATTTATCTATTTTAAATTCAGGATTTAAACCTATTTTTTTCAATTCCTTTCCGAATGTTGGGTCATAATATGGTATCAAAATATATGCTGAATATATGCAGCTATTGCTTTTCTTTCACATGTTTTATGCCTTAATGCTTTTCGTTTGTACTGAATTTGGGAAGCACTATTTGAAAAATTGTAATCTATGGAAAATTATAAATTATATTTGAAATTAAAATTGGTTTTTATTTAAAGGAACGATCAACAAATATTCACCCTTAGTGAGGATCCTAGGTACCCAGTGACATGCCGAAGAGGGTCTGTACCCGTTAGCTTAGCAGATACTTTACTTGTTGTTGAAGATGACAATGGAGGCAACATCACTAATGGTCAGTAATTAATGTAACGTGAGCACTATTCATTTAAAAATTTAATTTGTTCTTTATTTACCTGCTATTTAGTAATAAAAATAATAGAATGGAGAAGAAGATAACCAGAGATGCAGTTTGAAACATTGGCATGCATTAAAGTATTTTTACTTAAAACTGGTGTTCCTCTTTGACTGCATCCCTGAATATCTTTTTCTCCATTCATCTTAACAGTCAACTATACTTTTATCAATTAAAATAATAGTAATAATAA
Organism: Euschistus heros; assembly: GCA_003667255.2. Taxonomy (NCBI): domain Eukaryota; kingdom Metazoa; phylum Arthropoda; class Insecta; order Hemiptera; family Pentatomidae; genus Euschistus; species Euschistus heros. The sequence goes on along the minus strand of RCWM02000170.1, from coordinate 611,718 downwards.
TAAATATATTGAATTATAAAATATTGGTCTGTTATACGAAGTATTATTTCCTTAACATATTAATTTTCTATTAATATATTAGGAAATAACTGCCCTCAGACAAGACATATAAGTGTGTATACATAATGTAGAATACATAGCACAATATTTTATTATTTTTTTAAAAATATTTATCGTGAAGTAACACAAGTAATGTTGATATTTCTGAATTCTTAGTTTAACTATATCCAGTAATCAAGAGAATAGTTAACAGTATAAAAAAGTAAACAATATTTTTACATTCTGTAACTATTAATCTAATCATGACATGTTCATCTTACAGTAACTTGTATAAGAAGGGATTATGAAAACAATATTTCTGCAATATTCATCTACGAAGCCGGACCATTGCATACAGCATGGAATGTTTTTAACAACACCATCCAATATAGACTTAATACAGCTAAAGATGTGAACAAAGTCGATGAAAAAAAAGTTTTAAAGGAATATACTGTTGGTAAGTGTAGTGATACAATTTTTGTTATTTAATTTATAAATTTTACAATGGAGGGTAGCGAGTAGGTACTCCTCACGATCCCGGTGAAGGACAGACCTGCTTCAGGGATCTAGCGACCCTGCCCACGTGAGCTCTTGATTTTCCCCACATTCCTTTATCCGGGGGGAATCATGTCCCTAACCTGAAGTCCTTTATTACCAGTTATATCCCAATCATATCCCTATCCAACCCTCCCCCTGGGGACCTCAGGGGGCCAGTAGAACCAAGGATACGGGACCTTGATTGTTGGGCTAATCACCCACAACCGAGTAGAAATTATTCATATCCCTATACTTGGCCTCGGATATCAACAGACTTCAAGGTTACAACACGGCAAGGAAAAGGATATTCGTTTTGGAACATGGAATGTACGGTCTCTGACAGGAAAGAAGGTGGAAAAAATTGAAGAATTGACCCAGTATCATGTACACATACTAGGAATAGCAGAAATAAAAAAGGAAGGATCAGGAGAAGTTAAACTAGAGAGAGGATTTACTATGATATACTCAGGTGTTGCCCCTGGAAATAGAGCCAAAGAGGGAGAAGGCATTATATTTTGTGAAGAGTTGTTCAGACAGGTTGAAGACTGGCATCCTATCAGTTCAAGAATAATAACTGCCAACATGCGACTAAAAACTGAAAAGGTCACTATAATTCAAGTATATACCCCAACAGAAGAGGCAGATATCCTAGACAAAGAATAGTTCTATAATGATTTGGAAAGAATGGTAGAAAAGAGTAGAAATTCTAACAGGAGCATTATTGTAATGGGAGATTTAAATGCCCATACAGGAAATGATTGCAGAAGAGCACAGGGCGTAATGGGTATACATGGCGTAGAACCAACATTGAATAGAAATGGCCAACGACTGCTAGAATTCTGCATTGACAATGACCTACTTATAGGAAATTCTTATTACCCTCACAAAACAGTACACAAAATTATATTTTCAGCTGCCGAAAGGAATGCAAACAGTGTAATTGACTATTTTCTCTATAGTTGAGATATTAGAGGGCTTTTTACTGATGTAAAGGTCATAAGTGGAGCAGAGATTAGTAGTGACCATTTACTCTTAGTAGCTGACACTGGTATCCTGAGAGAAAAGCGAAGGAATCCAAAGATCTTCCAAAGAATTGAAGTAAAACAACTTCATGACCCTTTAAAAAAGGCTCTCTATGAAAATGAAATACAGAATAGGCTGCAAGAGGTGAGCTTTGATAAAAGCGTAGATGAAATCTGGGAAAACGTTAAGGAAAACATTCTGGCATCAGCTGGCTCAGTTTGCGGGGTAAAACGCATAAGTACAAGAGGAAAACGAACCTCTTGGTGGAGTGAGGATCTCCGAAAAGTGATCAAGGAGAAGAAGGTGTCATAGAACATCTATTGTAAAAATAGAACAGCCCAAAATTGGCAAGCATATGTGAAGCTAAGAAATGCTTCCAAGACAGCAGTCCTAAGCTAAGAAAGAATCTTGGAAAAAGTTTGGAGGAATTCTCGAAAACGACCGCAAGGATAATATCAAGGTATTCTGGAGAAAAATAAGGGCTTTGAAAGGAAGAACATGCAAAGCAGTAAGAAACATTAAGAATACAAAAAATGAGATCATATCCAATGACAAAGACATATTGGAAACCTGGCAACAGTTCTATGAAAGACAATTTAAGGAGGAAAGGCATAGGCATCACTATGAAGAGCCAAGGGACTGGAATATTTATATGATTTTGGGAATAATTTATATGACGATGCCATCGAAGAAGATGAGATTGAGCGGGCCATCGAAAAGGTGAAGCTAGGTAAGGCCCCAGGAAGGGATGATATAGCTCCCGAATTTATTAAGTATAGAACTCACAAAGGACCTACAATCCTTATTTCAAAGGATATGGGAAGAAAAGAAGATACCAAAGAACTGGGAGTATGATATTATCGTTCCTATTCACAAAAAGGGCTCCCAGAATCAAAGCACTAATTACAGACCAATTTGCCTGTCTCATGTTGTATACAAAGATATACACATCCATATTGGAGAACCGTCTGAGACCACTGGTTGAAAAGGATATAGGAAATGAGCAATCGGCTTTCTGTCCCAATAGACAGACACAAGACCATTTCTTCACATTAAGAAATATAATGGAGGAAAGCTGGGATAAAGGTAGAAGTATATATTTTGCTCTCCTTGACCTAAAAGCAGCTTTCGACTCAGTCCCCAAAGAGGAGATATGGGAAGCGCTACGAGCAAGAAATGTTCCCAAAAATTTAATAGAGGCAATAAAGTCCATTTACCAAGATGCAAAGGGAATTGTAAGACTTAATGGGCATGAGTCTCAGGAATTCAGAATTGAAAAAGGAGTTAAACAAGGGGATTGTTTGAGCCCTCTTCTGTTCCTATTATACATGGATGAGATAGCAACCATGTGCAAGTGGAGAACAGGGCGGGCACATTTAGGACAATGGAATCTGCAACCTGTTGTAATACAGATGCTCCTCTATGCAGATGACACCGTTCTTAATGCAGACTCCATACAGAGATTACAGCAGGCCATCACAGAATGGTATGAAGAGCTATTTAGGAAGGGTATGGCAATAAATACTGAAAAAAGTAAAGTTCTCCATATAGGCAGGCATCAAGAAGACATGCATATTATGTGCAATGGAGAGGAATTGGAAGTAGTCTCTGATTACACTTATTTGGGAACAGTCATACATTGGTCACGTAAAATAGACTATGAAATATCACACAGCATAGGCCGTGCTAATGCTGTGTACTACCAGATTTGTAATAGTGTCATTGGTAAAAAAGAGGTTAATAGAGACACTAAATTACTCATCTTCAAAACAGTGTACTTTCCAATCCTTCTGTATGGTGCCGAAAGCTGGGTCCTAACGGAAAAGCTTCAAAGTCAGATAACCGCATCCAAAATGAAATTTCTTAGGAGAGCAGCTGAAAAAACAAGACGAGATAGAGTCAGGAATGAACCCATTAGAGTGACGCTCAATTTAAGTTCCATCCAGGATTTACTCGAGAAAAGACTGATGCAGTGGTTTGGTCACGTCTGCAGAATGGAACAACACCGTGATCCAGCCAAATCTATTGAATATCACCCAACTGGAAAGAGACCAAGAGGACGTCCCAGAACATCATATATATGGAGCACATAGAAAAGCTAGGACAGAAGAGAGGGAAAACACTTCCGTAACTGAGAGGCTTGGCAAGAGACAGGGAAGTCTGGAGGACTTGGCTAAGTGCACCCCCACGCTGAAAAGCACTATGGGGGAAAGCAAAAGAAGAAGAGAATTTTTCTGTGATATAATAGTGTATAAATATGATCCCATGGCCTTCTGTATTATACATATAGCTCAAATCCAGAGCTGTTGAAAACTTTTTCTAGATCAATGCAATAGGGTTGTAGGATCTGAAATGAGAAGAAATGTAATTACAGAACTATTAGGGAGTACCTAACCCTTCATTGTGTTACACACTACTAATATGACATCTGTCAAATATTTATTTTTATATCTAGCATGAAAGTGTCAAACTATACTTTGATTGACTGGTGGCATATTGTTGACATCTCTTTTGAAACACAAGGTATTGTATATGTATATAATACACCAACAAACACAATGGAGTCGTGTTGATCTTAGTTTTTCAGAATGTGGTCAGTGCCAGGATGTTTCTGGAACAAAACACTCTTTTCATCTCACATTCTTGTTTTCTCAAATTTTGTGCTGGTGAGGAGACACTTAAGAAAAAGTTTCTTTGGGCCATTTTTTTTTTTTATCATTAATTTTTCAAATTGGAATTCTAGATTAGCCATTCATGGTGAAAAAAGATTATTGATTGTAACAAGAAAAAATTTGATGAATTAAAAAAACTTAAAAAGAGTTTTGAATGAGGGGTTATTCTAGTGATTTTATATCATAATTACATTTTTCCTTACAATTGTTTTTTCATTATTGCAAAGAAAAGAGAATAAGAAAAGGAGGATTAAAGAAAAGAAAGTATTTATCTTTGTGATTAATACTCAAGAGTTATTCAGTATATTACAAAAGAAAGAAGACTACATTATTGCAAAATAAAATTAAAAACTAAATAAGATTTTAATTCTGAGTATCCTCTTACACTGCACAAGCGGTAGAAGAGATTTTTTTATTAAGTATCCACATTTGTACTAATTAAAATTAAATTAGGGTGTTTTTCTTCTTCTTTTTTAACTTAATTTGTTTTTAAATTATTTTTTTATGTTTGATGTTATAGAAATATACTAATATAAAACTAAATATAAATTTATTTACAGATTGTGCAGAATATGGAATTTATACTGGTGATAAGGGTCTTTGTCAGGGAGCAATGGCATCTTTGTGTGGTTAAATCATATTGTTAGAAGATTATCTCAAGGCAATATGCTTTCACTTATATTTATTTTAATATTTTATATGAACTTAAGTTAATTACCTATCTTAAGAATTACGCCTTATCTAACAGTGATGTGGTACTTAAACAATTATTTGTAATTTATTTTTAATAAAAATAGTATATTTATAAGTGGTTGCATTTTTATTATTAGAATTCACCTTTACACAAATTTATTAAATTCCAACAATAATTCATGTACATATATATATATATATATACATATATATATACACACACACATACACATGCACAATCTGGTGTTCCATATATCTACCTAAGCTGAAAGATTCTAAATGATATGGTTTTATCTGTACCTTTTTATTTAATTGGTCATCTGAGTCCCTTTTTATGTCAAAAATAGTTATATTGTGCTGATATTTCGTTTTTGTTTCTGATACGCTACACTAGAACAGTGATCACCTCTTCTACCGCTGTTTAGATTCATTCACAGAAAAAAAAATTTTATGTAAGATGACAAAAAGGATTTAATCAGGATAAGGGAATTAGATGCATCTGATCATCTGAAGCATCTTCCCCTACAACATCAGATATGGTTGAAGAATCCAGAAATATTATTTTGTAATGATGACTAGTGATGTTTATTAATTTTAAAAGATTAAAAGTTATAAAAAAAAAGTTATGTCAACAGATTTGTTTTTCTTTTTTGTATCATTTTTTCTTACTACATACAATCCATTATACGAGCAAATGGTATAATACAGTAAGAAGATATATATTATTTAGCATAGCCACCTATTTCTTCTCCAAATTTAATATACTCTTACTTTAAATAATATAAGCTATCAAATTAATATAAGCTATGAGAATTTCATTACATCTTGATTGACGTATATGCTGAGATGCAAATAATGCAGCTTCCTGACGATTTAAACACTTGGTAAATATTTGTTAGTTTGTTTCTCGTGTCATCTCTTATTAGTAATACATTTGATGAATTAATTAACTGATTGTTCATTCCTATATAAGCTGTGATGCTTCTAGATCTATCTATCAGTTGCCCGAAATGGATCTGAAATTCCTTTTCTTCTTTGTCTTCTTGGCTATCTCTGCTGTCCTTGTGAGTGTCAGTTTATCACATTAAATTCTTAATTTTGTTTCAGAAAACATAGTTAATCACATTTCCTCTTTATACAATAATGTTCAATTTATGCATTCATATAAAGACTTTATCAATTTAAATAGACTACTTTATAATAAACTCTATTTTGTTCATGTGTTAAAAATATTTTCATACACTATAAATAAATTTGTTTATCCTTGAATAATGTATAAGTTGTTAAGTTAAAAGAATAAAATTTAGGATCCAATTATTGATTAGTATTTAAGTTGTTTTAACATTTTCAAACGTAGTTCTTTTGAGAAAGTTAACTTCTTCAAAAATCCAAGTGTTGTTAGAAATTATAAGAAATTCAGTAACTATTTGTTTAATTTAAAATTTAAATCAACATATGTATTGGATTTTGTACTTATGTGATTTTATTTTTAAAGTTTAAATTAGCAGGTGACATGACTGGCCATGGTGGCATTACTGCTGGTAGTAACATCAGAATATAGAATTTCTCTATTCGATATTCTGTGATATCACCTCAATTATAAGGTTTCTCCCAATCCTTTATAAATTTGTTTTTCTGTTTAAAAGAGTTTTCATACTAGGCAGCAGATGTTTCTTCAATCTATACGTATAATTGCTCAGTAAAAATAAATGGATAAATATATTCACAAGTGGCATCTCATGGATTGGAATAATTAATAATTGTTTGAACAAAATAGCAAATAATTGAATTATACTGGGCCATATTTTTTAAATTTTTAAATGTCATAAAACTGAAATCAGATTATTTATAATATTCTTGGGACTGGATGGATAATGGGTAGTTGAAAAGGATAGATTTGAAAGCGGAAAGGGTATTTGAATGACTAATAAAGGTAGGGATAATATTGTATAGGGATGAGGATTGGATTAGGAAAGATCTATCAAAAACAGGTGGTTATAAAATAGTATAGATTAAATTTTATAGGGATTGTATAACTGAATTTTTTTTTTTTACATGTTCTTTAGCAATAATTATTAATAAATATGAGAGTTGATTTTTGATATATTTTAAGTAGTTAGATATTAAGCTGTACTATGCCAACCGCTTAAAATCAAGTGATTGCAAAAGTAATGAGTGACTGTTTTACATTCGTAATCTCAAATATAGCTGCAAATAACTTAAATATGACAAATAAATTAAATTTTTTGCCAAATCATAAGCCATTAAAATTAGGAGTTTGTAAATTGATTTTTTTTTTTTTTTTTTTTTTTTAAAACAATTCAACAAAGTAACAATAAAATAGCCAATGATTCTAGAAACAGACAAATCAGATATATTTAATATACTAGCATAATATATAATAATTTATTTTGGATAAAAATAATAATATGATGAAATAAAGAATAAACATAATATACATAAAATATTTTTACAGTCTCTCGGAGCAGCAGCTGATCTAGGAGAGTTCGAAGCAGAACCAGAAGCAATTGGATCAGAAGGAGGGCAAAAGGATACCAGATGTGGTGGCAAGAAAGGAGGCAAGAAGGGATGGAAGAAGGGTTAGATAACAGATCGAAAATAAAGAGCATATAGCTAGAAAATATTTACATTTTTTAAACAACAGCCTTTCAACATAACATAAGAAAAACACAGTATTTATTATAATGATAACCTAGAGTTAAGTGATCCAAGTTACACATTTGTATTAAAACAGTTAGATGTAATTTGCTCCTTCATTGTATAAGTCGTGAACATAAACAATCAATGAATTAATATATACAAGGATTATTTGAAATGTATGAGTCAAAGTTGATATTGGTCCAGCAACAGGTGAATAGTCAATAAGATGGTTTCAAGAAAAAATGGTTCACTGTCAGTTATTGAATATAATAAAACAGGCTAAGAAAAGATGGAAAATCATTGGTTAGTCATTAAATAACTGACAAGAATTAAATAAGTTATTATTAAAGTTACTTTATAGATTGTTCAATGTGAAATTCAATTGTGAAAATGGGTCAATATTCTAGTGTAATAAATAATAGCTTATAATAAACTCAACCAAGTTAAACGTCTTAAGTCTTAAATTTGAAGTTATTTATAATTCATCTGAAAAAAGTGAATATTTTTTCATAATCTTGCACTTATTTTCCAAAAAGTTGATCGATTAAAATCCATAAAAAACATGCAAACTTCTAACCAAGAATATATTTCTAAAAAACCAGCTGATATATTTGGTTTTATACATTTTTAATGAAGGTATATATATCTATATATATATATATATATATTTCGATATAATTACGAACTTTTTAATTTATAATATAAGTAGTAGTGAAGGATAAAATAGTAACAATGTAATAAAATTTAAAATATATTTTAGACAAATATAGATACTTAACACTTATAAGAAACAATTAATAATGACTTAATTTAAACATAATTATTAACAGTACATTACAATAAGCAAGTTTAAAAATATTCAAAGTCATATATATATATATCTATGTACACAAAATAATGAAATTTTAGCAGGTACTTTATAATAGCATGTTTATACATCTTACCTTCGATTAAAAATAACCAATCAATTACATTAATAACGAGATAACCAAATATTTATAATTGCATAAAATTAAAGTAAAGCAAACAAATGTTTGAATTTTATTCAAGAAAAGTATTTGTTAAGGTGATAGATAGCTCAAGTTAAATTTCATTACAACTTTAAACTAAAATAAGTTTTTTAATAAACTAGTATAGAACTAAAAAAAGAGACTAAAAATGACTATAAAATAAAAACTTTTACTAACAATAATCTGCTGATATGCACTGAACCTTCGGAAAAATTCATCACAGACAAAAACACGATCACAAAAGCTAATGACTGATTGACTTGATTGAAAGTTAAAAATAAATCTTTTGAAATAATAAATAAAATGTTTGAAACATGTCCTATCAGATTATTGAAAGGTTTCAATAAGTCACCATAAGTTAAAATAATAATATCAAAAATTAATATTCCTAACTATTAAGTAGTTCAGCAGCAAGACATGAGATTAGAAAAGTCCTTTGTGCCATCTTCATAAATCAGTTCGATTAAAATAGAAAGAATAAAAAAAAAATCTCTATGATAAAAAATAGAGGAGTATATTTCATTCCTTAAATTTGGCTTATATTACAACACTATGTTTAGTATTATTATTTTATGTGCCTATAGCAGATCTATGAATCTTATTGTTTCTATTTTAAACAATTATAGCACACATTGAAGTTACAAATTAAGCAATAGTTGTTTGTGAGGCCTGAGTTGTAGGGTTCATCTTGATACTATTGTTTACAGTGTGGGTGCTGTTAGTGCTGTTAGTGTTTCTTGAACTGCCTCCTGACCACGTTGTTCTTTGACCAGAGCTAATGGTTTCTTTTCCACAGCAAGAGCGAATTTTGGCCAAAACTAGTCTCCTTACCCTTTTCTTCCAAACAAAAATCAAAAATATAAAGACGCCTTGTAGTGTGTTCGTGAAGTCAGGAATGTACCATAAGTAGTGAGGACCTCCGGCTATGAAAGAAATAAGCTCTAGCACCCAATTTATGCCCATCACGATGAAGAGTTTCAGATAGAGGGTGAACCTGTCAATGAATAAAAAATTGCATCATCAGTTAAAAATTAGTAACTATGTAATTAAATATATTTGTTTATTATGATGACCTTAATTTATTTTTAATTTACATTAATTGTGAACATTATGAATTTATATTTGTATGTAACAAATTTTTAAAAAAATATTTTTAACGAAGATGTCCAAAGTTGAGAAAAATACAATAAAAGGTGATCATATTGAAACGATTTTCGGCTTAGTAATAATTTATTAAAATTTTAATCTTGGTTATAACCATATTATAAGTAAAATAATAAAATATGTTTATATTTATCTAATATTATTATCTAAATTTGGTATATAGATAAAAACATAGTTGACACTATTTCATCAGACTATGCTTAAATGCATATTTATATATACAAAAAAATATCATGTGCAATTAACTTGATTAACCAGAGAAAACAGTTTCCTAAAATAAAATATATGTTTTTTTTTTACAATTCTACCTAGTCCATTATCTTACATAACAAATCTTAAATCATTAATTCATTATTAATATTAAAGCTAAAGAACTTACAAGCTACAAAACTTTGGTTTACATTATATTTTATTCCCTTTTTTTTTTCTGTGAATAAATATTTGTATTAGTAATAGTAAATGAGACCAGCTGGGAGTCAGAAATTGGAAAGCAGCCTCACAGAAGAGAGATGAATGACAGAAGCTCATTGTGGAGACCAGGACCCATCAAGAGTTGTTGAGACAAATAGATAGATAGATCAGTAATTCAATAAAGAGAAACTATTTTTCTTTTATAAGAGTATAATGTATAATTTTATTTTTTTCAAGTAATTTATGGTTCAAGCCAATATGTTTGTTCCTTGAATTATACATAAGAAACATCAGCCTTAGGACAAATAAATGTTACTTTAAATATTTTATTTTTTAAACTAGATCACTAATATTCTAATTTATTTTTAAAGATCATTTTTACAAACAATATCAGACTACACAGCCTAATTTTCTTCACATTCTGATGCAAAGTTACTTTCAACTAACTTACAAAAACATTTAAAAGGATGATCCCAAAAATTGAAAAATCAAATTGAATTCACCTATTTATTTAGAGAATATGGCTCTTAACATATTCTATTATATGATTTGTAATTTGCATCAAACAGATTGAAATTAAAAGTCACTTTGGACATCTAAAAAAAAAAAAAGTGATAAGTCAACATCAAAATCACAACTTTTAAACCAACACTGTCTACAAAACCATAATTTGAGCCAAAATAACTTATATCTGAACTTGGGGATCAGTAAAAAACAGTTATATTAATCACAGAAATAATTCACTAAATTTTCTTACAACATATGCCACAAATTTATCTTATAACATATCTTGAAGTACACTTATCAGTCAATATGTTTCATTCTCTTGCCGGTTACCAGATCAAGTTTCTGTTTTCCACCACACTTTCTACAAATCCAAAACCTTACTAGTAGTTTTTTGAGAATAAATGTCATATAATGTTTTTTATTAGTGGTAATCAAATGCAGTTTTGCAACATTTGTTAAAAATTAATGAAAAGATTTTTCTCCTTACAAACCATTTTATATTTTTTCAGATGTTCTTGATCTTCCAGGGAATGTATTTTTTTTTTATTATTTTTTTTATTGGCAAGACAGATGAGCATGAAGCTGTCCTTGTCCTGCTCCACAGCCATCCTCTAATTGTCCCGATCAGCAGCTCGCCTCAAATATATCTTAGACAGTCCTCTGAGACGCCATCAAACCATCTTCTCTTCGGTCTTCCGCAAGGTCTCACTCCATCCGGTCTATCCAAGAACAATTTTAGGCTCTCATCTATCATCCATCTGCTGACTCAAGAGTTGATCTTCATTTCCTTTGTTTTCAATAAACTTAAAAAGAGGTCCATCCTTTAATGACTTTTTATTCTGTCTTCTTGCTTTAAATTCAATACTTCTGAAGTATTTTGCTTGTAGACAATTTGAGTAGAATTATTACTAGGGTAATTTATTGCTTTTGGTTGTATAAATACACGAATACTTAGGCCTGATTGGAAAAGGCTCATGAACAAAGGCAGTTCAAAATTTAGCATGTTTGTTCTTTATTTCTATTAAATTAGTTGTTTTTTTTTTTGTTTTTTTTTCAGGAGTTGTTACAATTCATTTTTAAAACCCTTTGCCACTTTTATTACTCTGATATACTTACAGATGTTTCTCATGACTCGTCTTTGGATCTGAATACCACGGTAGATAAAGCAGTTCTTCATGACCCTCCGTAATAAATAGACTAAAAAAATAAGGATAGAATATTCAGAATTCTTTAAAGCTAGCAGTTTTAGGAATGTAATGAACCCCAGTAAACTATACCTTGTAAATAATCTCAGTTAATTTGAAAGTTTTTATTTAATTATAAAAATTTGAATAATAATTATTTTCCAGTTAAAATAAATTTATTCTATAACATTATCATATAGAAAAGAAATTATATGAAGTTATAATTATCTGTTATATATCACTGCTTCAACACGGAATGGAATAAATCAAAATAAAACAATGGAATAAATCAAAATAAAACATAAGTTATTTGTATTAGTTTTTATATATAAAAATATTAATATTTATTTATTTGTATATTTACGTTTCATTTAACCTAAATTGTAAGGTATAGTTTTCTAGAGAACGTGGTACGTTAAGATGTCCCACAAACCTTTAAATTAACTATATTTAATAACAAATATAGGAAAAAAATTATTTCTCTTTTAATGAAGCACACTATTTTTTCAATATTCAATAACTTCCATTGCAACTGATGTTATAAATGTATTTATTATAAAAATTTTTGGAAGAATTTTTTTTTTAACAAGATTTCCATTCATTAATTTCAATTATAATTTTTGTGTAAAAGGGTACGACTCAATTAAAAAAAAAAAATTAATCTTGAATAAGAATACGAGAAACAGAAGTGATTTGATTATGAAGATCAATAGAAACAAGAGGTGCATAATTAAAATGTAATTATTATCTAAAAAATTATGAAAACTTTTTATAAAATTTTTATATAAATATTTTTACATAATTTTTTTTTTTTCACATTGTAGACGTGTAACACCACAGTAAGCACATTGATCACAAATGTCAATTCTCCCACATTTACCATACCATATAAAAAAAGCAAATGACATTTATTGGTTAGTTTTTATTTTAGTATTAATAAGCGTTGTGCCTAGATTTTCAAATGATTTTAACTATGTTTTAACAATATTTTATAATTGTAAATACTTGGATATAAAAAATGTCTGTGTTTATATAAGTATATTTAAATTTAATAGTTAACTCTAAGTGAACTATTCAGTGCTCCTCTCCTTTTTAATGGAGAAGAATAGAAAAAAAGTCTTACTTTTAAAACATTACATTTTTTTTCTTTTTCTTTTTAAAACTGCTAGAATTTTCAAGAAGATTCTTTCTTATCATAATATTTTCTAATAATCACACAGACTTTTTGTTATACTAACTTATACAGAGTGTCCCAATAATCCATACTAAAGGGGGTAGAATGGCGCAGAAACGAGAGTTTCCTATAGATAGAATTTTTTTTGTTTTTATTTTTAAAATCTTACTTTTTTCTGAGAAATAGCAGTTTTCTCTACTTTGGTTTAGCATAGAAACAAAAACAATGATATTTTCTTAGTCAGCATTCAATTTTCTAAAATATGAGATAGGTCTAGCTATTTTAAATCCACTTTTAACACGCGAAACACAAAACATTTATTAAAACTTAAATTTTTAATAATTTTTGAAAATTCCTCACTCCCCACTGAAGCACCCTAGAGGCCGTCAAATTTCCCAAAAACTGTGGAATTTAGTTAGCTTTTTAGTGGTGTAACCCATGATACAATTGGACTTCACCATTTGAGTCTAAAAGAAGTTTTTCTGGTGAAAAACACGCTAGAGAATAAATACTTAATTGCTTCATTGTACCTACTAGAAAAAACTACTTAATTGAATAAAATAATTAGTTATTTTATTTCTTGTCCATATGCATGAGGGGTAAAGAGTTGTGAAGGTGGCAAGCCATCCCTCCCCCTCCACCAAAAAAAAAAAAATCTTATTTATAGGGAGTTAAGTAGTGGAGGGGGGGGGGGTTACCCAAATTCTTGCTGATTACCTAATGTTACATAAACCTACTATTTTTTTTCCTTTTTTTTTTTAATATAAAAAATAACAATTTAAGATTATTTGAAGAAATTAAATACACCAACAGAAAAATGACATTTCATAATGTTCCCTGCTACTCATTAGCCCAGACTATAATATCACGTTCTAATTGGAATTAGTGTTATCAAGCCCTGGATTTATTTAGTTAAGCTTTGTAAACAATTATAATCCCACTGTGTGCAAAGGTCATAAGAAGTTGTCCTCTCATTTCATGACTGCATCAATTGCCATTCACTCTTCAGTCAAGGACTTACCACAAGTGAGTACGCAGATATGATTATCGTCTACAGGTTCTGCAATGGCAATGCGCTAGCAACTCAGAGGGAGTATCAGAACCTATACGTGAAGCAATCAAGTATTTATTCTCTAGCGTGTTTTTCACCAGAAAAACTTCTTTTAAACTCAAAAGGTGAAGTGCAATTGTATCATGGGTTGCACCACTAAAAAGCTAACTAAATTTTTTTTTGGGAAATTTGACGGGTTCTAGGGTGCTCCAGTGGGGAGAGAGGAATTTTCAAAAACTATTAAAAATTTAAGTTTTAATGAATGTTTTGTGTTTTGCGCATTAAAAGAACCCCTAAAAGTGAATTCAAAATAACTAGACCTATCTCATATTTTAGAAAATTCAATGCTGACTAAGAAAATATCATCTTTATTGTTCCTACACTAAATCAAAGAAGAGAAAACTGAAATTTTTCAGAAAAAAGCAAGATTTTAAAAATAAAAACAAAAAAAATTCTATCTCTTCAACAAATTGAGATAGGAAACTCGTTTCTGCGCCATTCTATCCCGTTTATTATGCAGTATTACCCAATTTTACACTTTGTCTGAGACACCCTGTATAACATGAATTAAAAATATGTGTATAATCTAAAGGGAATAAAGAATAAGTGGGTTAGTTTAAAAATTTTTTTTAAACAATCAATTAAACAAAAATGCAAACTTTTTTAACAACTAAAATTTATTTTTCTACCCAAGTATAATTTTTTTCTGTATTTTTAAATATTCTAAACTTTAAAATTATTTATAAGAAGAGTATTAATCGAAAATGATCAAAATTAATTCATATTCAAAAAAACCTAGTAGTTAAAGGGAAAAGTTGGGGGGAATGGCAGTCAGTGACAGATACTTCTTTTGAATCTGTCCGATCTTAGGAATGAAATATTTACTACTTTTATTAAACTCTCTTTCGATCCAATAAACTAATGGTTGTTTGTTTGAAAAGTAATTAAATAGATCCACTTTTTACAGAGCTCTTTCTTTTGGTATACTATTTTAGTTTGGTTGGTTAGGAAGAAGAAATCAACCCAGAGTAGATGGAGAACATCAATAATAACAGAATTTCCTCTACAAAATAAGGCAACAAAAAATTTGTCTTTAAATATTATAGTTTCATAATTTTTATTAAATTTCTCATTATGCAAGAAAAGCAAAACATTTTGCTTAAAGGTTTCATTTACTTTAGATAATTTTTATCAACAGTATTGAAGATAAATAAATAACCACTTAAAAGGTAAACAATGCGGGTGTACTATTATTTTTTTTTTTTAATTTGTTCTCAATACTGTAAATTGCCAGAAATATCATTGTACTGTCTTATTAATAAATAATTTATGTACTATCTTTAACAGATTATAAGAAAGCTATCGTAAAAATGGGGATGGTAACAGCAGAGAACTTTAAAATAGAAGAATACGTCTTCAATATGAATTTGATCTAAATTATGCGTTATAGTTGTTATTCAGTTATTTAAGGTTCAGCGACATTGTAAATAAAACAAATTATGGCACTGATTGCTTATTTCACCCAAACTTCTACCCACAAAGTATTTGTTTTATAGATCAATTTAATTGCACAGGAGATTTAAAATAAGCATAATTTTAAAATATTATAACTTTATATATAATAGGTATATATAACATCATGCATATATTATCTATTTATATGGTATATGGTATCAGCTTTCATATGAAACAATTTCAAAGAACTTCAAGGAAAAATTTTCTTTGAAAGTACAAAAGAGTTCATTCAAAATAATCAAACAAGTAATGGACACACAATGGTCAAGTATTTCATACACAATAAGATTTATGTTTTTCAAATCTACAGTTTAATTTTTTAATATTTTATAACCATTTCTTAAAGCTGAATTCGCAAAATAGATATTAAAAATATCAGAAAATTATAGGACATGTATCATGTGAATTATCATTCAAACTAAACTAATGTAGAAATATAAGTAGAATATTTATACATAATATTCTAAAATAAAAAAATTTTATTTTTAAAGGCAACAATTTGAATTTCAACAGAAATAAGAATATGCTCCAAAGTGTTATTAATTTTAGGCTGGAATCACAAGCATTAGATAAACAAGTTATGATGGGCCTAAAATAAAAAATAAACTTATTCATAAATCTTATTTTGGAAATATCAACTGTCAAATCTAAATTGTAACAAGTCATCCATTCGCTATAATTTATTTAATGCTTTAGTTAAAATTAATTTATATATGGCTTTAGAAAATGTATACATTTGAGGATTAATTACAGGTGCTAATGTTGCAAAAAGTGCAATAAATAAATAAACAATTAGTTTATTAGCTTGGACAAAACATCTTGAATATTAAAACATAAGTGCATGTTCTAAACATACAAACAAATGTGAACACAAAGTAAGCTGTAATAGCCCAGCAATATTCAGATGACCATTAATGAAGTATTAAATGGAAACACACACATATTAATTTCAAAAGAAAAAATACAATGTTAATGAATTTTATAGAGAAGCTGGTTAGGTGACAGTCAGAATACACATAAGCAATGTAATTAATTGTTCATGACTAAGTTTCAGATAGCATTTTAGGAATTTTTAATTTTAGGATAGGAAGTATTTTCAGACAGCATTAGGTTTAAGATGATTACCTTAGGAAGATGGCAATGACTGTGATACATGTCACAATCCGGTTAGCATTATTTTTGCCCTAAAGAAGGACTGTAATGCTGATTGAAATGGCACAATCAAATACTTATGCTAATGTGTATTCTTCTAATTCTTTCCCTAACCCTCTTCTCTATATTTATATCCACTGTTAATAATACCAGTGATATTAATTTCATATAGCAAAGAATAATTGTAGAATCAAAGACATGATGATAAATGAAGACATAATTTATGACCTAGTCTTTATCCTGGCCTATATCCAAATCGGTTATACAATTCATAATTTGTAATAATATTACATAGTTTGTGTAACATTTATGATTCAAAACTACAATATTTTTTAAAAGATCAAACTATATATACATACATAAGGGATGGATAAAATCCAGATAAATCTATTATTTGATTCCCAGAAGTGGAAATCGTAATATTTTTCAATAAAACGTTTTTGAATAAAATTAAGAAAAAGATCGATAAAAATAACATTACTCCATATAATGAAATATATGAAGTAATGTTACCCAATTTACTGTTGGCAATTATTACATGGGCTTCCACTTTCAATTTATCAAATCTTCAAGTTATTCACTTTAGCTTTTTTAATGAATTTCAAATTATCTATTATCCTGTAAGCTAAAAATTATATAGAGTCCTTTTAATTTTTCCTTACATTTGATAGAAAAAATTTAACCTACCTCGATTAGTAATTCCACATATTTCAAGGGAGTAAGTAACATAATTTTTTAAATAAGAATGTTGTAGATTTTATGGAAGTATGTCATGACATGACAATGCTTTACGACATGTCTTTGATTCTAAAATTATCCTATACATTATATAATTATGAGCTCAAGATGGAAAGGCCAATTACAGAAATTATAATTAATTTGGAAAAAACAAATAAAAATAAAAAATGAGGATCAGGAATTTTACATAGCACAATAGTTATATAAAATAATTTTAAGCTCATTTAAACATTGACCTTTTCATCTTAAAATTATATTAATGTATTTATTACCTTTCTTTGTCATTCGTACTATCATGTTTTCGAGAATCGCCTCTCTTCAAAACTGCCGTTTCCCTCCGATGAGACCAAATTCTGAATGCTGTAATTCCAAACAGAATAATATTGCTGAGGATGATCAAAGCCATGGGAAGATAGAAATATACCCAAGTAGCTCCCTTCTCTGAAAGAAAAAATAAAATATAAAGACTATTAAAATTTCAATAGAATTACAACCAGAAAACAATCTATAATGATAGTTTTTTTTTTTTTAATTTGAAAACTATTCAAGATCTTAATTTTAAAAGCTATTTTAAATTTTGAGAGGATATATAGCTGACTGCAGAATTTTATAGAGAAAGTAGTAGGAGAGACAGTACCCCCAATTAATTTCACATTTAGGTGTACAATACTGCATGGTTAAAAGTTTTTATATACAGTACAAATAAAAAATATATTTTATAGATATAATAAACTTATATTGATACTGACAAAAAACTTATGGATCTTTTCCTCAACAGACTATACTTTGTATCTTATAAATGTGTTAGTGAAACAAGCTTGAAATTTCTTTATAAACAAAAACATAGAGAAAGAATATAAACTTGAGAGTATATTATGGGCCTTGCCATTATGTTTATGTTATAAGTATTGAGTAAAAGTAGGTATTCTAAAAAAATTAAAATTTATACAGTAAAATAAATTCCAAAAAAGTATTTTGTTTTTTTGTGTGTGTGAGTCAGATTCGTAAAATCTGGAGTAAATCTAGCAATTTCAAAGACAAGTTTCACTTTAATAATTAAAAAATCGATAATTTCTGTGATGAAGACATCTTGAAAAAAATAATTTGGTCAGAGTAATGTTGTGTTTCTGTAAATGTATAACAAAATTTGTTGTCAGAAACTTAAAACAATCTGTTTTTTTTTTCTTGGAAGTTTATTAACGAGGTTGACTAATATTTAATTTTTATACTTTTTTCCGCAGACATATCAAACATAGACTGCTTGAAATAATGCTACTAAATGACATAACAAGCAAATATTTTTATCATTTACCATTTGTTAAATTTCAAACGTTCAACACTAATTACATCACTAATGAGTTCCAGTTTTCTATAATTAATTATTTCATGATGGCTCTAACATTATGTATGCTATCTTATAGTGAAAAAATATGGTTATTTTAAAATTTAGTATTACACATTTATGATCATATTTGGCTGATTGATTGCATTTTATTACAATTGTATTGGAGGGAAAAAGTTGTGAAAATGTCTAATACCTTTGAAAAAGCACTTATCTTCACCAACTCTTGGTTTGAAAAATGAGTCGAGTGGCACATCTGGTGAGAGGTCCACACCAACTGTTATGACTAGTATAAGAAGCGGTGTACACCAGGCATAGATTGAGTACACAATCAGTTTTTTTCTTTCCCTTTCCTTTATAGATCCAGTTAAATTCCTCAAACCACTGAAATCAAAATAAACATAGAATAATACAAATACAAAGAAAAGTTTCTTATATCACTACAAGTACATTAGTCCACATTTTGAATTGATTCAGCATTTAATTAGTTTTTGGTTTTTTATTATGTTTTCAGCTACTGATTGGCTAATAATTTAAAATACGTAGTAGAGATTTTATGAAATTGTAATTTTATGGAAAATAAAATGTTGGATATGTTTTTGTTAGTTGTCCTTCCTGATTATTTCTGTAAATACTGGTATTTTTAAATTAGTAGTTAAGTAATATAGTAGGGAAAAAATAAAAGAAACATGAACAATTAAAGTAATACTGTTTTAAATCTTTTCAGAAAATTGTTAATTTTATACTTAACGGTTTATGTTTTATTATATTTAAATAATCAACTTGCATATATGGAGTTATTAATTTAAAAATAATGACACTATATATTAGTTGAAAATTAAATATTAAATAATTACCTGAATGCCCAGTATATATCAAAGCACATGACATTCAACCAGAAAAATGTTGCCATGAAGAAGAACTGTATCGCATATCCTAGAAAAAAATAAAAATACAATTATTTATCAATATATTAACTAGAAAAAAAAGCTTCAAGCCTAATAAATAACAAAATTTATGAAAAGTACATTATCAAAATATTAATGTAAAATATAATAACAAAATGTTTAAAAGAAGACTGCTGGTGGTAGTCTCAATAAACTAGATTAGCTTTTATTGGCTATACTTTCTGATTTAGAGGAATCAAAGAAATAATAAAAAAAACAACAATATATAATTGCTGTCTGTGTTGTTTATCATGGTACATGCATTGTCTTGTGACTTCTAGGGGACACCCCCAGACCCTTGGATTATTTCAGTTTAGACCAAGGATCAAAGCAAGGATAGATGGTATATGTTTTTCGAATAGGTATATATTTACATTAGTATGTACAAAAAAATACAAAGAATTTTTGTTATTAATAAGTCAATCTAGAATAATATTAATAATAATAATATTAATATTAATTCACATCAGAATCAAGTGTGACCTTGTAGCGGAAATGTAATATTAGAAATATTAACATTAATTCATAATATTACTTTTTTTTTTATTAATGAGTAACAATAAAGCAATTGTTACAAGAGTTAACAGACGGATGGTAGCACTCTTGAAATGAGTTAGTCCCCTTAAAAACATGTACCATGTTAAAATTTCCTTTAATATTTCTTCATACTCTCAGCTCAAAAAAATATATGTTTTATAAAATGCTGTAATGTAATAAGAATTATCCAATACTTTTTAATATTGGAACCATCTAATGAGTTTTGAACCGTTTTTACGAAATTTCAGAGTCATTTAGTGGTTTTTTTTTTTTAACTTGAAAAGTGATAAGAATTTTTTTAAAAAATCCAGAAGGATCATTAGAAAATCAATGTACAATCCGTTGTGCATTAATTGCCCAGATTAAACCACTTATGATTTTAAACGACTAGCGGTTTGTAGAAATGGTAATTTTATTTATTTATAACTGAGCGTTACAGTCCTAGTCGAACCTTGGCTTCACTAAGTACAGACAGCCACTCCTGTCTATCTTCCGCCTTCCTCCTCCAACCATTCACACCCAGTTTTCGTAGGTCGTTGAACGTTGTCCAGCCATCTCAGCCTTGGTCTTCTTCTCAATCTTTTTCCTCCCGGCCTGCCGTTCATCGTCTTTTTTGGAAGTCTATCTTCCATCATCCTTTGCACATGGCTGAGCCACCTTAATCTGCCTAATTTGACTATTGAAATGATGCTCGGTTCATCGAACAATTGTTCCAGCTCCAAGTTGGTTCTTATTCTCCAATTCTCGTGGTTATTCACCGGACCGAAGATTTTTCTGAGGACCTTCCAGAAACGGTAATACATTATAAAAATATAACGGTTTGAAAAATAATTCAAGAGGATGACCTAGTTGCTTTATTTACATACATGTGGCATTTACAATGTTGAATCACCAAGTCGGATCACGTTGATAGTACTGATGATGGTACATACAAGAGTATGAGCAGCAACAAAGGAAATGAAAGAATTTCACAAATTAAAAAAAAAAAATAGAACGTTTTATAATACTGATAAAATGTAATATATCCTAAAATTCTTGAAAATATCATCAGATTCTCTTGATCGCCTAAATATACTTTGAAATATACAATTTTTAGATCAATTATGGGTCAAAGGGAATAGTGGATTATTTTCTCATTACTTTTGAAATGCTTAAATTCATAAATAATTAAATTGATTCTGAATGCATTTAAAGGTTGCACTCTCTAATATTATTTTGTTCATTATAAACAATCATGAACGATCTGAAATAATAATAGTTCTCAACGCTGGTTTAAGTAATCCTTCCTTTTTCGATATTAAGTTAGATCAAAAAATCAAAATATTAGCATAAAAAAGTCATGAGGATAAAGTATAAACATGAAGTATAAGTATAAAAAAGTAAATAGTAACTGATCAGAATTTGCAGGTTTTGCATTATTACAATATATATAATTTTTATATTGTTTGTCCCATGGAGATTTAAAAAATGGAAGAATTATAAGTCTATATTGGACTGACTCAAACAATGTCTGAATGATTCCCAATAATACTACAATGTAAAAAAGTCTGGTGTATTTTTTCATTTAATCTCTAAAAAAAAAAATTCTTTTGTAACAACTTTAATAATTTTTTAGTTTAATCATTCCATTTTGAATTAAATATATATTTCGAAATCAGTTTATGCATATATAAGTCTATATAAGGTTAAAGGAACATTTTTAAAATATTCAAAGTCAGAGAGTTGTATTGAAATTCAAGAAGGTTAAACACCTCAAGCTAGACAATGTAGTGGAGGGGGAAGACTTGTTTTAAGCTTGATCTTGATTTAAAAGAATTAGTGACCTGAATCAGGTAGTCTTGAGATCCCTTGATCATCAATTAGTGAGGTGCATACCATTGTTGGAGCAGTTGGAAGTGTTAAACTGATATAAAATGTTTATAAATTTGTTTTACAATGGAGGATAAGGGGAGTATGATTAATATTTAATCGAAATACCAATTTTTCGATTAAAACAAAACATTAAAAACAAGTAGACTTCTCTTATACACTCTATCATCATCGACTCCTGGACTTTTTTAAGCAGTGGTTTAGAGGAAAAAAGTAAGCATTAGTGGATCAGAACGTAATTCTTGCACAATGGTGGACATGACATCATATATCCGTATATTTTTTAATCTTTGTTTACAAACCTTCCAAAGAAGCTGTTATATAACCGCTGGAGTCACGTCGTGTTCCTCAGGATCAACAATGGGAGCGAGAGTTGACAGCGCGCCGATAGGCCATTATATTTTCAGAAAACTAATGGAGAAAATGTGCAGGATTTCCTGTATAAATAGTGGACAAAACCTTTTGTAACTTCCACGCAGCGAGAGCGAATTTTCTTTTTTAGCAGTCACTGAGTGCTTTCATACAGTAGGAGACAAGTTGTTTAAAATGGCCTCTTGATTTTTGTTGCTTTAAAATATTTGTTTAACTTTTCGGCCCATTACAACTTTGTTTTCTTACGTTTAGGTTGGATGTGATCGCATTGTATCAAACACAATATTTTAAGTTCGGATACGTATAAAGCAATCAATCAAGTAAATGAAACATATAATTAAAATCATTAGACTCTTCTAACTGCAAAATCATTCGTCACTTAAGCAACCACTTGTCATAAGCCATTTCATCCAACTGTATAGGAGAAACATAAAACTGACTTATTCATACTATTATTGTTATTGGGTTTATTGCTTTAATTTATGCCAAAAAAAATGAGAATCTTTTGAGTGCCTCCATGGAATTGGATAGTTGTAGCGTGCGGACAAAGTATTCCATTTGTCACGTGGGACAAAACTGGCTGTATCAGTATTTTCAAAATCTCGGAAATGGATCCAGCACGAAATTTTACCTAAAGGACGGTCTGACTTTGACTTAAGGTAACATAGCATGAGGTTGCTTAAGAGTCGACACGATAAATTTGTTTTTCTTTTGAGGTTTCTTTTTAAGATAAAATGATAGTAATGGATGAAATTGCCATTGTCAGGACAGAAAGTAATAGCTTTATTTGCCTATCCTTAAACTCAATAATTATTAAAATAAACCGCAATCTCTGGAAAATAAAGATGGAACTTTGTTAGGTTCGTTTATAGAAATTCATTATTATTTTGATTTTTAACCTTTTTTTTTTTAATTTATTTTAATGAACTACATATTAAGATAACTATATTTTCAAATATTCTAATTCAAAACTTTTTGGCTATTTTATATTTTTTGTTTCATCAACATTTCTATTTGTTTTGTAATTTTCAATGTTTAATTTTTTTTTTTTTTCAATTTCATGTAATTAGTGATTTATTTTATGGAATTCTCTCTTGCAAACAATGGTGAATTTATTTATAGAGGGGATCAGTCAAAGTTATGGTACAAAGGAAGTGCGGGGTTATACTAAATTTATTTATATTACGTAATGCAACATTTTGGGCCAGACTGAGTGAGCCATAATCTGAGCGGAGAGGCAAAACTTTGTTCAACTTATGCGACAGTTATTAACACTTCGGTGATTGACTAAAATAAAAGGTCTTCAGTGCCAACTTAACAATCGACAGTAGATTACCTCTTTTTATAACCATTGAATATTTTCTAATGAGTGAAGTAATTAAAATTTGTAACCTTAAAGAACAATTTTCATGAATTTCCCTTCCTAACTTTTTTAATAAATTGAAAATTATGATTCAAAAATTAAATTGGTTTTCTCACAAATTTGTAGAATAGCGCCAGTCTGCCATTTTACGAATAATTCAGTTTTCCAAGAAGCATAGTTAATAAATTTGAAAGTTTGACAGAAGGACTAAGGAAAATGAAAAATTGCAACAGTCAACACTGTACCAATAGTAAAACAGCGGTAAAATATTAGTTTCTTCATTGAAGTCGATACCAAAATCGAGACACGTCCAGTTTTTATAAATCATTATTTGATTGGGATGATAAGAGATTTTCCAGCAATAACCGGATATTTCTTAACTGAAAGTAATGTTACAATATGAAAAGTGGAATATATATATATGCTAGTATATATACTAGCAGCTATAGGAGAAATGGGATTATGTTGAGTTTCCTAAGAACGGAGAATTATCATTTGAAATCACAGTCAGGTATGGTGAGTTTAGAATAGTTAATTACATACTTGTTGAATTTGCTCACTTTTACTTAAGTTGCCAGAATTTTGTGAAGCATTAATACAATCCCAAGTCAAGCTCTAAAAAAAAATCACAAGCTTTTAACTGGATATTCATGAACTCAGTTAATAAAAGAATTATCTGGCAATGATCTTTTGGATGGAAACGGTCTTGATAAAGTTATGAAAAACCTATCTATTCTCCTAGCTGCTCACATTTGTAGATTATCTAATGTAGGATTTGAAAGCTAAACAATGGCATTAAATTGAAAACTGATTGTAGAGATAGGCTCAAACACGTCTTTTAATCAGTTTAGCACATTTGCTAGATTACTCTACCGTGTAGCGGTGTCACGTATATGTCAGCCATCATAGTATGTAATTTACTGGGGCGTGGTATTTCTGTTTCCAGAAATTCCTTTACAATATTCATAAAATGGAAAATTTCCATTATGGCGCAACAGGCAAAATCAAATAAAAACGACTGGAGTAAATCGCTAATCATAACTGATAATATTATTCCTATTTTTTTTGTTTAAATTTTGAGTTGTTGATGAACTGTATAATTTATTGTTATATTGGGATAATTATTCATCGAGGGATTTGAAGCTCCCAGCCAGTTATTTGAATATTTTTCTAATAGTATTCAAGGATAATATGTTTCCTAACTTTTTATTTTTTAATTTTGAGTTGTTGAACTGAATAATTTATTGTTCTTTTGGGTTGGTTATTTACAGAGACATTTGAAGCCCTCAGCCAGTTTTTCTCTCTGAGTCGTGACATAGCCTTTTCCCTTGAACTTTCAACTTCAATAATTCATTACGATCAGGGTCTAACGTGAAAAAGCTTCAACCCCTTATAATTATGGCAGCATTTACATTTGCGGTGATTTTATGGAAACTGAAGAAAACATATCAATGGCCTTAAGAAACCCCTTTAATGTAAATCCCCAACTTTTCATGCTCGAAAATTTATACTGTAGAACTGTTCTTGTGAAACCAATTATAAAATTAAAGAATTCGAACTATGATATACTAATACATACTTCAGCACAGTGACGCAACGGGAGAGAAGTGCTAAGATCTCCTGGAGTCTTGCTAACCTGACATTGTGAGGGGGGGGGGGGGTGAAAGCTGGCTGGAAGGTCCTTAGCCTAAGAGTAAATATGTATGAATGATTTTATTTTCTTATTGCTTAATTATTTATTTCATTTTGATAGGATTATTTCATATTATTTTTTGATTGTATCCATTTTCTTGTAAATAATGCAAGCATGTAAACTTATAGCAGCAATACTTACGCCCTTAAAAGTGACAGCTTGTAACAATTTGTCAAAATAAACGTTTTAAAGTAAAAAAAGAAAGAAATAGGAGATGAACACAGTAGCTCATTTTGGCCACTTGAAAAATTATTCCCTGTAATCACAGATATATTAGCAATTCCATAGACTATTCGATTAAGCAATCCAAGGTTGTTGGTCAGAGGTACGATTTCTCAGTGGATAAAGGAATTATTTTGTGTTCTAAACTAGAAGTTAAGGAATTGAAATCGTGAAAACATCCACGTTCATCCATCTTATCAATGATGGATTTCATTTTTCAATATCAGTAATTATTTTATAATTTAGATAACATCAAACTATATATATCGTCTGCTTTGCAGGTAAAAGTCACTAGGCGCGATTTTTTTTTCCAAATTCGACAAGAAGTCATTGTGTCGATTATTATCATTTCCCATAAGTATAAAAAGTCACCAAGTGAATATAACTGTTATATATGCAAATTAGAGAATGAGAAAATTCAGCCAGATGAACTCGTTTCATAACATTATATTACATTCTTAGTATAGCCATAGCGCACATACATAAGGTTATTGGGCACCTCTCATAAGGTTATCGTTTGAGAGAATACTAGAGAAAAAAATAAAATTCTCCCTGACTTGGAAAAATAATAGATCAGGGATATGTCTATCTATAATCTAATAAGATCTATATCTACTGCTTCTAATAAGAGAACTGTCCGATCCGAGCATCACCAACAGAGCTGGAACGTTTCAAAATGTTATATTTGTATGTGTGAAAAAAACGTAACATATTTTGAGGATGAAAAAAAACCTTACAAAAGAAAACTATAGAACCCTAGCCAAATAATGGGGTGTATAAAAAAAAACAAAAAAAAAACCGTTTCTGAAACAAATATTTGTATAACTATTTCTTTGATATAAAATACAACTAATACTCAAAGTATAGTCCATTGTTATCTACCGTCATTAACCATCTGCTTGCCAATTGCTCAATGCCGCGCTGATACCATTTCTTGTTTCGTTCGCGAGTACTTGTGGACGGATTTGACTCAAGCTTCCTTCAGAACCTCATCAATATCCATTAATGGCCGCCCGGAGCCCTTCTTCCACTTCTAAATTTTTCAAACCAACGCCGCGCATTCGCTCTTCAAGGACACCTTCCCCTTCATATTTAATAATTTCACGAGTTGCTTCAGGGCTGTGAAATGTTTGTTCCAGTAATGTCTTCAAATTACGAGAATTTCATAGAACACTTTCATGTTTATTTTTTTAAATAAATAACTGAAATGAGGCTTTTTTTTTTTTTGAAGTCCAGCGTTAGAAATAAGCTTAGGGAATGCTCTAAAGGGATTATCAAGTTTGGTAAATGATAAATAGCATTAAGATATTTACAGACTTCTGAACTCTGGAATTTAATAAAATGGTCATTTTTTTTTTTTTTTTTATACGCCCGGGCGCGCCCTATTACTATATACATGTCAAAAATCTATAATTGTTTCGTATCAATGATGCAACTATAAGTCCTGAAGGTGGCCTGCATAGTCATAATAAACGTCGGTTTTTACAATAAATTACATCTAATTAAATATTTATTATGATAATGCACTTTGATAATATATATTACATAGTTATCAGTTATAAAAGAAAATTACAAATCAAAACCAATAGTTCCAGTAGAAAGAAGTCACGCTAATTTAGTGATAATGGCGTTCGTGCAGGCTATGATATAGTCTCTGAACAATTTATTTAATAACAGTGTTTATACAGCCACTGCAATTTTATAGTTTTATCAAACGGATATTGTAATACTACTATCGTTTAATAAGAAGCCACAATTCAAATATAAGTCCATTCGAGACTACGTAAGGATTTGAGAAAATGATTGAATTATGGAACTTTATAAAACTTGAACTGTACTAAATAAAAGTAAAATAAATGCAATAAAAAATCCAGTGTTGAAAAGAAAATTTATTGATTAGTTTCTTTGCATCCAAAAGTAATTATTTTATTCTTCTTCCGCGAAGAAGAATTTGACGGCCTTGAACGGAAGAGATCCGGGTTTGATTCCAAGTACCCTAAGGAAATTTTCCCCGGGGGTTTAAGTCTGAAAAAATGTTTACTCATTTTTTTCTGAGAACAATTGGGTATTTGATTTAATCTAGTAATAACAAAATAATAAAAAGAAAAATATTCATTGTTTATGCATTTCATTCCTAACAACATTGAGGAAGTAATTATGAAAAACATCGATACTTGGCGAAGCTAAGTATAGTATAAAGAGCTTTATTTTACGCAATTTAACAATTTACAATTTTGTAACATACTTGTATAATACATGTTTTGCTAATAAAACAATTCACACTACAGTTTCGTTCAGCATAAATTAAAACTTAAAACTGTAGGAAAACTGACAAAAAAAAAAAAAAAAAAAAAAAAAAAAAAAAAAAAAAAAAAAAAAAAAAAAAAAAAAAAAAAAAAAAAAAAAAAAAAAAAAAAAAAAAAAAGTAATAAAAATAAATCAATAAAAATATATATAAAAATAAGCAAAAGTTATGAGCGATAAAATTAATTACAATTAAAGAATAAAATTAACTCATACAATACTTTGATTTGTTAAATTAAAATTTAACTAAAACTAATATGTGTATTGGGTTTTTGGAGATTTGATGCTTCCTTCTGAATTTAGTTTGTAATTTGATGAGCATTTTTAGGTGGATTGGGAATTTTACATGAAATTGATGAGATATTTTTGGAATGGCGGTTGACATAGATGATATAATTGCTAAATTGAATTTATTTATATTGTGTTCTAAGTCAGAAGAGGATGTAATTTCGGGGTTTATTTCTAGTTCTCGATCAATAATTTGTCTGAAAATTGGCCTGTTGATATTTTTAAAATTTATTCTCGAAGCTGTGTTGTTTTTATTTACTTTGGAATTTACCCTGAAAATCACAGGGTTGTGATCCGAAGAGAGACATGGTAGAGAAATTAAACGAGAGATATTGAAATTTTTAGAAAGGCCTAAATCTAAAATACTCGGTTTAAACTGGCTTTGAGATGGAATATATGTGGGTTCTGTGGGGCTATGCAAAGCGAAGCTAAGTCATCAACAAGTAGACAGCCATTCAAACACTATTAGTATGTCATACGCAAAACAAACCAGGAGGTCCCATGATGTCACCCCAGGACATCCCATTTAGTTCAAGGTTTCGATGTTCGAATTATTGCCGGTTTTTTTTGGATGAGTGCCATAAGCGTTCAACGGGTCCTTACTGTATTTGTTTACTGTGTTTGATGTTGATGCCAAACCTTTCGCATACTGTTTTGAGAAAAAATAAAATAAAAACAGGAATGTAGGGCACCCAAACAAAGATCCTATTTAATCCCTTAATCCATCGACAAAAATTTCGTATATATAATTTTTCCTGTCTAGTGTATATTGAGTAAATATGATTATTAAAAAAAAAAAAGTTGTATTTGTAGGTATCTCTAACCTTAATAACAATAATGGCGATTAAAACTTATCGAGGTGGGGATTAGGTCAAAGTACAATCCCTTTCGTTATAATTACTGTACTAAAATTAGTATATACATATAGAAATGTATATATATTTCTGTATGTAAATGATATTATTAAAGAAATAGGTACAAAGTTTTTTTTTTTCCTTTATGATAACAAATGTCAATGTGGTATCTCTTCATGACTAGAACAACAGGATGAAAAAAAGTCCTAGTATGAATAAAGGATTAATCAATGTTGGCACACCTGTTTATGTTTTGAACATTTATTTTTCTTTAATTGTAGAACTGACTACTCCCCAAAAATAAAATTATTACTTGGGATTACTGGTGTGCATCCTATTTTAGCATTAATAAAGAGACTTTTGCAGTTTTATAGTTATATAGTCCACCGTTTTCTAGATATAATCGAAAAATACAAAATTGGGACCTTCTCCCCTCCCCTCTATCCTTACCTCAACCCCCTAATTTTACGGAACTTGATCAAAACTTGATATGTAGAGCCTGATAGTAAATTTAACTAAATTTCAAATGAAAAAAAAAAAAATTTGGATTGAACCATTAGTTTTGGAATTAAAGTCAAAAGAGTGCCGATAAACTTGTTTTCGAAGAGAAGTGCGACCCCCAGTAAAAGAGTTTGTTTATTTCGTTTAACGTCACTTTATGCTGCTATGGCTAATCGGACGAAACTACGGTGGGAGTCCTAAATTTTGCCTATCCAGGTATAATTAGGATAGGGATCTTTAACGAGTACCTGACATCGCACAGGCTCGGGACCCCCATTTTACGTCCCTTCCGAAGGACGGCATAGCCAAGGATTTTTTACTCACTTTAAAGTCATCTGCCGGGCTGCGAACCCGCGATCTTGGGTTTAGTAGGTTGCTATGCTAACCATGACACCACAGGTGACCCCAGTAAAAGAGTTCTTGAGAGAGGGGTGTAGAATGCATGAAATATGCGGTAATTTTTGACTTCACAGCTTCGTTAGGAATAGTTAGAAGGTAAACATACTAAAAGCCTCCGCCCCCAGGGTGGGGGAGGGGGGGTGAGCCTAAGTTGGAGGGAGGAGAAGATTCCATTTTTGGGTTTTACAATTTTAACTCGAAAACAGTGGACTCTAGAAAAATATGCTACAAAATTAAAGCTTATTAAATTTCCTATAAAATTAATTCTATACATATTTGTAAAAATTCCATCGGGTTTCGAGATATAAGTTATTTAAAATCGATAATTTTAGAAAAAAAAAAATGTTTACCTCACTTTTTGTTAAACATTTGCTTCAAATGCCAGAAACGTATATATGAAATTAAAATTAATTTATTGTTCTACAATTTTGATTCTGACATTTTTTCTGAGAAACGATCGTGGAAGGCACAAGAAGCAATTGTCTGACAAAAAGTACGGTACAATTTGCTATTTTCCCGAAAATGACCGATTTTCAATTACGTATATCTCGAAACCTGTAGGGATTTCTACAAATATATATAGAATTAATTTTGTAGGAAATTTAATTAGTTTTAATTCTGATTTGAAACATATTTTTCTAGAGTTCACCATTTTCGAGATATAATGGAAAAACCAAAAAATGGGACCTTTTCTTTCCCCTCCCCCACCGTTAGCTCTCACTCCAGGGGCGGGGACTTTTGGTATGTTTACTTTTTAACTATTAACGCAGCTATGAATTAAAATATTATCGCATATTGCATGCTCTCAACAATGTGTTAATTGACTGGACTATAGTCGGAATTAAACACCATATTTATGTTATGAAGTATACGTATCCTATTTTTCAAATTTTGCCGCCCCCAGAAATCTGACGACGGATAATTTTTTTTTTGCTATATAACATTTGTCGCTAGGGCCTACCGCTTAGGAGCTATGTTGGTTAGAATGAAAAAAGTCATGTTTGAAACTACTATTTTCATTCAATAACTTTAAATAAAAAATACATCCAGTGCATAGGAAAATAACATTTATGATAACATGTCAATTTCTTATAAAGCAACTACCAACTCATAGTACTTCAATAAAAGTTCTACATTGAAGGTCCCGAGGCCATCTTCATTTCAGTCATCTCAAAGGAAATAAAATCATAATTTATTAATTTGCATTTACTTTAAATGGATACAAATTAATAATGGTGGCCTTTAAAGCCATAGATTAAAAAAGAAGAGAGAACATAGTCAACAATTTAAAACTAAATAAAGCAAAAGACTATTTTTTAAAAATCTTTTATTGAGAAAATATAACAATCTGTCTCAAAGAGGGCAATACGTTATATGGATAGCGAATACAATGTTTCCGATATCCTGACTATATTTCCGTTTCTAAAAATAATATAATTTCACAATTCCTTTTTTTTTATTCATCGATTTTTAGGTAATTA
The DNA here is from genome assembly GCA_003667255.2 of Euschistus heros. Classification (NCBI taxonomy): domain Eukaryota; kingdom Metazoa; phylum Arthropoda; class Insecta; order Hemiptera; family Pentatomidae; genus Euschistus; species Euschistus heros. Next base: position 580,015 of record RCWM02000170.1, on the reverse strand, counting down.
TATATAATTACGTTATGAATGATTAATTATGGATTCAACGATATTCTATTTGGATTTTTTTCTTAATTTTGTTGTTTTATGGTACAAGGGCACTGTATTCTTCCATAGAAAGATTTCTCATTTAATCGAGGACGGAAGGAGGGTAACGATTCCTTTGTAGATATCTTATAATAGTTTACTGGGTCACCCTTTCTTGAGGAATCAGTCGTAGTATGTATCATACTGTTCCATTAATGACCATGTTAGGCTTGGATTACTTTTATTTTTTTAATGGTTTTATGAGTTTTCTCATTCATGAAAAGAAATTGGGGCAAGATCCTAGTTATAATTTATATAGTTTATTCTCTACCGGTTTGTCATTTCAGTTAATGTTTAACATACAAGAATACATAAAAAAAACTCGTTATATAGTCCATAAATTACCTCATTACTGTCTATTGCAATTAATACTAATGCAATATTAAATATTGACATGACATAATAAGTAATGTAACTACTATTGCTAATTAATAAGTAATGAATATTATATTAATACTCCCTAGGAAGGTGTCCTTTAATATCAATTTAAGAAAATTACTCAGCATTTTCTAGTTCTAGAATAAGGACCCTACCTTCCCATTTTTAAAATATATATATAATGCATTTCTCAAGGAATAGGTACTTGATTCTATTTAATTCTTATATAAAATAAAAACTTCAGTTAATACATGTGATTCGTTTATCTATTGAATATTACTTAGAGTACGATAATTGAGGCTTTGAGAATCAAAGTGGACCTACACAAGTAATTTGCAAATGGCGGAACCGCTGCCCGAAGAGGGAAAATTTCCCCCTCAGGAGTTCGCGCGCATGCGCAATCGAACTGCATTTCTTAAGTGAAAGAACTTTAGTCAGTTGTTCAGTAATTGCGCTGCCAATTTGATATCAAAAGCAGGGCCTGAACTTGGAGATTTGTCAAGGAGGGGGGCAAAGAACAGTTTTCCGCCCCCACATCCTCCCTCCTCCAACATTAAAATACAATACCTCCCTAAAGTTTTTTTTTAGATGCATTACTGGTCCAGTCAATTCGAGCAACACCAACAGAACTGTCCCCTAAGAATAAAAATAATGCACAGTTAAAAGTACAATTGTCTGGCCTATTATTTACAAATTAATTGCTTCAGTAGTTACAGCATACACTTTTGACAAGAAAAAAAAAAAAAAAAAAAAAAAAAAAATATATATATATATATATATATATATATATATATATATATATATATATATATATATATATATATATGAAATAATAATAATAACATAAAATACAATCGTATCTATATGAACATATAAAAGAAAGAAAAAGAAAAAAAAGGAAGTAATTCTAAATATTTATTTGATTATTGACATATTCGCGGAAGATTGATTGTCTAAAGGTACAGAAATAAATTATTTTTAAAGGAATTTATGGAAGCTGCTTTACGAATAGAAGTGGGTAGAGAATTCCAGAAGGAAGTAGCGCGAATGACAAAGGGTTTGTCGAAGGAAGCGGTTTTATGTGAAGGGATATAAAGGTTAAAAGGTTGGGATCTAGTGTTTAGAAGGTGGATAGAAGAGCGCAGAGTTAATAGATCAAGAATATAGGAAGGGTTTTTAGAGATTGGAATAGGAAAGAACCCAAAAAGTATTGCCGTCGGAATTTAGGAAAGAGCCACCCAGGCTCAGAATATCGGCAAGTAACGTGTGACCGCAAGGGGATCCCGAAGATAAATAATCAAAATATATCAAAATGAATGTGAAAAAACGTTAAATCAAAAAAATTATAGATACCCAATAAGATATCCAATATGAGTTACTGAAAAAGTACTGTACACACACATTTGAGAGGTTATTAGATGAAAATGTGCAAGTCTTGTATGACCAATTCTTAATCATGGAAATCACTTCCTCTCTGCGGCTAGTACGGCAGGAACATCTCCATGGTCTTACATCTCTATTAATTATTTTAATACAGAATTATACTAAAAAATAAATTGAACAGAGATGGAACAAAATATATTCTCTGTACTGGCATGTCGATCAGAGCGAGTAAGATGGTGGATCTTTCCATCAGATGCATTTGATATGATTCAGATATCTTTCACAACCATCAGATAAAGTAATCAAAGAATAAAAAAGCTTTCATAGACACATATGGCATTAGCAGCTGGATTGGATCAGTATCTGAAACTGAGCTGGAAAAATAATGTTGTTTGAGTTCATAAGTTTATAATGGCTTGTTCATTTTTCAAATTAAAGGCTATTCAATAATAAATAAAGATTATTTTTCACTACACTTTATTATATATTGTCCGATTTTATCATATGAAATTTTGTTGGGAATAACGTTTTATGTTACTTCGGGTAAAATTATAGGAGAGGGGGAACTAATAAAGCATTACTGAGGTACTTAAATGAACCTGTAGCGTCCATATCCTGAGTTTTCCATTTCTCAATAATAACTCAACGCAATGGAGACGGAGTAGGTTATGAACCTCATCAACATGCAACGTTATTCCATATTTATGATATCATATTCAGGATGTATATCGTAAGCTAGCGCATTCTCTGGAGGCAGAATTAGGCAAATATCCCCGCTTATGATAATCCAAGACTTCATTGAACATTTTATCAAGGAAAATACTACGTTATTCCCACCAACAATTCAAATATTGAAATCATACTTGAAAAAGTTTATATTTTATATAAACTTATGCAAGTTAGCCAATCTCTTCAAAATTTACCTTCCCCACAGTTCTAAAATAATGACCTGAGAATAAAAGGAATAAAACCAAATTTGTTGCAAATTTTATTTGCTTCTCGATGTATAAAACACAAAATGTGGTAAAAGCACATCCCGAATCTATTTCGAGAAAGCCTTTTTACTACATCTAGAGCTAATAGTAGTAAACAATTTCCAGCAGCCAGACAGTATTTTTAAAGATCAAGGTTCGATACTAATTTCTCTGTACTATACCAATGATACAAGTGAACTATAAAATTTTAAAGTGAATAATTGCGCTTTGGTAGTAAAAACTTTAAGTTTTAACAAATAATTTCCATTTCAACTGAAAGACTATTAAAGATCAGGAATAGCATTATATGCAGAGGTGCACCTCAGCACGGCCCTGCTAGGACCAGCGGCGCGGTGTCCACCATTCTTTAACTGCTGTCTACGAAGCCATCGTTTTAACATAAATTGTTATGAGATACATCATTTTAAAGCCAATCATATTATCTATAAGTTTTATTTAAAACATTTTCCTGTTATCATCCCTTATCATCCCAACAAGTAATGATAAAAAGCTATAATTTGTTGCAATTACTATTTGGTTTTTGTAGTTATAGTTTTCTGTATATGATTAAGTATTACGGCGAAACTAAGCTATTTACATAAAAAGTTTATACAGCATAATTTGTTCAGAATATAGTTATGAAAAAAAAAAAAAAAAAAACATCACGGTAACATAATTATTTTTCTAGCTGTAAGTATATAACCAGAGTACTGTTCTTGTAATGTTGCTGAAGGGGTGGAGGAAAAAGCAAGAGAAGTGGGGGTCGGGACTTTGTGTTTTTTTAGTGTATACTTTATGAACTAACACCCAGCAAAAATTCAGCTTTCTACTAATTAGTTGCTACACGAAACCTTTATTGTAAACGAAAGATTGTGATGATATATATAATACGGAAGAACTTAAAGTTACTAAAGGGATAAAGATTTAAAAATAAAGATTACATATATATCTAGAAGACAAAAGTCCTTCTAGAACACGAGTCCTTCCCTAAGATTACTACTTTATTTTTGTTTTAATTTATTTTTTAAGTTGTTGAAGAATTGAAAAGTTAAAACATATTATATTTCTCAATGGCATTTCGAAATGTCAAAGCGTGTTGTACTGTTTATAACAAATTTGCATAGGAATCCGGGCGGCATCCAGTGTTCTCTTCAAGCTAAAATCAATTTAATAATATTTTGTACAAAAATATGTTATTCAAAATTTAATTTTGATATGAATTTAATCATTGTTTTTTTATTTTTGTTTGTCACAATAGGGAAATTTAAAAAAAACACAAAAATATTCAAAATGAAATACAACAGTCTTATATCCAATATTTTTTTTCTTCTGTTCATAAATAAAGACATAACGAAAAAATGAAACAAATTTTAACTAAATGATGATAATTGCAGGAACTTCAAAGCTGCATTTAAATTAGATATAATGAGATACCTTTTTGGGGATTCAGATATGGTTTAATGTAGGTATCTGTTAATTTCAAATATAGATTCTTGATTCCACCGACTCTAGAGAAAAGAATCGTGATCGAGAATTGATAACCCAAGTCGATTCCTAAGAACCGATGGTTGGACCGACTGTTGAAGATAGTTTTGTAATACATAATTCCGTAATTATTATATATACATCGATTTTTCTCCCTTATAATAAAAAAAATGTTATATAATTAATTGTAATATATCTTTATATCTTATGATAGCAGAGCGATGTTTCATATAATTAATTAGCACTGCTCGGTAATGAAATATAACATCCTTTTAAAAATTTGGGCTTTGCTTCTCCAAGCCTAACTTCAAATAGATGAAGATGGATAGATACTCTACTATACCTACTTAGTCCAGTCAATAAACATATTTTAGAGTGCATGAAATATGCGATAGCATTTGATTTCATAGGTTAGTTAGGAATAGTTAGATGGTTAACATACTAAATGTCCCCGCTCATGGGGGGTGAGCTAACGGTAGGGGGAGGCGAGGTCCCATTTTTGGGTTGTTCTATTATATCTCGAAAACGGTAGACTCTAGAAAAATATGCTACAAATCAAAATTAAAGTTTATTAAATTTCTCATAAAATTGTTTCTATACATATTTGTATAAATTCCACCGGTTTTTAAGATATACGTTATTAAACATTGATAATATTCGAAAATAAAACTTTGTTTACCTTACTTTTGGATAATGTTTGCTTAAAGTGTCAGAAACGTATATATGAAATAAAAGTAAATTTAATGTCCTACAATTTTCATTCTGACATTTTTTCTGAGAAACGATGGTGAAGGGCACAAGAATCTGATATTTATCAAAAAGTGAGGTAAACATTATTTTTTCCCCGAAAATTATCGATTTAATATTTAATATTTAATATTTAAAGAAACTGTATTATAGGAAATATAATAAGTTTTAGTTTTTATTTGAAATATATTTTTCGAGAGTCAACCGTTTTAGGTTCTCCCTTCCTCTCCCCCACCGATAGCTCCCCCCCCCCCCCAGAGGAGGGGACTTTTAGTGTGTTTATCTTCTAACTACTCGTAACGAAGCTATGAAGTAAAAAATAATCGCATATTTCATGCACACTATACCCCTCATTTCAGCACTCATTGACTGAAGTGTAGTATTCCCAATATTAATGCGACCAGACAACGTTTATTTTATTGTACGCTTTTGTTATTCTTAGAGGATTTTAATAATCCTAGAATAAATATTATTTTTAATGTTAATAAATGCTCATACTCCTTTGTAATTATAAACCATAACATACTCATCAACATCCTGAGAAATATTATTGCATCCTCCCATCTACAAGGTTTTAGTGACATTTGCGCTTCCTTAGGTAATGCAATCCTGAACCTTGGAATGTTGATATTCTTAAACAATAGTCAATGGTATAACTTTTTTGTTTTTTTGTACATTGTTTGGACAGAAATTAAGTTATGTATTGTATATTGTGGACAATTATATTTGCCATTTCCTAATTAATTCCAAGGGTTATTATTATTGTCACGACACATCCCAGGTTTCATATAATAAGAAGGTAGGATAATATTTTGACATCTTATAAATCAGAAGAGGATACAAAGGATGGTGAGAGGAAGAACCTCAGACGGTGAAGAAGTTTTTGGTCGGAAAAATGTTGATTCTGACCTGAGGCGTATGGGAAATTGCAGACAAGAGGATCGTTCTGAGTAAAAGAGAATTGAAAGAAGTCTAGGTCCTCCTTCAAAGGCATAGTTTTAAAGATATTCAGAAATAAAAATAAGAACATAACTTCGACTAGGTGAGGTTGCACCTTTCAAGATGTTTATATTAGCCTTGGAGGAATGTGCATGGCAAGGGGAAGGAACAGATATAGACGGAGAACGGATAAATCACCTAGGGTTCATTACTGATAAGTTATTGATAGCTGATTGGATGTTTAACTACATTAAGCTAAGGAAGCGATTTTTTATTCAGGTAGTAAGTTTCATGAAATAATAAAAAGAGACAAACAGATAAAAAAAAATACTGCTTGGCGTGATCAATCACCCCACTTTGTGGTGTGTGGATTTTTTTTTTAGGACCTTTAGGAGCGAGTCGGAAATAAGGTAGAAAGGATGCAAATAAGAAAAAAAATTCAATTTCTCCCTGATTGGGAAAAACAGTTTATCAATGATTATTCGAAATAAACAAATTTGAGAGAAAATAGGAGTTTCAAACGCGACTTTTTTCGTTCAAACCAATGTAACTCCTAAACGGTAAGTCCTAGCAACAAATATAATATAACAAAAAATATTCTCCATCAAATATTAAATATTACGGAACTGTCGTCAAAGTTTCGTTCTGAGCAAAACCAACAGAGAAAGCCTCAACAATGAAACAAATTTGGCATACGTGACTTCTTTCATTCAAACCAATATAGCTCCTAAACAGTAGGAACTAGTGGGAAATGTTATACATCAAAATATATTTTCTATTAAATTTATGATAAGAAAACTGTCGGCAAATTTTCGGTCTGAGCTACACCAACAGAGTCTTGTCAAATTGTTGCAGTTTCAACTGTAACAAAAAAACATTGCACCAAAAAAGTATATACCTCTAACCAATTACATATTCATGTAAAAACAACATTTATTTTTAGTTTCAATATCAAAATTTAATGTAATTAATATTGAAGAAAACAAAACAAAACTAATATGCTTCCGAATGAGTCTTTTGGAACTAGCTATGAGCTACATCCAATACGTATTTAAACATTAGTCCATTATCCTACAAAACTTCTGTTCTTTGAATAGACATAAGGAATAGGGGTAATTTAGACAGGGAGGAGGAAGAACGTAAGGTGCAAGAGAAGCAAAGAATAAAGAGGCAACACGAACATGTTTGAATGACAAGGGTTGCCACCTTAACCTTCGATGCTCATATGTTTCCTATTTCTTTTTCTCTTGCCAATTATTTATTTGTCTGTAGGAGATGAATTTTCAAATAATATCGCCTAATCCTGCTGAACGTCTATGCCCTTATGTTCTTTATTTTGCCTATCTATATGATTGTATAAATTCCAAAGGAGAATAATTTTATATACACAATAAGAGATAAAATGAAATAAAATTTCGTTATTGTATTTTCTATTGGATGAATTATTAAGTTATTCGTTTTATTTCGGTAATTTTACTTCCCATTTTTTGTTTTATTGTTTATTCTTACATTTTATAATAATTAAAATAATGATAATTATTAAAATAAAAACAATAACTAGATTCTAGTATTTACACATAAAAATACAGTTTATGTTAATATGCAAAATCGAATTTTAATATTAATATTATTTATTTATAAGATCAGCAAGAATCTCAAGGATTCAATGAATCCGAAATGAGATTATAAGAGAAAGAATGAATGTTAAGAGGAATATCCTGGAGGAAATGGAGAGAAGGAGACTGAGATGGTTCGGACATATTAAAATAATGGATAATAAAATAATCCACAGAATAGCTTATGTATGGGAAACAGAGGGAAGGAGAAGGAGAGGTATGCCTCGCATCAGATGGAGAGATGTTGTGACTGAAAGTATGGAGAAGTGGGGACTAACGGAAGAAGAAGCGATGAACAGAGAGGAATAGAGGAAACGTCTGAGGGAGGAGTTTGGTTGAAGGAAACTTCGAATAGCAAAGAAAATCCTTAAAAAAAAAAAAAAAAAATTATTTAAGACATTTATAGATCATGTTGTTCGAATAAACGTTTTTCAGGATCAGCATTTTTCCGAGAGCCCAATACTAAAAACAAGCTCCTGCACTTAAACTTTTTTAATTTAAACCAAAATTTGACCAAGATCGATCAAATCTAGGCTAAAAATTTGCATTTCGAATAAGGAGGATGTTATTCAAAATGAGCTCACTCATTAGAACCTGCCTCCTAGTCAAGATAGTGTTATTTAGTTTAAGAAGAGTTGATCTCCTAACTGCTCCTACTCTCCTAATATAAAACTATGCTTAATTCTCTCGCGTTCCCCAAAAAAGTATCGCTTTTGACTAACTAGATCACCGGATTTTCCATGTTAAAAATTTCATAATGCTGCAGTGTTAAAAGTTTTAATGGTTGGACAGGATCTAGATAAGACTCGAGTAGGTACAACCAATGCGTGGAGCGCATCGGATCGAGTAATTTCGAGTAATGATTAAATGGAAAATGTGTATTGTAGCTGTAAAAACGACGCATCAGTTATTTAATTTATCCTATGGTTGCTGTAAAAAAGTCGATAACTCCATGTTATAACCTGTAAAACGAGTTCGATGCTCCCAAAATTCGATTTTTATTATCTGCAATGTTTGTGAAAAATTGGCAAGTCTGTGCGTTTGAATAAAGCCTTAAAGTACCTATTTTGGCGCAAATAATATTCTTAGTAATTACAGGATTTTTTAAAACAATAAATAATTTTCAATACGCGATTTTGACTTACCCAGTTATTTACGACAGCTGGGGTATGTATTCATGAAAAAAATTTGTTCCCTCTCCCCCTCATCACAAAAAAATAAAATAAGCATTTACACAATGGGAACAGGATATGTCATCTGTCAATAAAATTTAAATCCTTGCATAAACATATTCATGAAAAGGACAAGGCCAACCGAGTGTCACAGGATTACTTCAAGTGGTTAGTCGCCTGATGTGGAACCATAGTGAATATTTTTTTTGAACTGATTGAAATTACCGATATTTAGTAGTTTTAAGCTTTTGTTTAAATATATCCTGTATCTTGCAACTGTTTAGATACCGTAAAACTCCCTGACTTTGCACATGTGAGTTAACTTTGCACCAAGCTCACTAAAAAGTTTCTGTTGAGGAAAAAGTGTTTTGCCCTTGTTTAAATGAGGGATATATTATATTTCTTACTTACTTAATACAACACTGATTGGGTCTAAGGAATTTTCACGCTGATCCTAGTTACATCTCATGTTTTATAACAGTTAGTTGATTGTAGTGTTTCAACAGGTGTGATTCCTTTGTGGAATAAAGTCGTACTTTTAACAACTAAATATTTCTCAAATCGATTAAGTTTTGCATTAATTTTATTCTATAATTATTGTAGTTAAAATATATGATATTCATTTTGCTCAAAATATTTGCCAAAAGTCATGGTATTTGAAAAAATAGTATCTCCTTTTTGATATGAAATAGGAATGACTTTGCACCAAGTATATTTTGGCGCAAGGTGACCTCCCTGAGAGAAGTCTTAGGCAGCATTGCTCCTCCTAAACAAATCAATAAACGAGGATATTTTGAAGTTAAGGAGTTAATAGGCTGGTTTGAATCCACATTATTTGGGATAGCGTTTTGCTTCTTGTTAATAAGGTTTTTGCCCTCTATGTGCAAGAATATTGGCTGTTAAAATTTTTCCTAGCTGTAGCTTTAAAATTTTTCAAGCCATAGTGTTAATTTTTATATCTTAACAAGAAGAATCGGTTTAAGTTTTTACTCTAAGAATCGATGTGCAATTTATTTCATAGGTATCGTTTTGTTCCTTGTTTACCAAAATTATAGTTGTTTAAGTTATTTAGGCATGTTTTAAGTCGTTATTTTGTTTCTTTATAATATTTTGTTGGTATGTTCTTGTATTTTTTTTCGTTCCTCAATAAACCTTTAAGAATTGTCCAATTTTCTTTCTCATTTTAATGAAAACATTGAAATTTACAATCGTTTCCTTTAACAAAATCCTTAGAAACAGAGAAAGAAAATCACTAGGCCAAACTCCAAACGCTATTAAGAAACGACTTTGCATCTCATAACTACTATCAAGCTTTGACTTTGCTCCAGAATACCTTTTTAATGCTTTTTTAATTGAAGAAATGTGTTGGTGCAAAGTCACGGGTATCTGGTTGACTTTGCACCAAAGTTTAAAAACAATAAAATTAATTATAAGTTCCCTAAATTTTGCAATTCCAAGATTATGCGGTGAATCATTTTTAAGCTAATTATTTAAAGCAAATATTTTAATACATGCATTTTAAACATTATTGATAGTTCAAGAATGAAGTTCAACAAAAGTGGTGCAAAGTCACGCCGTTTTACGGTATAAAAAACAAAAACATGATATACACGACAGTTTCTAGTGATCTAATATAAAATTATTTTCATCCTATCAAGGGTATTGATAAAAAATTTATTTGGCTACTCAATTAAAATAAACACTACAACTTTGGATTCTTTCATAGATAATATCATTGAAAGTGATCCCTAGACTGTGTAAGTACATGCCAGATCGGAACGAAAATCAATTACCCATGTTTTCAGTGTGATGAAAAATATGAATGTGATATTATTCTATATATTATTATATCACAAAAATAGAACTTTATTAAATATTAAAAATATTTTTATTTCAGTTCTAGTTAAGTTTCTTAGAAATATTTAATTTTCATCATTTAAATCCATTGTTAAAAGATATAATTGACTTATTCACGAATGCCATAGAAATAAGTGTATGCAACAGTCGACAAAGTACAGAGATTTTATTGTCCCAACAGGTTTTCAGGACCTTTATATAAGACTATAACTTATCGTGGTGAACAACTTTTAAAATTAAAATTAAAAAAACTTAACTTCTCCCGGATTGGGATGGATATGTCCATCTGTAATCTACTGGTTTACTCTCATAAAAATTTCGAGCAGCACCAACAGTGTATATCAAAAAATGTCTACTACATCTCAAAAAAGTCCCAAACTTAAAAATTGTTAACTTTTTTCATTTAAATCAATATAGATCCTAAATAGGAGGTCCTAGCAACAAATGTAATTTAACAAAAAAAGTTTTATATTAAATTTCTGATAGGAAAAATATCGACAAACTTTCGATCTGGCAATGAGCGTTTCACAAAAACGTTACATCGGTCAAAAATTTAGGCATACGTGATTTTTTTAGTTCAATGCAATATAGATCATCAACGGCAGGCCCTAGCGAAAAATGTTATGTAACATAAAATATTCTCCATTAAATGTTTGACGGGAAGGATGTCGTCAAATTTTCTATCCGAGCAACGCCAACAGAGCTGTCAAAGTGTTACATATTTGACTGTGAAAAAAACGTTTCACCGAAAAAGTATAGACCCTAGCCAAAAAATATATCTAAGTCAACAATTTCATAGAAAATACGAATCTTCACTCTGAGCTTTGGCAAGGCAAAGACATTTATTCTTTTATTCTAAAAGAAAAAAATCAAAATTATATCATTAAAAACAATAACTCGTCAAGCCTTAAGACTGGATTTTTTACTCCAGGATAACTGGGAGAGTAACCGTAGAACAGTGTAGGCTTATGTAGACAAAACAATGTATTTATTGAAAATGGTGGGATCCGACAGAATAACGGTGCAATAACCATGTTTTGGTGGATGGAGCAGCAAGAGAAGCCCACCAATTGGAAACAATTACATCCACTTTCTTGTTTTTCACATATTTCGACCGCTACATATGAAGATTTTGTGTCAAATAAAACCAAACATCGGTGGCTGGGCCTCATTCTCAAGACAATGTAGAAGGGAGGAGGTGATAATCATTCGGCTAGGAATTGGACACTGTTGTTTAAAGCACGACTACCTGATGGCAAGGAGAGATCCCCTCAGTGTCAACTTTGCAGAGTTGTTCTAACACTGAGGCACATCTTGGTGGAGTGTCCTCAGTACAGGAGAGATATGGATAAATGTGGTGTACCTCGTCAGCTCTGTATGGCCTTGGGCGATAGTGAACAGTACATTTGTAGTACTATAGAATTTATCAAGAAAATTGGACTACATAATTTTGTTTAATGTTCATTATTTTATTAATTAATTTATTTATTTTTTATCATTATTTTTTTATTTATTATGTTTTTAAATTTAATTTTATTTATTTTTTGTAAATCGTATTTATTTATTTTTAGTTTTTGATTGAGATTGGTGTTATTTGGTCATAACTTTATAATTGTTATTGTTGCAATGCAGATGGTATAATTAACTTTGAGTATATGGGAAATATTAACCAACAGCAGTTTTTTGCCCTTAAAAAAACAACAAACAAACAAACAAACTATGTTTTTGGAATATCCTTTTTGGAAAAACAACAAACAAACAAACAAACTATGCTTTTGGAATATCCTTTTTGGATTTATTTGTCGTTAAAAACACCCCATTAAGGGGTTCAAGCTAATATGATTTTAACAATACCGTCATATATAAACTTAAACTCTACTTATAACTGTTCTTTGTTCCACAAATGATAATTTTTTATTTTTTTCAAACGAATAAGAATAAAATTATTTTATTTTCTTAGTAATTATGAAAAATTTTAATCAGAAGTGAGGAAGATATTTATCAAGAAAAAAAATAACAAGTAGTTATAAACAGGCGCCAGGTATAACCTTCGAGTTCATGGAAATATTGGTGACTTAATCGCTATTCATTATTGCACGTTATCTAGCAGCATTGGATTGAGTCTAAGCCAGTATGAACTTAGCGTGAAGGTGAATCATGTCTGGGTTTGATTCTACGAAATAGTGCATACTTAATTAAATGCTAACGATGATAAAAGTATCAGAAAACAATTTCTAACGGATGCTGTATGTACATGTAATGTGTGAGACTAAATATACATTGAATTGCAATAATATACATATTTAAATTATTTCCATGGTTTTTTGATGTACCGTAAATCTGGTATTTGTGGCAGCAGGGAGGTTTCATATCAGTAATACATTGGCCACCAATCTATTCGGCAACATTTTCCATTTTGTTTCATGTCTCTAACTCATTCTTTAATTTTATATCTTTTATTAGACAAAAAAAATAAAAATAAAAATAGCATATTGAAGAGGCTACTATGAACAAAGTTTTTGACACCTTTTATTTAGAAGACGATGTTACTCTAAACATTGTGTTATCTTCTGTTTTGTTATTTGGCAAATATGAACAATTTCATTTATATTTATAAGTAATATTATTTTAGATTTATGCCTGTATTATATAAATAAAATTGATTAGGTTTTGATAATGAACAAAAAGGATTGTAGTTTATCAGGCACTAGTAAAATTATGAAATCAACGACAATAAAATAAAATTAGTAAAAATAATTAATTAAAATTCAATTGAAAATTTTAGGTTTTCCAAACATACGCATATTAGATCCTTAGCTTCTAGTAATTTTGTCATTCTATTCAAGTTTTCCTTGTATGTTTTATTTGGTAAGAACCAGTGTTCCTTGAAAAATAGATCAACTTTCTATTAATAGATAGTTTGTAAGTTGTTAATTTAAGAGCTATATTTTTATAAAATTTTTCTATTTTTATTATTTGTGATTTATCAAGAAATCTGGCAATGATGTTGACACAATTGGCGGATTTACGGAAGCTTTTTGCTGAAAAGTGATTTTTTTTTTATAATTAAAAGGGCCAAATTAAAGAAGAGTCCGAGACAAGCGTTTTTTAAGCGAAAATCACGCTTTTTCAGAGTAGCCTCTTTTGAGGTGCTCCTTTGAACAATAGAGCAATGAACTCCTCCTCCTTCCCTCTTATTGAAGATAGTGTAATCGTTTATACGGTGATTTGAAGCTGAGTTGTGAAGCTACCATTTGGTTTGAGAAAATTTAAAATATTCTTAAAAACGACCGCACTACAGAACAAAATGTCCAAAACCTGTTCAAAGTAGCCCCTGTTTACGGTACTGATTACTGAATGATCTTTTTATGATATGTGATGTTTCCAGGTATCTAAATATTAACTTCTAAAGTAAGCCAAACTTACGAAAAAATCAATATATATATATAATTATTCTTTATTCTCGACAGCTATTTTGTTAATTATTTAATTAAACTCATACCGTCATGTTCGAATACCGAAGAAAAATTATATTATCAAACTGATGGCGCAAACTTGATTTCATGTACATTTACAAGGGATGAACTAAAATAGGTGAAACATATATATCAGCGATTAGGGTAGCTGTTATAAAAAGTAACGAACTAAAAGTATAGGTTACTTTCAGTTACAACTTGGAATCATTAGCACACTGCTTACCCAATTACTTGTATAAAAGCTTTAATCTCTAAATCACCTCCATATTATTTATTTTACTAGATAAATCACTCAAGCGAATTTATTTATTTCAGTTTTCAAACATTATTTTTCATTTTCATCGTAATATACAGTGTTCATAAGTTTCCTTTAAGCCATCTACTTAAAAACGTTCCCCTTTTTTTTTTTTTACTGAAGCAACCGGTTACTTTAGCTGGAATGTGTTTTTGATCGTTATTGTGCTTAAAAATGGAACATGGCCATTTTTTTTTCTTGCCCATACTGCAGTAAATTGTTTCGCATTATATCCCTGTACATATTACCGGTCATACGTTCTTTTATGAGCACAAAGGTTCCTACACTATAAGCTGAAAATAAACCCCACACCTTTGCATTCCCACCAACTAACATAACATCTGGTGTTTGCTATTGAAAATTATTCCTTGTGCCTCTAGGTCGTCTTACATACAGTCTCCTATCACTAGCCATTAAAAAAAAAATTTCCGTTCAAAATGGCCTCATTTTTCCCCTTATCAGGACACCACTTAAAATACTCACGGGCAAATTCAAGGTGGGGTCTCTGATTTTTCTTGCTGATGAATGGTTTCTCCACAGCGGCTTGGCTGTATAATCCACGCACATAGAGGTGTCAAATGACAGTAACTCGGCTGACATTAGCGATGTTTAGGCGTCTTAATTCATCGGAGATGCCATCGGCACATCTTTCTGAGTTCATTTTTGAAAGTCTACTAAGGGCTTTATCCGTATTTTTTGAGGTTCTCTTTGACCTACCTTTTCTTAATCGATCCTCTAGGCCAAGACTGCCCGGAATTTTACGCAGGAAGCCATTTACTGTTAATTTAATGCAAGAAATGTCTCGGGAGGATAAACCTTCCTCGGAGAGAGATAGGATTCTATCTCGAAACTGAGAACATTAGGAGACATAAACTTAATTAGATCAGCTTGTATATAATCCTCTGCAAACAGTCACAACAAAGGGTGACCGGAAACTTATGATTATGAAAACATATGAAAATCCTCATTAAAAAAAAAAAAAATTCTGAATCTCTTTTCTATAAATTTAAATTGAAATAGATCTCGGTTGTTTTCAAAGGCTTTGTGTGATTTCCGTGCATGTTAGCACGACAATTAAATTCAAAAGACATTAGTCCCAAGACCATGTGAAGCGCAGAATTCTAAAAGTCCAAAAAAAACAAAAAAACAACAACAACAACAAAAACACAGCTGGACGATAAAGGTAAAGGTCAGAATGGATTAGGAAGGGGAATTATTTTTCGTATCGCCGTTTTCAATGAGATTTAACTACTTTTTTTAGAGAACCTTTAACATAAAGATAGTCTAGTAGAAAACTATTCAAATAAAAAAAAAAAAAAAAAAAAAAAAAAATCTGGAAATTAGACGTAGCTGGTTTTTGAATTCCACGCCTCATGTGTAAGATGTGTTTCAACATAAAACATCTCTGGAAAGTTTTGTTGATGTGTAATATATAAGATAACCATTTATTCAAAAGAATTAAAAAAAGCACTTTAATCAATAAAATAAACATATATTGTTCTATCATTTTTCAGTCGATGCCAAAACAAAAAAGAAAGATTAGCTTATGAAAAAAAGAAACTGTTTCATAAACTTTTGCCAATAATATAATCAATCGATTATTCTTCTGTATTTCTAAACAGATATTTTTTGAATTTCTGCAGGAACTTATAAAAAATTTATATTCATTTTAGTGTACCAAAGCATTGTTTTTTTTTTACAACAGCCTTTTATTTCTAAATAAAAATTGATACTGACGGCAATACTTGAATATATAATTAAAATACCTGTAATACCACAGACCAAGTCGAAGTGATCATATGATATAATGATGCGAATATTAGCGAGGCCCATCAATATTGAAACTACAATAAAACAGGACATATTGAGAATGACGATTCGGCCGTGTAATGAGTGCAGCTCTTTGATCCACAAGTAGACGAAGATGGTGGCTAGAGAGAACGGGACCGACATAAAGTATCCAATCCCCATCAAGAGGTATTTCTCAGGCGGCTCTTCATTGTGGTTTACAACACAAAATAATGGATAGGTTGCGTTATCATCTATCAAGAACTCGAGGCAGTAAAGCACATGAGGGTCGTATACATTCCCTGCTCTATCGATTGTCCCATCTGTATAGATGCGAAAATAATCGTCATGGATCGTTCTCTGACGAGGCCCATTGCAAGGGAGTGGCTTATGGGTGAAGTTGTACGGAACATCAACAGGTTTTTGCGGTGATGACAAGGAGTGCAGTTTTATGTTCCAAATAGAATCGTCATCTGTCGGGCTGCAGATTGCCCCCGAAGAACCGATGAGGATGGCCTTTCCAAGAGGGCAGCATTTGGGAAGAAGAACGATACCGGCGGCCGATCTGACCAGGTAGTGGAGTATGGAGCCGACGACAAGCCGAGCCCACGGCTGCCCAGCCATGACTGCTCCCCACCGCCGCTCCTCGGCCGGGCAGCGGCGCTTCCTGGACAAGAAGGCTGCCAGGATCGTTTCCATGGCGAGGGTAGTTCTGCGTCCTTGGGAGTGTGCCGTATCCGGACAGCATGGAAAGAAGTGGACCTGGGTACCTTGGTCAAGATATTTATTATATTTATTTTAAGTAGCAATATCAAGTTCTAAAAATAGGATAGTAATCGAATATTCATGAGTCAATATGAAGTTGAAATATAATCACGAAGTAATTTACTTTTTTTTTAATATATAGTAACACTTATTAAATATATTTTTTAGACTTACTGACTCATACCGATACAGTTGAAAATTGTTATTGTTAACTAAATATATAATTAGGGATGTGTCAATTCTCGATTTCAACGATTCTTAAGGAGAAAATCGGGATCTAGCATCTCTGAACCAAAGTCGATTCCTAGGAACCAATCGATACTGTTTTGTAATAGATAATTATGTAATTATCATAAATACATCGATTGTTTTTAACGATAAAAAGATGTAGGATCATTAATTTTAAAATATATTTTATATCTTATAATATACTTGATCAACACTGATCGGTAAAGAATTATAACTTGAAAAATGAAGCATTGCTACTGGAAGCTAAAATTCAAATTTTTGAAGATATATATTCGCTATTGGAAAATGGAACAACAGGATTACTATTTCAATACAACCGTCATAGCTGAATCACTAAGCATATTAATGCGGCCAGACAATAGCACCATTTTATTATATTTTTTTTTATTCTTAAAGGATTTTTATAATACCAAAATAAATATTAGTTTGTATTTCATTAAATTCTCATACTGGTTTTCGAAGCCAAATATAATATTAAAATCGACATCCAGAAAAATGTAACAGTGTTACTTCCCTTCAACGGTTTTTAGAGAAAGGTTATTAGTAACATTGGACACTCCTCAAGTTAATCGTGTTTTAACAATGTACAAAAAAAAAAATTCATTTTACTAATTATTATTAACGAAGATGAATATTCTAAAGGTTCTGAGTTGCCTTTATTACTTAAGGAAGTGAAAATGTTAAACTAAAACGTTTCACTAAACACTGTTGATAGAAGTTAATACAAGTTGATGCACTGATACTTCTCTGAGAGTTAATTTTAAAAATATATTAAGGTCTGTAGTTAAGTGAAATTTAAAATAATATTTTATCTGGGATCAGCTTTGGCTAGCAGAAGCAATGCTTGATTTTCAAAAGAAAGTTATAATTCTGAAAAGTGTTGATGTACTCGTATAAGAAAAATTTCTTTGTTATTACAAGATGTAAGATATATTCATATAAATTATCTTACATTTTTTTATCGTTAGAGAAAAGCGCCGAAGTATGTTTAATAATTACACAATTATGTATTAGAACACTTTCGCCAACGATATCGATCGGTTCCTAGGAATCGACTTTTGCTCATCGATTCTAGATACCGATTCTATTCTCAAGTGTCGGTGGGATCGAGAAATAACATATTTGGAATCAACACATCCCTATTTTAAATTATTATTATCCATCAAGAAACTACTTTTTAGCTACTAACCAACCACCGAAAAATGTTTATCCGAGGAATAAAATGAATTTTGTTTATATATATACATTAAATGTGTGCTTGTGTGTGTGTGTAGAACGCTATTTGCGTTCTTAAATTGTTTCTCTGCGATAAATGCTATTATCGGCACCGCTTCCTTTGCTGTTAGCGATGTCAAAAGGGCCCTTCACAAACATAACACCCTTTAAAAAAAAATAAAATAATAATAAAATAAGCTAAAAGTCCTTCAAAAAATAATAATAAGCTCAATTATTGAACAACATTATTAGTAAAGGAATATTTTTAAGTGATCTCGAACTTCGAAGTGTTTTAATAATCAAATAGTTAAGAATTTCCTATTTATATTAATAAATACCTTATTTATTTAATTATTATTAATATTTCATTCTAAATAACATTCTTTTGATTATTCTATTCTATTATGTGTGTATAAATATATATATATATATATATATATATATATATATATATATATATATATATATATATATATATATTTTTTATTTTTGAAGTGAAAAGATTTGACCCCGGTTGGGAATCGAACCCAAGTCTCCACCTCTCTAGAGAGGGTTCGAATCCCAACCGGGGTCAAATCTTTTCTCTTCAAAAATAAAAAATATATTTAAAAAATATTTATTAACCAAAGAATTATTTCATAATTTAATATATATATATATATATATATATATATATATATTTTTTTTTTTTTTTTTTTTTTTTAATGTAAACCATTTTCTGCAAATACGCTTGACATCTGCTGCCATTGGTCTATGTCCAGATACAAAAACACTATCACCGCTGTCAGGTCGGCAGTGCGAAAATCACTTATCAAGTAATTATTTTAAAATGATAAAATATCAAACAATGTATTTTTGTTGCTGATTGAGTCTTACATTGAAAACAGTTTATCATTCGTTGAATACATGACAGTTGCCAATAGCGCGACATTATTGACATCGAATGGATATTTCTTTTAGCTTGGGGGCCTATACTATTTTGGTGTAACATTTTTTTCAAATACAAAAATACATATTGACAAGCTCTAGCTCAGTTGGTGTTATTCGGATCGAAAATTTGACAACAGTTTCCTTGCAAGAAATTTAATGGAAAATAGTTTGCTTGGTATAAGATTTGTCGCTAGGACCTAACGACATTGGTTTGAATGAAAAAAGTCGAGTTTGAAACACCTATTTTACCACAATGTTTGTTTATTTTGAATATTAAGAATAGTTAAAGTAATTCTAAATTCTAATAAAGTATTGAAAATTAAGTCCTGGTGGAATTGTCCGAGATTCAATCACAAAACAATTTTTTTCACAGCCTTGAAATATAAACCAGTTTTTGCCATTACAGAAAAAAATTGTTATGACTACAGATCCACACCCATACGACATGACGCAATACCCCTTTTAGTGAATTTTAGTTAAGGTTATTGTTGGTTTAGAATTTTTTCAATAAATCTGTTAGGCAGTTGAGGGATCCCCACAACTATATAAACGCATATATAAAATAACTTTGTTTTCTTCGAACAAGAGCGTTACAGCAACAATCTATGAGAAGACAATTTAAAAAATTTACTAAAGATTTTGACTGAATTTCCCAAACAATTTCTCAATTTATCATGAACATTCTAATTAAAATAAGTAACACGAGACTTAAACGACAAGAAATTGTATGTATACTTATTTGAATGACTTTTTTTGACCATCTATACTATTATGTAAAAGGAAAAACCATTTTTCATTTGTGATCACTAACCATGAAAACTACTGAACCAATCTATACCGAATTTGAACCACGCCATCTTTATAGTTATAGGTCGGTTTTAGCAATAATAAAATCTACTTTGTCAGTTAATTTGTTATTAAAAAAGCGGTTATATATGGATAACAGTGAAGTTTGAAAATTGACCGATGAGTGACGAGCGTTATAGCCCAGCCAATGAAAGCAAGAAATTAGCCTTTGTCGCAACTAATTAGGGGAAAGCTGAATTTTTGCAGGGGGTTAGTACATAAAGCATACACTAAAAAAACACAAAGTCCCGAGCCCCACCCTTCTTGCTTTCCCCACCCCTTCAGCAACATTACAAGTACAGAACTCTGGTTATATGCCGACAGCTTGAAACCTAATTATGGTATCGGAGTGCTCTTTTTTTTATTTTACTTTTAATAATATTACAAACAAATTATGTTATATACACATTTTATGTAGATAGCTTAGTTTCGCCGCAATACTTAATCATATACAGAAAACTGCCACTACAAAAAACAATAAGTAACTTCAACAAATTATAGGTTTTTATCATTACGTTTGGGGAAGAAAAGTGTTGAACAAAACGTATAAATAATATATTTAGCTTTAAAATGATGTGTCTCATAACGCATAACATTAAAACGATGGCTTCATAGAGAGCGTTGAAAGAGTAGTGGACAGCGGTGCGCCGGTCCTAGCAGGGCCGTGCTGAGGTGCACAAACGCACATACTGCTGTCCATGATCATGAATAGTCATTTAGTTGAAATGCAGCAACAATGTAATAACTTTTATTTTTAGGTTATTACTTCAAAAGAGAATTTTTTTTTTTTGCTATAATAGTTTGTAGTTTACTTGTATAACTTATATAGTACAAAATTTAGCATCTAAGATTCAACTCCAAAAATCAAAAGATCTGACTGCTGGATAATGTTCACCACCCTTAGCTGTAAGTGTGATAAAAAGTCTTCCTCAAAATATCTTCGGGTTTAAGGGAGAGAGGGGGTGAAAAAAAGTCGTATGTTGCTGGCTATCTGAACTCGGAAAACGTTACTTTTAGCACATATATACATAAAAAAGCAAAGCAAATTTGCAAAAAATGTCATTTTATTCCTCTCTTTCCCATATCATAATTTTAGAGCTATGGAGGATGGAAAAAAAGAAGATTTTTTACTTGAGGTACTCATTTGGTTATAACTCCGGAACTATTTGTCCGATTCAAATTTCTCTTTTTTCATATGAAAGCTGGTTAAATGTACTATATAACTCAAATATTCTGAATCTAGTCCCGTAAACCACCCACGGCAGAATATTGAGAAACCCGTACTGTTGTGAAAAACTCGTATTTTTCGGCACATTTATCACAATCACTCCGGAATTATTTCTTCGATTCAAAATCTATTTTTTCCATCTGAAAGCTGTTTATATTTTCTATGAGATCTTATATATGAAATTTTGATTGAATTCCGAGAAATACCTATGGAAGCCCCTTTGAACATGTAAAAATCGTCTCATTTTTCCAAAACTTTGTGTTTTTTTAGTGTATACTTAATGTACTAACACCCTGCATAAATTCAGCTTTCTCCTAATTAGTTGCGACACGCAACCTATATTGACTGGGCTATTATTCTACTTGAGAAGTTACGGAGGTACGGTGTTTAACAAATTATACGTCTTGAAATTAATTATAAAATTAACTTATATTCAATTAAATTATTAAAAAAGGTTTAAATATGTGGAGCAACATGTGGATCCCAGTAAAGTCTGAAAATCGACTGAATTTAGGTTTGGACTATTCCGCAATAGAGTTTACAATGGTAAAATTACTGAAACCGCCTGCACCAAATTTTAACTAAATCATTTTCATATTTCTAAGAAGGCTTAGAAATAAAAAAAAATGACTTTTGTTATAATTAAAATGCCACACTGTCATATACTTTTATGCTTAGAAATTAAAATCCAAACAGATGAAATCAATAAAAATTATCCATGCCGAATAACAATTATTACCAAATCAAAATGTCGATATTTTGCGTTTTGATATCGTGTATAAAAATATGATCCACGGGCCTTTAGACGTAAGCACTTATATGCAGTCCATTATCCGCAAGTCAAAAATTACTGCTATTCGTGAAAATATTAATGAATAAATAATGCTTGGTTGCATGCTTCTAAACAAAATGTTTTACGATATAAAACAATTAAACGAATAATACTTCAATTATTAGTTAAAATTATTTAAGTTCTTTACTTATGAGAGCGGGCGAAGTCGCGACGGGGATGCTTGTGTTGCAAGTGTACCCATTAGTGAGTGAGTTGTAAACCATATTGTGTTTAAAATTTTCTGCCAATTCGGTATCTACATTTGTTTCTGTAACAACTGAGTCCCACGAAATTGACAATTGGAACAAAAAAAAGATGAATTAATTTGAATTCACATTAAAACTTCAAGTACTTCCTTTTTATTTCTCAGGCAGTACTTAGCAGGGCATGATGTTCTCTATTAAATAAAAAAAGATTAAATTTCCTTGACATCATAAAAATACTTAAAACATTTTAAGATTTTTTGGTTGACCATAGCCTTCGGTGATACCAACCCTTTTCACATAAAACTATCTTCTTTTCACACACTAGCTAATATTACCAAGCATGCCAATTGTACCTTATTTTTTAGATCTAATTTATTTGTTGTAAAAAAGATCGAGTAGAAATAATGAATATTTGAGATTTAATATTGATCGGTTGAATTTAACAAGGATCAGTCATGTATAAAAGGATTGTTGGCTTAACTATATTTTTAAGAAACTTCTCGACTTCCGACTACTCGAAAGTTTACTAGACAAGCGTTCACAGATCGAAATTAATTACAAATGACTTATTAGATGAGTAATTAGACCTGTTTGGACATAAGGGGTTGTGATTTATTTAATAGAAACCCTTGAAAATTAAAAAACCCCTTACAATTAAGGAAGGAAGTCAAGCCATCAACGCTTGTGCTTCGTATCCTCGTAGATATGCTTATAAAGTTTTTTTTTAGTTTTTTTATTTATGCGTCAACGTTATCAGTCTTCGAAAAAGTCAGACCCTTGTTATTTACTAAATATAATTTCCCTTAAGCGCTTTTCCTTTAAACGCTTTCCTTTTCCTCGAACATGACAAAATATGTAAATGAAAGAGTAAAATAAAATTTCTTCTCTGAAGAGAGTCTAATGACTGAAAAACAGTACCCATCTGGTCAATAACGAGATAGTTCAAATTAATAGAATGTTTCTTATTAGGTTTATAAAACTTCATTAAAGAAAAATTGTAGCTACGGATTGTGGAGGAGGTCAAGGTTCTTCAAGAGCCCATCAGTGAGTGTGAGTGAGTAAAAAGAAAATTGCATCAAGTTCAACTTATCATTACTTAATATTTAGTATTCTTACAATTTAAAAAAAAAAAAAAAAAAAAAAAAAAAAAAAAAATCCTTCAATCGGATACAATAATCGAGATTTCTGAACTGTTATCGACTTCGTGTAACGTAAGCCTCCATTAAAAACTTTTTAACGATAGTTTATAATAGAGATGGAACTTCGACATCGATGTTAGATCCTTACGCTTTACTTCGAATTTGCATTCATCGATAGCTCTTTCCTATAACCTCACGTGTAAACATCCACTTCTGCAGTTTCAACTTGAATTGTGTTGTTTAGTGTGTTGTATTGATATTTAGCCTTCTTAAATGTAAAAAATCCACATACAAGTCTAAAGCGACACGAAACTGTTTGTCGTTATAGACTACTTCAACATTTACTAGACAAACGTTCAAAGCTACCAATTAATTACAAAAGAACTATTTACATGACTGTAATTAGACCTATTTGGACGTACGGAGTTGAGCTCTGGGGCTCCACTAAACCATCCAATTCATCTCGTATCCAATCCTTACAATCCAAAATCCTTCGAAAAATCCTAGATGCTCCTTACTTTGTCACCAATAAACTTATCCATAAAGACATTAATGTTCCATATGTTGCAGAGTGAGCCCAAACCAGTTACCTATCCTTTCATAGTAAACTCCATAACCACTCAAATCCATTTGTTTCTCAACTTGCTTCCTACTCTATTTCCGATAATAATTCCGAGGCTTCTGAAAAGAAGATGGCCTAGAGATCTTCTATTGTAGAATTTTTAATAAAGTGCTACTGATGAGTAGTTCTTTTCAAGCTTTGACATGTTATTGTAATCGTTATCAGCTAATTTACTTAATGTATATAATTGTACAGTTGTAAATTTCAATAAATTGATATAAATAAAAAATAAAAAAAATGTAAAAAAGTGAAACAGCAGTTAACAACATGAGATTCACAACGGATTTAGGGTTTTATATATTGATGTTTTCTTATTTCCTCTTCCCTAATGTTTGATAGCGTACCACAGGTTAACAAGATAAATATCTACGTGGATTTGGTGTTATGTATTTATATTTGTTATATCATCTAATGTGAGAAATTTTCAGTTTACATATTTTGTGAATGGAATCATTGTCGTCCACACTACTTATTGCCTTAAAGTGAGACAGATAATCGATCTAAAAATGAATGTGAGAAAGTATATCAGAAGTTTCATAGTTTTTATCAACACTTCCCGAGAGAAAATATAGCAGAAATCAACAATATAACTTTCAGCATGGATTTTGTTTTATGTATTTATAATTTATTTCTACTTCCTTAATGTGAAAAGGTTTTTCAGAAGTTAGTATTACCTGTGTTTTAGTCTGAATTCTGATTTAGTATAGTAGTAATTCAACATTGATTTAGTGTTTTATATTTTGAAAATTTCTAATATGTCATTAATATTAGAAGGTATAACAGAAGTTAATATTAATTTGAACAGGGATCTAGAGTTTATGCACAAATTAAGGAGTATAACCTTTCCTCTCCAATGGAACTGACTAAAACATCGAAATAAATAGGAACAAGGTTAGAAAAGATAAAAGGTATCCTTGGCAGTTGAAGGGGCTGGAGTACCTCTTAAATAGTAGTACAAAAAAAATCAAACAAAAGAGCTAAATTTTTATCATTATTATATGATTTTTAAGGTATTCCTTAAAAATTTAAATTATTGTGTTTCGTAAATATGTATACATCCGGATTTGAGGATTGCTATGTTCGAGGATTATTGTGACTTTCTTCTTTTTTTTCGGATTCGAATAGGGAAAACTAATTTTCTGCAGAAAAATTATTTTTTCCATCAAAACGAGAAGTTTTTACAATTTTCATCTTCTCTAATTACAAAAATTATATAAACAAAAGATAATGACCGCTTATTATCGTGCTCTAATGTAATTGAACGTTTATACCCGGCAACCTTCAAGTTGATGTAATTCCATTCTGTTGAGGTGAGGTGGCAATTACTGATAAAGAACTTTATGTTCATTAGTGGATGAGCGGCTAATAGGTTCCTTTAACGAAAGATACGTTTTTTTTATCAGTATATTCTGGAAATAACAAAATTATGATGATAAAGGTAGTACTGATGAAGTAATTTTTTTTTTAATTGTGGAACATCAACAAAAAAAATCGATTACCATGATTAAACCGTAACACGAGCGTTCGCGCGATGTGCAAATTATAACACCCTGTTTTTTAAAATCTATTTTTGTAGTTAATCTTCTAAATAAAATATTTTGACCATTCTACATTTGACGTAGAATATGTTTACATTATATTACCTGAGAGAATAACATTTGAACATGACAGAAAATATGTTTATGATTCGAAACAATAAATGACAAATTTCTAACTAGATAAATTTTTATTTACAGTATAACAATCAAATATGATTATTCTTACGTCTAAAATGGTTGTTTTTATGATCAATTATTGTTAACAATTTTTTTTTATGGAATTATTTTTACAAATAAAATGTATATAACCCATCATTAGTGAAATCGATCTCCTCCCCCCCTCCTCATCTTCATCACTACCCCCAACATAGGTTTCTGTATCATGATCTGGAACACTTTCTATTTCCTTTTCCCTCAAATCCATTTTTATTAGATTTTCCGGTTCTTTTATCTTCCTCGTCTAGCTACAAAATTCGAGGAATATATTCAAATTTTATAAGTTTCCTCCTAATCAAAACATTCCGAATAATTAATACTTCGCTGACTAAGATAAACAAAAGTATAACTGCAAAAGAATCCAAGGCACGTTCGAAACTTCGTTTATTTCAAATAATTATGGATTGTTGATTTAATTTAATTATTAATTTTAGTAATTTTACCTTTTAATTCGAAAATATAAATTGGGAAATTCAGTAGATTATATATATTCATGACCTATTGTTTTTCCCAGTCAGAGAGAAATTGAATTTTTATTTTAAGATAATGTATTATTTTATACGTGTGTTACATCGAAAATAGTTCGGAAGACGTACGTCTACACAATTCTAACAGCATAAAAGAAGAAACGATAATATTCTCATTATAAATTTGCTTATGCTTGATTTTGATTACCGAAAATTTGTTATGGGACATAATTGAGATTAAACGTTTTCAATTCATCATATTTTATTTTGTTTAATGTATGTTTTTTCTATTGTTATAGTGTACCTCATGTTGTAATACTGTACCCCAACCCTAGGGCACACTAAAAAAGTTGTGATATCAGATTACAAATAAAATGCATAGCTTCTTAGTATAAGTCTGGTATTATATCAAGCCTAATATGAAGGCTTGACTTTCTGGAAAATATTTAGATGAGATGATAAACTTTTTTTTTTTAAATAAAAATGACTTTTTGTTACATTTTTCCACTTAACCTTACATGAAAAGGATTTCCCTCCATCATTATGTGATGATTAAAAAAAAAATGATTTCTTTTGTAAATTTATCATTAACAGGGTTAAAAATTACTTAAGAATAATTTATTTCTATTTCTAATAATATTTGCAAACCTTAATTTCATTATTACCACCATCCCCTCTTTTCTACGTTATATAAGACAAACTCAGGGTGGAATATTTGTCTGAGCCCAGTTCTTCCCACACGGTGGTCATCAGACTGACCATCGAAAACACACTAATGAGCTTTTTCTATCCTTCATTATCCTACTTTAATTGAAAGGTTTGATTAATGACAAGACATTCAAACTGATAAAGCTAAATATAGAAGTCAGGTTGAGTAATCAAATATATAGTTCAAGTGATTCGTATTTTTTTAAGGGACTCGAAATTATTTAATTAGTTATGAATGCAATGAAAAAAATTCCTAATGGAACCAAGGACTGAAACTATCTCACTTGATTCTAAACAGGCATTCCAAGCATCAAGGACAATGTATATAATTAAATGATAAAAATAAAAAGAATTGACTCAAAGGGATTGTCAAATTCAGTATAAACAAACAGGGATCAGACTTGTCAATAATTTATCATCTTAAGAATCTAATGAAACATTTAAAGCAGACTTAAGAGTTGTTAAAATTACAACTCGAATTGATAAAAGGGTTGGCATATATATTAAATGGTCTTATTGTTTTTAAATCAAGCCCAATAAACCATGCTAATATTTGTTATTTCTTATGATTTATAGCAGATATATGAATAATTTTAACTCTGACTGTATATATATTTTTTTGACAAAGCTTTTATCTTCCTTTATCTTCCAATATTTTTCTGTCATCTGATCTTTTCTAATTTGCTGATGATAAACTATAAATATATGTATTATACATTAGAACTATCCAATTTTCAAGGTAATTTTTTTTCTAACCCTATTTCCTGGAGTTAATACAAAATTTCTGGTCTCAATGTTAGTAGAAGCTTTTTTCTTATCTCATTTTAAATGATGATTTCTTTAATTAAGACTCATCTCAAGTATCTAACAGCCGCTTATAGAATATATTCATCTTGTACACATGTGAGCATATAACTAATTTTGATTTGCAATAAATTATTTAAATGATTTATAAGGCTATTGATTGAAAAGGCTATTTGACATTACCAAAGATATTTGCAAAGAAAATGGCGTAGTGATGTTCTTCAGTATTTAATAGCATTCTTCCAATAGTTAATTTGCCTTCTACATCAGTTAATTTCACATCAAATAAATAGTTTTCAGGATTAGATTAGAAATTCTATAATATATTTTTTTCAAATCTTATAGTCAAGATTAAGACCCAGATAAAAAAAAATTATAATTTTATAAAATAAAACAAAAAATACCACTTTACAGTCTTGTTCTTCTCCAACAAAAGAATAGTTGTAAACGAAAACATACCTGAAATAGAAAAATGATAATAAATTAATAAAAAACATCAGTTTATAAAAATAATAATAAAATTTGAATAAGTAACTATGTTAAAATCACTATGCTGACTTGATTTTTAATAATGGTTGAAATAAAGATAAAATGGTTATTTGCTTTTCAAATTTATTGTGATGTAATAACTTCTAATGATAATAAACAGGACGATAATTCGGTAAATATTTATTTTTTTAGCGAAGTAATAAAGTAAGCTCTGCAGTTAAAACAAGTAATGCTCTCTGTTGGTGTAGTTAAGAACTATCAGCTGTATGTAGTTCAGTGTAAAACCGTGAGTAGCGCTACCTACAACTCAGCTATCTTTCGGTCACCAAGGTAAGCAGAATTATGAATTATTGAATATTTATTTAGATTAATATTAGTTGAATAAATAAAGTTAGATTCTACTTTTTAAGATTTTGATTGTTTCAAATGAACTTCAGATAAAAACGAAAAATTGATTACAACCTTATAAGCATGGTAGAACAAGTCCACAATTTCAACTTTTAGAACTGAAATTTAAAAACAGTAACCTTTTGTATTTTCAGGTAATCTTATGGAAAATATAATATTTTTATATTGTCTAAATTAAATGAAACAATAAAATGATGATGAAATGGTTTTATATGTAAGTTTGATTATCTTAAGAAGTTATACAATTGAAATCATGGTAAATATGAGGTATTTAATATAACTAAAATATAATGTTTTCTAAATTTTATAAATATTTATAGAAGAATTATTCTGTAGGGTGCATTTGTACAAGCAAAGGCATATTAGTTGTGGATCAGTTAAACACGGACAAAAAAATATAAATGTTTCAATTTTTTATTCTACATTATAAAATTTTTCATTTCTCATATGAAGCAGTACAAAATGTTTTTCAAGTTTTCTGTACATGATCAAAGGCACATGGTAGATTTGTTTAGAAACTCAATTAAATTTAATAAGAACAATAGTTAGTTGATTATAATAAATTTAAGAAGATGGTCTGGGATGCAGTTAGAAGAATGAAAAAAACACGTCCAAGTTTAAAACTTTTACGGGGTACCACTCTTATTATATTCAATCAGTTAGAACTAAAGTAAAAACAATTTAACTGAAACAGTGTGATACCTATTTAGCAATCACATTAATTAATCAATCAAATCTTCAAGCTATATGCCTGATAACTATGTATACTCAATGTCTGGGGCAACAAAGTTTTATATCATTATTCACTATCGCTATGATAATCATTTAAAGTAAAGTTTTGTTATTTCTTTTGATAACTCATTTTTTTGGTTTCGAGTGGTATTAAATGTAAGAATACAACATTAATTTAAAAATGATAGAGTTAATAACTTTTAAATTACAGCTGTTTACATTTATTATCTTATTTTCTAAACATTTCTATATTTATTTTGCCACATTCAGTCAAAAAAGTATTGAAAATGCATTATATTTACTATGAGAATTGTGTTATTTCCATTTTATAAAATACATGTTATTATTTTACATCTAATAATTAATATTATCTTCAAAAAATGCTTAATACTAATTTCTGATAGAAGTTTTCTCTGAAAAGATTAATTATCAGAGAAAAAAAGTATTGGGGCAGTAAGAAACTGACCCAGGAGTGGATGTCCAACTCTTGTAACAGATAGAGCCACTTGGCTTGAGAAGAAAAAGGGAAAAAGATTTATCATCCTCAAAATAGTGCTCCACAAATAGATAAAGATTTAAAACTCTACATTGGAATAAAACTCAGTGAACATAATTCAAAATGGGCTGAAATAAAGTGATTGTAAAGGTTGGGTTCTCAGCAAGAAATTCAGGATGTGTAAAACAAGTAATAAAATAAGATTAAAGTTTACCATCAGCAAATTAAAAAAAAAATTAAGATAAGATGCATAGGAAAATATTGGAGGAAAAAGGAATCAAAGCTTTGTCCAAAATATATATATATATATATATATATACAGTCAGATTCAAAATTGTTCACATACCTGTTAGAAATCATAAGAAACAACAAATGTTAGAGTTATTTAATAGGATTGATTTAAAACAATAAGACCATTTAATGTAGACGTCAACACTTTTATCAATAAATATAGTTTTGAATTTATAGAACATTTTATAAAAACAACATTAAGAATTGAAAAACCGCAATAACAGCATGAGTCAAAAGTATTCATACACTTAATAAAATTTCAATATAATATTGACATTCCATAATAAATAATATTTAGTAGGACCACCATTGGCTTTTAATATGCACTCTGTGCGCTGCAGTACTGAATTCACTAATTTTTGAGCTAAAGACACTGTAATTTTGTAATAAATCGTCATTTAAATTTTGATTGTTATAAACACACCGTTACCAACTTAATCCTCTAGGTATTTCCACAAATGCTTACTAGGGTCAATTGAGGAGGAGTGACCACCCACCTTGGTGTGATTTACTAGATCCATATTTTAGAAATTCCAAGCCGTATGCTTGGAATCATTATCGTGCTGAAAAATGTAGTTTTCTCCAATCCCAAATTATTCATCACTGATTGGGAGATTTATTATTATTACGTCAATATATTCTATAAGGTTCATTATGGCATCGATAAATTCAAGACACCCCACTCAAACAGCATTAAAACCCCAAACCACGAGTCACTTTCCTTTATTCTTAACATTTGGAACTATATTCCTTATTTCCATAGCTGTATTTTTTTCCCATACTTTTTGGCCCCTCTGAAGATTAAACATTTCAATTTTACACTTGGCGGTTAATATTATCTTGTTATAAAGGTTATAATAATATTTTTTATGGTCTTTGGCAAATTGATATCTTAAAATTCCTTATTGACGGTTTTCTCCTAGGTTTTTGCCATGAAGCACCTTCTGTCTGATATATTGATAAAAATATTTTCATTTCCTCTTTCAGACTAATGTTCATCCTCTAATTCAGGGGAACTAATTCTTGGTTTTCTTTAATTTTTCTTGTGATGTCTTTCATGTTCGGAGTAAATGTTTCTTGTTCTTCCTGTTTTTTCAAGATATTCAAAAGTTTTTCTCATTCCATACCTTTTAATAGCATCTTGGACTGTTGAATGAGGTCTGTTCACTTCTCTAAGCGACCGTAACTCCTTATGTAGGAGCACAAGAATTTGTCTTTCCTCTTCAATCATCTCTCTAGTTTTGTGTCCCATTTAAAAAAAAACAAAAAAAACAGGGTGTTTTTAGAGTTTGAATTATCTGTAGAAAATAATTATTATGTGTTGAATCTGGTGAAATGTTTAGCTATACTATCTTATATTCTATCAAAAATGTAACTATTAATAAAATATCATAAGTACACAAGATAACAGTGCTTAAAATATAAAATCTTGTGGGATTTTAGTGGTATGACAGAACTGCTTGTAGTTCGAAGAATATGATAGTGTGACCCATATGATAATACAACCTTGTATTATAGTCTTATATTTATAAGGAAGCATCTAATGCCAGACTCTTATATTTGTTGAATTTAAAACAATATATAATATAATGTTTAAAAATAAATAATAACCCAATGCTTTCTAAAACGATTTTTAAGTTTATTTAAAAAAAAAAAAAAAAAACAAAAAAAAAAAACTAGATATTCTGAACATCTAAACAAAGAAATGAATACGTTTAAGAGATAAAAAAGATCTTCTTCTATCTATTATGACCTTTTTAGTTGGTATATGGTTTTATGATAATAACTGAAACTATTAAAAATCCATTTATGATTCACTTGGCTACGCGGTTACATTAATAAGAATGATTTGACATTATTTCTGTTACACCACTCTAGTCAAAGGAGGAATCCTACAAAAGGTGTCCTTCAGATACCCCCATGTAATTTACAATAACTTACAACTTTCGTATGGTATTTCACGCACATTGAACATTAACCTGTTTTTTGGGTCCCTTGACATTCAATGACCTCACTACTGGAATGGCTATTTCATAAATTTTGGTTCGAGATGGAACACGATTTCCGGTATGATAAAAGACTTCCGGTTAAAATATCTTTTTTTTGGGGGGTGGTGGGGGAGGGGTAAGGAATCACGTATCTCTATGTAAGGAATCACGTAGAGTGAGACTGATAAAAGAGTCGGGTTTTTCTAATGATTTGCTTTAATTTTACAATTTTTAAAAGTAATTATGTTAAATTAAAAAAATAAAAAAAATGAAAACAAATCAAGTAATTTGTTTATGAAATTCAAGGAATCGTAAAAAAAATAATGTTAATACTCGGAAGCAAGTATGGAGACGTTGATTCGAGTACCCCATAAAGCTTATCATGGAAGGATAGGTTTCTGGTTTGGGTCAATTCTGCAACACGTGGGACGTTGAGATCATAATATGTTTATTTGTCACAAAATAAGGAGTTTTGAGAATTTTAGGACTGATACTAGATTGTAAGGAATGGATACGATAAGAATTGTAAGGTTTAGTGGTGCCCAAAAGTTCAACTCCTTATGTTCAAATAGGTCAAATTATTGTCAAGTAAATGACTCATTTTTAATTAATTGGGATCTTGATTGCTTAGTAAATGTAGGAGAAGTCGAAAAATACAAGTTTGAAAACTGAAAAAAACAATTTTTTTTTAATTAGGTTATCCTGCGATTTCATAATATAAAATCTCAAGTCTTTCAAAATTCATGTTAATAAATAACTGATGAATAAACAGTCAGCTCTGATTCCACCGTGACTGAAAGAAAAATATATTACATAAAATACCAACTCAGATATAAGTAAGAAAATTTCCACACCGAGACTCAAAGGACAAAAGATAAATACACAAATACGATAAATATCACGAAGGCAGAGAAAGTCCAATGAAACCGCTTCGACAATAATTAAAATTTATTGTTAATTTCAATTTGTTCATAAATCTCGTTATGCGTTGTTTTGTTGTCTCATTTGGTTTTGAAATATGTCCTTATTTTATTTCTTAATTTATTAATAAATAAGCAATGAATGTGCACTTTATAACACTGTTACTTATAGTCCTCCATTGTAGAAGATTGAAATATTTATTAAATGAAAAGCTTACAGGAAAAAATAGGTTAAGAACTAACCGTTTGTTTGTTCATTGTACCAATATAGTTCGTATGCCATTGAAAACAAATGTTTGAAAATAAAAAGATTTTATAAAAGTACATATAACGATAACAGACAAGTTATTTAGTGTTTTAGTCAATTTTATTAGTTTTCATTATTTTCATTAATCAACTTTTATAAGTAGCTGAATGGAAACATCAACTAAGCTCCCCATAAAATACATAGATGACCATCCACTCTCTTTAAAATAACAGTATGCAATGTTCTTAATAATGTTGTCGAGCAACAATCTTAATGAATCATTCCTGTAAACAAAATTTATTGACATTTCAAGCAATGTCGCCAGGAAAGGCCGCCTTGATGGTATCTTTTCTAACGTTCCTGCGCCCTCGAATCCACAATGTAAATGACCAAATTATGAATATTTATAGGACCTAATGAGTTTATCTATTTCAAACCCCCTGTTTTAAATTATGAATTTATACAAATGATGCTATATATTTTTTATTTATTCACCTTCTGAAATAGCTGCAAATCTAGTGGCTGTTAAAGGTTTAGAAATGCTGTAGTTCACAGCTAATGCTAAATAATTTAAAACATATGAATTTATTATTGTTTGTTTATTTGTTGTGGTTATCGTCCTTGTGTTCACCAAATAGAACAGGAAGGATAGTGTTAAAGCCCGATAATTTAATATCTTCTATTTTATTTTATTTTATTTTTTTTATTCTCATCTCTGAGGAAACCGCATTTAACTTATAATGAACAATATGTAGTGTAAATAGCGTGTTTACGGTTCAAGTTAAGTGTTTATGGTTCAAGTTACGTATTTACGTACGCCTCGGGAGATAAGAGACTCAACGGTCAGTCCTGGCCAGACCTCCCTGGAAGAAGTAGTTACGCACCATCTCACCAACTTCATCCTCGAGACTCACCGGCAGGCTTTTTTTATTACTCACCCCCTGCCCATGGAAGTATGAAGCAACTCACCGGATGGATTGAAGATTGCACCAGGGACCCTCAAGTACAGTAACACGTAACTTGAACCAATATATAAAAAAGAAAAAAGACATTTAAATTTTTTTTTGGTATATATTTTAATTTATTTTATTTTGTAATCACAATAGGGGATTTTTAATATTATTAGGAGAAACTTTTTTTTTATTTTGTTTATTTCTAGTTTCAAACTTAAATTTCTCACCACGATATTTTTAATGTTTATATATATTTATATACTCAATCATTTAAAAAAATATATTTTTAATTTCTGGTGTTCATTTATAATTTCAATTTTCTTTGTTTTTTTTTGTTTTTTTTTATGTCATTAATTATTTTACAGGTTTCCCAATCTTTAAAACTTATGTTTGGGCATTTTTCTAAGTAATTCTTTACCAGCATTCATTGGGGTTGGGAATTGTTTTTTTTTTCCAAAAGTGAAAAGCCCCCCTCCCCAACATCTTTTGGTCCTGTCCGAGCCGGATATTTTTTTATTACCGATTAATTAATTACATCTTTTGTTAAACTCCGAGACGGATTTTTTTTTTTTTTTTTTAACGAGTAATTAATTACATCTTTTGTTACAGTCTGAATAATTTAAAAAAAAAAAAAAAAAAATTAATTTTTTCGTTAATTGGTCCTCCATTTTTATTATCCTTTTCGTTATCCCTATTTAGAAAGATGCCACCTAAGAGTCAAAGTTCAACCGAAGAACAATTAAGTAAGTTAGAGGATTTAGAAGAACAAATGGCTGATCTAGCCGATGATATTCAAAATACCGCTTCAATCGGGTTTAGTGTTCGCACCGATTCTTCTAGAGAATCTTTATTTTTAGCCCGACTCTCCCGTATTGACTCTACATATGAAAAATTTTTTGCGATTTTTTATGAGGCTAAATCCTTAGCTAAAAAACTAGAAGTATCTTGTGATAAATTTAATAAGTTAAAAAAAAAATGATATGCGGTCCTCTTATTATGAGGCTTTGTCTTATGGGAAAATTTTCGATTCCGATAAGAGTACCTCAGATGTAAATAAAACCTCACCAATTGACACGGCTTCAATCTCACGCTTGCCTACAATTAGTATCCCTACATTTTCGGGAGATATCGCCAGTTGGCAAAATTTTAAAGAAACTTTCAGGTCCTTAGTCCATGATAGGGGTGACCTTGATGGAATTCAAAAATTTCATTATTTAAAAATATCGTTAAAAGGTTCTGCATTACAAACAATTTCGTTTATTTCAATGTCCCCTGCGGGTTATATACAAGCATGGGAAGCACTCACCAAAAAATACGACAGTGAACGTATTCAAGCAACGTTTCACTTAACCAAAATTTTAAACTTTAAACCGATAACCAAAAGCGATTTATCCCAGCTGGAGCACTTCTCAGCAGTGGTACTAGAGAGCGCTTCTGCTCTCTTAAAACTGGAGATGGCGGACCTCTCGGGATTTATTTTAAGCACTTTAGGCCTCAGATTATTAGATAGCAAAACCCGCGAGTGTTTCGAAATGGAACATGCTTCAAAATCTGAAGTTCCGACTTGGAGGGAGTTTGTAGATTTTATTCAACTTAGATCGGTCAAATTGCAATCCGAGGCCCTTCTATCGAGTACTGCTACGGAAAACTTTCATAAAAATTTTGGGTACACTAAGTCCTCAAAACATGTTTTAATGACCTCTAAATCAGGGGTTCACTCTACAAATTGTTCAATTTGTAAGAAATCACACCGTATTTATGACTGCTCAGTTTTTTAAAAATCTCACCCCACAACAACGTTGCGACCGCATCAAAAAATTAAATCGTTGCTTAAATTGCTTGGCTTCGGGGCATTTATCGAATCAGTGTCAATCTAAAACATCTTGCCGGCATTGTAATAGAAGGCATCATTCTCTTTTACATTTTTTTCCCTCAATATTCTCAAAAATCCGATTCAATACGCCCGCCTACTCCAGCTCGTACTAGTCCACCCACCACCAGTCAAGCTGATTCTCCTGCCTCGAAAAGCGCGATACTATCCGTGTCTGCCGCAGGTCAGACGGACGTTTTGCTTGGCACCGCAGTTGCTAGGATTCGGGATCATCAAGGTCATTGGCATGGTTTACGGATCCTAATAGATAGTGGTTCGCAACGCTCCTTCATAACGGAAGAATGTGTCTACAGGTTAAATTTACCACTCGCGCGCAGTAAACATAGACTAGTCGGTTTTGGGAACCAAACCATCTCTAATGTAAAATTCGAAGCACCCTGTGTCATAGTGCCTAAAAATAGGTCACTCCCCGAGCTAAATATTACGGCGATGGTGATTAAGCGAATTTGTGGAGACATGCCCACAAGTCCTGTTCCTAGCAGAATTATTCAAAGATTTCGTGCTCTAGACCTAGCTGACCCTTGTTTTCAACAATCGCGGCCGGTTGATTTTCTGTTAGGGGCAGATTTATTTGCTGACATTTTACGCGGGGGTACTATAAAACTTGAAGAAGGGGTTCCTAATGCACTTGATACCATTTTCGGTTGGATCTTAATGGGTTCCTTAAAGGGTGATTCAGCTGGCGAAGCTTGTTACCCCAGCACTGTCCTCCATAGCACAGCCCTACCCTGTTTAGAATGTGAAGAGCTCACACGAGTGATGATTAAATTTTGGGAGGTGGAAAACGTCGCGAACGTTGCGAGGTTAGATCCGCAGGATGTTCATTGTGAGGAGCATTTTGTGGCTACTCACTCCCGAGACAAAGATGGTCACTTTACAGTGAAACTTCCGTTCAAAGGAAATCCACCCGAATTGAGTGATTCCAAATTTGGAGCACTCAATCGATTCAAAAATTTGGAAAAGAAATTTGAGAAAGATCCCACACTGCAGCTTGGATATTCCAAGGTGATGCAGGAGTATTTGGAAAAGGGTTATGTAGCACGTGCAAAGGGGTCAGGGAAATGCTATCTCCCACACCATGCGGTTTTGAAAGACAGCACATCCACAAAACTTAGGATTGTGTTCGATGCATCTGCTCGATCTAGTAACGGGTCCTTAAATGATCATTTACTCACCGGACCCAAGTTACAACGTGATATAAAGGATGTCATGCTTAGCTTTCGCAAACCCCGCATTGCTATATCGGCAGATATCTGCCAAATGTATCTGCAGATAAAACTAGCCACAAAAGACCGTGAATTTCAACATTTCTTTTACCGATTCCGAGCTACCGATGCCTTGACAGAGTATCAATTTGACAGGTTACCGTTTGGGTTATCCTGTTCGCCTTTTTTGGCAATGCGCGTAATTAAGCAGCTTGTGCTGGACGATGGAACACCTTATCCTGAAGCTTCACGTGTATTATTAGAACACATGTACGTTGACGATCTCTTGACCGGAATGGACACGATTTCCGAAGCTTTAACTCTGAAGCGGGATCTAATAAATCTATTAAAGAAAGGAGGGTTCGAACTAAAAAAGTGGAGCAGTAATTGTCCACAAATCCTTGAGGACGTGCCCTCGGAGTCCTTGGAGTCCCCGATTTCATTTTCTAACATGGAAGATACCATAGTCAAATTGTTAGGCATACAGTGGGAGCCCAAATATGATTGTCTGTCATATAAGGTAGTCATCAAAGAATGTGTTTTGACAAAGAGAGGTATTATGTCCACCATAGCCAGAATTTATGACCCATTAGGATATTTGGCGCCAGCGGTATTTAGAGCAAAGACGATTTTGCAGAAATTATGGGAAAAGAAACTCGAATGGGATACTCCCATACCCCCCGATATTGGCAAACAGTGGGAAGCATTTTATAACAATCTAACACATTTGAGTAAAATCCGTATTCCTCGTTGCATCTTTGTTGAGGGTTCCTCGAATGTAACGATTGTTGGGTTCGCAGATGCGTCCGCGTTAGGTTATGCCGCAGTCGTATATCTGCATCTGGAATTACCAAAGGGTTGTACATCCTATCTGATCTATGCGAAAACTCGGTTGGCTCCTATTAAGCTTTTATCGATACCTCGGCTCGAGTTGTGTGCAGCCGTATTATTAGTTGACACTTTGAAGTCACTTAAGGACACCTTGTCGCACTGGAATGTAGGGTCCACCGTTTTATGTTCCGATTCGACTACAGTTTTATCGTGGCTTCACCTCCCTTATTCGCGCTTAAAATCGTTTGTGGCTAATCGAGTAGCTAAAATATTAGAATTGTCTGAGCTATCATCCTGGAATCACGTGAGTTCGGAAAATAACGGCGCTGATGTGGCCTCGCGAGGAACGTGTCCTTCGGAACTACCTTCGCATACCACTTGGTGGAATGGACCAAGGTGGCTCTGTTGTCCAAAAAATAAGTGGCCTATTTCGTCTAACCCTGTCTTAATTGATCCATTGGAATTAGCGGAAGTTAAGTCAGAAGAAACGGTTACGATGATGGTCATCAATGCGGGAGAATGCGAGTTTGATAAATTCTTAGAACGATTTTCCTCGTATTCGAGGATGGTAAGAGTATTCGCTTATGCCATTCGATTCATACACAATGCATCAAACCGTAACTCAGTGAGATCGGGTTTATTGTCACTATGGGAAACTCGACAAGCAATTGAAGCAGTGGTTAAAGGTGTACAATCATCAAAAGGTCTATCTGTATTGGACGGGGAGC
This sequence comes from Euschistus heros, assembly GCA_003667255.2. NCBI lineage: Eukaryota > Metazoa > Arthropoda > Insecta > Hemiptera > Pentatomidae > Euschistus > Euschistus heros. Next base: position 540,883 of record RCWM02000170.1, on the reverse strand, counting down.
GAATGAAGTCGATGAGGTCACTCAACCCTTTTGTTGATCTCGGTGGTTTGGTCAGGGTGGGCGGCAGGTTACGACATGCCCCTTTATCATATGAAGCTAAGCACCCAATACTGTTACCCTCAAAATCTCATTTCGTTAATTTGCTTATTGATCACTTTCATCGGGTGTATCTTCACGCCGGTCCGCAGTTATTGCATTCCTTGCTGCGGAATAAATTTTGGATCATAGCCGGTAAAAAGTGTCGTCAAGTCACGCGTGCACCGCTGTGGGACATGCCATCGTTTAAGGGTAAAAAACATCAACCCTTTCATGGGCGATCTTCCCCCATCGCGGTTTGAACAGGGTAGAGCCTTCCTCAACGTGGGTATTGATTACGCAGGTCCCTTCCTTATCAGAGAATCGTTGCGACGTAAAGCTGCTCTAAGTAAAGCGTATTTATGCCTCTTCGTATGCTTTAGCACCAAAGCGGTACATATTGAAGCAGTAACTCAATTGAGCACAGATGCTTTCATGGCATGCTTCGATCGATTCGTTGCTCGTAGAGGGTTGCCCAGCAAGATATTTTCTGACAATGGTACCAACTTTGTCGGAGCATCCAATCGTTTGAAAGAACTCTATAAATGGTGGAACTCTCGCGATGTCTCGGAAAAAATAAGGACCTTTTTTAACCGCTAAGGAAGTGGAATGGCACTTTATACCCCCCTTTGCGCCACACTTCGGTGGTTTGTGGGAGGCAGGGATCAAATCGTGTAAGTATCATCTCATACGAGTATTGGGTACCCAGCCAATCACCTTTGAGGAATTAGCTACCATAGTTACAAGGATTGAAGCCGTTCTCAATTCGCGACCCCTCCACCCATTATCCTCTGACCCGGAAAATTGTCAGGCTCTCACTCCGGGACACTTCCTTATAGGAGCTCCTCTTGTTGCTTCACCGGAACACAATGTCACGGATATTCCACGGAACCGCTTGTCTAGGTGGCAGCACTTGCAGCGTTGCATTGCGGATTTTTGGAAGCGTTGGCGACTGGACTACTTACAAAGCCTTCAGCAAAGAGTTAAATGGACTGATCCGACAACACCCCTCTTATCGGGAACATTATTCTTCTCAGGGATCCCAATGTGCCCCCTTTACAATGGCCGACTGCAAGGGTAATTGAAACATTTCCTGGAAAGGATGGTATTGTTCGAGTGGTGAAATTAAGGATTGGGAAAACCGAATACCTACGACCAGTCTCCCGCCTATCTCCTTTGCTTCCTGAGGACACCAGTAATTGAAAATTTATGAAATTTTGGTGGGCGGCATGTTAAAGCCCGATAATTTAATATCTTCTATTTTATTTTATTTTTTTTTTTTATTCTCATCTCCTATAGTGAGGAAACCGCATTTAACTTATAATGAACAATATGTAGTGTAAATAGCGTGTTTACGGTTCAAGTTAGGTTTATGGTCAAGTTCCGTTTTACGGGTCGCCTCGGGAGATAAAGACTCAACGGCAGTCGGCCAGACCTAAAAATTTATTTTTGAAATGGATAAGTATTTAGATGGGGGTCTATATATATATATATATATATATATATATATATATATATATATATATATATATATATATATTTTTTTTTTTTTTTTTTTTTTTTTTTTTTTTTTTTTTTTTTTTTTTTTCACTCACAAAAATGTAACGCTCTAGCTCTGTTGGTGTTGCTAGGATCGATAATCTGCCGACAGTTTTCTCAATATTTATTTAATCAATAAATTAGTGTTTACATCAAACTTCTTGGATACAGGAGTAATAAGCCCCATTAGTTCTTGAGAGCGAAACTCTTAGCTCATTCAATCAAGAATTTATTACTTTAATTGACAATATTAAAAGAATTAGAACATTTTTTGTAAGGTTCTTTCACCCTCAAAAATATAACATTTTGACACGCCCTGTCTCTGTTGGTGCAGCTCGCATCGAAAATTTAACGATATTTTTATAGTCAGAAATTTAGTGGATGGTATTTTTTTTTTGTATATAACATTTGTCGCTAGGACCTACTGTTAAGCCGTGGTCACACTAGGCTCTTCAGCAGCCGCTACTAACCAGCCGCTGGTAAATATCACCATCAAGCCGCGGTCACACTAGGCTGTTTAGCAGCTGCTACTATCCAGCCGCTGGTAAATATTTCCATCAGCAAGCGTATCTGAAGGGTTCACAATATAAGTAAATACCCGCTAAAACAGTTGCTGTTGATGACTAGAAAACATTGTGTGTGAGCGTGCAACATGTTGCACATTAGTGTGAGTCGTGAAGTTTTGAAACGTGTGTTAAAATGTTGGAGTTGGAGTGTTATCCCTCAGATGTTGAACCAGAAGAAAAGGCGTTGGTGCGTTAGATCCTGGATATTAAGAAGAAACGATCTGGGAGCATCAGCAACACTTTTTAAGGAACTGTAATTGGAAGATCCGCCATCTTATGCCAAAATTTTAAGAATGTCAGTTCCTAAAAATAACTGAGTTATTGAAGTTAGTGACAGTGCTTATTCAGAAAAGACACCAAATTTCGTCAGGCGATTCCAAATAAAACCAAACTAGAAATTACTTTACGGTATCTAGCTACTGGAGACAGTTTTAAGTCTTTGGCCTACCTGTTTAGAGTTCCTCAATTTCAGTGTTAGAGTAACTCAATTTCAGTGTTCGTTCCAGAGGTGTTGAGCGGCATTTACGAGGTTTTACAGTAGTTGATTAAAGTACAGTACATAATAATGTACCAATGTAATGTAAATATACCGCTTGTCAGCTACTAGGGGTTCACATTGGCTGGCTGGCGCTAACCAGGAGATCACGTGACTGCCAGCGGAAGGTAGGCAGCGCTAAAAAGTTAAACATGTTCAACTTCTGATTGCGGCTAGTAAACACTAGCCCGCTGGCATTCACCAGCCGCTGTTCTGGGTCAGACTAGGCTGCTTGCTGGCAGTATTACCACCGGCTAGTTAGAAGCGGCTGCTAAACAGCCTAGTGTGACCGCGGCTTTAGGAGCTGTATCGGTTTATTTGCTTGAAAAAAATTGTTTTCTCTCAACTTCGTTTATTTCGAATAATCAGTAATTGTTGATTTAATTTAATTATTAATTTAAGTAATTCAAATGTGTAAATAGGTCAAAAGAAGGAAAAATTCTAGCTTTGACCGATCTTGCTAGATCCCACTCGGCAGTTCAAAATTATGGTTTGAATAAAAAAAAAGGCACATTTGAAACCTCTATTTTTAGGTGGAGCTTTTTTGAAACGCTCTAGCTCAGTTGGTGTTGCTCAGATCGAAAATTTACTTTAAGTTAACTTATCAGAAATGAAATAGAAAATATTTTTGTTATATAACATGTGTCAAATTATTTAAAATCATACAGGCAAACGGAAAAAATAAATAAAATAATAATTCGTTGCGGGTTTAAATCTAATCATGAGTTTTGCTCTGTATTTGGAGGAGGGGATGAGTATGAAGTTGAATGAAAAAATAGAAGAAGCAATCAATAATAAAATAAAAGCTAATTTCTCAGCCATGCAGATAATGTGTGAATATCATTGATTGCACAACCTACAGAGAAAGTTATCACAAGCTGTGGGCAGGTTATGAACCAACTGCCTTAGCAAATAGTAGTGTAGTAGCTAGTAGCAAGAATAATGTAGCAATTTACTCTCTCTGTATTAGCAGATTTGATATAAAATATTTTTTTTATTATCTATTTATTGAAATTTATATCCGCCTAAATAAATATATACATTAAATATAGAGATAACGAATATAACACGTCAAAAGTAACTACCAATTGTAACCACTTCAATTAGAGTTCTCTATAAGATCCCGAGGTTCTATTTAGACGTCTCGGTCGGTTATTAGGAATCGAATGGGAAGCGTATTTGGAGACTAGGAGACATGAGTGTATAAATAGTCTATTTTAAAAGGATATGTACCTTGATTAGGCCAAATCAGAAACATCTGGGACATTATATGTCGCATAGTAAGGAGCATTAAGGATTTTTCGAATGATTTTAGATTATAGAACGGAATGAATGTGACAGCTGAGCCTCAAAACTGAGCTCCATATGCCCAAATAGTGTTCGCAAGTCCAATTATATACACTTATATTGTTGATATAATTACTATATATTTGTTAAATACACACGGGACTAGATTACCCGAGTACCGGTAAAACGAGGTCTCGATTAACCGAGTCTTCTATATTATTATTAAATACATTTTTTTTCACAAAACATTCGATAGCCGAACAAGAGATAAGGCAATCTTTATACGACCGAAGTTTAGTTGGTTTGTTATGCCAATAGCCGTAAAACCCGCTGGTTATCAAAACTGATCAGTACCTTGAAGTGTAATAAATAATAATTGATGATTAACGTTCTAAGAAAGTTCAAGTATCTTGGGGAAATAATAACTTAGAACCTAAATGAGAAAGTCTCAATAGAATACAGAGCAACAAAACTGAGACAAGCACTACCAATTACATGGCCAACATATAAGAAAAAATCTCTCTCGATGAGCTCCAAATTTATACATTATAGTTCAGTAGTTAAACCTGAAGCAACTTATGCAAGTGAAACTCTGTTGAACTTGAATACCAAAGCAACAACGAATAAAATGCAAAAAATAGACAGAAGGATCATCAGGACAATCATCAATAAAAAACATCAAGTAGATGGACAATGGAGGCTGCTACCTAATGAAATAGTCGATCGGGAATATGAATCAATTACGGATACAATGCGAAAAAGGAGAATTTCCTTTTACGGGCACATATCAAGACTACCGCAATGTATTTTTTTTCTCGGTTAATTGCAGTGTTGTTGGATCGAATAGTTGTTTGTTGACTATGTAACAAGAATATCATTATTAGTTCCGAAGGAGTAACTCTTCGGGTTTTAGATTTAAATGATCTCTCGACGACATACGCAGTACTAGGAAAACACTGGCCATTTTAAACGTTTCGAATACCCACGATCTGAAACCTATTTTCCTCCTCTAAAGATGAACGATTAGCCTATAAATTTCTGTTCCTTCGTTAATGACTAAGGAATTTTTATTGGTTATAACCTTTCCTAGAAGCATTGCCTAAATAGCCGAAAAATCAATTGAATACCAATTGATGTTCATTGTTCCCTCATTTACTTCCTCAATCTACTGGCAAACTTCTAGTTTCCTCCTTAACTTTATTTAGTCTTATTAGGGCTTTATGGTATATAGTGGCCTCTTGGCGATTCTTGGGAGTAGGTTATAGCGAATCGTGAACAGCTGTGAATATCAAATTTGTTTTCGGAACCCCCAAAGCGTGTCTATGCTCTTCCACTTGTAAGAAAATATTACCTAAGTAGATTTTTTTAACACATCGATAATAACACACTCCCATTGTACATATATAATTAATCAATTATTTATTTCAATAATTTCCTGTATTATTAAAATAACTCCTAGTCAGAAATAATTATTTTACCCATTTGTTTACTTTTATATCGTTTATATGTTTGTGAGGGTATGGGTAGGCGTTTCTGTGTGTGCGTGTATATTCCCTTTTCAAGTTTACTTGAACCTTTTCCTGTTTAATCCATCTCCATATTTATTTTATTTTTCCAGTAATACTTATTCCAACCTTTTCCATATGTTTTTAATATTTTTCCATTAGGTTTAGGTTGAATCAGTATGTGTGTTTATGTGTTAATGTGAGTGTATGTATGAACATTAATGTGAGTCTATATATGTGTATGTTCTTTTTTGGACTTGCTGAGTCTTTTTTTTGTGATTGAAGCCTGCATACATTCGCTAGTTGTTGTTGGTAATTTAAAATATATAAGTCAGTATGTAATGTAATTAAAAATATATTTTTCGAAACTTATTTGTTGACAGACAAAGTAGCTTAATTTATTTCATAGTGAAAATACTTAAACATGTTTCATTTGACGTTAACATCATGGAAACGAATGGATAGGCACCTCTTAGAAGTAAATAAAAAAAATACATGGTCTTGGGAAAATATCTTCTTTTGAAAAATTGTATCGAGAAACAGATACTTATTTCCCAGCATATATTTCACCTAGAATTTGTTAGGACAGATAATTTCACACTGTCCACAAACGCCAAAGCGTACCCAAAATAAATCACTGTAGTACAAACAAAATAAGTACTTATAACTTCAGCACTCTATTTGGCGTAAATCATCCTGTTTTCGTTTTGGCCGCACATACTGGAGAAGATGTTACAAAGAAGAAAAAAAAATCTCGCGTCGGAAAAGGTCAATAGAAGGATGTCGACAACACTTAAATCAATTTCGCATTCCTCTTTAAATAAATTGGCCTTTTCTCTTACCCGGAGACAGATCTAAATTAACCTTTGAAGTGAAATATTACCTAAACATTTAACTTTTTTTTTTATTGTTTCATTTACCACGCTCGAATAAGAGTTTCCTGTTAAACTAGGATCAACTTATTTTACTTACTCTCTGGTCATTATGTTAAGGATTTCATTTGTTGTTGTCAAACAATTATTTGTTAACCTACGATAAACATTCTGACATAGATATATCTTTTTACTATGGTTTTGGTCTAAGGTTTAAAATAAATATAACATTTTGATACACTTTAGCTCTGTTGGTGCTGTTTTTATTAATTTTACGATAGTTTTCTAATCAGAAATCTAATGGAAAATATTTTTTGTTATGTATCATTTGTCACTAGGACGTACCGTTTAGGAGCTAAAGTGGTTTGAATGAAAAAAGGCACTTTTGAAATCGTTATTTTCTTTCTTTCTCCCTCATTTTTCTTTGTTTGTTTCCAATGATCATTAATTGTTAATTTAATTTAAGTAACTTGAGCCTTTTAATTCTAAAATGTAAACTGGAAAAATCACTAGATTATAGATAGACAGACCCAAGATCTATTGAATTGAAAATTGAACGATAACTGGCAAGCGCCATTATACATGAAAGGTTACAAAGGTACGGTGTTTTGGTATCGGTAACAAAATTTACTTACATTCAATTAAATTATTAAATTAAGTTTAAATATGTGGTGCGACATCTGGATCCCAGAGGAGTTTGAAAATCTGCCGGTATGTGGTTAGCACCATTCATTCCGCAATAGAGTTTACAATGGTAAAACTACTGAAACTATCTGTACACCATATTATGTCTACATAATTTTCATAGGTCTAAGAAGGTTTAGCAAATTTAAATGTACAATATTTAGCTGCAGAAACGAGGTTTCCAACAACGTCATATACTTTTACCATTAGAAATTAAAATCCAACCAGATGAAATTAGTAAAATTATTTCTGCGGAATAAAATTTATTACCAATTCAAAATGTCGATCCCTTTAATTTTGATATTGTTCCTAAAAATATGATCAACGGGCCTTCAGTTGTTAGAGCTGATAATGCAGTCGACTATCTAAAAGATTTTTTAAATATTCTCTGTCCATCTGGATTATCAACTTATATTTTAAAATTAAATTAATTATGGCGTTAAGTAATATTCATTTACAAAATCAGTGTATTTTTAAACAGGTTAAAAATTACTGCTGTGTCAAAATATCATTGAAGAAATGATTCCCAATTGCATACTTCATTACAATATATTTATCGACAAGCAAATAAAAATTCAATAATCACCTAAAACCTAAGAAGTTCTTTGCTTTATAGAGCGGGAAAAGCCGCAACGCACAGTGGAGCAAACGCGCGAAAAAAAATATATGAAAATTATTTTATTATTTTTGTCATGTTTGATGGGTTATTGTATTAATATTAGATAATATTGTATTAATGTTAGTTAATATTGTATTAATTATTAATTGGAGCGAACATTTCCAGTTTTTGTCAATTTCATTTTTATTTCCGACTCTGAGGCCTTATACAGTTGAATTACTCCACTCCAAAATGCCCCTATTTCTACTGAGCTATAATTTGGGTCTATGTAGATTTATTTTTATAGACAAACCTATGAAACTTGACAGATTTGTAGTTCCAGTACTAAATAATAGTGAAAAAAAAAATATATTGGTCCAATGTATGAAATATATTATCAAAAAATATACAAAAGCGAGAGGGAAAAAGTAACCAGAGTTGAAACCGTGAACTTGTGTGGTCCTACAAAAAAAGCGTCGCTGAGCTCCGGTGACAAATTACCATTTTCATAAAGCTTATACTACTACTTAATATCCCTTTAAATTTCATTGACAACTGATGACAACTGTTCATAAAAATAAGGATTGTTTCAATGTTTGGATTAGTACGTTCGTGGCCTCTATGTTTATTTAATTAGTTATCTGTCTGCTTTCTTCTCAAAGAGTATGAGCATGGATATTCTCATTATAGAGACCATTAATACAAAATATTCCGATATATGTGAGGTAGTTTCTAGTGACGGATCATTATAAACTTTAGTTCTATTTTCGGAAAGCATTCTTCTGTATCTGACGCTTTGCTAACTTCAATGAGTAGTACAATAATTCTCAATACAAGTATATTGAGTGTATATAATACAAGTGTTTATTCCTCTTTACAAACAAAAATTAAAACTGGTTGTATTTAATAAGCATAAGGATACATTTCAAGACATGAACCTAAGTTTCGCAAAGAAGAAGCAGTTAAGTTAGGAATTTTTTTACTTCATGCTAAAATTAAATTTATAGAATACAATCTTCAACTATGTTACATCCTGGAATTCCAACGTTGGAGAACTATCAAAACTGGTAACCCAATCAAAGAGGCCGCAAAGGAACGAATACAAAAACGGTCTATCACTAAGGATAAAAGTTGATTTTGTAAAGCAGGGATAACACCGAAAATACATCAAGAATATTTTTCCAAAATCCTTCTTTAACTGCCGCAATAACTCAAGTTACCTATGAATTAGTTATGAACAAATACCATAAGTACTATGGTATGTCAAACTGTGTCAAACTCAAAAACTAACTTGGGCCAAATAAACAATGCTTAACATTAGGTGGACCGCAAAAAAAAAATAAAAAACATTTAGTGATATAATTTTTCAAATTAGTTACAATTTTGATGTATTTTTTCTCTTTCTGAATCGAATGAGACTATTTCCATCTCAATAGGTTCAGATTTGCCTCACTGTGCGACAGGAAGTTTAATATATAGTGACAGAAGTGGTGGCGGCGCATGTGGATAATCATATGACACTAGTATTAGATATATTTATTATCAATAATAGTATAATAAACAGCATTTAAACTCCTCTTTATTAAAAGTATAAACTAGTGACATGTTTCGGGAAACAAGGTCCCATCATCAGACTTTAAAATGATTTCTTGGTGTTAACACAACAGTCTGATGATGGGACCTTGTTTCCCGAAACATGTCACTAGTTTATACTTTTAATAAAGAGGAGTTTAAATGCTGTTTATTATACTATTATTGATAATAAATATATCTTATACTAGTTTAATATGATTATGCACATGCGCCGCCACCACTTCTGTCACTATTCATTACACTTCCTGTCGCACAGTGAGGCAAATCTGAACATATTGAGATGGAAATAGTCTCATTCGATTCAGAAAGAAAAAAATACATCAAAATTGTAACAGTAAAAGTAATAAAAGTAACTCCTTCATTGAAGAACTTATTTTATATATTTATTATAATAAACAAGATATACCTTCAAATTATTGTATGTTTTATGATATATTTTAATAATAATAAACTTCATAACCATTAAAATACATTAGTCTCTCAACTTCCCATTCTATTCCCGACAACCCTCCGAGGTATCTGAAAAGAAGATGGCCACGGGACCTTCTCATATAGAACCTTTATTAAATTGCTATCAATGGGTAACTGTTTCACAAGCTACTGTTCTGTTATCATAAACGTTATTATCACATTTACTAGATTTATGTTTTATCTTGATTTTTATTTTTTACCTATATATACAGTTGTACATTTCAAACAATAGATAAGAAAAAATAATGCTTGAATGAAATATTTACGATTGCTAACTCTTTTAAGTATACATGTTCCGGCCTTACATTCTCAACATGATCAATATAGTTTTATTCAATAACAGATAGGTTTCACATTGTAATGTTCTGTAAACAGTAGAAAAAGTGTTGGAAAAACCCACATAACAAAATATGAAAGTCTAGTTTGGTTATTGATTTTCCTTCGTATAAAATATCGACTTGATAGTAACTTCATTCAATCCAAGACTATCCTTAAAATATCTACCAATATTTACTGGAATCATCTTATAATATTTATGTTTATCTCATAAACGCACTACCTTATAAATCACAAATGACCTACAACAACATTTAGAAAAAAAAAAATGAGGAAGACGGTTTCTAGATAAATAATTTACTGAGATAACTGGAATTTTTCCTTCCAGGAAAGTGACAATATTATCTATGCCCGAAAAAAACAAGATAAATTCAGAACTATTTCCTGTTATACCATTTATGCCAGAGGAGTATATGTAAATATATATTCTAATAATACTTATATCTAAGTATAAGAATATATATATATTCTTATTTATGTTGTAACATGTTTCAGGACCCTAGTCCCTTCTCCAGACTTCTCATTTGCTGTGGTTATTTGCACATTGTCTAATCATATAGGTCCATACTAACAGCTAATTCACTGAACAATCTTTTTTTGACTCCGAGGAATGGATTTGAATGGGTAGGAAAGTGGACTTGTAAACGGATAACTTCGATTTTTTTGTCAGTTCTCTTTTACTGAGGAAAGTTCTTCGGATAGAGTAAAACATTCTTCCAGCTGGTCCTAGTATTTGCACGATATCCCTATCGATACAGCCGCTTTCATTATCCCCGGCACTCAAAATACTTAAAATCATGGACTTGATCTGAGATTTTTCCTTCCAAACTCAGAATCCCCACTACTCTACGGGGTTGTCTTCCTATCCTCATGCATTTTGTTTTCCTCGGGTTAATACTGTGTACATGTTGATACTGGACAGCCCTTTGCATGGTATTCATATCATGTTTCAGGTTTCGGCCGTTGGTATCCATTTTGAAAAGCAAATGCTTGCAATGAGAGAAGAGGCTGCAGGTTTCTATGCCCGAGTTGGAATTGCCGAAATTGGGCTTAGCTCTCTACAGCGCGTCGTCAAGCATCAATATATAAAGAAGCGGAATTATACTGCATCTCTGTTGTATCCCTGTGTCGTCACAAACTCCTTGGAAGTGTAGTTACCACGGTTCTCAAGAAGTTTTTTGTTCTCCGGTAAATACTCCTCCCTCAGAGTTAGGATCGCGACAATATCTATTTGGTATTCAAGGCTTGCTCCACATCTTCTTTTCTTACTCGGTCAAAGGCCTTTTCTAGATCGACTAAGCGGACAGAATGCTCTTCCCCTTTCTCAATAGATCTATCTATGACCTGCCTTATAGTGAAAACAAGTTCTTGCGAGCTACTCGAATTTTCTAAACCATGCTTCTCTTCCACCTGTTCATCAACTAACCTTCTTATCCTTACTTCTACAATTCCTGCGTAGATCATGCTTAGCTCACTGAGTGCCGCGATACTATAAAAGTACACAATAAGTATTTATAAATTTGAAATTAAATATTTCTGACTCTTATTTTTAATACTCGTTAAAATATTTTTAACACTCGATAAGCTAAAATGTTATTAGGGACAAAAAGTATTTAATTGATAAAAAAAAAATGACTGGGAATTTTTTCGCTACCATTGACACGTAGCTGTTGACGAATAACCAGTGATAAAAAATGCTTCTTAGTATCGCTGATGTACTTTACATCCTTTGATTACGACTTATCAATGACCCGGAGGAAGTTATTCATTGCTATCGATGGACTTTTAGATAAAAAGAATCCGATGATATCATCAAAATACTGGAGCCATCTTGGGAAATCCATTGCATTTTCATCTAAATTAGAAATTAAAATATATTGTTATTCACATATTTAATAACGCGATGAACATTACGTTAGGACACTGTTTTTCAGATCTGCCAGGATCTGACAATTTTTTGAGGCCGAAGGACATCCTTGGCTACTCTCCTTCCACAATTAGAATTAGTTTTCGTCCTTAATGATGGTGTTTTAAGATGGCAGAGTTTAACGATTTTATTAGTTTTTCGTCCTTAGGGATAATATGTTGAAATATTCAACGGTTTTTAAGTTATCCAAAGGATATTCCGCCATTGTTGTCCTTAAGGATACTGTTTTGAAATAAATATTTTTAATATTTATTTAGAGTTTAAGATGGCGGAAGGATATTATACCGCTTTATTGTGCCGACGTTTCTACCAGCAATGCAAGACTTAATGAGGGTTTCTATGTGATGATGATTGCGAAACAAAGCGTCAAGGGTTAATTGAAATTGCATAGCATCTATTCCGGGTACTTCTATTTTTCTTTGGTTCCTTCTATGACAGTATGTCGACCAACTCATTTCGTTTATATATTTATACCCAGAGATCCGCTGGAGGTCTACTTTTCTATAAAGAGAAGCAAGGCGAAGTAAGCTAGTAAGAGAGGCCTACACCGAAGTAAGCTAAATTAGCTCTTCTTTCCACTTTATCCAACTTAATAGAACTTAATAGAGTAATAGCCAACCATCAATAGAACTGCTGAAGATGAATCTGAAATTAAACTATTTTTGATTTTCGAGCTCTTTTGAGTCTACAATTCTCGTGACTTCTAGTACTGAGTTTTATCAACATTTTCATTTGGAAATCATATGATGAATCCTCTTCATTTATTAATACTAAATATAAAAAAAATGAAGTCAATAATTAACAAATTGGAATAAAATGGACAATACAGAGATAATAATGGCCTGGGGATCCATTGTAGGTCGATTTTTTGTATAGATAATCGATGTTCTAATACTTTGCAAAACATGTTCCAATGTAATAAGTGTTCCAACTACTCAAGATTTCCTTGGTCTCTCAAATAGATCATGGATCGAAAAAATTGAAAAATGTAAGATGTAGAAAAAAAAACTAATATTTTTTCTAGACATTACATTGACGTGATCGAATCGGCCATTTTAAATTTCTATCGCACATGCACTAAACGCTATTAAATGTTATTATAAGTCAGACGAACAAGATATGATGAAATGTAAAAGTCCACGTCCTTAGTTTGGTCTTATCTCTGTTTTGATTGTGGAGGTCGCTAAGGAGAGCGGAGCAATTGTAAATATGGTCCTTGGGCGATTTTTTGAGTTACAAGGCTCTGACTTGGAATTAATGCCGAAGTAGAAATAGTGGATTTTAAGAGTCGTTATTCAAATGGCTTTAGGATTTCGGAATTGAAAGGGAATCGAACTGAAGCTGGGCGGAATATCATTCGCCCAAGGATTCGAGTTTGAGGAAGTTATGTTCACTAGGGATATGGATTTTTTTTCTGTTCCTGCTGATCTAGTTGTCCCAACATAAGAAATCCTTCAGCGTACTGTAAAAAAGAATAAACGGGAATAGAGTGTCCAAAATTGTTTCTTCCGGAAAAAGAGGCCGAATATCCTACATTTGTAAAAAATCGTTGGATGGAGCATATCTTAAACTAAATCTTTCAGTGGTTAGGATATAACTATATGACATCTTTAGATAATAATGCTTTAACTGTATCGATGAATGTGAATGTAATGAATATTTGGTAAAATTATTGTTGTCAATAGCTCTAAAGTGAAAAGCTATTATATCAACAAATTGAGATTTATATGGACAACACTATAATATTCAAATATTATGTAATATTTAATCCAACTATTAAACACGTAGTGATAAAAATCAAATGGATGCACTAATTGATCTATTTGTTGCAGGTGCTATTCAAAAAGAACTTATGTCTTTAATCTGGCCAACAGAGAAACTATTACAAAGGTATGATTTAAAAATCAAAACAAACACTGGAAAAAACCTAATCTTGGGTTTAGGGAGCCTTAGGTGCCAAAAATAATCAAAGGCTATTTTGATCTCTGGAAATACAGTTGTCCGTCCCTCTATATAGTTATTTTGTGTTTAAATATAATGTGCGAAAATCTTTAATAATTTAAACCGGTCGCGATTTGGCAAGCTTATTCTTAACATTTTGGAATTTAGACAGTAACAGCTAAAAAACTAGCTTTCTTTTTTTTCTAAATAGTGTTTTTAGAATTTTTAAATTATACTTGGACATTCCTAAGTTAAGTTTGAACTCCAAGCTTCCTCAGCGGTTACCCTTACTGTTTTAAAAGAGTTAGATACATATTCCGTTTTTTTTTGCAACGACAATCCAGTGGGCCCTCACTTGAGCATAGGGTTGGGAGATAGTCGATAGTTAGTACTATCGATAGGCCGATACTATCGGTTGAGAACAATCGATTGCTATCGATAGTTTTCCGATAGTTGCTTCCTTTTTTTCCAAAGCTCTTCAATAAAGAATTTCAACTAATCTAATCAAATTCAATTATCTACTTACTATTTGAAATTTGCAGAATCATAAATTATAAGATTATATTATAAAGCTGAAAGAAAAAAAACTAATTTATTTGTACATACAATAATAATGAACAAATCAAATCTTCAGAAAAGAAAAATAACCAAAATACATAGTTAATTTCAAGAGTCAAGTGTTGTCCTTGAGCCACATATTTCCCGAAAGAAAAACTAGCATTTTTGCTTTCCTTTGGCTTAATCTTTGAGAGAACCCTTGAGTTCTAGGAATTCCGAATTCAATTTCAAAAGAACTCGACACTGGACGGAGACGGAACAGCATAATTCCGACAGTTTCAAAACTACTTAAAAAGATCTATCGATAGTCGACACTATCGATAGTGACCATCGATAGGCATGACCTATCGATATATCGGTGGTAACTATCGACTATCGCCCAACCCTAGTTGAGCAGTAGGTTCCAAATGTTTCTCCGTGTCTATAGACGAAAAACTCCGTATGAGGCCGTTTACGATCTCTCTATAATTCATCCCATCCTCATTAGTGAAAGAACAGCGCTATTCTTTTTAATAACATTAATTTTTCCTCATAATTGACGTGTTTAGTTGTGTCTACTTTCGTAAGAATTCAACACAGCTCTAAGTAGATGATGGTATACATTTGTCTCAGCCTCCAGAAGATTAAGAAAATCGTAAAAAATGAATGATACTCATTTTGACGCACATAGAATGTAAATGTTTTACTAATATTGGAGTTAACTATTTTTTTTCTTTTTCAAATATTTTCACCTATACATCAAGCTGTGTTAAGAAACTAAAATAAATCGAAAATAAAGAAATTATAAAAAGTTATTCATATTTACAAGGGTGTTTCTAACAAATTGTCGCAGAGCGTATTAAAAATATCCACCCAAAACCAGGCTAAATATGAGTTGGTTGAAGGATCTTCTCGATTACAAATAAATTATATTCTTGTCGTGTCCACTGTATTATTTTCAAGTGCTGTGCGAAAGGTGTGAATTTAAGATTAATGGAAAAACTCTACCCTACAACTATATAGCGAATTTATTATTAATGTAATTTTTCATCAATAGTACGTTAAAATAAACAGAAATTTTTATTTTTTTGAATTCAAATATCAATCAAATGGAAAGTGGTAGGTCTAAATTAGGTTTATGTGACTGGTCTGACCACTCATTTGTTAATGAGCTTTGGAAGCGTTGTTTTCAAAATATGCAGATTTGATTAACTTTTTAGAGGCCGATAATGGAATGGATTATGGATCCAGATGTGCCGAAGGTTCGTATCTCATTATAAATGAGAGTGTCTCAATACTTATTGGGGTTTGTTCACGTATGTTTTCTTCTTTAAGATTTTTTTTTTTAATCCTAAGATATGATAAAAGTCAAAAGCCTATGGTAAACACTCATGCCTTGATCTACGCAGGTGCAAGCTTGCCATTAGGAAATATTTCAGAGAAAACAAAATTGACTGTTTTGGGAGGATAGTGTTGCGACGGATTATGGGTCAAATCAGGGAAAATAGAACGATCTCCAAGTTTCTTGTTTCGTACGAATACAGCAACTGAAATGGCTGGGCCACCTAATCTCTGGATAAATGGTGAAAGAGCAGCGAAACAACGGAATCATCAGGGAACCCCAGATGGATTCAGACTAGAAGGAAGGTGGTAGGACTCGTTGGCTGAGGACCTAAAGAGAATTGGTGTGTCAAGTTGACATGCCACAGACCGGGGTGCCTGGGAAAAGACAGTTGAGAGAGCCAGGGACAGCTACAAGTGCCTGTCGAGCTCTTAATATAATAAAATTGGAATGCGAAGAGTCAAGGCCTCCCTTAGTCTAAGCCGTCAAACTTTTCTGTCTTGTGCTGCTGCTCTCTTTTTTCTTATTCTTAGCCACACAATCCACCCACCGCAGGCGAGGTCTCCCCACTTTTCTGCGTCCAAAAATCTTTTCATCTAGGAACCTTTTGAGTATTTCATTATTGCTTATTCTATCAACATCCCCTGCCCATTTCAGACGTCCGGATTTAATAAACTGCAAAATATCCATGTCTTTATATAGATCATGAGCTCAGTGTTTTTTCTCAATCTCCATACCCAGTTGTCACACAAAAGCCCAAAAATCCTACTCAGAATCTTTCTTTCATATCTCACTAGAGACGAATCTAGGGCTTTCGTCATCGTACAGCATTCTGGTGAGTGATTGAGAACAGGCCGTATCAAGGTTTTTTATATTTGTATCTTTGTTATTCTGGAGAGAGATTTGCTCTTTAGTTGCTTCTGAAGTCCATAGTAGCATCTATTAGCAGCCATAATCCGACACTGAATCTCTGCTTATCATTGGTGGAGTTCAGTTGTGTTCTAAGGTAAATAAATTTCCATTTTTTCCATACAACTAAAAACTTTCGTGGTTATTGTTTTGGCTGCTAGGAACCTAATACACTAGATATGGAAACGTTACATAAGATATAAGTAATGGTTTCAGGAAGCATATTTATTGACCTTTTAATATGTTGGGCCGATAAAAAATATAAAAATTTATACAAATTTACTAATAAAAAAGTTCGATATAATTTATTATGTGAATAATATGAATAAATCATTTGGAAGGAGCTATTGCAGGATAAAATAAGTTTTTATATACGATCTACACACAGTCTGTTTTTACGAGTCTACAATCAACCTTTCTAGAGGAACGCGAATGTTAAAATTACCGCTACTCCTGTAATCTGACAACGCAATTTCTTAATGTCCCTATTACGGGTGACATCCTCCAGAACCTAAACGTAATCTGGTAGCTCAACCGGACTATTAGGCCCAAACCGGTCGTTAAAAAATCTTCTACATCCGCATCTAAATGACCCCTGAGGACTCCTACTATTTATATCGAGGAGGCAGCGAAGTCAGGTCCGGCTGTTTACATTCCTCGCTGCCTTAGCAGAAATGTCCCCTCGGTTATATAGAGGCTTCTATTTCTGTACACGACCTTGGCTGGCCTCTGGAAATTTATACACTTCCAGCGACTTCCAGCCCTCTTGATTGGAACTGATACTGGAATACTTAATAAGAAATAAAGGGCTTAATAGTAGGATAAGAATTTTTTTTTTTTTTTAGAATGAAAATGTACTTCCTGCATTATAAGGAAGGAAGTTATTATAACATTTTTGTTATTCTCTAAAACTCCTGTTTCGTCAAACTTAAACATTGTACTAGTTTTTTTATTTTTTTTTATTTTTTATTATTATTCTTATTATCGGTCGGTAAGTTGATTTATCGTTAATTTTTTATCTCTTCATATTCCACAATCTTTCCTCATGTTTTTTGTTGCAACTATGTTTATTTTATCTCTTTCCTTTCTTATACCACCATTATTTATAACAGTATATTTCCTTCACTTATTCCCTGGTATGAATCTTATTATTTCCTCACTAAATTTTCCTTCCGTCATCTTTAATTTTCATTTAATTCGTCATTTTTTTTTAAATTTATTTTTTAATTTTTAATTATTTATATGATACTTTTTTTTAGCATCATTGTCAGATTTTACCCCTCTTATCTTCTTCATCTTGTCCTTTGCGTAACTATACTTCTTTGTACATATTTTTAGTAAAAATTTATTATAATATTATTAGTTCACTATTATTGCATTTTTCATGATATCTATGTTATTACGTTATTACCTCTTTTGATTTCGATTATTAATTTAGTTTATTTGACAACATTTCTTTTGGTAACTTGAATTTTGTTTCTCATCAGGTATCTGGATTTGACATCTTCTTCTACAATACCCATCTCCCTTAAGTCTGCTTTGACTTTTTTGAACCATGCAATTTCGGGTTTTGGGGTTTTGTCAAAAAACATGAATATTTTCTTTGTTTGCCTTTCAACGTTCATTCTTTTCAAATGGACATAAAAGCTTACTGTTCTCTTCCTCATAGTATCTCCCACATTCTCAACTTTTTCGTAAGCTCTTCCTATGATTTTTCGCTCCTTCTTTACTATAGCTTCCATTTCCTTGTTGGCGTTCTTTGCCAAACGTTCAGATGCATACAGACACTCGGTCACTTTTGTTATATTTATATTTTTTTTTTAACTAAGATGTTTTTATACTTTATCTTGGCTGCATTCCAGGCCATATTCTTCTTACATTTCTTTCAGTTAACAATACTGTTCTAAAGAATAATGTAAATTTGGAAAAGTAATTATGTATTTATTAATTCTGAAAAAAAAAATTACTTTCTTTAGCTAAAAATTAATTTTTATTTGTCACTTAAAGTTTGAAATAAAACGATCTATTTTATTGTATTTATAAAGATTTAGGTTCTTTAGGTTATTTTAGTTTTCCTTTCCACTGAAGATATTGTTTAGCCCAGAGATTATATTCTCCTGAAACTATTTCGTATTTAGTTTATATTTTAGATGTTTGGTATCCTATTGCTTGGATATATTGTAAAGAAAGTCAGGAACTATCAAACGCAGGTCTCGCTCACCTCCAACCTCTTTATAATATTAAACAGGAAATTAAACAGCCCATGTGGATATTTTACAATTTGAAAAGAATATTAAAAAGATGAATAAACATATTTGAAGTGTATGATGGGGAATATACGGTAACCAAATTACAAAGTCAATATTATTTCTTATTTGGAAAGGGTCCTTAAACCCCAAAGGATATTAAATTTCTTTTTCTAGCCTCCATGAGACAACCTTAAGTGACAGTGCATGGTACAAGCTTACTTGTGGCGATGAAATCTTAGTTTTGATTTCGGTTTGACATTTCCCCATTTAGCTTAACACCCTTCATATATACAATGTAAGTTTACAATTCATATGTCATTTTTAATTCGATATATACATATATTCCTAGAAAAAAACAAAACACAATATGCTAAGGGAAAGAAAACAAAGTAAACAATAATAATTGATTAAAAAAGCAAAAAAAATAGAAAAGGGAACTATAGCTACATAAGCTTTAGTTAAACGATAATATTAAAATTATATATATTATATAGAATTATATATTAAATAAAATTTAAAAAAATAAAGAAGTAAAGAAAATAGTTTTTTTTCAGAAAAGAATATAATAAAATATTGAAATAAATAAAATATAATTATACATACATAAATATTTTTTGTGCTCATTCGCTGGTATATAATTTACTGAATTTGAATTTAATAGTAGCCAAATAAATTTCGTATCAGCAGACATCTGACTGGAATGTGAACAGTTATTGGAATTTATAAGAAGTTATATATTTACAATAAGTTAATTTTCATAACTATATTTTTATAACTAAACTGATAATATATTTTTTTTTTATTAAAATTGCTTCCCATATTAGTTTGTTAAACTTAATTGTGATATACTGGATATTTTAATATTTATTCCGGAGTTTTCCCATATCGAGTATTTTAGGTTTGAATCATTTCGAGGAAAATGTTTTTGAACTGCAGGTTTCAAAAATATCTGAAGGAAAGTAAAAAAATAAATAAAAAGGCTATATATAAATTTACAAGCGGTTTGACACTAACGGACTTGATGAGACCTACCAGTAGCAACTGCTATCTTAATGGTAATTGTATAATTTTGTTTTATTTTCCTACTGAAGTTAATAGGATTGGTATAACAGGTTACAGGGCCCCGTGTCGAACTAACTCTTCCACTTACTTACACACAAGAGAGTAAAATTGAATACGTGCCTAGTCCGACTATGGTGTTATTTTTCAATTCATGGTCTCATTGTACTAATAATTAACTCTATTTATAATGACGAGGTAAGCATGATGGTAAATAACGATCAATACAATCAGGATGATAAATAAATTGCCACTTCTATTGGAATTATTTTAAATCTAAAACTGGTTTCGAATGTTAAAACATTCATCACCAGTTTTAAAACATACAACAATTTCAAAACAACAGGACTCTGTTACAAAAATTATGTTTATATTAAAGTTTTAAAAATGATAAGTAATCAAATATATTGGTACTCGCCATTGATTCGCTCCTCATCCAGTTTTCCCCATATATTTAGCTTCAAAGTTATTCCATTTTAGTCCATATACACCGCTTTTTCGAAAAGGGTCTATTTAATCTTCAGGTGAAGGGATATAAGATGTCAATGGCTTATTTATTTTAAAGGCTGAATTAAAACCAGGCCAGCATTTTCGATTGTCCCATTTTTTTTTTTTTTTTTTTTTTTTTTTTTTTTTTTTTTTTTTTTTTTTTTTTTTTTTTTTTTTTTTTTTTTTTTTTTTTTTTTTTTTTTTTTTTATATCAATTTATTGAAATTTACAACTGTCAAAAATATATACATCACAACAATGTATGACAAAACTTGAAAAGAACTACTCATCAGTAGCACTTCAATAAAAATTCGACACTGGAAGGTCTCTAGGCCATCTTCTTTTCAGACACCTCGGAGGATTATCGGGAATGGTTTGGGAAGCAAGTTGAGAAATTAGGGGATTTGAGTGGTTATGGGAGCTATGAAAGGATAGCTATCTGGTTTGGGCTAAATCAGCAACATTTGGAACATTGAGATCTTTATGGATAAGTTTATTGGTGACAAAGTAAGGAGCATTGAGGATTTTTCGAAGGATTTTGGATTGTAAGGATTGGATACGAAATGAATTGGGTGGTTTAGTGGAGCCTCAAAGCTCGGTTCGGTACTTCTAAATAGGTTTAATCACAGCCATGTAATTGACTGTGTATGAGATATATATGATATATATATACATATATATATATATATATATATATATATATATATATATATATATATATATTGACTGTATATGAGTCTTGTAATTAATTGGGAGCTTTGAAAGTTTGTCTAATAAACGTTGAAGTAATATGTAACGAGTTTCTTTTCGTTTTTATATTTGTTTCCAACAGGAACGGAAAAAACCTACCAGTCAGAGGAAAAACCTGAGGGACCCAACTCTACTTGACTCTTTCGCCTCTGCTCTTTATTCCACTCTAGGTCCTGATCTTTTTTTATATAGTGCTTTTCGTTTTAGTTCCTTGAGAGGTGAGTACCGATATATCTGATTTCTTGTCGTACATATATATTCCAGTGTAAACGAGGCTTAAATAGGGGGATGCACTAGTCTGCACTCAGTTCAATTTAGCTGTAGAACATGCAGTGAGAGAAGCCCGCATACAAGTAGAGAGCACTATTTATACAGAATGCGTACAGATATTAGCTTATTCCGATGATATATTCTTCATTGGAAGATCACTGCCGGCAAAGACAGACGCATTTCCCTCCTTAGACACAGCGGCAAAAAAACTGGGACTCGAGATCAACAACCAAATATATTTAAAATAAAATAAAGAAAAAAATAATTCCAATAGAAATGGAAATTAATTCTTGTATCCTGATTTATTTATAATGTTATTTAGGATAATTTACAGTTTGTTCTGCAGATTTGTAAAACGTTGAAATCATGAAACTTTTTTTAAAAAAAGAAAAAAAGTTTTAAAATTTCTGAATGAATAACATTTTTAAGAATGCTTCAGCTTCCTGTGAATATAGTTGCTATAATTGTGTCCTAGAATTATTTATTTTGTTTTCTTCTGTAAAATGAGAGTCTGGCCTATTGTCGGGGTAAACTTATATTCTCAGCCGATCATGAGAAATTAGAGTTCAATCAAACTCCTTACTATCAAAAATCTTCGCAATTATTCTTAAATTTTACCAATACATCATTTTATGTTAAGTTTGAACGCAGGCATTTAATATTACTTTTGATTAAGGGGTCTAGCAATAAACATATCTGACAGGTACCTCGTCATCTATGTAAGTAACTTCAACGGATGTAATAATGATTAATACTTTATTACTTATCTTCTAGATATTACATCGTCTCTGTATGAGTATTTAATCCTTTCATGCATTTCAAGTAACGATGAAGGGAAGGTTTCCACTATCATTACTGCTAATGCGATCATCAGGGGTCATATACCTAATCCATTTGTCTTACTCACACCAGATAGTCCAAGAACAATCGCCATGCCATATCATCCAGCTGTAATAATTTCGGCAGAAATAATTTTATTTATATCATCTGGTTGGATTTTAATTTCTAACCATAAACGTATATATCAGTGTGGGAAACATCGTTTGTGCCACTCAACATTTATATTATTATTATGGTAAATTATATAATAGCTAAATTTTACTAGAGCTATGAAGATAATTTAGTTAATATTTGGTACGGATGGCTTCAGTAGTTTTACCATTGTAAACTGTATTGCGGAATGGTGCGAACCCCATATCGGTATTTTTTTCAAACTTCACTGAGATCCACATATTTTCATTTTCTCATCGCTGAAGATACATCGTAGGATGTTTCATATTTTAGAATTTCTTTTTAATTGACCAATAATTAATTAAAAAATAAAATGAACAAAAACTAACCAGTTTGAAAAACAAGGGAGGATGAATACTGGTAAATGGGAATTCCATTCACAAGATTGGAAGAAATACATTTATATTTTTTTAAAATATAAAATAAAACACTCATGCAAATTTGTCAGTGTGTCCGTTTACAGATGGACAGATAAGAGAGCTTGCCTCCCACGCATCGGATAAATAATGTCCGAGTCGTAGCAGCAGGAATAGAACAGACCTTTATTTTTATTTCCCTTTTATGGTCGGAAAATTCCAAACCTGGATCCGGCCGATAAAATTTTAACAATTGTTCTTCAAAGAAAAAAGAATTTTTTAAGTTGTGATGGTACAGTATAAGTAATTGGACAGTATAAATATAAAAGCTTTAGTTTTCACTGAATAGATTTGTATTGCATCAAAATTGAATCATATTTCCAGTAAAACATGTTTAAGTTTTTGCTTTGTAAAGGAAGATACTTCGAGGTAATTAATAAGAAGATAAATATTACTATTTTTTCTCTTGTGATCGGTAGAAAAAAAAACTATCCATCTAAACCACGGTTTTGTAATATAGACAAGTTTAAATGCTCTTTTTTGAATTTTTTTTCGATTCAGAAATGGATTCTCGATTCTATCGATTCTTGGATCGAGGTATCGATCCACGCCTATGATGCCCTGTTGGCAGACATTAATAACCGTACTAATCGTAAATAAAAATAAAAGAATGATATTTGATCAATTGGATGGGGGAAATTTAGATACTCTAAATAATGTAATACAGAAGTTCTTAATATTTTATTATAATTTTTAATCGAAAATACTGTCAGCATAGTAATTTGTTTTTTGTGGAGTTTCGAAACGAAGCTGGTTTTATGACCCTAAATCTCGCAAATAGTCCATTTAAGGACACTACATCAAAAACTGATTAAGAGATAAAGGTGAAGTGAATATTTGATATAATATTTTATTCATCTTCATTTCCTCTTCTTCGTTCTTCGGGGCAGTATTGGGACATAAATCAAACGTAGAAATTAATTCAGGCTTTCACAATTGCTCTTCTCCGTTTTGTTTAAAATTTTTAAAAATTCAAACATAACAACATAATTTGTATATAATGGCTTACATTGGCTGATTATTTTTTCTCGTTTTATCATATCTATATATTCTATCACATACATCGCAAACTAATTCTGTTGGTTTTATTATAGGATTGATGAATTATTTGAATACTAGGTAAACTTTCATTATCAGTTCCCAAAACAGATAATCCAAAACATCAGCACTTTTGTATACAGATTATGTACATTAAATTTTAAAAATGTAAGACAGAAAATAAAAATACGAAATCAAACATGTTGATGTTTAAAAATACATCAAAATCTAGAGAAGAATGAGTGTAAAGGGGCGAAAGGAGGGAGTTGGGTTGTTAGGTAAATACATTAACAGACCATTCATAGGGAAAAAATAAAGCCTAGTATAGACCAGTAGACCTACCTTTAGAAGGTCCGGTATATTCACAAGTCTCGTCTATAGATACCGTTCTTAGCTTCCACACTATGATGTGAATTTCTCAGAAGTCTACCATGGAGGACATAGGTTTGTGTGGAATTAGTTGCTGCTAAGGGCTGATAACAAATGAAAGAACGCGTAAACGTAAACGTTGGTGGACACGCGATGTGCTCGCAGAAGGTCCTAGGTTCCCGTTTTGAGTCTTTAGCCGGGAAATGATCTATCGACGAGACAAGCATGTTTACTTGTCTCCTCTATCGATCAAGTCTATAGTCCAACATCGCGCAACATGTCTGCTGGTATGGACTAGGTTTAATGTACTACCCATTTACCTAACTAATAAATGCAGGGATCATAATAATAAATCGTAAATAATTTATCAATCAATTTATCATCATGCATACCTTAAGTGATTTTTATTCTATTTATTTTTTATTTACATTACTTTTTTTTTTTTTATGTTACTATCAGATTTAATGAAACTCTTTTTATTTAAAACTCGTTAGTATTTAATTCTATTAACGTGGTGTGGAATGGTGTGCTGGTCAGCCAATATTTTTTATTGCAACGTTATTATTATGTTATATAATCAATCGGCGATCCCAGAATAAAAGTACACTATTTCCTTGCCACAACTAAGGAAAAGTGGACCGAACATTTTTCTGAGTTATTATCTTAAGATGACTGTTTCAATTATTATTTTTCTATAAGGTTTCAAAAAAAAAGATTTTCACTAATATCTTGTTTGCTCGCCGCTTTGCTTCCACGGACAGCACGTAATTCCCCGAGGAGACAGACAGATCCAGACAAAGACAAGAAGAGGGAATTGGGTCAGATTTGGGGGAGGTACAGAAAGGTCAGCCGCCGGACCAGTTGGAGCAGAAGTGGGGCGGCCTTGGTGTCAGCTGCACCGAGGGTGTGGGGAGTTCTACCAAAGTACCGCTTAGTCGATATATATAATCGATCACTATTATATATCTGTATTAAAAAAAAATCGATATTGTCTAGCATTTACTTGATTTGTAAGCCAATTATTCCTCATAGCCTCAGCTAAAATTTAAAAAAAATTATTTTTTTAAAGTTGCTTAAATTTTTATTATTTTTGAGTTTTCTATTATAATATACCTTCTATTTATTGAATTCCCAGGTGGGGCCGATTTCTTTTTTCTATTTACCACTGTTTTGAAGCATTTTATAGAGCTTTACATAGAAACGCTCTTGACCGTTACTCTTTCTTTAAACATTTTTTTTCGTATTAAAAAATTATTAATGTCCTCAAATGGATAAAACTAAATAATAGAATAATAAAATTTATTATTGATACATAAAAAATTAAAGTAATAAAAAAATTGTGATCAATTCTGGAAGAATTTTACAAAAAAACAGTTTAGTTGTTCAACTATTATATTGAATGAGATTTAATTTTTAATATTTGCTTTTAAGGCATAACTATATGTGCATGTGCATGTAACTGAGGGTCGGTATGGACATGTACTTGTTACCATGTGAGGGAAATCACAGTTATCCTGAAGATGGAGCAATGTTCTCCGAAACTTTTTTTTTCTTTTCTTTTTTTTTCTTTATTTCTCTTTTTTTCTTTTTTTTTTTTTTTTTTTTTTTTTTTTTTTTTTTTTTTTTTTTTTTTTTTTTTTTTTTTTTTTTTTTTTTTTTTTTTTTTTTTTTTTCTTTTTTTTTTTTTTTTTTTTTTTTTTTTTTTTTTTTCGTTTTTTTTTTTTTTTCTACCTACCTTGCCTTTTCAGGCATACGGGGTTTTGGCGGCAGCGGCTTCAACATGTACTCCAAAACATGTTGAAGAAAATAAAAGATAAATAGGAGTTATGCCTTAAAAAGAAATATTAAGGTTTTGTTATTTTGAACCCCCCCCCAAAAAAAAAATTAAAATTAAGTCAGTGATGTTTCTGCCTTATAAAAGTGTTGGTAAATAGGTATATAACCCAAATATAAAATTTTACGAAATTCGATTGAGTCGTTTGTAAGTGTGAATCCCCCCTCCCCCCAAAAAAAGAAACTTAAATTAATGATGATGCACCCTTATAAAAGTGTTGGTAAATAAGTATATAGCCCAAATATAAAATTTTACGAAATTCGATTAAGTCGTTTGTAAGTGTGAATCCCCCCCCCCCCCAAAAAAAGAAACGTAAATTAATGATGTTTCACCCTTATGAAAGTGTTAGGAAATAGGTTTATAACTATGATATAAAATTTGACGAAAATCGGTTGAGTTGTTTCGAAGTCCGATTCCGCTCCCCCTCAATCCCCCGCCAAAAAGGAACTCAATTCAGTGATGTTTCATACGTATAAAAGTGTTGGTACATTAATATGTAACAATTTAAAATTAATAAAAAAATTGGTGTGACGGTCGTGAGTGTGACCGTCGTGAGGAACCTCCCTTAAATTAATGTTAATTGCAACACCAAAACCTTACCTAAATGGCTAGTTTGACTAATCAGTTGTATACATCTACAAATCATCAAATATGGAGTCCAGGAGCTTTTAAAAAATACGAATCATTTTAAATACGCGTGACGGTCGTGAGTATGAAAAAGTACGAGGAAGAAAACTTTCCCTGTATTGATGCAAATCTTAGAAAATACACCAAAAAATGTCTTCCAAACACATCACTTATGAAGATAACCTCACGAATTACTCTGTAGATAGCAATAATTAGCACTAGCTTATTCTTGTAGAGAATATTTAAATAACTATTTAGTGTGACGGTCGTGAGGCCAAACCGAGGGACAAAAAGAAAACGGAATTTTCAGTTTCCCTTTATAGTTTAAAAATGTTTAAAAGCATGTTAATTTATTCTTCAATATATGGTCTCATACTCTAGAAAATAAAAAACATAAGTTTTCTAAAAATAAATACTTAAATAACTTCCTTGAAATCTCATACTATAGCTAGGGACAAGTGAAAGTTATGAGTTTATAAGCCTTTTTGTAGCTATAAAAAAATAACAAAAATATTTTTCGAAACTATGCTGTATGCACCAACTTCAAGGGGTCGGTGTACGTTCAAATCCACCAAAAATATTGATTTGGAAGTTTTAGTTCCATCTTAAGTCCAGCAGGACAGTGAAAAATCACTGCCATGAGAATATACATATTTTCAAGTTGTTTTCTTTTTACTAATTTAAAATTAATTTTTTTTTTATGTTCTTATATTTAAATATATAATTATATAATCATAAACTTTATAATATACTAGCATTACAGTCGCGGCTTTGCCCGCTCTTATAAGTAAAGAACTTAGATATGTTTAGCTAATAACTGAATTTTTTTTTAACGATAAAAAAAGTTGTACTGTATCAAACAGTTGAGAATTATTTTCTCACAATATTTCTAGATATTCACGCAAAGCTGTAATTTTTAACCCAGCACTGATTAGGTGGTTAATTTTCACGTAAAAGCATAATTGGATATTCAATTGTCAATTACAATCTATGAGGTGGTAATTCAGATGGTCAGAAACTATTTAGGATGCACCTCTGGCTGATAATGGACTGCATTATCGTTGCTTACAACTCTATAAATAGATATATTCATTTAATAAACCTGAAACATCAGAATATAATTTCAAATCATTAAAAATTCATTCTTCTAAAAACCTCTAGCAAAAACCAAGGATTGGCCTCCCATTTTCACACACAATAAAAAAAAAATAAATTAAAAAAAAAAATAAAAAAAAATAAGAAATCGATAGTTTTATAAGGCAATAATTTTTACTGCGCCAGAAATAATTTTATCGATTTTATCTGGTTGGATTTTAATTTCTAACTATAAGTTAATGACAGAGTGGCAAACCTCTGCCACTTAACACTGGACAATTAAATTATTATTATAGTTAACTATAATATTTTAAACGTTTTTAGAACTATGAAGACAATGCAGTTAAAATTTGGTACAGATGGGTTTAATAGTATTACCATTGCAAACTCAGTTGCAGAATGGCGCTAACCACACATCGTTCAATTATTTAACATCCCTAGGATCCACACGTCACATTAAATATTTATAGTTTTTTTTATAACAATTTATTTAATTATGCAAATTTTATTATCAATTTCTAGCTCTATATAACACTGTACCTTTATAACTCGCCACCTATCTTTCAAATATTAAACTTCACTGCGCACCACATATATATCGCTTTTGGCAGCAAATTAAACCGTAAATTTTATTATTGCTAAACCATCCTGGAACTATGAAGATAATGTGGTCAAAGGTTCGTAATTAAAATGATAGGATAAGTGACTGCATTACTAAAGGCCAATGAATCATATTTTTACCCACAATATTTCGTTAGAAATAATTTTATTGATTTCATATGGTTGGATATCAATTTCTAACCATAAAAGCACATGACAGTGTGACAAACCAGGTTTCTGCAACTCAAAACTGTGAATTTAATTTTTTATTATTGCTAAACTGGCACTATGAAAATGATGTAATTAAAATTTGGTACGGATGGGTTCAGTAATTTTACCTATATTGCGGAATGGTACTTGCCAAATATTATTGCTTTTTTTTAATAACAAATTAATTGAAAATCAGTAGATTTTATTGTTGCTAAACCTTACTGGGACTATAAAGGCTAGCGACGGGTACTGGTCTCACTCATGCTCTACGTCTCTTATTTATTAATATTTTTTTTGTAATCACATTCGCTGATTCTCTGCAGTCTGAGATCCGGTATGGAACAATAAATAATATTGATACTTGATAAATAATATATATATATTATATTTTTGAAAGGGCATGGGCCTACCAAATATTATTTAAACGTTTTTAACTCTCAGACAATGCACTAAATTTTTTTTCAACTCTCCCTTCTCAACCTTCTACTTTCTATCTCAAATTAATTAATTACCTATTGAAATCATGAGCCTAGTCATCCAAGAGGACCTTGGTATCCCAAAGACATGGTCAGAAATAGATTCCTCCCTTTCCTTAAAAAATAAAAAAAAAACCCACCCACACAAACCCGTTGACCGTAACCTCAACCCCCCTCCCCCCACCAATAGCTCACTTAATATTCCAGGGCGCCAGCGAATAAAATCACGAGTGTTTTTCTCATTTATAGAATTGTACTTCATTTACTCTCCCCCAAAGTTTATACATATATACATACATACATAATCTATAATATACATATATACATACATGACTATATCTATATACATAAATACATATATCCTATATACATGAATAGCTATTTATTATAGGTGCAGTTGTCCTTGGAACCAAATGTTCCAATGTTCAAAAACCTGATAAGTAAGTAAATGAGAAGTGTTTTTTTTGTTTTTTTTTAATTTATTTTTTCTGATCCTTCAAATTTATTAATATAGAAATAAACAAAAACAAAATATTAATCCAGAAGGAAGGATCTTGTTTTGCCTTGTCGACATTATAAGATTGACTTCTCTCCTGATCCTGGAGCCTCAGGATATAAGAGGTAAATAAAAGGAATTTATTTTTTATTTTCATTTTTGCCCCTTATCCTCCACTTATTAATATAAAAAAAAAAATAATTGGAATGGAATGATCTTGTGTTGCCTTCTAAGCATTTTAAGATTTGTTGCAATAATAGATCCTGGCGCCTCCGTTGACTGTTGTCTTCATCGAGTGAGGAGGAATCACTCTGCTGGTGATATACAAGGAATGAAGATTCCTTAAACTATATAAATAAATCATACTGTTTTTATTTTATGAGAGAAGCAAACGCATAAGTGGCCGTTGTCGTTTATTTTCTGATCAATGAATTTTTATCATTGAGTTTTATCCAAAATATTTCGAGATCAACAATTCAGTTCAAATTAACTGGCATATTTCCTTTATTCTATGTATGTTCCAACAGTATTTCCAATATGGTGGAAGCTTTTTGAGGAATCAAATGTATGTTTCGGTTTTACACATGCACCAAAAAATAAAGTTCAGATAATACTCGTAACAAACGCTCCTGACTATTAAAGTGCATGATTTGTAAAGAGATACACATTCAAGGGTAGTACTTGTTAAAATATCGAATTTTTTAAACTCATTTCAAGATGTTCAAAAATCTAAAACAACTTTGTTTGGATACATTCTAGTAATAAGAAAATAATACCTAAAAATGTTTATAATCAAACAAGGATTCTCTTATATAATTTACTCCTAATAATTAGAAACAATGGTCCAAAGAAGAAGTTCAAATTACAAAGAGTTCTAGTCCGGCTGAAGGGTTTTTCCGGGGTCCGGAGACCCTTCTGGAGCATGCACAGCCTTCTTCAATAACAGTGGATACCCTTAGTTGGGGAAAAACCTGGTGGTTGAGCGTTATTTTGGCCTAATCTCTTCTTTTTACAACCGATGGCCTAGTAACAGTGGGTTCTTTTTACCCAGGACCCTTCAACGGTTGTAGTGGTAAATTTTTTTTTTTTTTTTTTTTTTTTAGTATCTTCTTCATTTAATAACGTGCAAAATAATATGCAGGTATGGTACATATGTATAAAGTAATTCCATAAAAATTAAATTATAATAGTAGAAATACTGATAAATATATTATCATTCGGAAGAAATGTTGTGATTTATTTCTGACAGCAAATTCTGACTGCCTTGCACTATCGATAAGAGTTGGAACAAATCACATGTTTCCGATCTGATGACTTAGGAGCAAAGGATACATAGAGATGACTAGTGTCTAAAATAAAAGGAATTGGCGATTCTTCTTCTTCATCTAACTCATTCTGATCAAACCGAAAGTTCGTCATTTGTTCAGGGAACGAAGATCCCCAAATATTAAATGAAGGGAAGCAAACATACGTATGTGGATTTTGCATAGAAGCAGAAAACTTCGCATTATAGAGAATGGGCTGAGTCTTGACTTCAAAGCAGTTATAAAGCAAAAAATACCCATATATTATTTTTATAATTTCGCAACATTGTACTTACAGCTTGGAATTACTAAATAAATCCAACAAAAACGTAAACAAAAAAAAAACAATCATACTTAAAACTTTCTTATCGTAAGAAATCTTTATGACTCTCATAAAGGGGATGCTAAGAGAGTGGTTTAGTTTCCCATTTTGCCCTATGACAAGTAATAAACCCATAAAATGGCTTATTTAAGCCAATACGTTACGGCCTATGTCAACAGCATGTATTTGCCTTAAACTTTATCGTGTTTTCAGACAAGATTTAAATCCTCGAATAATAAAATTAACTACATGCTGCTAAACGGCATGATACCAAACAGGATTAATTCAAGATTAAAAATGGACCCTGTCTCATTACGCCACCGTTTATCTTTCCCCTCGCCAGAAAAACAAAATAAACTCGGATGTACGGAGGTAATAACAGTTACAATAAATCCGATAAGACAAATTAACTTATTTGCTTAAATTATGCTAATAACATTTTGACTTCATTGCTCTCCTAAATATACACACTATTTAATCTTTTGCAGTAATCATGTAGTTACGTGGCAGAGATGTGCCTATATTTTTTTAACGCATAAATAGTTATGTTTTCTACATTTAACAGTAGAGAATCGTATATACAGTAAGTTAAATAAAGCATTTAACTTTGAAGCAGAGAACGTTAGTAAACATGATTAAACAATAAGGGTAACCCAGATGGTTATTAACACCCTACGTTTTATGTTTAAAATTTTTAAAAAATAAAAATGTTCAAATCTGAAAACATTCCTTTGATCGAAGTGATCTGTAGGTGCCGATAACTCATTTTGCACTATTTATTCTCAATATCTTGTATAATGAATTTCAGGAAAAGTACTGTAAATTTCAACTTAGTCTCACTATTATTGCGATTTTTCTTGAATTTACAACGTTAATACCTTAACGATGTCAATAGCTGTCAGGTATGCTAAGTGGTCCAGTAAAATAAGGTTTTGCCGAAGAAAAAACTGCCAAACGTTTATTTCCAACGGATCCTTAAATTTTTTGGAGTGCTGAATCCGAATCTGAAGTTTGCTACCACAGCAGACGTCGACTTCATATCCAAAATCACAAAAAACCGCCCAAAATACCGGTTATTTTCGGCTTTTTACCTATAACACGGAAACAAAGCTTTTGTCGAAGAAAGTCTTCAAACATTAACTGTAGCTGTAATTATCACCAACGCTACGAAAAAAAACTACTCCGAAATTGGACCATTTACCGCGAAGATACGGTCATGGGAAAAAGTGTAGAAATTGGCCAACTGGCGGTCAGTCCCACTTCTCCGCGAAAACATGTTTGTCGTACTTTTTTGTCTATAACTCCGAAACTATTTTGTCCTATTTTAAATTACTTTTTTTTCATCTTAAAGCTTATTAAATTTACTGTTAGACTATTAATATAAAGTTTTAATAATGTCCCTTAATAGCACGCTAAAAATCCTTATCTTGTAAAAATCCACGTTTTTTTGGCACATTTTTCGCAATAACTCCAAAACTATTTTCCCCATTCAATGTTTCATTTCTACATCTCAAAGCTGGTTAAATTTACTACTAGCTAATATATATTTAATTTATATTAAATCCAGTGAAACACCCACGCTAGCATGCTAAATTTGTATATTTTGGCAAAATATGACAATTATGACATGTTCAGAGGGGCTGGCGTGGGTATTTCACGGGATTTAATATAAATTAAATATATATCATCGCCGGTATTTTAAGCGGTTTTGGATATGAAGCCGACGTCTGCCGTGGTAGCAAACTTCAGATTCGGATTCAGAACCCAAAAAAACATTGAGAATAAAAGTTCGGCAGTTTTTTCTTGAAAACGGACTTTCGGAACCTTATATTACTGGACTAATATGCCATAATATATTACTATATAAATTATACAGAATTATAAATCAAACAATGTTTAAAACAAATAAGGAAAAAAAAATTATCATTTGACGTCGTATTTAAGGATGTAATGAAAGATATCATTATCTCTTCATTAGACATCACTTCCCTTAAAGGGATATGTGCTATTTCAGAAGTACCACGTGCGGAAGTGATTACTATTATTTTTTTGTTAAATTCATACCATAGAATTATATTTTCCTTTTATTTAAGTTATCTTACGGGTAATAACTAAAAAAAAAATTTAACTATGCACAGTATTTCTTGTAATAAGGAAGTAGTTCATACTTGTTCATTGCTCCCGAGAACTGGTTAAACCAATACATCTTTATATAAGATTCATCCTTTTAAAATATTTCTCATGTATTTTGTAACTCAAAATTTAATTATCAATCAATTTTTATTATTGTTTATCATAATTAATTATCATAGAAAGACGATTCTTCTATGTTTTGTACTCATTTTTTATTCTTAGGGGACAAGTTGTCCCAGAATAAATTTCATTTCCTTCTTCTTTTACATCATCTCACCAATACAGACTAGAGATAGGACATCCAGCCTTAATCATCCAAAACACAGTTAGTACAACACTTAAAAAATATAATGGAAGTAATGGGCATTAGTATAGTAAGTAGTAATTGATCTTGGAATAACAAAACTAGATTCGCAAACAGATCCTAAGATATCCATACCTGAAAATACACAGGTACACCTAAAACAGCCTTTTTTGTATCGACTATAAGAGAAAAGTATTTGATACATATAATCCATTATTTTAAGATGCGAAAATAGGAACGGGCAGGGCACATATTTAGAAGAAGATAAAAGGTACAAAGTTGACTGTTTGAACACCCTATTGTTACAAAAGCTGGATAGAAAGAAATAGTAAAAATTGGAGTGAATTCTTCAGGGTGTTGGCTGGATCACTATGGTGAAGATTAGCTAGGAACAGAGATGCCTGGAGAAGTGGAATCAGACAGTGATCTCTGGTTTCTAATAGGCTGGTAACCTTAGTTATGGAAGACAACCCCTGAGGGAAGGCTTGTTGATGGGTTTTTTTTTTTCCCCCAGAATATCTATAGTTAAGGAGTTAATTATTGTTAATGAGTAAGCATACATAAATAAAGAACCCGTTAACCAACTGCATTTTTCTCTCGTTAAATTATGACCGTTACAAGTTTTCTTTTAAAATACTTAAATGGAATCGTCGTAAATTAATTTTGCCTTTGAGCCTGACATCTAGGTGACTTTGTCTATTTAGAGTCTCTAATATTCGAGAGAATTGTGATAGAAATTCTAAGAGGTTGAATAATATGGCAGTGAGCGGATATTTTGCATATAAGTCACCCTGTTACAATATACCCGTTCCCCGCCTCACTACTCTATATGGAGAGCTAGCGACAGTAAGGAGGCCAAGAAGAGGAAATTTTAACAACAGGATAAACAGCTATACAATAATCCAACAAGGATAATGAGATACATAAATGGTAAATTATGCATCCATTAAAAAAAAAAAAAAAAAAATGATTTTAAACCAAAATATAATTCAAAAAGGAATCGTTTTTAAGCAATGACTTCATGCGATAGAAAGTTATACCAACGCAAACGAGCCAATATAGTCATGGATACAGTTGTTTGAGCTTTCTCCAGGCCAACTGACTGGAATAGCAATTAGTTGCTGGACTTCCAGTTCCATGTTTCAAATCAAGACATAGATACGTGTCATAGTTAAATTTTGAATAATGTCAAAGTTATATGGTCTTTAGATATAATTTTTCCTTTATTTCTAGGTTTAACAAAGCACATCAAAATAAATTAAACTTAATCGGTAAAGTGCGATAACTTACATTTCACTAAATACATTTATGAGTGCATTTCAACCGTTTCCGACTAATTCTACAGTACTAAATTCATAACGATAAAAGCATTAAAAAAAACAATTAATAATCCGATTTTCTTTAAATATTCTATAATTATGAAAAACATATACAGGAATCTCAGAATTTTTAAGATTCATATTAAATAAGTCAGCATTCATTTTTTTTTTAATATATATATATATATATATTTATTGAAATTTACAACTGTACAAAATAAATACATGAAGTGAATGTGTTGACAACGATAATAATAACATGTAAAAACTTGAAAAGAACTACTCATCAGTAGCACTTTATTAAAAATTCTACACTAGAAGGTCTCTAGGCCATCTTCGTTTCAGACGCCTTGGAGGATTATCTGGATTGGATTGGGAAGCAA
The DNA here is from genome assembly GCA_003667255.2 of Euschistus heros. Taxonomy (NCBI): domain Eukaryota; kingdom Metazoa; phylum Arthropoda; class Insecta; order Hemiptera; family Pentatomidae; genus Euschistus; species Euschistus heros. Next base: position 505,412 of record RCWM02000170.1, on the reverse strand, counting down.
GTTGAGAAACTAACAGATTTGAGTGCTTATGGAGCTTACTATGAAAGGATGCATATCTGGTTTGGGCTAAATCAGCAACATATGGAACATTAAGATCTATATGGATAACTTATATTGGTGACAAAGTAAGGAGCATTGAGGATTTTTTAATTTGACCATAATACTTCCAAGGGATGACAATAACATTACAATTGAATCTCAAAAGTAAGACTATTAAGGAGAATTAGGAAAATGATTCATGATCGAGGGACCCTTCTGGATGAGATTGGTTGATGGACAACTCACGTATGCAGATTACTGAACCATTTTGACAATGGAGAAAGGTGTCGGTTAAAAATGAAGGGTGAAGTTAGTTGATGAGATTTTTTTGGGATTTATTTAATCCTCCAATTTTGACGGCATTCTTAAAGGTTTGTAATATTGGATTTACGTGTTCAGGATGCAATGAAGAAAACATTATTCATGAATAAGACTCATGTGTCATTAGTGTGTGTGTGAATATGCTAGGATGAGTTTGGGATATGTATAGGTCTGAAAAACAGTATCCTCATAGCTAGGCAATATTCAAAGCTACCAGTTAATTACAAAATGCTCATTTGCGTCAGGCCTATTTGAGCCTACGGAGTTGATTTCCATATTAATCACCCTTTCAGTATTCAACTGTTCAGGTTTAAAATCTTTAGTAAACTTCTCGATGTTTCTTGTTCGAACCAAAATAAAAATATCGATATACTTGTGATTTGGCCAAAATTTTTCCATAATAATCTACGCACCAACTTGAAAATACTGGTTTATAACCTTGTTTACCATAACTATAAAATAGGTATGAGTATGGGAGTCTTAACCAAGACATTGTCATGCCACGAGAGCCATACTTCATAATTTCAAGATTCATGTTATAAACACATATTAATTTTAAGTTGAACCTGCTTACTATTATATTACTATTACTATACAAAAGTAAATATCAATCATGCATTTAACTCCTATTTGCTTGGATCTTATCGCTGAGGAATCTTGGGATTCAAACGAGCCTTAGGAATGTCCAAAGATTATTAAAATATTTTTAAAAAAATTGTTAGAAAAAAAGAAGTTTTTTAACCGGTACAAATTAGCTAGTATGGTCTCTGCTCGAAATGTAACGGTATGAGCAGCGGAGGAAAGTTGTTTTTACAATGAAATAAAAATTAATCTGGACGGATCTGCTGGAGTTTCATGACTTAAGAAGGGAGGAAAAGATTTTATCAAGGCGCCATCTGGAAGGAGGAAAAACACTGGCTTTCTTTTATTCTAACTAGAGTTTTTTATTCATTTGATAATGTTTGGACATTTCTAAGGTCCGTTAGAACTCTAGGCTTACTCAGCGATTGTCCTTTTTACCAGACATTTTACAATTAGATGCATAAACCATTTTTCTTATAATGACAAACCAGGGGGTTCTCAGTAGAGCGGTATGTTCCATATAGTCTCTTTGCAACTTATGACTCTTTATAACTTATGTGCGATCTCCTTGGAACTCATTCTATTCTAATTAGTTAAAAAAACAAACGGCGCTCTTTTTTTTTAAAAACATAATTTTTCCCTATAATTTACGTGCATAGTTGTATCTAATTTCGTAAAAATTCAATATCCCTCATAGTAGAACTGGTATTTATTGGTCTCAACCTCAAGAAGATTAAGAAAATCGTAAAAAAACTACAGCGTATCAATCATTTTGACGCACATAAAACTAATATTGGATTCAAGTATTCAACAAGGTATTATAATCCTGTCTCCTTTTTAATTATCTTAACTTATACTTCAAGCTGTGTTAAAAAACTAATATCAATCGGCAAAAAGAAATCATAAAATCTTTTTCATATTTACAAGGGTGCGTCGAATATTTTGACACTGATTGTGAGTGTATATTTCACAATTTTATAGTTAAAAATCTCATCTTTAGTATTGCGTCTTGATTCCCATAGGGTTTCCAATAAACCCCCGAAACGTCTGAAAAGAATATGGTCTTCTAGTCCAGATGAAGTTTATTTTCGTAACAAGTTATCAGATACATAATTTATTTTGATTACTTGACGCGTTTGGGATAAAGATATTGATTTCAAATCTTCATCATAATAATAAGTAACGAAGTATAATAAAATAAATAAAATAGTTCTTAAATAACTAAAAAAACACGCTTATATTGCAAACCTAACTAAAAAGCTAAGTATGGTAAACAATTTGCAGGAGAGATTTTAATTTTGAGAGTTTAAGGTTCAAAGCTAATTTCCCTGTACTATTCGTGTTTTTTTTTTATTTATTTTTTTTTTTTTTTATTTTTTTTTTTTTTTTTTTTTTTTTTTTTTTTTTTTTTTTTTTTTTTTTTTTTTTTTTTTTTTTTTTTTTTTTTTTTTTTTTTTTTGAACACAGTTCATCCGAAATCAACCAACAATTTTTGTTTTTTTGACATATCTCAGAGTAGGGATGGGCAAATTTTTACTTTAAGAATCCTATCTTGCATAAAATGAAATGATCTAAAACTTTTAGTATATAACATTTTTTTTATTTGATTAGCCATTTCTGTGTTATGGAATCTTAAACATGACCAAAACTAACTTTTTTGAAAGTGTGCTAAATTCGTCGATGTCTGACTATCGATGTTGGCTAAATACCTCAATCTAATCCAGCTTAAGGGATGTCTTTAGACGCAAAATTTAATAAACTTTATTGTTGTAAATATAACATTTTTCGATTGAAAGCATTTTTATATGTTTTTTTTTCAAAAATCTGAAAAAAGTTTGGGTTTGTTTGCTTCCCAAACATTTTACCCTTATCAAATTTAGTTTCATTTTTAATTTTTATTCTCAGGACCTATCTGGCCCATATAAAATTAGGATAATCATATGTAAGATACTTTTTGTATTTTTTTAAATTTATTTTGATTCACCTTCGCTTACTATACGTTTAGCTTCTTCTTTTTTTTTTTTTTAAATTAGCTAAATCCAAAAAAAAAATCCTATAGATCTTTTGATATTATTTATTTTTTCACGAACTGCTATCTCCCAATCAGCGTGGGGTTACAGCCTTAGGCCATCTTATATTTTTAGAGCATAAATTTTAAACTCTTTTAATACCAAATTAATGCCAATAAATATAGGCTGCAGATTCTTAATTATAGAAATCATAGCTTAATAACAGGCATTTTAAGGCATATTTATTCTTCTTGTTTATAATTATTAGATCGAAATTGAAAGAATAACGAATATATTCATATGAATATTTGATCAGTATTTGTCGGAATTTTAAGAACTGGATTTTCTACTACTTCCAAGAAGTACCGACTATGGTTGCCAATAAAAATCCAGTTGGAATTTTGAGTTTCGTATAAAAAAATATTGTAATAGATTCTTATAATTCTAATATCACTGAAGGCTTACTTAAATAGCGATGACTTTTATTTTATAAATCAATGGTATAAAAATAATTTTCAAGAAAAAAATGTTTATTACTCTTAAAAAATAAATAAAAAGTTTTCACCAAGCTTGGGCTTGGTTTTGTTTCTCATCTATATTCGTAATTTCGTAATGAGTGAGGGTTCTATAAGAAGTGAAACATGTAGGGCCAATTGATTTTTAAATTTAATAAATAATTTTATTTTAATTTAATTCTCTTGAATAATCCGAAAAATACATACGTACCACATTTCATAGATTTTACCAACTTGAAGATAAAGTATATGGTATTTGGTGTTATATATTTCACTGTGAAATCCAATTACGACCGTTTTTATGTGGATTCCTTTAGAAATACATGTAAAAAAAAAAAAAAAAAATTTGCATTTTTTTACAAACACATCACATTTTCGAAATGGCTAAGTTAAAATTAAGTTTCAGCACCCCCAAAATCATAATAATTATTAGAAAAGAAAATACTTTGACAACCAAGTTACTGCACTTTAACTTCAACTCGCTCTAGGGCATGAGTAGTTTATATAGTTTCGCTTAATTTATTTTTGTATACAGTACTATTTATTTACACACACACAACACACACACACACACACACACACACACACACACACACACACACACACACACACACACACACACACACAGATATATACGCATAAATGTCAATTTGGAAACAAGAAACTAAAAATTCACAATATTTTAGATTCCTTTTGTCAATACTCTCATTTTTTTTCGTTGTGGTCAAATTAAAGTTTCTTATTCAGTACCTCAATAACATAAAAATATTTTAATCATTATCCTGGCTAGAGGTCAAATTATTATCAACTTTTTTAAATTAAATTAACTAATAACAACTTTTAAACAGCCCTCCAACACACAATGCTACCAACCGCTTACTCATATTTCCCAGAAAGGGGGAGACCGTGAAAATTCCGCCAGATTTAAAAAAAAAAAAAAAAAATTGCTGTCAAGGTATCATGTGCGACATTTAGGCTAGAATAAGGATTAAAAAATCTATATTTTTTCCATGCAAAACTAACTGATTACTGAACTATTAATAGTAGACTGCTATTCGTTGTGTCCATTTATCTTTTGTTAGGTGGGAGAGTAAGGTCTGAATTAATTCGCTTATCTGATTTCTTTGGTCCTTTCTGAATAAGCTGTCCCAAGGAGGTGGTACCGCCACAAAAATCGATACCTTGACCTTCGACCCGATCGTATGTAAATCGCAAGTATGTAGGATTGCAAGACATATTTTCAATGACAAACGTCATGTCGATACCACTCAGCATAGAAAAAAAAAACCTTTTAAAACTCTATGACACATTTGTTGAACGGACACTTTCATTTTAAAAATGACCTTGTTACACAACACAAACAGAAAATTTCAAAACAGCTTCAAGAACTCCACCAGTCTCATCCATCTTGGCCTCAAGGACCAGTTCTCAGCACGCATAAACCTGACAGCTCATGCGAACCGAGCTTCACGTTCGTAACTGAATGCAGGGAATGATCTAACCGAGAAGGCCGCTCACGATAGAAGTTGTATTTCTATTAATTACTATTGAATAAAAATAGGTTACTAATTAGAAAATTCTTATACTCAGTTTAAATATTTAGAAGATGAAGAAGAAAAAAATAAAATAAAGAAACTGTTCTGAGGCAACTTATCTTCTAAGAATAATAGTTATTACAATTAATTAATTATTACATTATAAGTTACAAAATAAATAAGAAATCTTGTATAAGGACGCAATTCACATATACTATTATAATATCTATTACATAAATATTCATATTTTACATTTGCTCGGAAGATTGAAAATTCAGGAGGTAAAGAAAAATATAATATTAAAGGAAGTTAGAAATGAACATTTTCGAATTGAGATGGGCAATGAATTCCATAAAGAAACGCGGATATTAAAGGATTTTTAGAAGTATGCAGTTCGATGTGCAGGAGTCTACAGGTTGATGAACTGAGTTCCTGTATTTTAATGAATCTAGGTGGGTTTTTCGTTTTAAAGGATTGAAACATAAATGCACCTAGAAAGCATTTACGTCGGAAATTGGGGTAAAGCTACCAAACGTGCATACGTACATACGTGAGGTATGTGAGAACACAATTTAAAGACTATATGGACTATAACGATTTTTTTATCTCGTATTCCAAATTAAATTGTCTTTATCTCACATCCCGTTGAAAATATTTCCATGGAACATTCCTTTACCAAATTATCAGCATACTTCATCCTTCCTATATTTACGATATGCTTCAGTTCAGATCTGCAGTCAATTCAATTCAAATAAGATTACGTCATTTTGACCCGTATACCACATCCCACAGAACTACTGCATTCCAGCGCTCCTTCCTCTTCCGCTCAATCAACCCCTGGAATTCTATTCCTCCTCATATCAGACAAGCGAAATCCCTGAAAACATTTAACTACCTCTATTTCCAGTACCTCATTCCTATCCAAGGTGACCGCTTGCTAACAATCTACCTTCTCAATTAAATTATATCAGGCTCTTTCTGGAACACCTCCAATAACTACTTCCACAATCTAGATTACACTCACTATAATTTTTTCTAACATTGAATATAACATTTAGATAATTCTATTGTATATAATAAGCATTGTATCAAAATAATTTATTTCTCACTTCATTTGTAGAATATTTTCTTATTTTCCTCTCTATATATTTCATTATAAAAGTATATATTTATAAAGGTATATATCTTGTTTAAAAATAAGATACCCACATTTTTTTGAAAATTGAGAGTTTGAGATGAGACGCCTCGGGCACCGTGATAGGTTAATTACGGGGTAGAAACTTGTCAGTCCATCACCTAACATCTTTATCAGGCCGGAGAAAACGCCGTAGGAGACAATTACTAGCTAGTTTCTAAGTAATAGTACTAAATATGCATAGCTATTAAAAGATTAGGTTACTGCTGCTAAAGAGCGAGAAGTATTCACCATAATAGTATTTTACATGCACATTTAATAATATGCTATTACAAGATAAATTTCCTGACTAGGGTAAGTGGCAGTTACCGAGTACAGCCAATGCCATGATTCGTCAACCTTGAAACTATGGTCAACCTTTTAATGTACCATAGAAATGTAGGATAAGCGATGGTTCACACGAACGATAGAATATTTTTTTTACTAATTTAGGGCTAAGGGTAGAATTAATTATAAGTTGTGATTTTTCTCCAAAGAAATGTTTTCAGGCTAGTTTTATTTGAAGATTTTTTTAAATAAAAAAAACCACAATGGTGGCTGAGATAAATTATAATTATAATATATATTATTAAAAAATTATATATATGCTCACGCAACATTGGCCTATAGAATATATATGTTTGTGTGTATATATATACACTTATTTGTTTAAAGATAGGCCAGGTGATATATTTATTATTGCTACAGTAATACTGTTTCATGAAAACATTTATTGCAATTCTTTTTAAACATAAAATCCTTCAATGAAATAAAAAATCAAAATTTTAACGCGATTTTAATTTTGTATATGTGGTATTGCTTAAACCAATGTGGTTGTGATTTAATTAATATAAAAATATAAAATGGTATAATAAATAGCAATAGTTATTATGAAAGGGAGAAGAGAAAATAAGTAAATTATGAACTTCAAAAGAAATTGATAAGGTATTAGTTGACTGAGAATTATTTAGAGTTGTAGATTGTTGGGGTATGCAGTCATTAAACACAGCAATTAAAAATAATATTTTAATTTATAATGCCAATGTTTCGACTTGCGTTGCAAGCTTTCATCAGGGTTTCAAAGAGAGTGTTAAGCAAACAATCTACAACTCTTCAAAAGAAATTATTTCATATAAATAAAAAACCAGTGATTTGTTTACACTTTTCACACCAAGTAACAATCTTAAGAAGTGCTGAACGCAAGATCCTTCATGGGTTGTAATGGTACAGGTTTTTTTGAATTGTAAATTTTTATTTTATAAATTACAATGTCAACGAAGTACAATTGTTGTAAGCTGTTAGTTGTAGAGCCTTATCTAGTCACCCTGACTCAGAAATGCAGCAAAATCATCAAAATAATTTGTCTGTATGATCTATTTTTCGTGGCTTAGGTTCAATGGTACAAATACAATATGTCTTTTTAACCCATTTAGAGCCGAGGCTAGAATTAACTAAAAGTTTTGATTTTTTTCTAAAGAAATATTTTCAGGGTAGTTTAATTTCAGGAAAAAAAAAAGAATTGTTCAGCCAGAATTGCGTTAGAAAATGGTGCTTTCACACAATCGACAAGGAAAAAAAAATATATAGACATAATAAAAATAGATATTAAGACCTTCTTTCGGGCGTTTTCAACAAACCCTTATTATAATCAATTGTAAGTTCGCACAATAAAAAATAATAATTTCGACGTAGGTACGCTTTTAGTATTATGCCTATACACCCAAACAGATAACGTTATAAAAAAAATATTTACTAAGTGGAGACACCATTAACTAGCATTATCGGAGGCATCAGAGTGCAACTGCTGAAAGTAAAACGAGACTGTTGATCTGATAAGGTGCAGAGATCATCAGGAAACCTTTGCGAGGATTGTGTACTAATGGAGACGTACCGGCCAACAGCTTCATTCTTCAGTAAATAATGAATGGATGAATGATAAATATCTACTTGATTGTACAAGTTTAATTGTAGATACCATAATAATTATGTTTTATCCAGTGTAAATATTTAATCAAATGTGATGTAATTACTGTAAACTAGTTTTCGGATTTTAACATTTTACCTTTTTTTCGGATGAAAATTGTTACTGCGAGTTTTGTGTAGAGTAATTAAACATTAAAATAAAAACAATAAAAAATTAATCAACAAATATATGGATTTAATAGTTTTGTATCTACTATTTTAAACAATTAAATAGTAATTTCATTTCATCCCTACATAATTCAACCTATTAGGTACCTTCCCTATTCCTAGCACCACTCTACTACACTTAGTCCTAGGTTTAACTTCTCGGTTCTGAATTTTTAGAAGCATTGAAAATTAAATCTGTGTCTCTATGATCTCTATTAACTCTCAAACTACAAGGTGAACATATTTTATTACATTATTGTTTACACTATGTATATTATATTTTTTATTTTGATTAACTATCGATGGCTTTTTATTATTCTCGTAGCATCGAGCTGTGCGAACGGAATAATGACAGTTTCTTGTTTTTAATTTTTGGGAGGCCACAAAGATATCTAACAGTACTTTACAATCCCATACTTGGCAGCTAATGAAATTACAATCTTAGAATATCCAAATCCTCCAACTACTAGCGCAAAGGATGATGTGAACGAAAACACACAGAGATGCTCATGCGCAATAGTTACACAAGTTCACTTCATATAATTTCTTTTAAACATTCTATTAGTGGGGATTATTCTGCTGTAAACTTTCTGAATTATTTCTACTATATAAAAAAAACAAACAGATTTCTTTTTTATGAATTATGGATTATATTTCTGGATAAGTGGTGAAGCCGAATTGTTAGCAATATGAGTGACTAAAAAAAAAACGTAGAGCTTTTCTTTCTTGGTAAATAAGTGTTAAGTAAAATGTTCATTTTAATTACTATGCTTTTAAAGGAACGTCTTACTTATTTATTCACCACTAAGAAAAACCTCTACGATTTTTTTTAGTCACTTAATTCGTTTAGCTAAAAATTCGACTTAACCACTTATTCACTTAGATCACAGATTACTAAAATGTTTTAGTGATAATATCTGTCATCTTCAAAGCATAGTTATTTAAAATGAACATCTTACTTAAACTTAATTATTTCTTATATATAAATGTGTGTATGTTTTGTTTTATAAGTGAATCAAATAATGTTAATTCGGTTATTTATATAGGAATATGCATTCATAAGAGTCTTGGTTAATCTTTAAGTTCAGATAATTTGTGAGTTTTTAACATAATATTGTTCACAAAATTGTGATCGCTTACCCATTAGGATATAAAAATACTCGTTAGAAATCTTGAAGAATTACGTACCTGAAAGAAAGTAAGAAAATTAGAATTAGAATGAAATAAAAAAAAATGATAAATATAAATTAATAATTTAGCTTTTATTTAAAACATATTTTTGTAAAATCCACTGTTTCCGAAATACATTCGAAAAACCCAAAAATGGGACCTTCTCCCTTCCCCCACTGTATACTCTCCTCCCCTTCACGAGCGGGGACTTTTATTATGTTCACGGTGTAGCTACTCTTAACGATTCCCTAAAGTCAACAATTATCACATATTTCATGCACTCTACATGTTTATTTACTGCACTATTTATTGGTACAAATATAAGAAGTGTCTTAAAACAAAACTCAATATCTCGGTAATATTTAATTTAATTTTTGTTTTTTAATATTTTAAAATATTTAAAATGTGTAATGAGCATTAAAGAATGAATTCCATTGTGAATCATCAACTTTGTAGAAAATAATATCGAACGAGATATAATTGAAGCCCTGTCTTCATCGCTAAAAGGATCAATTTGTTTAAATTAGCATTTGAGAAGCGCCTTCCTAACTCGCCTTGGTTCCGATTAAAACACGTCCTAATCCCCTATTGACCCAATTGGCAGGAATAGAAAATACTGATGAGAATTCCAAAAGGTCTGGTTTTGGTGCAAAAAACAAAAAAACATATCTCGCTATAAAAACATTCGTCAAAACATTCTCAATTGATTTCGACCTTTCCAATCTGGCCAGAGTAGGTTGATAACCCACCTTTCGTGCCATAATTAAAATTTATAATTAGAGCATTTTGGTATTACATTTATGTTTTAGAATGTAATAATCGGTTATACATTTGATTGTGAACACTATATTGATTGTATCCTACAACGAATATATATTTATAAACATTTATTCACGCATGTATATGTATTTCCTATCAGCTGTAAAACTCAATAAACGAATATTCCAAACATAACCGAAACAGTCCCGTGATTATGTTGAAACGATATTGTAATAAGATATTTTACATATTTCTTAATGAAACTAATATTAAAATGACCTCATTTGTAAGGGAATATGATTTAGTAACATTTAAATCTACCATTTTATTGAGTATTTAAATGTAAATATATGTTGATTTATTTTTAAAATATTATGCTATGAATTTTATAATACTTATAATATTACTTATTTAAAAAACAAATATGAGTTAAATAGGTTGAATAGGATAGTAAATAAAATAGGATCGATAGTTTGAATTTTCCAGCATGGAATCATTTTTTTCTATCGTAATTCTATTTATAACTAGGCAGTAAAAGAATTTATGCAGATTAATGAATTATATTAATTATACTTGTGCTAGACTAGAACATTCCTCTAAAACTCTACCATTCTATAAATCGTAAATATATATTAATTTCCAACATTCCTATTAGTAGTTTGAATAATGATGAGAACCAAACGTTTTTTAATGTTAAAAAATATATATTTTGCTCTAACAGGTTAAATGTCTTCTTTGTCTGTTTATTCCTGAGATTACTTTGGAACATTATGAATTCACATTTGGATTTTTTGTGCGACCGATTTATATAAAAAATCATATATATACATATTATAAGTTTGTTTATTTTAAGATGTTTCAACCGCAAGGGTTTAAATATAAGATTTATGTTAAATTACTATTCACAGAAAACTTTAAATTACTGAAAATTAGGCTTTATCTGTACTGGATAAGCATAGCTGATGATAATCCTCGCAACAATGACTTCTATCACTGAAGTTGGTTGATCAATGCTATTCAATGTATTCACAGTAAGAAATGCTTCATAGCAACGATTAGATCGCTTAGGTCGTGAGGTTTTCATAGTTCAGTTAACACCTTATCTGTTTCTGTCCGTAGTGGCAGGTTAAAAGTTATCTTCTACCTGTTTCCTAGCTGAATGATTCTCAGCATGTAATTTCTCAAATGGCACAGAATATCCTGTCATATAAGTACGTGTATGCACATTTACGCATGGGCAGTCTGAAGGAGGCGGAAACATATATATATATTTTTTTTTTTTTTTTACCACCACTGCACTTAAATAATTGGGCACGTACAAGTATGAATAAATAACAAAGTGAATTCTCTTTCATTAATTTCGGAACCAGTTTTTTTGTCTCTGACACTCAATTTACTCCTCTCGAAACATCATAATTTTGAAATTTTATACTGCTGATTCAATTTTTTATTCCGTTTTGGCCCCTTGTACCACGTGGTTCCTAACTCTGGCGGCATTTCCTCTTAGCACAGTAACCCTTCATTCTTGCACACGGTCCACTTCACGAGTCGTAATGCTTCAGTGCTTTAGCCGTCACCAACTTGAGAGCATCTGATATTCTGATGAGGGTTCGGTAATTATCTCTGGAAACATCTGTAGGATTGATTCCTAGAAGTTCCAGATCTTTTCGAACCAGTTTATCCCATTTGGCATTAGTTCCTTTTCCTCTAGAGATGGTGTTAAAAATTCTCGAGGTTTGTCTCGCTGTTCTATGAGGCCGTAAAATGTTGGTCTCCTCTTTCTCATAGCTGACGTGATGCTTTCCAACTGTTGGTATAACTCATTGTTATATCAGATTCTGTATTCACCTCCTTTCTTTATGGGGCCCATTCAATTTTAGTATTTATTATATATATAAAAAAATGTTCATTTTTTATTTTATCAATGCTTTCACACATGCCAGAATAAGCCTCGACAATCAGCTGAAAGTTTCATTTATTTTTAAATTATATTACTATTTTATTCGTAAAAAAAAAAAAGAAAAAAGAAAGGAGAGAAAAAAAAAATGGATAAGAGCAATGCTTATCATTGTTATATTTTTACATCAAAAGTAATAAGGCCACAACTTATAAGGATTGAGCTTTTTAACTTCATCCATTTGAGGATGAAACAGTATACTGTTCTGTATGATACAATCTGACAATTCAATTTTAATAAGTTTATGGTTTTACCAGCTCACGCTTTTGATTATAACTATACCATTATAATAAGGGATAACAACCACATTGACCCATAAAATAATAAAATTCTTAATTACCGTGATTAGCGGAAACATTCTTGATTCAAACCACAGTTTCAAATCCGCTATCAAGGACTCCATTTGGACGAAAGCCTTACTTGGAATCCACATCACAGTTATCCACATATTATCACCTTTTAATAACAAATTAATTGAAAATCAGCAGATTTTATTATTACTAAACTTTCCTGGAACTATAAAGATAATCTTCCCAAAATTTGGTGGAGATTAGTTCAGTAGTTTTCGTGGTTAGTGATCACAAAAGAAAAATGGGTTTTCCTTTTATATAATAGTATATATTGTGTCTGAGCTGGCAAGCACTTGCTGAGGGAGTCGGTGGGCTTACTGGCCTGGAGTTTCGGTGTGCCAATTTTTATTCTGAAGAGGATCCTATTTGAAAAAGGGATCGAAACGTTAATAAAGGGGAAATTTTTTTTAAAAAAATGTAATAAAGCATATAGTTTTTAAACAAAATATTCTTAAACATAAAAGAGGACCTATAACCCGAATTTTATAAAATAGTTGTTTAAATAATTTCTAAGGGTCGACATAATATAATATAACACCAACAGAAACCTACCGGGTATATGAGAACAATATTGTCTCGAAACGTCGCCAAAATAGTTGTTTTTATTTACTGACTGAACCTCAAGAATATATATATATATATATATATATATATATATATATATATATATATATATATATATATATATATATATATATATATATATAATCAGTGATGTATCGGTACTAACATTTTTTGATTCTTGATAACGGCGCCAGTACCTAAAAGTCGATTCTCGGTTCTTATTAAAGCTAATAAAGCAAACTAAATACCTCAAAAAAAAAGAAAATATATATTCAAGAAAGGGAATTTGTTTCGTATTTATAAATATCTACAATATACAACAAGTAAATTTGAGGAAAATGATTATAATGACATGTAAATAACAATAAATAGATTAGGAAAAATAAAAATAAAACAGCATTTATATATATATATATATATATATATATATATATATATATATATATATATATATATATATATATATATAATATTATGTATTAAAGGCACAATCAATGTAATATATATCTTTTTAGCTATAATAATTTTCAAATTCTAAATGGTATATATAAAAAAAAAATACCGACTATTTTACCTTGTGAATTGTTTTCAAATATTTATAATAACATTTAGGGATCGAAGCATTGCGATTATTTTCAGCTATATACTTATTTAGAAAAAAATCTAATGGAAAAGCTGTGTCAAGGTCGCGCGTGTAAATGACAAATAACTATGTCATTTAGTTATATCAGAAAATGTAATAAACAATATTCACTCTCCAACTACTTTCCATTAAATTTCAAATATATTTTTGCTTGCGTGGAGTCAGGAATAAAGGATGTTTATGCCAAGAAGTAACTACTATAAATGACGATAATAAAAACAAAAAAAAACATGGCAACACAGTTTCCCTGGAATTTTAAGCAGTACAGGCCAAGGAACACAAATATCAGAGCTATAAATCCACGATCTAGATAAATTTTACGATTTTGTTAAAAGATTAAAGATCTATCAAAGAAATCCAGTTCTTGAATCCTCAGTAATAGTTACGAGTAAAAAAAAAAAGTAAAAAAAAAATAAATAAAAATTAAAAATAAAAGCGAAATGCGTTTGTATTTTCTTGAAAACTAGTTAATTATGTTTAATTGTGCAGACATAAATATTTATTGATCTGTTTTCCTGATTCGATCTAATAATATTTACCAGAATGATAAACTAATTTTTTAAAAAATTTCCATCGCACAATTTATAATGCCTACCTGATACAAGTTTGTTTTATAAAATAATAAAATAAGTGCTCGTCATTAAGAGACCACTCAGAGCGGTGAGTGGTTTTAGGTCCTTGGTAAAACAGAATGCCAGAGAGAAAAACTTTATTTAGTGATGCTGTCAATATCAACTATGTTGCTACATATTAAGCAGTATATTCGTCAGTCTAATACGGTATACATATGTTAATACAATTACTATTGTATGTATGTTTTTTCCCTTATGTTTTCATGTCTTGTCCTTAATATTGCCTTGCTGTTTTGTATTATTGCTGGTTTATGTACCTGATCTTTTCTGTAGCGGTTTTTTTATATTATTTTTATCCATGTCATTCTATATTCCATTTGTCATCTGTTGATTGGTATGTTATTTTTTGTCACATCTAATATTATTTTATATTAGTATATTATTAATATAGATATAGTACCTAAAAGAAATGTACCAGCTATATAGCGCAAGATTAAAAAAATGTAGAAATCGTCGACCAATACTTATGCATAAAATTTACAAAGAAAAACTGGTTTGGGTTTGCCCGAAAATAAACACAGAATGGGAGACTTTATATTTCTTTGGTGCCTACGTTTCGGTTTATTCCTATTCCAAGTTTACTTAAACCTTTTCCAGAATAGTTTAATCAATTTCTAGTTATTTTAAATTCCTTTTATGTAATCTTTTCAAGTTATATTTAATCTTTTTCCATTTTATTTTAAACTATTTCATTTATATTTCGCCTTTTTTTTTAAATTTATATTTGAACTTTTTCTAAATATAGTTAGGCCTCTAAATTATAATGGGAAATTGGATAATAATTATCAAAATGGCATATTCATACTTATTAGATAACAAACAGTAAAATAATATAAAAATAAAATAAATCATTCATGATTATTTACAAAAAGTTTAAATAAAATTGGAAAATGGTTCAACCTAAATGGAAAAAGACTAAAATATACGGTAAAGGGTGAAATATAAACGGAAACAGATTAAGCATGATTGGTAATTGTTTAAATATAAATGCAAAAGTAGAAATATAAATGAAAAAGTCTAAATAAAAATGGAAAAAGATTAAATAAACGTGGAAATAGATTAAACATAACTAGAAAACTTTTAAGCTATTTTGGAAAATGTTTAATTAAACTTGGAAAAGGTATATATTTTGGGCCTTCTTCACGGCAATGAAAATTACATTAAAAAATAATGATGGAAGAACATTATTCCACCATCCTCTTCCAGAGTATAAGGAAAACCCGCTGTTATATATCAAAGCCGTGATACGGAAACATGGCATTAGTTCATTTTATAAGAGGTTTATACAATAAGACAGTCCTATCTTGTGGATGGAGAAGTTGGATCGGCATTAAGCTATTTTGGTTGTTTTTTTTTTCTCGGAAAGATCTGAAGTTTTTACCGAATCCAATGACAAAAAAAATTATTAATAACGATTATTGAAATTTTAATAATATTTAAAACTTAATTCTCGGTTTTTATTGTGACTAGTAGGATCAAGAGTCCTGTTGGAGGAGCTGGTTCGCCTACTTATGAAAAGCAGCCAGACGTGTTTATGCACTCTCTTCAAGACTCTTCCTGGAAGATATGGTTAACAATAATCGCCTTAATATATATATATATATATATATATATATATATATATATATATATATATATATATATATATATATATATATATAGGTAGTAGTCCCACAAATTTGTTATAGACATTTTAATCAAAGACATTACTACTTATCACTCATACACTAGCAGCATGATACGTTAGTATCACAACTTGTACTGTTGATGAACCAATATCAACATAGCATTATTGGCAATAAGAGGGCACTAAACAGAATATTTATTTGAGATCTACAAGCAAATAAATTAACTAGAGAAAAAGAACCATTGCTGCTGTTATTCACAACTGATATGTCATTCATATCGTACTATTGCAATATTGATAACAAATGATAACAAACTATTTCTGAGAAAAAAAAAAACTCCTCTCTGACTAGGAAAAAAATAGATCATATGTATATCTATAATATACTACTTTTCCTAATTTGCATTTTAGAATTAAAAGGATCAAATCACTTAAATTAATAATTATATTAAATTAACAATCAATGTTTATTCGGAATAAACAATGCCGATAGAAAACAGCGGTTTTAAATGCGACTTTTTTCATTCAAGCCAATATAGCTCCTAAACGGTTTGTTCTAGCAACAAAGGTTATACAATAAAAATATAATATTTAAATAATGACCTAAAGAAAATCTCTCTATATATATGTATACAGGGTAAGTAACTCTTAGTGTAAAAAAAAAAAAAAAAAAAAAAAAAAAAAAAAAAAAAAAAAAAAAAAAAAAAAAAAAGGTGAAACTAGATGAAGAATGAAGAAAAATACCGCCGGTAAAATTCTAAGATTTTTTTTGGATAACCCACGTTTTTTTTTTTCCATAAAAGCTGTAATATCTCCACTTGGCTCAATTATGTTTCAAAGTTTGATCACATTGTTTGTTTATTTCGTTTAACGTCACTTTATGCTGCTATGGCTAATCGGACGATGCTACGGTGGGAGTCCTAAATTTGCCTATCCAGGTATAATTAGGATAGGGATCTTTAACGAGTACCTGACATCGCACAGGCTCGGGACCCCCATTTTACGTCCCTTCCGAAGGACGGCATAGCTAAGGATTTTTTACTCCCTTTAAAAAATACTGAGGTCATCTGCCGGGGTGCGAACCCGCGATCTTGGGTTTAGTAGGTTGCTATGCTAACCACTACACCACAGGTGACCCCAAAGTTTGACCACATTTACGGATTTAATATTAAATTTCCTATAAGAGCAGCGTAAATGTAACCTTGAATTTTACAAACATGGGACCTAAAGAACAGCTTGATCCTCACGTTTTTAAGGGAAGTTACAATATCTTGTAATACTTCAACGCTCACCATTTTTCGAAAAAAATTATCCACAGAACTGCAAATCTTACAAAAACTTGCAAAATTAATCAGCTTTCATATGGTATGATCATATTAATGATCCGTATCGATTTCTAAAACCGTAAAAACATGTTTTTTCCATTTTGCATGCAAATCCGTTAATTGTGTAAATAACACATTATGATAATCATGGAAATAAGCTTAATAAACTCTTTAGTGGAATAAAAGCAAAGAAAACGTGTGGAGTATCGTTGGTTTATGCATTTTTGTACTACTGTCGAAAAGTGTTGGAAAATCATAGTTAACACAACTTCATCACGATATTCTACATTATTATAGATTATACAATAAAAATATTTCCTATATAATTTTTGATCAGGAAACTGTCACCAAATTTTCGATCTCAAGCCCCGACCTAAAAAATGTTGGCAAAACGACTTTTTTCATTCAAATCAATATAGCTCCTAAACGGTTGGTTCTAGCGACAAATGTTACATCACAAAAAATATTTTCCATTCCATTTTTGACAAGAAAGTTGTCTTTAAATTTCGATTCGAACAACACCAATAGAGGTAGAGCGGGCCAAATTGTTACATTTTTGAAGGTGAAAAAACGTTACATATTTTATGGTGAAAAAAAAAACATAACATGACTTATTTTTATTCGAATCAATATAGATCCTAAGCGGTGGTTCCTATTGACAAATTTTATATAACGAAAAATTTTCTCGATCACAATTCTAACGAGGATACTGTCATCATATTTTCAATCAGAGCAACATCAACTGGGCTAGAGCGTGTTAAAAAATACCAAATATTTAAAAAATCTAGACAAACGTGTCTTTTTCCATTCAAAGCAATATAGCTTCTAAGCGGTAGGTCCTAGTGACAAATGTTATATAACAAAAAGTATTCTACATTAAATTTCCAATCAGACAACCTTTGTCCACATTTCTATGAGAACAACAAAGCCAGAGCGTGTCAAAATGTTACATTTTTGAATGTGAAAAAGAAAGCAAATAAAAATCATAGACCCCCAGCCAAAAGAATACATCAAAAGAAAGCATTATTTATTTCAATTATAGCTATTTAACATCACCAACACAGTTAACATTTCAGATATTAATATTAATGGTTCTATCACAATTACCGCTCTATATCTCTAATGTTTTTAGTGATAGTCTCCAGAAGAATAATAATAAAAAAATACCTGGAAGGCTTGAATTGTGAGGAAGAAACAAAATAATTATTTTATTCAATTAGAAATTTACACTTATTTTACAGCCAAACAATGTTTATGAGAATATGAGTACATATACAAAATTTATGTAAAATATACTTATTTTATTCAAAGTTATGTTATTCAATCATTTTTAAAATTTTCGCTATATTGATTTTAAACTATATTACTGTTTTAAAATTAATTTAAATTTTTGAAATTTGAGCTTAGGTAGTTCATGAACTGCCTAAAATAAATGGGCTATGAGAGCTGACATCATATATATATTAAAATAAAATAAAATTGAAACAAATAAAAAATCAGCCATCATTATGAAAAAAAAATTACTATCATTAAGGGAATAACTGCTATTTGACCAAAATTATATATTTGATCTAATACCAGCGTATTATAATAATTAATTTATAACAATTGAAACTTATAGGATTGAGTGGGGATTTTTTTTTTTTTCTTTCTTTTTATACAATACTATTTTTCTTTCCCTGAATATACCAATCATTCTGTAATAATATATAATTAGATGAAAATTCTAATGATGAAGATATAAAAAGTGCAGTTGTTATTTCTGTGGTAACAAATTATTACATCTTATTTCTCTTCAGCAGACCTCTCCTATTTAATGGACTTTTCAGAAAGTAACTTGTGGATATTATTATTATTATTATTTTTAATCGTTTTATCAAAATGAAAATAAAATAAATGTATAAAACTTATAATATTATCAATTGTCATTGTTTCAATTATTATGTTGCCTGATTATTAAGATGAATTGAATCATAATCACCAAGAGGTAGGTAGTAAAATGTTTAGGGGTGTCTAATTCGTATTGTTATGATTAAACCAATCTTCCAAAACCCAACAACTGTAATTAAGGAATCACTCACCCATGAGTAAACATATCCTGTAAGGGAAGGCAGTGGTATCGATTTGGATTGTGGCCAAGAGTGAGTAGCCTATGAGCAGACAAGCGACATGGCATGTGAGGCATCGACCGTGGAGGTTGGCTAGCTCCCTGAAGAAGGTGTAAACTACGAGGGTAGCCGCCAAGAAAGGTACAGAGACCAACATACCAACAGGGTAGACGGCGAACACGCCCACACCTTCTTCTTCCCCCTCAGGGAAGCAGAGGACGGGTAGCACGGCCCCAAGTTGCAGTATAGCCTCCAGACAATAGTTGCCTGGAAGTAGAGGATCACCGCTAACTCTGACCACAGTCCCAGAGCTGAGGAGCCAGAAGACGTCTCCAGGCTCCCTCTGGGGCTCGAGGAAATAGAGAAGGCGGCACTTTGGGAGGCGGCCATAGGCCACTTCATAAGAAGAGTTGGGCAGAAGCACTCCCCGCCTCCGGTAGATCGGGGGTGGCCGAAAGGGGTGGAGCAGAGGGTGCTCTGAACTGACGCAGGAGTCTTTGCCCAGGGTTTGCCCCCGGGGGCAGCACTTGTTTACGACCAGCCCCTGGCACACCCCCAAGAGGCCCACGAACAGTACAATGATCATCCCGCCATCCGGTCCTCGACTGGTCCCCAGGAGTACTCCCTCCTCCCGCCTTCCTCCCTACCTCCCTACCTCCATCTGCGCCGCTCTAAACCTTCACTAGCCCACCACTTCCACATTTAATATTCAACATTATTAAGCCAAATAACTGATAATTGTTTTAATATATATTAATGATTACTGTTTAAAATGATTAAAACGATATACTAACCATAATTTTTAAAGCATTTAATGCATTTTTGGCAACCAGTAGAAAAATAGAATGCTAGCGTGTCAAATAGTGAAGTCTTAGGATATAGGAAAAATGTATATATTTTTTATTCATATGTTTTTTTGGGTCAGAAAACTAAATTTCGAAAAATTGTTTCATTAGATGCTAGAGCCCACTGAATTTATAGTACTCTAACCTAGTAGTCAAGCAGCGGGAAATTAAAGGAAACAGGTCCTGAATCGATCTTTATATTTTTTTAGTCTGATTAATCTGATTTTAAATATTTCATATTGAAAAATACATACAGGTAACTAGCAGCAGAAATTGTATTAATTTTATTTTTTCATAATTAGTTTATTATTTTCTGCGTTTTTCATACAAAAAAAAAATATTGGGAAAAACATTTAAAGAATAATTTTTTGAAAATTTAATATAGTTGACAGTAAATGACATATGTGAGTGTCTATATACATTTTATTTAAGTTTATGTGATGTGATGTTTACTAACCCAAAAAAAATAATAAACATTGTCATCATACTCGTGACACTGTGTAGCGGTACTCTGACCAGTAACATGTTTATTGTTTTTTATCGCAGAAATATTTTTACACCCAGAACCTCAATATTGAAACATTAAAGCTCTTTTTTTTTTTTTTTTTTTTTTTTGACATTTTTTCTGAGCGCTCTAGTTATTTGAAGGGGAAAACTTTAAATTCAAATTCAGCACCTCGATTAACTAGAAAAAAAATGAAAAAATATAAAACTTTTATAATATTTTTAACACTAACTCTACTAGATTGAGACCTAAATCATTCTTTCGTAATGTTTTAATGTTAAAACAAATAAAAATGTAAAAGCTGTCTTAAAAACGTTTAATAATCTCTGCCCACGGCCCTTGATATTACAAATATTAAGTAATGGAAAGATTCCCAAAACCTCTTAATGTTGGGATAAAACTTTTACTCACTGACCTAATTTTTCAACATTCACATTAAAAAAATGTACCTTGGCCTTTTCCCACTATTAATATAATTTATAAATATATCAACTTTCGAGAAATAAGAAAGATGAAGGAAAATTATTTTTTGCAACGTCATCTGATATAGAGTTGTAAAAAGTCGTTAGTAAAAAATATATAAGAAAGAGAGACACTCACATGTTATAGGACATCAAAAGTAAACTACATATATTATTTACTGATGGGTCTTGAAGTGACTGTGTTGTTGGGAGCGGAAAATTAATGATCACGTAAAGAAACTTAAACTTAACTGGTGTTAACCATTATAGCGATAAGTTTGTAACCTATTGGATAACCCGCACATCTTGTCCAAGTTGGAGTACATAAAGCCTTTAAGCCCCGACAAAGTAAGAATTAAACTTTATATAGTTAAATCTGATTATGTTATTTTGGTATAGGAACATTTCAAAGACGATGCAGGTGTTGAAACCACTGCATATACCCACATTAATATTGATTTAAATGGACAATGATGTAATTCAAGATTATTTTAACAGATGAGAATGCTTTAAAATCAAAAAGATCATTAGGATATTATGAAGGATGGCTATTGCATTAGGATGTTTCTATTTCGATTGAAGGCAACCATAAAAAGACTACAGTAAGTTGAGAGTATTGGATCGGCTATATTGTTGTTTTTTTTCTAATCATGTATAAAAAAATATAATAATTAGGCATAAATAAAATAAAATGAATATTTTTATACCAATGCGTTCCCCAAGTGAGTTTGATTATCCCTCGTTCGAATACATAAATAAAATATTTATTTTATTATTTATGTGATCAAGTTAACATATATTACTCATTCATCATGGCTTTATTTTGTATATCTGTGGCACTTGTGAACAGCCGGTTAAGAACATTTTGTGTGTTAGTGATTTTTGGGTTTTGGGGTTCACCAGAAAGAATTTTGTTTTTCTCTTTATTTGTATCTAATTGATTTAGTTATGAGATTTTACAGAGATTATTGCTAGATTTTACGGAGATTATTATTACAATTACATCCAACCCGGGGGGGGGGGGGGGGGGGAGGTAAGACGGAAAGGCCAAAGGGGGTTGGGTCATGGCGAACGCCAGCCACCTATCGGTTAATTTTCAAACTTCTATGCGCATCACATATTTATCTTGTTTTTAACAATATTGTAATTGAAAATATGTAAATTTAATAATATACGGAGGGAAAATTCCAAAAATTTGAAATCTTGTTTCTTATTCCTAAATAAATATAAGATGGCCTAAGGCTGTTACTCCACGCTGATTGGCAGATAGCAGTTCGTGGAAGAAGAAGAGAAAATAAATAATCTCATTGTCTGAATTGTAATTAACTACGTATATCATAAGATATACATTGTTGTATAGGATTTGTTTTGGATTTAGCTAATTATTTAACAAAACAAAAAAAGCTAAACGTATAGTATAGTTGAATCAAAATGAATAAAAAAAATTACAGAAATATCTTACATATGATTATCCTAATTTTGGGAAGTTCTTACATTCTTTTAATACGCTTTTATTAACTTCACCTGTATGTAACGGAATCTTTTAGTGCAATTTTCACTGATTTCCAGCAATCTGTAAATACAATATCACTTGAGGTACGCATGATGATATAGAAGGATCAATCCTAATTGAAAATACAATAATTGCACAGCTTTGTTCTAATATTCTCACTTAGTCTAGTTAAATTACCACCAAAATGGGGGCCTGTCTTGCATAAGCAGGAGTAGTAGGTTTTATGTTTTTATATGGACCAGGTGGGTCCTGAGAATAAAATATCCAAAATGAAACAACGGGGAAACTGTTTGATAACGGGGAAAATGTTTGGGGGCAAGAAACCCAAACTTTTTGAACTTTTTTTAGATTTTTGAAAACACATAGAAGAATAGTTTCCTCGTAAATGTTATATTTATTTATATTTAGTCACAATCGATTGTCAAACATCGACGAATTTTTCACGCTTTCAAAAAAAGTTAGTTTTGGTCATGTTTAAGGGTCCATAATAAAAGTTTTAGATTAAATTTTGTGCAAGATAGGATTTTTAAAGCAAGAATTTGCCCATTCCTACTCTGAGATATGTCAAAAAAACAAAAATTGATGGTTGAATTTAGATAAACTCGGTTAAAATTGCAAACAAATCAAGGCAATTCGAATAATACAAGGCAATTAGCTTCGAACCTTGAACTCTGAAAAATAAATGGTCTGACTGCTGTAAATTGTTCACCACACAGCTTTTTAGTTAGGTTTGCTATTAATGCGTGTTTTTCTAGTTTTTTAAAACAATATTTTTCTTTGAAGCATAAAACTTTGAATAAGAGTTTTGTTGAGTTTTTTTAAAAACACTGAAACAGAAATAGAAAGTAGACGCAAGTCGTAGTGGGAGCGAATTGGGAGGTTTCTTGTTCATGCTTCAGCGGAGGACACGACACAACACGATTAAACCCGAAATGAGGACCGAACTACGTAGTTCACTTAGTTCAGTAGTTCTTTCGATCGTAGGTCCTACGGTTCCTTATCCGAGTGGTGGGTTAAAAGAACTATAGTTCGCCAAAACAGAGAGCGCTATTTATAGTTCATTTTCCGGATCTAGTTCAATGAACTAGTTCGTTCACGAACTTCTCATCTTTAGTGTGGTTTTATTCTACTGTTAATATTCTATATTTGGACATTAGAATATGTTAATAATTAAATATTAATATTTTAAAACCACATTTTACTTTTATTTTATATCATTTAATTCATTGCTATTAAATAAAGTAACTGTCAGACCCCCCTCCATGTTCCTGTAAGAGTCGTTCATTCAATAAATCTCCACCAACGACAGTGAAAAAAAATAGCAAAAAAAGAATTTCCTACCCAGAGGACATTGCCTTTCTCTTTGCTTGTTCTATATTTAGAATTTAACACCCTGTCTAATTATAAACTGTTTTCCATATAAGGTTTGCCATCCGCAAGTTAGTATAGTTCTGAAATAAGTTCGCTAAAGTATGGTTTTTATGGCTTACTCCACCACGTTCCCTCATGGTTTTATGCCTTCCATTAAAGAACATGATAAAATGTTAAGTTATCGAATAAAGTTACGAATAAACCTCCACTCAGATATATTAATATATATTCTTTCTATTCCAGCTAGAATTTACTTAACCTAGGGGAGGTTGTAAATTATGGTAACTTTATTGACAACTCTTATATTTCGTTCTCCATCTCATTGACCAAATACTAAAATACTGGATTATTAATATTATTTGACATTAAAAGTTATTTTTAAAGAAATTTATATCATCAACTTTTGAAGATATATAATTTCAACAAAATGTTACATCATAATAACACTGAATATTATTTTCTAAACGAATGGAAAATCACTAATTACTCAATTAAGTGAATAAAAGTTATATTATTATACTTAAGTTTTACTATTCCACTCTCATTTTATTTATAGCTAATACTAGTATGTAATGTACCGGGATTAATAAAATTTTACTCGTTTTTCATTTAATTTTGTTTTAACTCGGTCGGAACGCGACTACAAACCATAAACATTAACGAAGTATCAACCTTGGAAACAAGAAAGGCCGCGGCAGGACTCCGTCCCTTGATGAAGATGTTCTGAGAGCTTTTGTTTTCTCTATGGCATTAGAGCCATTACATTAAGGCTAAATGTACCCCCTTTCAGTCAAGCGCTGGAAACAGTAGAATTTATTTCCGGAATGTCTCCGGAACGGAATGTCCGATTTTCAATCTGTAAAATTCTTCGGGTATTTGGTAAACACAGAATTCACGCTACGAAGCGTTTCTTTCTATAAATTCTATAAATAAAAATAGGTGTTAAATATATATTTTTAAAAATATGAGGTTATGGTCAGTTATAGAAACGTTTTCTAAAACGAATGACACATTCCAACTAATCATAGCATGCATATTACGATCGTAATGTAAAAAATTCGAATTTTGTTTACAACCGGATTGAATTGCGTCACCGGCTGAAACGGTCTCTTCCTTACCGAAATGTCTCTCACATAGGTATTCCTCGATTTGTGAAGAGCCAAAGAAAAATTGTATGATTTTGTTTTCTTGTTATTATTATTTTTTATGTGTCGTTAGATTCATTCTATTAACAATTTCTCATTTAAGTAAGAAAGTAAGTAAGAATAAGGCAATTAAATTAAATTTTTCGAAATTGACAGAAGCTGAATTCAAGTTTTAATATATATTTTGATAAATTTATTAAATATTTTATTTGTCTATTTATTACCAAATAAAAAAAAAACGACATTTTGTTTATGCAATTCTTTTTTTATTGCGGTATCTATAGGAAACATTGGCCCTTTTCACTGACTAATTATTAGGAACAAACAGGCCTAGCTACAATAATTTGTAAACTTTTATTTTCACTTGAAGCGTTTGACGGTCCAACAAGTTGAATGTCAACCATAGTAATTGAAATATACTAAAAAAACAAACAAAAAACTTTTACTATAATGAGTTGTACAGAACTTTGAAGATCCAAAAATCTGAAAAATCATGAATTGATAATAGCTGCATAGTTAACTTATAGTTGTGATAAATATGTCTTATTATAAAGTCAATAAAGGAGTTATTGTCTATTTATTTTCAAATAGAGAAAAAGTTTTGTTTACTTACTGCAGGAAGTCAACATTATCTGACCCTTTTCAAGGGTAATGTATTTGGGACAAATAATATAAAATATTCCAAATAAATTCCATAAGTTACCTAGCCGATAGATACCTATGTAATTATATATCAATTAATAATTACATAAATACATATGTAAATTTATTACCTTGTACCTAATATAAATTTAGGTAGCATGTCGGTATATGAAGTTAATCCGATAGTACAGAAACCAGGTAAAAGATATTCCGGAAAATCCAATAACAATTAAAAATATTTCCTGTTCAGAACAAATTGTATTTTCGTTCAATTTCTATCGTTGTAAAGATAGAACATAACAAAGAAGAACAATCTATTGGACGTAAATATTTTTATATAAATAGTTCTAAATCCAAAAAGAATCTCCACGTATCTGCTAGACGAAGAAAACCTGAACTGAAAAGAAGAGCTGATAATGAAAAAGAGTAAGTACCCGTATAATATTTACTATGATGTAATTTAAAAACATAGTGTTGTTTCGCTGAATTGTTCGAATTCAACTTTGAAAATCAATAATTTTACATTAGTTGACTGCAAAAATCGTAAATAAAATTAAACAATGACTGATGAATAAAATCAGTTTTATAACTGGCTCCTTGGAAATGTTTTAGAATTACCATAATATAAGGTAATTTCATTGTTCCCAAGTCTCGTGGATAAGTAATTTTTCCATAGCGTATACCATAATAATTATAAAATATTTTTAAAAATATAACCGGGATAAGTAATTTTAAAGTGTAATTTCCTACTAATGGTTAGATATATGTACCTACAAAACTGTTTGTCCTTTTATATTCGTATGATTTGATTTATTTGGTTGTAAATACAAGTGGTGGAAATCAATTGAAGAATGTGATTTTTTTTTTCTGATTTCTCTCGGCCACATCACATTGTGGGGTTCGTTATGTTTTCTTAGCAAAATATAAAAAATATATAAATAATTTGTATGAAATCGGATAAAAAAGCTCATGAGTTGACATTATTACAGATGCCGGGACTATAGCGGTAGTCAACATGAATCAGAGTCAAACAATAATAATCCCTATACAATCATTGTTTTTAGAACTTTTTGAAAGGGTTGAACATCGTATGTTCTTAGCTGTTTGATCAAAAACTCGGAACCCGCTTCTCTTAGCACATTTTCGTTCTATGCATAAAGCAAATCTAATTTGCAACAACTTTAGTTTTATATACTTTTTTTATTAAATGTGATTATTTTCGAATTGGAAGTATTCTCTGTTTTGTCTATCTGTTTTTTCAAGAACCATACCCAGACACACCTGGAATCCTGACACTAATTCTTTTCTAACTCTGATTCATAGAATATCTATACTTTTTTTTTTACTATTTAATGAACAATAATGAATATTATTTATTGCAAGGCAACTATTGAATATGAGTTAAACCGTGAATAAGTGGAAGCTTAATAACTTTCAAATAACTGGAGCACATAAAGAGTCTAGGATCCAATAGATTACACTTCATATCAATAGACCATAATTATAAATCTATTTTACCTTAATAGGTCTGGCATTGGATCGTATAAGTAGCCCACGCGGTCATTATATCTAAAACTTTTACATATAACCGATACTTCCATTACCGCCATATAGGCAGCTAAATCGATAATTTATTCTTATATTTCATCAAAAGCAGAAAAAATGACAAATTATAATATTCAAGCGTAGTCCAGTAGCACCAAACCAAATCGGCCATAAATATCTTCCACATCCGCATCCAAATGGCCTTTGAGGAGGCCTAATATTTATGTCGAGGAGGGAGCGAAGTCAGGTCCGGCTGTTTACATTCCTCGCTGCCTTAGCAGAAATGTCCCCTCGGTTATATAGGGGCTTCTATTTCTGTACACGACCTTGGCTGGCCTCAGGAGATTTATACCACTTCCAGCAGATTCCAGCCACCTCCATTGGCGCCGTCTTATACACTCGGAAGAGGGTAATAGAATTTTAAGTCCAGCAAAATCCGCTTTGGTGCTGGAATGCGGCTCTGAATATTTCTGAAGTTTATTCCAATTCCTGATCCCTAGTGTATTCACCCTTCCTTTAAACCTGTTGATTCCGGAATCTTCTAATAAACGTTTCCAAACTAGTATATGTATTTATAATTAGTCTAATAATGAATCAATGGATATAAAAATAATAAAGGGCAAACGTAGTTGCAATTTAAAAAAAAAAACAACAGATACCATCGAATGAATTTTCTCTGAACTCACTTCATGGACATCCTAGTTTTACAAAATAACAGATTACAATCCTCAGTTTTGAAAATCATGTTAATTCAAGCAGTGGTAATAAAACGGCTACAGTACCACAAAATCAGTTAGAGAAGTTAATATAATGCCCTCAGAATACTCGTATTATTTTCGGACTCAATGGATAAGAGACCGAAAAACATGTCCCTTGGACATCGAAGGATATTGGCTCAGACAAGAGTTCAAGGATTTTGGGTAAAAGTATGGCTTATATTTTGCGAAGTAAGATTGAAATCAAAGCAGCGTCTACAAATCCACCCTAGGATTTTTAATAATCACCCTCGACTCATGTATTATAAGGCCTGAAAACATGACATCTCATTTCTCAATATTATTCATTTGACTATTTATTTCCAAGATGATTTTCAAAGTTGTTTCGAACTTATGTTGTTACCAAATTCAATCCTTTAGACCAAATCTTATACTATCCTCTCCTTTCTCTATCTCTATCCTTGTCATTATCATTTCAGCGGGGCTCATTTCATGCTCATTTGAGCTCATTGCAGACGTGCTCAAATCACTTTAAATTCTTTTTCCAAGTACATTTCTTATCGGGTATACTACGGTCTTCCGTAATGTATCGTGCCTGACTCGCTCATGAACAGTCCTTCGGTCTCATTTTCTGTCATCCGACATATTTTAGCTATAAAGTATTTAGGACGGTCCAGCTCTCTGCTCCATAAATTTTCTTTTCCAATCCGTCGTTTGCCAACTAGGATAAGGAAACAATTTAGAATTCATTGACCTTACTCAAACGAATACTAGCATTATCTATATCTATACTATTATATAAAAGGACGAGCCATTTTTATTTTGTGATCACGAACCGCGAAAACTACTAATCTGTACCAAATTCTAACCACGTCATCTTTATAGTTCCAGGAATGATTAGCAATAATAAAATCTTCTTATTTTTCATTAATTTGTTATTTAAAATGTGAGCATATGTAGACAACAGTGAAGTTAGAAAATTGACTGATAAGTGGCTAGCGCCATTCTGCGTGAGAGATTACTAAGGTACGGTGTTATATAAAGTTTAAATCTATATATATAAAAATGAATGTGTGTGTGTCTGTCTGTTCTCGATAGATTCAAAAACCATACATCCAATCGCCGTGAAAATTTGGGAAGTTATTAAGTATATCCCCGGAAAGGTTTTTGTAAATTTTTATTTAAATCAGAGTTGGGGTTCAAGAAATATCCCAAAAATATCAAAATAATATTTATTTTTTATAAATATTACTTTAGTGCAGGTGTTATTAAACAATTACCAATAAAACATATGTTCTAAATTAATCTATATCTCCTTAGTTTTTTAGGAAGGTTTTAAGAAGAATAAAATTTCGTAAAACGATTTCAAATTCATTTTGATGTTTCAGGTTTATATGTAGGTATGTTATTAAAATAACATTTAATTAGTAATATTTTTTAAGAGTTTAACCATGAATAAATTGAATAATTAAATTTTTAATCATAGAATTTGCTTTTATAAAACAAAACTAACCGCAAAAAATACTAAATGAATGTAATGTAAATGAAAATACAAAATTTTCATAGTTCTAGGAAGATTTTAAATAGTATAGTTTACTATAATAATTCTTTAGGTAATAGTCGGCTTATGAGCCACCACCAAGTTTGATCCTTACGCTTCACTTCGAGTTTAAGTTTATCGATAGTTCTTTCCTATAACCTCACATGTAAGCAAACCTCTACAGTTTCAACTTGGATTGTGTTGTTTAGTTTGTTATATTGATATTTAGTCTTCTTAAATGTAAATAGGTGAAACAGAAGTTAGCAAAATGATTTTCATAAAGGATTAAGTGTTTTATCAATTCATGTTTTCTTATTTCCTCTTATCTAATGTGCAAAAGTGTTACAAAACTTAAGAACATTAATTTGTACATGGATTTGGTGTTTTATATATTTTGATTTGTTGTATCAATTTAAGTGATAAAATTTCAGTATACATATTTTTTTGAATGGATTCTTTGTCATCCATAATACTTAATGCCCTAAAGTCAGACAGATTGTATAATTAATTCAATAAAACATAAAGATCTAAAAATAAATGTGAGAAAGTATATCATAGGTTTCATATTTTTTTATTTTCACTTCCCCTAAAAATAATATAGCAGAAATTAACATCATAACTTTCAACATGGATTCTGTCTTATGGAGAATGGACAATGTGAAAATAATCATAGATTAAAAGGTGTACTGTTGGTAATAACTATTGGTGTAATTTTATAGATTAATGTATTTTTTTTTTTTTTAATTTAGAAGCCTGATGATGGAGTATTTTCTCCGAAACATGTAGCTACAAATGTTAAACAAATAGGAGTTACGTTAAATGCTTATTGATTCTGCCTTTATATATTTATATCTGTGGCACCTGTGCATAGTGGGCTAAGTATATTGAAGAAACAATGCTCAATTGCATTCTTAAATACAAGACTTTTATAGATAAACAAATTATTCTTAGTTGATCAACTATTAGTAAAGTTCTTATGAGATATGAATTATGAGAGCGGGCGAAGTCGCTACGGGGAAAGCTAGTTGATAATAAAATTAAGTTAAAAATCCAACCAGATTAAATCAATGAAATTATTTCTGCCTAATAAAAATTAATCTCGAATCCTTAGCTTTTTGATATTGTTTGTGAAAATATGATTCATAGGCCTTTAGTTGTAAGCACTGATAATACAGTCCATTATCCGCAAGGGCTTCTTAATAGTCTCTGTCCATCTGGATTACCAGCTCATTCTTTAAAATTAAAAATTGGATATCCGATTATGTTTTTACGTGACCTTCAACCACCTAATCTTAGCAATAGTACTAGATTAAGAAATTCTCACTGGAACAGCGACTGGATAAATTGCGTTTATTCAAGGACCAATCATTACTGCTCATCTACTATTTCAATTAAAACGATTAAAATTCCCAATTAAACATATTTTCCTATTACCACTAACAAACTCTAAGGCCAGACTTACAAAAACGTTTTAGACTGACTGTTTATTACACCGTATATTATACTTAGGGCTTTTCAGGACTAGCAATAACATCATTCTCATAATCCCGCGAGAAAAAACTAAAAATCTAATTCATTCGGATATCTTATAGATTCATTTTTTCCTTTTTGCATGATTTCTACAAGATTTTTATAGATGAATAAATAAAACTTCAAATTATTAGTTAAAATTATCTGGTATTTACTCATAACAGCGGGAGAAGCAGCAACTGAAGATGCTAGTTTGAAAATATAATATCAAGATATTTTAATATTTTCACAATCATTAGGTTCAAAATATCACATTAAGTACGGAAAAATTCATCATTACTATCAGATTTCTCTATGTGTTAGGTTGATAAACATGAATGAATTCTTCTTATTTAATGAAATAATAACTATAGATAACTATAACTATAGATATTATAACTATAACTATAACTATAGCTAATTATAACTATAACTATAACTATAGATATTATATTTGAAAATATAATATCAAGATATTTTAATATTTTCACAATCATTAGGTTCAAAATATCACATTAAGTACGGAAAAATTCATCATTACTATCAGATTTCTCTATGTGTTAGGTTGATAAACATGAATGAATTCTTCTTATTTAATTAAATAATAACTGATTGCTAAATCCTAATCAGTCAATTTATTTTAAACCTGTTCGTACCCTTCTCTTCAGTAGAGAACTCCTAATAATACTTTCTTCCCACCTCTAAAATTTTATTTTCTTTAGACAATAACTAACCATAGTTATTTTTGAAGCCTTTTACTTGTTTTACCTTTCCTTGTTTTCTTAGAAAGTTTAAACGGAATTCTAAATGTATCCGATGTTTTGTTAACTTATTATTGGTGTTTCTTTCCTGAACTATTCTCAGAACTTTTATGATTCTTTCAAGTAGCTTTCTTCTCTTTTACTGAATTTTTAATGGAATTTTTGTTCCATAAATTTGATCTATTTATGATATATACAATATAACATCTATAAAACCTATAATATAATAATCGGTAATCGGTGGTCATACTACAGCCTAAATTAAGTTGCTTGAAGAGCACTTCCCTAATGAATTGCCAAAATTCAAGTCCCTCTTCTCTCATCATATTCAATATTCCATTTAAAATGATCCAGGGGTGATTGCTTTACCATCTTTCAAAATCATGAAACTTTCCAGGTTGCTTCCCATATGCCTCAAGACTTGAAAACGGTTTTTTTTTTTTTTTTTTTTTACCTCAAACTATTTATTCATGGTGAACACTTTTGTTTTGCTGCACACGACTGATTTTGCGATTATAAGAGTTTACATGAACATTTATGACTTTAAAAGAATTTGCCTAAGACGGATGAAAAAAAAAATAAATAAATAAAGTATTTATACTTGGATGTGGTGTTTCTGTTTGATTGCATCTCTGATTATCTTCTTCTCTATAAAATAAAATATTATTGGTTGTAAAATAACCATTTCGGATCAATACTTATAATCGTCCTTGAATGAAGACACAAAAACACGTACATAAGAACTGCAATTAGTGTAAATTTTAAATTTTTCATCTCCAATCCTATCAGAGCTATTGAAAGACAAAATGTACGATTTCTCAAAAAACATGATTCTTTGAAAATTTATAAAACATTTAGGGTTTTCATAATACAATTAATATTATTTGTGGTTATACTACTAATTTATATTAACAAATAAAATAATATGTCAGATTTGAATTTCAAGTTGTCCTGTGTATCTTTTTGAATTTTTACTTACCTATCTTTTTTTTATTTTCATATAAAATACAAAAAGATAAGTTATTAAACTCCTGAAACTTTATTTTCTTTATCAAAAAATCATATAAAATATGGTTTTTGTTTCATCCTTTTAAGACAAATACTTTTAAAGTTATGAATGCTCATGTAAATCCTTTTAATTGAAATATTAGGCGAGTTCAGCAAAACAAAAATGGCCACTATAAATAAACTATTTGTGTTAAACATTTTAAAGATTTGATTTCCATGTCTTGAGACATAGGGGAAACGTGAAGTTTAATCATTTTCAAAAATGGTCAAGCAAGCAATTTATTTATTATTATTTTTTTTTGGATATCTTTAAATGGAATGACCCTTATGGAATGCGTTTATATTTCATAAACAACCATTTTCTTGGTTTGGTGGCTTTAGTTTGTACGACAATAAATGGGTAGCCAGTAATAAGTTTTCCATCACGTCCTTGGTTTGGAAAAAGAAAACATTTCAATAAAGTTGTAAATTCTAAGAAAAATGTTTGATTTCTTTAAAAGTCTTCATTTAAGAACGATTATGAGTATTGATCCAAAATGGTTACTTTACAACCAATAATATTTCATTTTATCGAGAAGAAGATAGTAAGATATGCAGTCAAACAAAAACACTACGTCCAAGTAGAAATACTTTAATTGTGTGCCAACGTTTAGACTTGCCTTGAAAGTCTTCTTCAGGGCTTTAATGAATAAAATACTACATGTGACAAAAATAACAGACAGATAAACAATAAAGGGCATAGAAAACAACACATAACAATCAGTAATAATACAAACGTTAGCACACAATGAAAGTATTTTTACTAGGGCGAGGTGTTTCTGTTTGAGTGCATCCTTGATTATTTTCTCCGTTCAGCTTAATAAGTCAACTATACTATTATTATTATTTTATTTTATCATTCATCATATTTTTTTTTAATTTATTTTTATATTTTTTATTTTGTATACCCCCCCCCCCTTCATTGCCTTTTCAGGCATACAGGGCTAAACATTCATCATATCAGCGCTGTGCACATTTTTTTTAAAAAGAGTATACAGACAATTATGAGTTCTGATGGCATTCTTTAGTAATACAATTCTCTACACTGTTCCGATTAATATTCTGGTAATATTATTATAAAAAAAAAATAAATAAATAAAACTAGAACAATTCTTTAACTGGGATTCTTAGACCATCTCAATAACGAGTCTTTACTTGATGTATAATTTGAAAAAATAAATAAATAAATAAATAGTAAAGAAAGTACATATTGAAATTTACGATCATTTCATCATAGACTCTAGTTAATTTTAGAAAATGAAAAATACAATAAAAAAATTTTAATTTAAATTTTAAAAACACTCTGAACTTACGGTTTTGTTTACTTCGAAAGTTGGTGAAGAAATTCATCAAAAACAGAAACGTAAAGCAAACATATAAAATAGCGACATCTTACAGTCAATATCAGAACTACCTCGAAACCGGTTAGTTAATCACAGATTTGCTAGGTAGCGCTGTGCATGGCATCTCAATTAAAATTCAAATTAATTCAAAAACACTATAATTAAACTAATGAACAATTACATGGTTTTTATTTTTAGTGAATAATTGAAATACCCTTTCATGGTTCAACTAGTTTAAAAAAAAACAACAGTAATAAGCAAGAAAAGATCTTAAAAACCTATCTATTGGAAAGAGTCAGGGATTATAGAAATTACAAAATGTATCACAAATTACTCAACTCATCATAAAAAACAAGAATTCATTGGCCAAGCTAGATAAATGTCAAACTATATCATCTTCTATTTATAGTTTTTGTGTGATGCATATACCTGTTTGAATTGAAATTGAATTACAAGAAGAATTAAACCATTAGACTAAAGTATATTTATTATTTTGACAGCTAAGTATTTGAAACCATTGGTGGAAGAAGGTTTTAACTAACTTTTAATAAAATGTTCAGGAGAAGCACTTTCATTTAACTGTTTGGAACTTTTCTGGACTTTAGTCATTTATTTTAAAAATTGTTTCTATTTTATCTTTCTTCTATTTTCCTATTATTTTAATTCTATTCTATTTTTTTTTATTACACACCAAATTGAGTTAACATTTTATTAAAATTTTTGAAATTCATTCATTCTCTTGAGTTGACCTATCTTTCACATTACAAATTAAGCTGATTTGTTCAATCTATTGACATTTCTATGTACTGAAACGATAACTGTAGGTGAGAAAACGTGAAAAAAAAAAATGAATTAACACCTTCTTTCACGGATGGCTTCAATTGTAATATGAGTCATCACTATGGAATTAATTAAAAAACATTTAACTAAATTTAATAGACTTTTTTAAATAATAACTATCTGCTTGAAAAAATCATTTACCCTTTTCAGAGCACAGTGTACTATAATTCGATAGATTATTTGGAGGAGCCCCATAATTAAAAACATTAAATGAGGTAAAAAACAAAAATATTGTAATCAATGAAAGTAATTTTTTTATTTTTAAACAGATCAAGTGTTTCAGAATAAACTAATTTCATTTTACAAAGCTATTTGAGCTGCATTTTCGTTAATCAAACATCAAAATAGCTTTTTATTATCAGCTATATCTAAACTTCTCAGAATCTTGAAATGGTAGAGCTTTTGTTTTTAAATATAAAAACTCAACTTTTCAAGATTATATTTTATCATTAGTGTAAATATTGCGATAGAAGCCTGATTTCTTCATGATATTAGGTGATTTAAAGAAATATTTCATTTCATTAAGAGAGCAGTAACAGAATTTAAGTAATTTCATTAGTAAATTCAACTTTGGTAGGATATTTTTCAAGTGCTTTTTCGAAACCCGACTCATAACAAACCAAACTTATACCCATGTGTGTTGATAATGAAATCCAAAAATAGATAAATATTTAAAATCAAATAAAAAAAAGAAAAAATTCAACATATCAAAGTGTCATATAATGTAGCAATTTATGAGGTATAGATATAATTTTAAAATAGGTGTTGTAAATCAGATCAATTCTGTTTACATAATAAAAACTGAATTTGTTAGCAGTTGAACCCCACATCCTAAAAACACCACATTGTACCACAAAAGCAAATATAACATGTCGATTGAAACAGATAAATAAACTTCTATAACAGGGTCTAAACAGCGGAATCAAATATTAGCCAGATGATGATGGTAGGGTATCCAGGAATCATAAAAACTAAACCTACTGACATTTCTTATGTTTATGATAGACAAAAGATAATTAATTGTACTAATAAATGTTTGGTTGGTATTTATAATATTAAGTCACATATTTATGGGATGCATATAAATGTACATCATACACATACACATAAGAAAAGGTATTATTTAAAATAATCAAAATAATTTCTTATACATCACCAGAGCTTTCTCTAAATCCTTTAAATTAGGAAACATTTCTGCGAGTAAATAATCAATTGTGATTAACTGATATTTTCTTTATTGATAAGATCTTTAAAAAATTAAATAGGTTAATAACAATGAACAATCAGAACAGTGATTCAAATTCTATGTCAAACAACCTACCAATATTTTGGTTGGACTCAACAGTCTGGTTCATTTAATTATTATCAGAAGGAAAGCTTTTTAAAGGAAATCTTGAAATAAATTTACATCAGTAAACATTCTTCCTTCATTCAGAGAGTGTCCTTGATATAAGAGGCCACTGACAATGTTCAGAATTCCTAAGATATTTCCTAAGTAAAATAACAAACAAGTCTGACTTGACTCAAAGGTAAGAATCTTGTCACATTTGATTTTTTCTATTATATATTACATTATATATAAATATCCAATGTCTTTATTATTCTTTGTTTTGTTATAGAAGCTACTGGTAAGTTATACCAACGAATTTTTCTCTCCTCGGAAATCATTTTAACTTAGCATTGATCCTATTTTGTAATTTATGCTACAACTTGAGCACATGCTAATACTATTTCCTGATTGCATTTCATTGACCAACTGAAGTCCTGTGCTCAAAGGAAATAATGGGGCAATTAGTTTCGGGATTTCATACATGTTAGTCAAACCCAGTCATTTTGATAGAATTTCAAACAAATGTATATTTGATTTCTTGAGAAATAAGATAGTATCTATAATTTAGGCAAATGATAATAACCATTTTAATTATTAAGCATTAAGCTTTGTCATATACTTCATTAATTAATTATTGTTTTAGTTAAAATAAATAAATATAAAAGAACTAAATTTATCTATTAAATAATTTTTAGTATTTTTGATATATCCCTATATTTATTATCATATAATTATTTTAGCCTTGTCAGTATGTTATACCATCCAAACATTTTTTTAAATAAGGATGATATATAAACAGAAATTAACAGATTTTGAGATTTGTTCTATTTTTTTATAATATTCAAATTTTCTTTTTTTGTATTAGGTGAGAAAAAATAAATGATAATATATTTCTATTGTACATTTAAAACATCTTTAAAAGATAAAATTGTACAAAAGAAAATAATTTGGCTTTGTATTATTATTTTCTCCTTTCAATTTTTTCACATTTGAAAAATGACTAATCAAGTATTTTACTCCTTGTGGGTAACCAATGTGAATAAAAAATACCTGCTACGTTTACTTTATTGATAAGAGAGTTATTATTAATATAGATAAATATTTCATTTAATAAACAGCATGAAAAATAATTAATTGTGTTTTAATTAGAAGTCTTCTAAAAATATTATTATTAGCCTGGTTTGGCTTAATGTAATTTATTTTAAAAAAAGAAAAAAAAAAGTTTATTTTTGTATTATGCCAAAAAAGAGTTTTATTTATTTTTTTATTTTTTCATGTAGTTTGTATTATTGTATAAATTTTAAATTATGATTTGTATTACGCTGGCTTGGATCATAATTTAACTATTATGTATTTATTATTATTAATGTATTATTAATTTTCATACCGTTTTATCTGTTAGTATTATCCTTTTGTATTTTTATATTTGTTTATAGATTCTTTCTTATTACTTACGGTGGCTAGTGACAAGGCTAAATGAATAATGTATTCAAAATAAAAAAAAAGTAAACATAGCAACAAAGAGTGCTCTACTTTGGCATTTGAAGTATACTTTTTTGTATTTATTGAAATACGTCATGAAACAATTCAAAATTAGAATATTGATTAGTACAGATGCTATAAAGAATTCTGTCACTCACCCACAAAATAACAGATGTAGTCTCCTTTAATATGAGATCCAATCACATTACTGATGAAAAGTATCAGATATCCAAGGGCCAAGGCTAAAGCGTGGTTCATTAATAATATCCCAGGACTGTTGTGAAGTTCTTCAAGGATCACATAGACGAAGAGGAGAGCTAATAGGCAGAGGAAGGAAATGCCAAACCCGATAGACAGAAATATGAAGTCATCAGTTTTCTCTTGGATACAAACAAATACGCTGGGATACGCACTGCCATTAACGGACTCTAGGCAGAACTCATCTTCAAATTTTCCAGTTGAATAAATAAGTCTTCCAGAATCAAGAATCTGGTAGCGCTCTTCTTCAATCTCGTCAGGCAGTAGTGAAGAGAAGTAGTCGCAGGTCAGTGGCTCATACACTACTCCGATTTTGCGAGTTGATGGAACCCCAAGCGAGGAGTAAACAGGAGGATATCGAAATGCAACGTTTGATGAACCGCATTTTGTAGGAGACGATTCTTTAACAAACCACTGCTGACCAAAGGGGCAACACTTCTTTAGCACCACTGAATGGTTACCACTAACTAAGCCCGCGAGAAGCAGGAGAACTAACATCTCCGGAAGACTGTTCACGAATGAAGTCTGGGAGAAAACATTGCGTCATCATCTATTGTATAACAGAGATTGCTGGGTCATTTTGAAGCTAAATGAACGCTAAGTCGTAAGTATCATCCATGTTTAATGACATACCTCATCCAATGAGACAAACAATTATTAAATAATATTAATCTATTTTTTCAAAACATATTCAAATCACTCTTGTGATGGAGTAGAAAACATTCATTTTTTGATCATTATTCAAAATAGCATTTGTTTCCAAAACCTTATTCTCTTATTTCTTATTAATTTGTAATAACAAATGATTACTTATTGTTAGTAAAACGACTGGTTTAAGTTTTTTACATTATAGGAAATGTTAAGTCATAAAAATGTTGACTAAATAATTTTGGTATATATTAATATAAATTATTCAATACTCAGTGTAAAGGATATAGTTAAAAACAGAAACAATTATAAAAATATTCATCATTAATCACGGTACTTTAATTTTGAAATATATTTATAGTCCCGAATTATTACTGTAATAATTTATATTTTAAAATATGAATTTGGCTATCTATTGTTCATTCGCTATTCGAAACGAAAAGTGCTGTATAATAGGAAATTAGAATATTTTCATTACCGTATACTATTTTTAATTCAATCACATGTACCGCATCATTTGCCTTGTGGTCTTCTTTTCCACATCGGTAATATTTACCTTTTAGGTCTCGAATCGACATTGGTAGGCTTTTAGAGATAATCTTTAGCGTAGGCCGGTTAGGTCGAGTGATAAGTGACTTCCGTTTTTTTAATCAGATATTTATGTTGCTCTCATTGAACAACAACATTATTTTGTATTCACCAATATTATCTATAACATTCTAAAATCATCCTGACAGTTTATCAATTCGTTCCTTGTAGAAGAAGTTTTTGAGAGCCTGTCAGACTTGTTCTTCAGAATTGAAGGTTAAAGTTATTAATTAAAAGTTATATTGTCATAGGCAACCCATTTATCATCGCCTGTTACAATCCTGTTTCAAAATGCTCAATTTTTACCCGCGAAAACAGGCTTGAGGCGGTTGACAAGCAATCTTCTTTATTCCTTTCACAGAGATTGTGAGGTACCCATTCTCCTAACTTGCTGAATTACCCTAAATTCTCCAGGTGGCGGTTAACAGTTAATTGTGATGTATTCAAGTTTTTTGCTATACCTCTTGTTGGTGTATTTTGCTCCAATATTGCCTTTAAAAGGTTGTCGTTAAAGTTCCGTTAACGTCCCGCCCTTGGTTTGTTTTTTAAGGTCGTACCACTAGAACGGAATTTTACAAACCAATATCTAACTGCTCGATCAGTTATTAGTCCTCCACACTGCATATTTTTTCAGCTGTCGCCTTATCATTATTCCCTTGTTTAAATTCCGAAAGTATCACATAACAAATAAGTACTTTTTTACTGTCCATTTCAGAGGTTAAAAAAAAGTTTAACGTAACATTTATAACACAAAACAGAAGCCTCGCCTATATAGTGAAAACAAAAACTTCTTGTCATTGTTACTCATTGTGGTTAGATACGAACCATATCGTCACCACTATGTAAAACTAATCAATGTGAAAAAAACAACGCATTTTTTATTTATTTTTTTTATTTCGTTCGTTTAACGTTTTATTTTACAAGACAAATCTTGTGATAAAATGCTATAAATTCGTAATAATAACATTATAGATTTCGGTCTTCTAAGTGCTGATCAGATTCGAAATTTTACCACGAGGCCTTGTTTAATACATCGGTGTACGAACGAAATAAAAAAAATGAGATTTTTTATGTTCGTTAATTTAACATAGTGTTAACAATATATTCTACTTAGCTTGTCGTCCCCAATTCGTAGTGAAGCCTTCCTATTTTTCTTGAAATAGTGGCAAATGGGCTGAGCATTTTCTGTAAGGGTTAAACGTCCTCAAATGTTTGGTATTCTTTAAGAAGCTGTTCAAGCATTGCCACTCCTTTGTATGAATGCATAGTTCTCATATCTCCAAATTTGAAATGAAATTCTTTCTCCCAGTATCTACCCAGAAAAAGGACCAAGACTTTATTAATTATGTACAATATTCCATAAATTGTCTGGTTTATATTGACATTTGAGATAAGCAAGTCCTCAAGGCTGGGAGGAAGACTTCGCCTGTGCAGGTTTTTCAGGTTTTGCAGGTACGTTTCATGTAGGTTTTGAAAATTTTCTTATTGATTCCATGTTTTTTGTGTAGTATTATAAAGAAATTGTAGACAGTGCTGTTTCAGTATCAAAATCCATATTTATTTTCTTTCCTTCGATATCTATTGGTAATATGAATTTGTCTAAAACTTCACTCATAACGTAATGGGGTGAATTCAGCTGCCTTTCCGATGTCCAAAGAACTAGAAGATTCGTTTAGTTTATTCGTTGAAGGCAGACTCTTGCCAAATGGTAATATGCCTTTTGTTTGACCGTTGCGTTATGTGCTTTGAATAGATCCGCTTCATTTGCCTTGTGGCCTTCTTTTGCTCATCGGTAATATTTACAGTTTACGTCTCGAATTAACATTGGTAGCCTTTTAGAGATCGTCTTTGGCGTAGGTAGGTTATTATCACTATTCGGTTGGTAGGTATGTAATTGCATGCTTGTGTTTTCAGTTTCGCTCATTCCTATATTCTTCTGTTAATACTTTAGCCATATGTATTAATTTCGAAAATTCTTTAGTGCTCTTTTCTTGTATAATTTTTGTACTGTTTTCACCATCTTTCAAGCCTATTATGCATTGTGTTAAGAAAGAATTGAGTGTAGATTTTTTTGCAATGTAGACATTTACATTTACAGTTTGATTATAATATTTTCTATTCTGAAGCGTAATTTACGACAGTTCCACCTGTTTTGGATCAGTATAACCATCTATCAGTAAAACGAAAGTGTTGGAAGGGCGACCGGAAGGTAAGAGAGGAAGTGGTAGGCCTAGGCTGCGGTGGTTGGAAGATGTAGAAGCTGACCTAAGGCAATTAGGTGTAAGAAGATGGAGAAGAGCTGCAGAAGACCGTTCTGAATGGAGGAGGATTGTTGAGGAGGCCAGGGTCCTTCATGGGCCATAGCGCCAAAGAGTTAGTTAGTTAGTTATAACCATCTAAAATTGAATTGAGTTCGTCAAAATTCTAATTGATGGGAGAGTATAAGCCATATATTCTTTGGTGTTGTTCACAAGAGATTGTGTATACACTTTTAGTTTTGAATCTGTTATAATATTGATTAGAAGTTAAATTTTTATTCTATTTATGAAATTTTTGAGTGATGTTTTACCTTCAAACGGTTGAAACTGAACTTTTAGTTGATGCTCATTTTGAGATATGGGTCCTGGGGGGCCTTGTTTAATTGAATATAACTGAGACGTAGTCATAGCCAATTCTATCGGGAGTTTTAATTTGTCTAACAAAGGTTTTATCTTCGAGTGTAGTTCGGAGTATGTTACATCTCTATCGAATTTTCCATCCTACATTTCTTCTTAAATTCGGTTTTGTAATGATTCGAATTAATTCTGTAACGTACGTAGTCGGGTTTCAAGTTCTTCAAGTGTATCTAATC
Source organism: Euschistus heros (assembly GCA_003667255.2). Taxonomy (NCBI): domain Eukaryota; kingdom Metazoa; phylum Arthropoda; class Insecta; order Hemiptera; family Pentatomidae; genus Euschistus; species Euschistus heros. The sequence continues at coordinate 463,032 of RCWM02000170.1, read as the reverse complement.
TTTTTTGAAAACTATTATGTGTTTCAGTTTCTTAAAATCCCATCCTCCTCGAATCTAAACTCTTTTGAATATATGACAAAAGGTATAGTTTATACAAATTTTATTTCATAAGCATAATTCAAAATAACAATAATTTCCTACACGAAAACAAAATTTTATTTTATTCTTGTAATTAGAGTATTTAATTAATTTAAAATAACAATTAACTAGTTAGATTCAAGCAAGCAACTTCAAGTTGATCATAATCATGATTAACGAATGTTCTAATTGGCTTCTAGCTCATCGATAAACCAATTATATTATTGACCTAGTTTATAAACTTTTTTTCCTATTAGAGAAAATAATGTTTATCTTATATTAAAGGAAATGCCATTTTTCGTTTGTGATCACAGAATAAGAAAACTACTGCACCACTCTGTACCAAATATAACCACATCATTTATAATTCTAGAAAGATTTAGCAATAATAAAATCTACTGATTTTAAATTAATTTGTAATTAAAAAATCGATAATATGTGGATAACAGAGAATTTTGAAAATTGGCCGATAGTTTGCGAGCGCCATCCTACTTAGGAGGTAACAAAGGTATCATATACAGCTTGAAATTGATAACAAAATTTACATATATTCAATTAAATTATTAAAAAAGATTTAAATACGTGCTGCAACATGTGAAATTTGAAAAGTTCAGCAATAGTAAAAAATTAAATGTACAATGTTGAGTGGCAGAAACGAGGGTTTGCCAAACTGTCACATACTTTTACGGCTTGAAATTAAAGTTCTATCAGATAAAATAAATACAATTATTTCTTCTGAATAAAAAATATAACCAAAATATCGATCCTTTGCTTTTATAGTTGTAATAAATATAATTCGTAGTCCTATAGCTTGTAATCACTGATAATGCAGTCCATTATCTGCAAAAGTTCCTTAATACTCTGCCCATCTGGATTACCAACTCATACATTAAAATTAAAAATTGGATGTCAAAGTATGCTTTTACGTGATCTTCAAACAACTAATCAGTACAGTTTTAACTAGGTTAAAAATTACCTCAATGCGTGAAAATAACGTTACGAAAATAATGCAATATTGCATACTTCAACACAAAATTTTAATCGTTAAAGAAATAAAACTACAGTTATTTGTTTAAATTATCTGTTTTTTACTTTTGAAGCGAGATGTTAGTTTAATATAAATCAAAATATAACTACACATATTAAAATTTTGTAAATCTTATCTAAAACATCAAATAAGAAAATAAATCATTTTCTTCCAAGAAAGGGTTTTTCGATAAAGCAGGCATTGGATTTTTATCAACTGATTTCTGTTTATCTACATGAAAAAGATACAGGTGCGAATAGACAAGAATTTTGTTATTTTTATTTTTATATCTGTGTAATGCAATTTAATACATTTTTATTTTAGTCAGTGATGATCTAGAATACGTTATTCATGAGATGGAGCAACGCCATCTTATAAATTCATCTTTCTGCATAGTCGTTAGCATACATAACAAATATATATAGCATGACGATAACAAAAGTTATTAGAATTTACCGTACTGATGTGCTTGTGAGATTCATGACGTTATGACTAACGGTAATAAGCAACACCAGTTGTAATAAACTCTTAGATGTAAAATAATTATGGCTCATTTATTATTACTGGATATTTATCCATCGAATATACAATCGCAATGCAAATTACTTCTAATAAGAAATAACTAATAATTCTATCAAGAACGGTGTCCATTTTATATACGGCTATGGGCTTTATTACATGGGAAATCTGTTAAAATGTAACTGTTATTTTACTGTACATGTTCCATCGCTTATTAACGTTCCAAATGTATGGGAAGGGGAAAAGCAGCCGGCCTAGAAGTGCATAATTCGTACTCCCCACAAAACCATAACGTTATTTTCACCCTCAAAATTACAACATTTTAACACGCTCTCTTTTGCTTTTGTTCAGATCCAAAGCTTACCGACAGTTTTCTTATCAGAAATTTAATGGAAATTACTTTCCGTTATTTAACATTTGTCGCCAGTACCTACTATTCAGGAGCTGTATTAGTTTCAATAAAAAAAAAAGTAACTTTCTGCCTACATTTTTAAGTGCTGTGGATTTTTTGACAACAATATTTAACATATTTATGGATATCTATATTACCGAAAAAATTATACATAATTAATTTCCAAGTAGGAACATTCAAAGAGATGAGTAGGAGACCATATTGTACTAGTACTTAGCAAACTGTTACTTTAAAATAACATGGAAGTAAATCAAATGTTTCATTCCTTAATTCCTGCAATTGAATTTTCATTTAAATACGCCATATTTTTTGCCATAGTTCGACCTCTCTAAAATAATAAAATGAAAATTCATGGCGTAAGGTAATGTTTTAATAAAGCAAAAGTAATAGTTTCTTTAGTTGGGGTACAAAAATAACTACTTTAACTGTTTATAGTTATCTAGGACGAGTTTATCTATCATGATCGGTCAATGTTTTGTATCGAAATGTTTATAAAACTTTTAGTTAAATTTAACGCTAACTGATGGGACATATTAATGTTTGCAGCCTGCCAAGATAATTTATATAGAAATGTAACAAAAATTAAGGTGTTGATAATTCTCGTTAAAAATCAAGATTGGATGAACTGTGTATTATTTAATAAATCAAGGATAAAATTATGTAAATGTAATGTTTATATTGCATATCTACCTGATATTGTTAAGAGCAAGCAGAACAAATGTACGTACCTGAAAAAAAAAAAAAAAAAAAATAGATAAATGAAAAATAAGTCTTTAAAATACATACTTCTATTGAAAAAAAATTATAATAAAAACATATAAAAGTTTATATTAGAAAACTATTTTATTTTTGTAGAATATCTTCGTCGTATTATTATTTATTAATTACACCGTGTTTTGGAATTCTATTCCATCTTCAGGTTCTGGCAACACTTTGCCATTGAGTTCGTCAAAATTCTAATTGATGGGAGAGTATAAGCCATATATTCTTTGGTGTTGTTCACAAGAGATTGTGTATACACTTTTAGTTTTGAATCTGTTATAATATTGATTAGAAGTTAAATTTTTATTCTATTTATGAAATTTTTGAGTGATGTTTTACCTTCAAACGGTTGAAACTGAACTTTTAGTTGATGCTCATTTTGAGATATGGGTCCTGGGGGGCCTTGTTTAATTGAATATAACTGAGACGTAGTCATAGCCAATTCTATCGGGAGTTTTAATTTGTCTAACAAAGGTTTTATCTTCGAGTGTAGTTCGGAGTATGTTACATCTCTATCGAATTTTCCATCCTACATTTCTTCTTAAATTCGGTTTTGTAATGATTCGAATTAATTCTGTAACGTACGTAGTCGGGTTTCAAGTTCTTCAAGTGTATCTAATCTTTTTTGAAAACTATTATGTGTTTCAGTTTCTTAAAATCCCATCCTCCTCGAATCTAAACTCTTTTGAATATATGACAAAAGGTATAGTTTATACAAATTTTATTTCATAAGCATAATTCAAAATAACAATAATTTCCTACACGAAAACAAAATTTTATTTTATTCTTGTAATTAGAGTATTTAATTAATTTAAAATAACAATTAACTAGTTAGATTCAAGCAAGCAACTTCAAGTTGATCATAATCATGATTAACGAATGTTCTAATTGGCTTCTAGCTCATCGATAAACCAATTATATTATTGACCTAGTTTATAAACTTTTTTTCCTATTAGAGAAAATAATGTTTATCTTATATTAAAGGAAATGCCATTTTTCGTTTGTGATCACAGAATAAGAAAACTACTGCACCACTCTGTACCAAATATAACCACATCATTTATAATTCTAGAAAGATTTAGCAATAATAAAATCTACTGATTTTAAATTAATTTGTAATTAAAAAATCGATAATATGTGGATAACAGAGAATTTTGAAAATTGGCCGATAGTTTGCGAGCGCCATCCTACTTAGGAGGTAACAAAGGTATCATATACAGCTTGAAATTGATAACAAAATTTACATATATTCAATTAAATTATTAAAAAAGATTTAAATACGTGCTGCAACATGTGAAATTTGAAAAGTTCAGCAATAGTAAAAAATTAAATGTACAATGTTGAGTGGCAGAAACGAGGGTTTGCCAAACTGTCACATACTTTTACGGCTTGAAATTAAAGTTCTATCAGATAAAATAAATACAATTATTTCTTCTGAATAAAAAATATAACCAAAATATCGATCCTTTGCTTTTATAGTTGTAATAAATATAATTCGTAGTCCTATAGCTTGTAATCACTGATAATGCAGTCCATTATCTGCAAAAGTTCCTTAATACTCTGCCCATCTGGATTACCAACTCATACATTAAAATTAAAAATTGGATGTCAAAGTATGCTTTTACGTGATCTTCAAACAACTAATCAGTACAGTTTTAACTAGGTTAAAAATTACCTCAATGCGTGAAAATAACGTTACGAAAATAATGCAATATTGCATACTTCAACACAAAATTTTAATCGTTAAAGAAATAAAACTACAGTTATTTGTTTAAATTATCTGTTTTTTACTTTTGAAGCGAGATGTTAGTTTAATATAAATCAAAATATAACTACACATATTAAAATTTTGTAAATCTTATCTAAAACATCAAATAAGAAAATAAATCATTTTCTTCCAAGAAAGGGTTTTTCGATAAAGCAGGCATTGGATTTTTATCAACTGATTTCTGTTTATCTACATGAAAAAGATACAGGTGCGAATAGACAAGAATTTTGTTATTTTTATTTTTATATCTGTGTAATGCAATTTAATACATTTTTATTTTAGTCAGTGATGATCTAGAATACGTTATTCATGAGATGGAGCAACGCCATCTTATAAATTCATCTTTCTGCATAGTCGTTAGCATACATAACAAATATATATAGCATGACGATAACAAAAGTTATTAGAATTTACCGTACTGATGTGCTTGTGAGATTCATGACGTTATGACTAACGGTAATAAGCAACACCAGTTGTAATAAACTCTTAGATGTAAAATAATTATGGCTCATTTATTATTACTGGATATTTATCCATCGAATATACAATCGCAATGCAAATTACTTCTAATAAGAAATAACTAATAATTCTATCAAGAACGGTGTCCATTTTATATACGGCTATGGGCTTTATTACATGGGAATCTGTTACAATGTAACTGTTATTTTACTGTACATGTTCCATCGCTTATTAACGTTCCAAATGTATGGGAAGGGGAAAAGCAGCCGGCCTAGAAGTGCATAATTCGTACTCCCCACAAAACCATAACGTTATTTTCACCCTCAAAATTACAACATTTTAACACGCTCTCTTTTGCTTTTGTTCAGATCCAAAGCTTACCGACAGTTTTCTTATCAGAAATTTAATGGAAATTACTTTCCGTTATTTAACATTTGTCGCCAGTACCTACTATTCAGGAGCTGTATTAGTTTCAATAAAAAAAAAAGTAACTTTCTGCCTACATTTTTAAGTGCTGTGGATTTTTTGACAACAATATTTAACATATTTATGGATATCTATATTACCGAAAAAATTATACATAATTAATTTCCAAGTAGGAACATTCAAAGAGATGAGTAGGAGACCATATTGTACTAGTACTTAGCAAACTGTTACTTTAAAATAACATGGAAGTAAATCAAATGTTTCATTCCTTAATTCCTGCAATTGAATTTTCATTTAAATACGCCATATTTTTTGCCATAGTTCGACCTCTCTAAAATAATAAAATGAAAATTCATGGCGTAAGGTAATGTTTTAATAAAGCAAAAGTAATAGTTTCTTTAGTTGGGGTACAAAAATAACTACTTTAACTGTTTATAGTTATCTAGGACGAGTTTATCTATCATGATCGGTCAATGTTTTGTATCGAAATGTTTATAAAACTTTTAGTTAAATTTAACGCTAACTGATGGGACATATTAATGTTTGCAGCCTGCCAAGATAATTTATATAGAAATGTAACAAAAATTAAGGTGTTGATAATTCTCGTTAAAAATCAAGATTGGATGAACTGTGTATTATTTAATAAATCAAGGATAAAATTATGTAAATGTAATGTTTATATTGCATATCTACCTGATATTGTTAAGAGCAAGCAGAACAAATGTACGTACCTGAAAAAAAAAAAAAAAAAAAATAGATAAATGAAAAATAAGTCTTTAAAATACATACTTCTATTGAAAAAAAATTATAATAAAAACATATAAAAGTTTATATTAGAAAACTATTTTATTTTTGTAGAATATCTTCGTCGTATTATTATTTATTAATTACACCGTGTTTTGGAATTCTATTCCATCTTCAGGTTCTGGCAACACTTTGCGACATATAATAAATCACCGATTATAATTATCAAGTCCAAGGTAACCGATCTGGGGTTACTCGGCCATAAAAGGAGTGAGGCAAGGAGATACATTTGCATCAATTTTAAATTTTTTCTTGAAAAAGCTGCCTGAGAATCAGGAATCCAGACTAACAGTCACGTGTTCAGCAACTAGCGTATGATGGTGATATAGACATTGTTGGCAGATTATACCAAGCTGTTTCACAGGAATTATATGGTGTCTGCTCAGACCTTCTCCCCCCCCCCCCCCCCGAGAGATTGTTACCAATGTTGCTTAAGGTCTTTACATGTTTAAACAAATATCAGACATTTTATACCTTGGCTCACGTGCGAAAACAGAATCTCGACTGAGATACTATCCCAGCCAATAAACATATTGTAGAATGCATGAAATATGCTATTATTTTTGACCTCAGAACTTCATAGAGGAGTAGTTAGAAGATAAACATATATACAAATTTGACAAGCTTCCAACCATTTTCGAGATATACGTTGTTGAAAAGCGATAATTTTCGTAAAGAAATAATTTTTAACTCACTTTTTGTCTAAAAAATTTGCTTCTAGTGCCTTCCACGATCATTTCTGAGAAAAAAAATGTAAGAATCAAAGTTTTGGATCATTAAATTTACTATAATTTGATATATGCGTTCATGGCACTTGAAGCAAATTAAATGGCAGAGTTTTAATAACATATATATATCAAAAACTGAAAAATATGTATACAAACAATCTTATAGGAAATGTAATAAGTTTCAATTTTCGTTTGTAGCATATTTTCTATTAGAGTCCACTGTTTTCGAGATATAATCGAAAAACCCAAAAATGGGACCATCTTTCTCCCGCTAACCCTCCAGGAGCGGCGACTTTTAGTATGTTTACCATGCAACTACTCCTAATGAAGCTGTGGTGTAAAAAATTATAGCATTTCAAAAATTATTATGCACTCTACACCCCTCATTTCAGCACTCATTGACTGGACTATACGGGGAAGAATGATCCGAGCGCATCGTTGCTATTATAGACTCCACTCACGTCGGTCTTGTCTCGCAAGCAACAAGGTCAACCTATACAAACCCTTGTTTTGAATTATGGTTCTGAGAACTGGACCACTGATAAAGGCTGATGAAAAAGATCTCTTTATTTATGAAAGGAAAATCCTTCGCAGAATACACGAGCCCACCTATTGGAACGGACAAAGGAGATGGTGTATTGAAAGGTAAGCCTATAGTCTCTATAACGAGCCTGATGAAGTAATCATATAATCATTGAGGCAGGGAGGAAAAATTATTATCTCCTTACCTAATATAGTTATCATATCGTTTCTGTAACCTTTTTTTTTTTTCTTTTTTTTTTATTGTTTTAAAAATTAAAAAGAAAAAATTCGAAGAAGAATTCGAAAATCAGAAAAGAATTTTTTTAATTTTAGAGTAATAAAAAGCAATGTAAATTATTTTCCAATTTTTATTATTTATTTCAACCTTTCAATTTCTACATACCAACAAATAGTTAAGTCTGCGGTGAACTGATGGTGAACAACTGGTTACGTGTTATATCTCATTTCTGATAAGAACTAATAAAATCAGCTTATTAGTGGTAGCAAGAGAACACTATTTTCCTATATATATACCTGATTTTTGACAGCTTTTTAAACTACAAATGTCGGGCCTTAAACAAGTAATATTTGACCAATTTTAAGTTTGTATACATTGGATTGAAAATCAGAGGACTTAATTATTTTTCAATAAGGCAATATTTACACAAAAATTGATATTTTAGAACTTATTATTGTATACAGTAGCTTAGTTAACAAAACATGTTTACACGAGTGAGCAGAAAGTAATCAATGGGAAGAGATTAGATGTATGAAGAATAATCTATTTGACTAAAGCAGTACTTTACGATAAGCAGAGGGCTATAGATAGAACTAGATCTAGGGAGCTATTTCCGCCTATTCATAGAAAAGTTACGTCCTTTCCGTTAGAAAATACTTGACCCCCAATCAGCAGGCACTGGTGATTGTAATTTATAACATACATACTGATTTAGAAAAGTAAGATACATTTGCATGGAGGTTCGCGAGCTGAATGGGTAGGACACTAGACTCCGATTTCACGTGCACAGGTTTGAGTCCTATTGAGAAAAATAAATATTTATTCTAATATATCAAGCGAGGATGTAGCACTAGTAATAGTATCTTCAAAGGAGAACCACTTTGAAGATACTCCATCCTTTATCCTCTGTACCCTTGAATAGGGGGGGGGGGGGCTAGCGGTTTAAGCGGAAGAATAGTTTCATTTAAATCACAAACTTTGACCTTGAATTAGTACTTTTTTACAATTACATTTTTTAAAATATTTATTTTCCCTATAGAAGGATAAATACAATTAGTAATAATAAATTAATCGCAACTTCTATTATTTTATTTGAAAACTAGTTTCGAATGATAAAAAAAAATGCAAAATTTTCAAGCACTTTGTTACATGGATTACATATACTAAGATTTTCAAAAATATTTCTAAAAGAACGGAAAAAACTAATTAGTCATAGGGAAAACCCAGGGAAAAATACCACAAAAATTAAACCTACACCGCCTTTCCACTTCCTCTCTTGATATACAGTGAAACTCCAACTATCCGGACTGATATAAAGAAAAATATATTTATATATATATTTTATTTTATATATATATATATATATATATATATATATATATATATATATATATATATATATATATAACTATTTTACAATATTCTTCGTTATATTCGTTAAATAGGTCCTTTATATTTAACAGTGTTTTGTTAAAAAAATATATTCTTTATTACATTTATCTATTTTATATATATATATATATATATATATATATATATATAAAAAGGGAAATGTATATATATATATATATATATATATATATATATATATATATATATATATATATATATATAATTAGGATTGATGAATTAAATGCCACTTCTATTGAGATTATTTTATTTGAAAACTAGTTTCGAATGCTAAACATTCATCTTCAGTTCTAAAACATACAATAAAATTTTCAACACATCAGTACTATGTTACATAGATTAAATACACTAAAGTTTTTTAAAAAGATAAGACAAGAAATCAAGCATAGGCACTCACTCACCTTCGAGGTAACTAAAACACTGAATTTGTGAAAAGTAAAAGGGGGGCAGGTAGGTTAAGTTTTAGATTTACAACGGGGTTTCCCTTATGACTCATTGGGTTTTTTCGTTCCTATGGGAAATAAATTTAAAATGGGGCTATTGGATATGTTAATCTGATCATTTAAACAAAAATCTGGATCGGTTTTAAACGATTTTATTATTTCTAGTGATTCAAAAGTATTTAATTTTAGGCTATTTTCTACTTGATGTAATATTTTTACTCCCGAGTCTTTATTAAATTTGTGGTTATTTTCATTTAGATGGATAGCGAAATTGGAATTTTGGGTCTTATTAGTGTATGCTCTTATATGTTCATTTACTCTTTGATTTACTGATCGTCCGGTTTTTCCCGTGTATTTTGCTTCACAGTTATTAAATTTTAATTCGTATACGCCGCTTTTTTGGAAAGGGTCTATTTTGTCCTTCGGTGAAGGGAAGTATGAAGACAATGGCTTAACTATTTTGAATGCAGGGTTTAAACCTAATTTTTTAAATTCTTTCCCGACTTTAGCGGATATTGGGCCGTAGTATGGTATCAAAATATATTTTTTAGGGGTAGCTTTATCCTCTGGGGGTGTTTTGTATATATTATTCATAGTTTTTTTTTATGTATTTGTTTTCTTAAAATATTATCGATTGTGGTTTTACTGTATCCGTTGTTGTTAGCTATAGTATGAATCGTTTGTATTTCTTTGTTAAAATTTCGTTCATTTAGCGGTATATTTAAAAGCCGGTATATCATGCTATGAAATGCTGCGAGTTTGTGTGTTAGTGGTCTCCTGGCATTGTTGTCTATAACTACATCTGTGTGTGTGGGTTTCCTGTATATATTAAATTCGTGTTGTTTATTGTTTATGGAGATTTCTATTTCTAAAAAATTTAAAGTTTTGTTGTTCTCTAACTCCAGTGTGAATTTAATTGAAGGGTGGATTTCGTTTATTTCGTTTAAGAAACTATTGATTTGTCTGGTCGTCCCAGACCATAGGCAAAAATCGATAAAAACGTATAATCGATCAAAACTCAGCATATCAAGATTCAACACATTATCAGAAAAAGTTGTTGCAGAACTGAAGACTGCAAGCCGGAAGGATGCAGCTTATTGGTTTTCCAAACTTAGACTTAAATACGCCATCGCTAACAAAAATATTTGGTTTAACCAGACGTGCTCAAGAGAAGACCTCATTCCCAGATACGTGCAACTAAGAAGCGGAGTACAAACAAGAGCAGCGTCGAAAGCCACTCACCATGCTAGACGTCAATGGGTAAGATTTGAAATTAACCATTGGTACTCAGTGAGAGATAATTTAAAATTATATATTTATATCCTCCACAATAAACTCACTTCTGTACTCCACCCACTTGAGTTTGACTCATTAGACAATCAAATCCGGACGCGAGTTGAATATCTCGTAACCAAAAAACAAAAAACATTAGAAAAGAAAATTAATAACTTACTGTCTAGCAAGAATAACCCCGTAATCGCCCATCTAACAGTGCAAAAAACCCCATATCCGATAACCAATTTTCCCCACGTATCCTCAACCTCAGCAACATAACATTAACTAAAAATGAAAATAATTTGCTCAACAAAGGTTTAAAACATTCTATAAATTCACCGGTGACTATACAAACATTCGAAAACCTTGCTGTCCACATTGAATCCGGTTTAGAAAAATACGACAAAAACCCACTTTCGAAATCAATATGCGCAAACATACTAAAAACTGAAATAGAAAAAGCCCAGAACTATAAGATAAAGACATCATCCGAATACAAGATAGCACGCGCTTTATCAACTAAAATATTAAAAAACGACCTTACAATCATAAAAGCGGACAAAGGGAACACCGCAGTAATTATAGAAAAAGAGTTATACAAAAATAAAATCTATGACTTCATCCAAAAAAACAGCTTCCCCACCATAAAAAACCCCGCTAAAAAATTTAACAGTCAAGTTTGGGAGTTAATAAATAATAGTATTTTAATACCTGATAATATAAAATACTACTTAATTGAAATGAATCCCTTGCCGCCCCGTCTCTACGGCCTACCCAAAATACATAAACCAGACATTCCAATAAGACCAGTAGTTACCTACATTAATAGCTCCATATACAAACTTGCTCATTATTTAAACATGTTCAAAACGAAAATTTCTTTTTCCCCACGAAATACAATAAAAAACTCAATAGAATTAGTCAACAAAATTAAAAACGTAAATGTTCCAGACAATGCAAACTTAATATCATTCGATGTCACAAATCTGTTTACCAGTATCCCACCTTCAGAAACAATAGAAATTTTAGAAGAACTAATCTTCCGGTCTAATCTTCAACCACTAGAAAAATTAGACTTTTACAATTAAATGTCAGTCTGCATAAAACATCATTATTTTCAATTTAACAATACATTCTATAAACAGGAAGAAGGATTACCAATGGGGTCCCCTCTTTCACCCCTTCTGGCAGATCTTTTTATGGATAAATTAGAACCGAAAATCCTTCATTCAAAATTAGCTCAACACATCATATACTGGTATCGGATGTTGATGACATAATTTGCCTATGGTCTGGGACGACCAGACAAATCAATAGTTTCTTAAACGAAATAAACGAAATCCACCCTTCAATTAAATTCACACTGGAGTTAGCGAACAACAAAACTTTAAATTTTTTAGAAATAGAAATCTCCATAAACAATAAACAACACGAATTTAATATATACAGGAAACCCACACACACAGATGTAGTTATAGACAACAATGCCAGGAGACCACTAACACACAAACTCGCAGCATTTCATAGCATGATATACCGGCTTTTAAATATACCGCTAAATGAACGAAATTTTAACAAAGAAATACAAACGATTCACACTATAGCTAACAACAACGGATACAGTAAAACCACAATCGATAATATTTTAAGAAAACAAATACATAAAAAAACTATGAATAATATATACTAAACACCCCCCAGAGGATAAAGCTACCCCTAAAAAATATATTTTGATACCATACTACGGCCCAATATCCGCTAAAGTCGGGAAAGAATTAAAAAAAAAAATTAGGTTTAAACCCTGCATTCAAAATAGATAAGCCATTGTCTTCATACTTCCCTTCACCGAAGGACAAAATAGACCCTTTCCAAAAAAGCGGCGTATACGAATTAAAATGTAATAACTGTGAAGCAAAATACACGGGAAAAAAAAACCGGACGATCAGTAAATCAAAGAGTAAATGAACATATAAGAGCATACACTAATAAGACCCAAAATTCCAATTTCGCTTTCCATCTAAATGAAAATAACCACAAATTTAATAAAGACTCGGGAGTAAAAATATTACATCAAGTAGAAAATAGCCTAAAATTAAATACTTTTGAATCACTAGAAATAATAAAATCGTTTAAAACCGATCCAGATTTTTGTTTAAATGATCAGATTAACATATCCAATAGCCCCATTTTAAATTTATTTCCCATAGGAACGAAAAAAAACAATGAGTCATAAGGGAAACCCCGTTGTAAATCTAAAACTTAACCTACCTGCCCCCCTTTTACTTCTCACAAATTCAGTGTTTTAGTTACCTCGAAGGTGAGTGAGTGCCTATGCTTGATTTCTTGTCTTATCTTTTTAAAAAACGTTAGCATATTTAATCTATGTAACATAGTACTGATGTGTTGAAAATTTTATTGTATGTTTTAGAACTGAAGATGAATGTTTAGCATTCAAAACTAGTTTCCAAATAAAATAATCTCAATAGCATTCAATTCATCAATCCTAATTATATATATATATATATATATATATATATATATATATATATATATATATATATATATATATATATATATATATATATATATATATATATATATATATATATATATATATATATATATATTTTTTTTCTTGATATAAATCAATATTATTAAATATATTATTTTATTTTTTGAAGAGAAAAGATTTGACCCGGTCGGGATTCGAACCCAAGTTTCAACCTCTCTAGCGTGGCGCCTTATCCAACTAGGCCACCGGGGTCGTATCTGAACCAGGCAAATCCTCTCTCTTCAGTGATCCATAACCCCCGGGCACTCGCAAATCGCGATGTGATTCCGGGGATGAATGTTCAATTGAACATTACATTTAACTTGGATCTATTGACAATCCGTCACCGGTATATATATATATATGTAATTTTTCTTGATATAAATCAATATTATTAAATATATTATTTTATTTTTTGAGGAGAAAAGTTTTGACCCGGTCGGGATTCGAACCCAAGTTTCCACCTCTCTAGCGTGGCGCCTTATCCAACTAGGCCACCGGGGTCGTATCCGAACCAGGCAAATCCTCTCTCTTCAGTGATCCATAACCCCCGGGCTTAAACTTGTGAGGTGGAAACTTGGGTTCGAATCCCGACCGGGTCAAATCTTTTCTCCTCAAAAAATAAAATAATATATTTAATAATATTGATTTATTTCAAGAAAAATTACATATATATATACCGGTGACGGATTGTCAATAGATCCAAGTTAAATATAATGTTCAATTGAACATTCATCCCCGGAATCACATCGCGATTTGCGAGTGCCCGGGGGTTATAGATCACTGAAGAGAGAGGATTTGCCTGGTTCGGATACGACCCCGGTGGCCTAGTTGGATAAGGCGCCACGCTAGAGAGGTGGAAACTTGGGTTCGAATCCCGACCGGGTCAAATCTTTTCTCTTCAAAAAATAAAATAATATATTTAATAATATTGATTTATATCAAGAAAAATTACATATATATATATATATATATATATATATATATATATATATATATATATATATATATATATATATATATATATATATACCGGTGACGGATTGTCAATAGATCCAAGTTAAATGTAATGTTCAATTGAACATTCATCCCCGGAATCACATCGCGATTTGCGAGTGCCCGGGGGTTATGGATCACTGAAGAGAGAGGATTTGCCTGGTTCGGATACGACCCCGGTGGCCTAGTTGGATAAGGCGCCACGCTAGAGAGGTGGAAACTTGGGTTCGAATCCCGACCGGGTCAAATCTTTTCTCTTCAAAAAATAAAATAATATATTTAATAATATTGATTTATATCAAGAAAAATTACATATATATATATATATATATATATATATATATATATATATATATATATATATATATATATACCGGTGACGGATTGTCAATAGATCCAAGTTAAATGTAATGTTCAATTGAACATTCATCCCCGGAATCACATCGCGATTTGCGAGTGCCCGGGGGTTATGGATGACTGAAGAGAGAGGATTTGCCTGGTTCGGATACGACCCCGGTGGCCTAGTTGGATAAGGCGCCACGCTAGATAGGTGGAAACTTGGTTTCGAATCCCGACCGGGTCAAAACTTTTCTCCTCAAAAAATAAAATAATATATTTAATAATATTGATTTATCTCAAGAAAAATTACATATATATATACCGGTGACGGATTGTCAATAGATCCAAGTTAAATGTAATGTTCAATTGAACATTCATCCCCGGAATCACATCGCGATTTGCGAGTGCCCGGGGGTTATGGATCACTGAAGAGAGAGGATTTGCCTGGTTCGGATACGACCCCGGTGGCCTAGTTGGATAAGGCGCCACGCTAGAGAGGTGGAAACTTGGGTTCGAATCCCGACCGGGTCAAATCTTTTCTCTTCAAAAAATAAAATTATATATATATATATATATATATATATATATATATATATATATATATATTTTATATATAAAAAGGGAAATGTATATATATATATATATATATATATATGTATATATATGTATATATATATATATATATATATATATATATATATATATATATATATATATATATATATATATATATATATATATATATATATACATTTCCCTTTTTCCCTCTCCTCTTTCCTCTCTTTATTTACGTTTCGACCCCTTATTTAATGGGATCCTCTTCAGAATAAAAATTGGTACCCCGAAACTCCAGGCCAGTAAGCCCACCGACTCCTGTAGCAAGTGCTTGCCAGCTCAGACACCAGGGTACTGTATATATATATATATATGTGTGTGTGTGTGTGTGTGTGTGTGTGTGTGTGTGTGTGTGTGTGTGTGTGTGTGTGTGTGTGTGTGTGTGTGTGTGTGTGTGTGTGTGTGTGTGTGTGTGTGTGTGTGTGTGTGTGTGTGTGTGTGTGTGTGTGTGTGTGTGTGTGTGTGTGTGTGTATGTGTGTATATATTTATATTTTTTTATAACAGTTTTTTTTTTTAAATTTGATTAATATACATTGTTTACCGTGGTTCGGAGTTCACGTAAAATACGATAGGTTCCGTCTTATTCGTTTTCATGACACAATAAAAGACGTAAAACTAAATAAACAAAGCGGCCGCTACCGGAAATGCGTCTCAAAATTAGGGTCCGACCCCACACATCTCATAACAATCAAGATCTGAGTAAACCTACCTAGTGAATTTCTAGAAGCATAGCACATCTTACACGGGTTTGGCCTGAAACGCTGTCGCGAGTGGTGTCTTTATAAAGAGTTATAGCATCTAAAAGAAAACGTGTTGTAACCACATTATAATAATTTTAATGATTATTATTATTACTAAAGCGGAAAACTAAAAAACGATTGGTTTCCATAATCTTTAGATTTTGAAGTGGAAAATGTCTTTTGGCTGGGGTTTAAAACTTTTTGGAGTAACGTTTTTTACATCCTCAAAAATGTAAAAATTTGACACGCTCTAGTTTTGTTTGTTGTTGCTTGGATTGAAATTTGGCGGACAGTTCGTTAATCAGAAATTTAATGAAGAATATTTTTTCTTATATAAAATTTGTCGCTAGGATTTACCGTTTAGGAGCTTTATTGGTTTAAAAGTAAAAGTATGAATACGCTATTTTTTCTCAACTTTGTTTATTTCGAATTAACTTCGATATTTAATTTAATTGTTAATTTAAGTAATTTGATCATTTGACTCTAAAATGTAAATTGGGAAAATCAGTAAATTATAGATAGACATATCCGTGAACTTTTGTTTTTTTTCCAGTCAGGGAGAAATTTAATTTTTTTTATTTTATACACAAACAATTGCAATTTAAATAAATCGAAATAGAACAAAACATGTTTATAATATATTTTCAATATCGATTATTACTCTTTATTTATTTGTTGAATTGAATAATGTGTTTTATTTTGCTCTTTTAACTCCACGTTTCATGACTAATTCCATATCGTCTGTGTTGATAAAAATTATCAGGACACTTCACTCATCAAAATAACACTCGATTGCTTGGTGCTTAATCTAATGGAAGTAAAAAAAAAATATAAAAATAAAACTTGATCTAGCATAAATAACTATATTTATTTGTAGTAGAGTTGCGCGATAGTCGATAGTTAGCACTGTCAATAGGCCGGTACTATCGGTTGAGAACTATCGATTGCTATCGATAGTTTTTCGATAGTTGCTTCCTTTTTTTCCAAAGCTATTCAATAAAGAGTTTCAACTAATTTAATTAAATTCAATTATCTACTTACTATTTAAAATTTGCAGGATTTAAAATTATAAGATTAATTTAGGACATGCAAAAATGACCAAGTGAAAGAAATCACAGTTATCCTGAAGATGGAGCAATGTACTCCGAAACATCTCGAAGATAATTAACGATTAATAGGAGTTATGTCTCTAAAAGAAATTATAATAATTATAAGATTATATCATAAAGAGAGAAAAAAACTAATTTATTTGAATTTTAAAAAAGTATTTACAATTTACATGGTAACAATAATAATGAACAAATCAAATCTTCAGAAAAGGAAAATGACAAAATAGTTAGTTTCAAGAGTCAAGTGTGTTCCTTGAGCCACATATTTCCCGAAAGAAAAACTAGCATTTATGCTTTCCTTTGGCTTGATCTTTGAGAGAACCTTTGAGCTCTAGGAATTCCTAATTCAATTACAAAAAAACTTGACACTGGGCAGAGACAGATCAGCATGATTCCGAGAGATACAAAACTTGAGGGTAAAAAAGATCTATCGATAGTCGACACAATCGATAAGCCTGACCTATCGATACATCGATAGTAACTATCGACTATCGCCAAACCCTACTATGTAGTAAGTCTTGTCGAAAGGTAATTTCATCAAGCAAATCGGTGCAGATTTTTACGTTTTTGGAGGATTAGTCACGGGTCTAAAAACAGCGGTTTTCATTTACTTTTACATCCATACCAATACAGCTCCTAAACGGTAGGTTCTAGTGATAAATCTTAAGTAACAACAAAAGTTTGCCATTATATTTCTGATAGAAAAACTGACGACAAATTTTCGATCTGAATAGCAACAGAGCTAGAGCGTGTTAAATAATGTATTTATTTATTTTTTGAGAGAGAGAGAGAGAATAATTATTAAAGGTTGCGTTTGAAGCTAGTCTTACAAAAAAGAGATAAATATTTACACTAATACTATGATAAACCTTAAGAGAAATCTGAATATATTACTGTTGGAAGGCGTTGTGGCGAGAAGAAATTTACTCGAGTGGGTAGAACTTCTTTAAA
Organism: Euschistus heros; assembly: GCA_003667255.2. NCBI lineage: Eukaryota > Metazoa > Arthropoda > Insecta > Hemiptera > Pentatomidae > Euschistus > Euschistus heros. Next base: position 444,859 of record RCWM02000170.1, on the reverse strand, counting down.
AATTCAAACTAAATTATACTACAGAACTTGAATGGATAAAGACAAGGGGATCTACTTTCATAATCTAAGTTTCTTAAGCTTAAGATTTCGATAAAATTGAAAAATTATGATAGGAATCTGTTGTCATTTCTCTAAGAAATTTTACACAATATAATACAATTAATATGACAGTTTATAAAATTCAATATATCTGTAAAAGCTCTTGTATCGTGATGACTATTAAAATCGCTTCAATATTTAGACATTAAAATATCAATCAAGGAAAAAGATAAAAAATATTGAGTAAATATCGTGTTAAAAACTGAGTCATGTCAATTCCAAAAAAATTGTTACAATAATTTAATTAACCTAAACTAAAATCTATGAAGCGGCTGTATTTTTCCTAAAATTTGTACTCAAAAATAAAACATTTTGGTGCACGACTCATGTTTATATCATTTTTTAAACTCGAGATGTAAAATAAATTAGTTTAATGCTATTGAAGTTTTTATATCGGCTTCTAGGACCCATTAGTTGGAGCGGAAAAATAAGTGAGTAATATTTTTTGACTAGGAACCTCCGAAAAAATTGCTAACAAGATCCGAGAGAGACTGTGTCCTCCCCAGGTGAGTCCAGATAAAGGAACCGTTATAGTAGTCCTGTCGTAATGACAGGACTATTGTAACGGTAGCTTTCACATTTAGAAATTTTTTTTTTCTTTAAAATAATATTCAAATCAGAGGAAAATTAAACAGACAATAGAGGTGTAGAGGGAAAAATAAATTAACAAGTAAAAACAAAGTAGGTACTTAAATGTATCGGCAGTAAACACATTTAGGGAAATTTCCATTTTTTTTTTTACTTTTTTTTTTTTTATCCACGGATCTTATAGGATTACAGATTGCATGCACCGACTTGATCTCTTCGAATTTAGGGCCAGTAAAATCTTATTTAATGGCGAATCATATTTCCCTTTCAGTTTTCTAAAGCATCAAATTCGCACTAATAATGTATACGGGGGACTTGAATATATTCATAACCACATCTAAAGATTCCAAAAAAAATATTAAAATCTGCATTTACGTCCTAAATTATAAGTAACTTCTCAATTAACATCTCAATCCAAATATATTAGACCAATGTTTGTATTGCTGAACGATTTCCACTATCTGTCATGTTAGGATTTCCGCTGATCTTATAATATTTTGCCATTCAAGACCTGTGAATATAAATATTTCATTTTCAGAATCGCAAAATAAGTTGGATTTTATTGTGTAGTGTTTGATCAGCACTATTAGTTAAAAGCTTATAAACTTCTCCTTTTTCTAAAAACTATGATTAGACCTTATAACAGGTGTAATTCGTCGTCAAAGTATCGATTTTTCATCTAAATGGTAAGGACATCTGTTTCTATTCGAAATAAAAAAATGTTCGTTTAATAACCGCTTGAAGGCGAGCATCATTCATAATTTCATGAGTCATTCATAAATTCAATGAAAGAATCTCATTGAAAGAGGAAAAAAAGAAATATTTAAAAACTACAAGGTTACAGGCAGCAAAATAATTACTCGTGTATTAGATTTTTTATTTTAAGTCAATCAAGAAATCTATGCTCACATCAGCATAGATTAAAAAAAAAAAATACATTTTTGTCCATATAAATGAATTGAAGTAATTAATAAGGTGGGAAACTGCACACGTTTAGTGAAAAAAAATTCTGTAATTCAATTAGACAAATTTATGAAATGCAATATTTCGTATGATTGAATTTATAATATACATAAATTCATCCACGTATCTTTGTTGGTTTTTATTTTTTTTAAGCTACATTCCACTAATTCGACCCTTCTGTAATTTAAAATGTAATAACTAGGACCAAAATCCCCATGTAAAAACATATCGGTTCCTGACCCCGATACCACCTAGTGCCAACCCATGCCATGTGTTTTAACACAATTGGAATCAAATTAAGCAAAGTTAAATTTACATATCTGACTTAATTTACATATTTTGGGAGATGTTACATTTTTTTATCTATATTAGTTCATTTTTATAAATCTTTGTAAGCAAACTAATGAGTGCTGGAGTAAATAACCTCCACAAGAATTGGGTCTTCTATTGCTGCTCATCTCTTCTTAAAAACCAAACCCTACAACACAATTCTGTTTCCTCCTCCTCTGATTTTCGCTCTGAACAAACAGAACCAAGCCTGTTTCTTATTTAGTGTTTATCTGTGAGTCGTAAAATGGTGCAACTCTTGCCTGAAACGATTTTAAAATTCTATTTTACTGTTTATTTTATTTTCATTATTTTTTTTCGGAATGGGGAAAGTCGCAAAAAAACCAAAGAACTATTTTTAAAATATCTTCGCAAGGTTCTAATTGAAACATTCGTGGGTGATGGAGAAATTTTATATTGTTCTTACTGTGACAAGCCTGTATTCACTACGCAGCGATTTCAAGTGACCCAGCACATATGTAGGCGCAGGATCTTACAAATCAAAGAGAAAAAGCCAAATTCAAGCAATGTTTCATCACACCATCTATCTCAAGCGGAAATAAAATGTCCAGTCTTTATACAGATTTTTGTAGAGCGTTTGTGCAGGCTGACATTCCATTAAGTAAAATTAACAATACTAAGGCCCAATCGACGTAGTTTTACGTTTGAAAAATTGAAAATGCATTTAATTTTAAACTGTTTTCCTCAAGATGAAAAAAAACGTTAAACCAAACAAAATATAGAGCCCAACCAAAATATGTATTCATATTATATACTAGTTTTATTTTAAAAATACTAAACAACGAATATTTGTAAAATGTTTTTTTAAATTATCAGTTTAGGTATTAAACCAATATCAATATAAAATCACCCTTTGGAACTGATCTCTTCAATATCTCTGACATTTCAATTTTTCATATTTAGTATCATATTTATATATAAAGAGGGTTTTGAAGTGGCTTTATAAAATCTTAAGACCCACAAGATAAGATAGTTATTTTTAATAACTGTGTCTTAAAGAGTTGTAGCATCACTCCTTTTAAACTTTAGATCACAGACTCAATTTTCTAGAACTCCTTAGAAAATTTTTCAAAAGAAGTAAAGTCTTGAAAATATTCCATTTAATAACGAATAATAGAGTATCTTGTTGAAAGAAATTTGCGATAGAATCAAAATACGAACTACACGTTTTAAGGAATTGGGTATGATACTTTTTAAAAAAAATTCATTTATTGATATTTACAACTGTACAAAATATACACATCTAGTAAATGGGCTGATTGTGATTACAATTACATGTAAAAGCTAGAAAAGAACTAGTCATCAGTAGCACATAACGAAAAAAAATTCTACACAAGAAAGTCTCTAGGCCATCTTCATTTCAGACGCCTCAGAGGGTCTATCTTTCTTATATCTATCGGGAATAGAATGGGAAGCAAGTTAAAGGACTAGTGGATCTGTGTGGTTATGAAGTTTACTATTAAAGGATAGGTATCTGGTTTGGGCTAAATCACCAGCATATGGGACATTAAGATCTTTATCGATAATTTTATTTGTTACAAAGTAAGTAGCATTAAGGATTTTTCGAAGAATTTTGGATTGTAAGGATTGGATACGGAAAAAATTAGAAGGTTTAGTTGAGCCCAAAGCTCAACTCCATATGTCCAAATACGTCCGATAACTGTCATGTAAACAAGTCTTTTAGAAAAAGTCGAAAATGAGGAGCAGTTTCCTGTTGTTTTAGTCTCATATGTGGATTCCAAGTTAAACGTTTGTCCAGTTGGAGTCAAAGATAGCGGATCTATATAAAATTTAAAACGCGGAATTCTGTGACAAATAAATATACCTACCTGAAGTAATAAGTTAACTATTATTTTGTCGGTAACGATTACGGTAAGGAACGATTTACTAAATACATAATATGCAGGAAGAATGGACAATCAGAACTGTGGACCGAGATGCAGATGGGAGGGTGGAGGTGTGATCAAGTAGACTTGACGGCATTTAAAGAACCTGAAGAATGTAGATTATTGGCTGATGTCATAGTTAATTCTGCCCTATTGTTAATAATCAGGATAGATATTTTAAACACCATTAACGGTAACTCTTCCGATTTTTTAAACAAATTTATTTTAACAATAATTATTATAATGAACACTACTTGTTAAGGCCGAGGTCCCTCGTAATTTGAGAGTTTATCTATAAGCTTTATTCAGACGGTTTAGATCTAAAGAACATGGCTACATTATATAAACAAAAACTTAGCAGAAAGGTAATGAATGAATGAACATACAAATCTAATAAGAACATACAACATGAATCTAATAAGAACATATGTACAAATTAAAGATGGGCCTGGCATCTCAGACAATATTTACTAATAATTGAAGTTTTATTCGTATAACTATGAAGATGATTTAGTTAATATTTTATTCAGATTGGTTCTGTAGTTTTACTAATGTATACTGCAGAATCGACCACATATCGTCCACATCGTATCCGACATGGACATTTTCAAACTTCACTGGCATCCATAGGTCGCACCACTCATTTATCTCTTATTTAATTGGAAATGAGTAAGTTTTATTATCAATTACAATTTTTGTACATATAACGCCGTATCTTTGAAACCTTTCTTGTAAAATGGCGCAGTGAATTTACCAACAGCACCATTCGAGAGAGGTTACAAAGATACGATGTTATATACAGCTAGAAAATTATGATAAAATTTAACAATAGGAAATTTAGTAAAAATTGTTTCAGTACTTTTTCTGGTTAGTGATCATAAAAAAGAAAAACAAAAAAAAAAACTGGCTTGTCCTTTTATGCGGTAGAGTAAAATAGGTACATAAAAACTTAATTATTATATTAACTCTTTTTAACTTTTTAGTTAAAATCCAAATTGGGAACTCAAGAGTCTCATGGAGACGTGAGATTTTCGGTTTCCATTTTCTCTTTTTTTTTTTTTAAAGTTGTATTTAGTCGCATTCCAGTGGCAACAGATTACCCAACGAAGGAGGAAACAACTGGCATTGTTTTGACGCCTCATGAAATGTTTGACGCATCTACTCCAGGCCATCTGCCTTTGTGAACAACAGCATCGTTCACCCACCAAGACATAAACAACCTCAGACACATTCCGAAAGATCTTCAAATTCTTTTTTTTTTTCTATAAGTATTAATTTATGTTACATTAATACTTAAGTTTAATTGTTCATAGCATGTCAAGATCTTTTTGCTAACGTCAAGTCCACTGTGAATTTACGCAGCCGCTTAAAGACCTTGGAGATGAACGTGATGATGATAAGAATTGGGTTCTTATGTACACGAGGCATCATACAATTAAAATATTTTACTAAGTGAGTTTGGAACTATTCTTTTTTCTTTTAATCTATAACGCGTTTACTTAGTCAATATTCTATCCACGAATCAATCTATAATTTTTAGAAATATTAAAGAAAAAATATAATATTAATTGTTAGAAGTAATCTATATATATACACCACAAAGTTCCCTCCTTTTGCTATTAATAATATTGCCTTTTTTGAGTGATTTTAATGCTAATACCTATATCAGAATTATAGAATTAACTTCATCCATAGTATATCTCAAACTAATAAGAAACTTGAGAGAATGTGATGAAGTCCCATAGTGAAGCACCATGTACGCCAAGCACGCCCGTTCTGAAAACATTTGCGTTCAACTAACAAAGGATGTCAGGACAATAAGTATTTTGTGTTTTTAGAACGGTAGATATCTATAGGTCGCTAGCCTCTTAATGACTTCTAGAGAACTTATTCAAAGAGCCCTACTTACTGAGCGGTAGCTCTTTCACCGAATCATGTCCTCCATAGCTCAGGTTTCACTTATTTCATGGCAGACCCACTGAATGAAAATTAATGTTTCCAATCTGGCTCGAATATTCCAGACGTTACAAACCTATTTAACGTTTTTCATGCCCAAGTTGGAATCCATATGATCGTAAAGCCCAGCGAAACAACGAAAACCAAGGAATAATCAGCCAAAGACAGTCTAGAAACAGCACTCCTAATTCTTCTTTCACTCATAACTTTCTTTGAAGAACGCAGTCGAAATCGGAGAGTTCTGATTGATCTTGTAGATTATTATTTGACAGAACAACGTGGACCGCTCGTGTTTCTCACTATTGAAAAGATGTTTCGGTACTACTATTCACGAGGCGCTCCAGCCCCTGCAACCGCCAAGAATACCTTTTATCGATTCAAACCTTGTCCCCATTTAGTTCGCTTTTCAATTACGCAAAAACTCAAAATCAATGCTCAAACTAATATCAAGTTCTATTCCACCTTCTCATATTAAAATGAAAAATAATTAAGTGGAAATAAATAAATATCAAAACATAAAACACTAAATCAATGTTGAATTAATATTATACTTCATCAGAATTTATATAATGCTAAATAACCAGGAATTTTAACTACTGAAAAAACTTTTTCACATTAGGGAAGTGGAAATGACAAATTATAAATAAATACAATAAAATCGTTTCGGAAGTTATAAGATTTTAATTTTCTTACGGGAAGTAAAAATCAGAAAATAAGAAACTTCTGATATACTTTCTCACAATCATTTTTAAATCGATGTGCTTTACTGAATTAATAATACGATCTGTCTCATTTTAGGGCAATAGGTCATATGGACGACAAAGAATCCATTCACAAAATATGTAACCTGAAAATTTTTCACATCAGTTGATACAACAAATATAAATACATATATAAAACACCAAATCCATATAGACATCGATTTCGTTAACTTTTGTCACACTTTCACACAATAGGGGAGAGGAAATAAGAAAACATCAACATGTAAAACAATAAATACATTATGAAACTCATGTTGCTAACTTCTGTTTCACCATTTTACATTTATGAAGACTAAATATCAAATATGACAAACCAAACAAAACAATCCAAGTTGAAACTGTAGGAATGGATGTTTACATGTGAGGTTATAGAAAAGAGCTGTTGATAAATGTAAACTCGTGGAGGGCCTCTTGAATAGTAGTACTGATATTCCTCTTGGGAGTTAAGTTAAAAGCTCAATCAATTCACTTAATGGGTTTAAGCATTTGAACACATATGCACTTTAGATTTGCGGTATAACAAAAATAACTTGTATTAACAAACAACTAAGATTTCAATCACGAAGTAATGAGTCTCATTGCGGGTCTCGAAGCAACATAATTAACTAACAACATGGATCAAAATATTCCCACTATTCAAGGTCATATTAAATAAATATATAGACTATTTCATGACAAACTTTGTGGACGTCCTTAAAGACATATAAAGTATTGTGAAAATAAATATTCAACATACTAAAAGCTAAAAATAAGTTAGACCCTTTAATAAAAGCAGGCCAAAATTAAGTAAGCAATAAGTTGCAATGTTTACAGAGTGTTACAAGTATCCATTTTGCCTCCCTTTCTGTTGTTTTACGAAAATGTATTTAGCACATTTTATCTAAATACAGGTATAAATTATAACACATTAATTGAAAATAACGTCTATAAACTACCTCTCGTATCTTTAATATGGCACCGCTAAATACTGTTACGCATATACGCTGACTTGGACTTTTTCTGGACAAGTGATTCATGAAATCCTAATACGAGATTGAAAAGATATAATACTGGTTTCCTATTTTGAATACTTCTCTCTTCCTTGTATATAAGTGACAAGTTCAATTTCAGCTAACTACCATAACCATATGGTTCTTACCAGATGTCAACGATGACGTCGTTCTCAAAATCTTTGAATCGAATACAGATAGGACTCTGTTCCCCATTGTGACTCAGCCATTCCGACAAACACAGTCGAGAAATGACCACATTGCCTGGAATGTTGCCGGCGCAAGGTCATAAGACAAAGGAATCAGCTTATTTCCTTTACTACCACGAGGCATTGTATTGAGTCCTGGCATATTTCAGCAAAGTTGCACTGCACTCATTCCAGAATTAAAACAATTCCGGGAGAACTCGCCGGGTGAAATTTTCTCTCACGCAGGCGGTAAAACCCATTTAATCGGAAAACTAAAATACATAGTTGGAAAGATCTCCGTTTGTCTAGCTCAGGGTTTCCCAAACTTTTTGGTACCAAGCCCCCCTTTTGTTGAAATGAAAGCTTCTCGCGCCCCCCTCCCTTAACAATAAATTGTGTGGGCCTAGGAACAAAACAAAAACAAATAAGTATTACATTGAAAACCAAACATTTATTTATTCTGCCATAAGATACATCAGTTTTCACTGTCGCACAAAGCCTGAGCGAGAACCAAGCATCAATGCTTCAAATGCTTCAAAGGCGCGCCATCCGTACATTCTGTTTTTGCCAAGAGCGTTCATGTTTGCCAAAAAAGTCTGACACTGCTTTCATATCATCATATCATATCATATGGAGTCTCGTCTTTCATTCTTTCGTTTTTAATATACCGAACATAAACAATTAACTGAGAACATTGTACTATGTCTTTTAAAATTTAGAATTTTAGACAGACTACCTAAATTTCATTATATGTTCAACTTATCTCGCGCCCTCCCCTGACATGTCCTCACCCCCCAGTTTGGAAACTATTGGTCTAGCTGGAGATAGGAGACTTCTTCAAAGGGCACCGCCATGAACAATAAACTAGTGTGCCCTGACCTTCACCACGGTGGCTGTCCCTTAAAAATTTGTGCTGGGTGAGACTTTTTCTCAACCAGCGAGTGCTCACATTATGTTTTTGTTAAAACGATAGTCCTAAAATTTTAGACAATAAATTGTTTTCTCACTCGAGACTATCAGTTTAATTGGCATTAGCTGTTCATCGGGTAAGAGGTAAGTTGTATTTTCTCTTTTTCAAAGTTGTATCTTCCGGTGTATCTTTTTAAAACATTATATTTAAAGAAGAGTAAACGACCAGTATCAAAGTCTTTCCTCCGTCACGCTTGCCAATGTAACTATTTACTAATTAGTTACTTTCAAACCAACACATGAAATAAACCGCATGGAACAATAAGATAATTAAGTACTTGCGTATGAAGATGCTCGTTAGTAGGCTACAAGTTGCAGAAGACATTAAATATTTATGCTTTGTCGGTTCATTTAACTGTCAGCTGACTGTAGAATTCTATTTAACAAATTAATCAATTTAAAAGCTTTTCACAAAGACCTGGCCTCCAAGTAACATAACACTATATCTATATCTATAATATTATATAAAAGGACAAACTATTTTTCAAATTTTAACTACATCATTTTCATAGCTTAAGGAAGGTTCAGCAATTATAAAAATTTAAGTGTATAATGTCAAGTGACAAAACTGGTTTGCCACACTGTAAATACTTTTATGGTTAGAAATTAAAATTCAACCAGATGAAATCAATAAAATTATTTCTGCCGAACAAAAATTATTACCAAATCAAAATGCAAATTGTTTGCTTTTTGATATTGTTTGTAAAAATGTGATTCATGGGCCTTTAGTTTTATGCACTAGTAATCCATCATCCGCAAGAGTTTTTTAATAGTCTCTGTACATCTGGATTACCGACTCATTTATTAAAATTAAATATTGGATTTCTTATTGTGCTCAATTCTAACCAGGTTAAATATTAATACTATGCGTAAAAATATCATTGAAGGAACAATGCTAAATCCCATACTCAATACAATGTTCTTATCGATAGACAAATAATACTTCAATTATTTGTTAAAATTAAAGTTCTTCACTTATGAGGCGAAGCAACAACGGGGGATGTTCGTTGTCATAAAAGTCAAACATAAAAGCCGGGTATAAATAAATAAATACAGTAAAAACTCGATAGCACAAACTTCAATAGCTTAATTTCCTCGATAACGATAACGTCAATTTCTAACCCCCCCAGAAATTTTTATTAAATAATCAATTTTTTTTTTAATTTCGCTACAACTTTATTTTTATGAATACATTAAAGCATTAAAATACGGTATGAATAAAAATAAACAGTTGTTGAAAAATTATGATAAATATTACCGAGAGACTTTCAGTAGCAATGTTTCACAAAGGATTAGGAAGTAAAAATGTGAAATCAAGAGGAGAAAAAAAAATAATAATAGAAAATGTAAGTAAATAAATAAACAAACAGAAATTAAAGGAGAGTTCTACGATTTCACGAAAAATCCATGGACATCCCAAACCCCTCATAAACCACATGGCCACAACTCACATTCCAGAGAACACCAAGAGGAGGCTGAAAAGGAGCTGGATGAGGTATTTCCTCAGCTAAGTTAAAATAAAGGAAAACAAAGATCAAGTCATGAGAAGGTGCGATAGGTTCTCCTCGTGCCTTTTACATCAAGTAATACCGGATTATCATCAAAATTCAATAATTGTTAGTAACTTTGCATGTCAGGTGTGAATAGAGGTTTAATGTTAAAAAGAAAGAAAATAAAAAAAAAGATAGTCTTAGGACGAAGTGTTATTCCTTACTATGGCAATACATTTACATCTTAAAATGTCATAGACAGGGTTTTTATGAAATGTGCTTGCTACAAAAGAATTTAGGAAAAACCAGTGACCTTATAACAGGACTTTTAGTTCAAACAACTCCAGTATCATAACTAAAAGAGCCCATCAATAAAAATGTAATCTCCCCAATCTGCTATCCATCATTTGGTATTTTAATTGATAGTTAAAATATTTACGTCTAATTTTTGAAATTCTGCTCCTAAAGAGAAAAAAAAAATCATATCAACAATAACCGATATAATTTTTAAACAATACGTATAGATTATTTTTTAAATATCTGAACATCACTGTTTTCCTTGCGGGTTGTAATCCTTGAACAAATTTTAAGGAAAATGTAAAATAATTATTATAGTAATCTAATCATTTATCAATTATATTTATTTTATAATTATATAGCATGCCGATCAAGGAAATTACGAAGATATAACAATCTTTGTCTCCTTAACTTCTCATTTTAAAAGATCTTAGAAACTTTTATCAGAGAGTTTATCGTAGATTTAGAAATTCCGCAATTTTTTATTTATATTAATCAATTTGAACAATTAAACGATAAATTTTTAAATGAATAATTATCAGAAATCGCAGACATTTTTCCCTAAACATTGCAGAATAAACCTTTGTTTGATACTTTGACCACAGTTTTATAAATATAAATTATAAATAATAATATTTTATATATATATATATATATATATATATATATATATATATATATATATATATATATATATAGAGAGAGAGAGAGAGAGAGAGAATTTTAAAATATGATAACTATTTATACAATAAAAACATTTTGATCATAAGGAAATTTTTCTTCTTCTTTGAAAGGACGTTCTTCGCTATTCGAAGTTTCCTTCAACCAAACAAGGAAATTAAGATTCATGATGATAAATGAATAATTTATCATTAATTTGTTATAAAACAAAGAAAAAATTTACATTAAAAATAAGATAAAAAAAGGCAAAGTTTGTAGCAAATAATGCCATAATAGATAATGCCACTGACGCACTGCCGTTGATAGTAGGAAAAATCAACAGTCCTACATTCAGTATCAGTGATTAGAAACAGATTGCAGTAGTCGCTGTTAATTTTATGTGCGTATGTGCCCAATTCTGAAAAAGCTTATAGATTAATAAATATATGTATGATTATTTATTTATTTTTTTAGAATCTTTTCAATTTTATTGTTTCTTTAAAATACATTTTTTTCCATAAAACGTTTTTTACTATCCTCAATAATTTAATCTCAAAATAGTTGTTTTGTTTTTTAATCTTTAAAGTTAATAGAACTTTAATTAAAAACATTAATGGATTATTAACATCTAATACATATTTTTTATTTGATTTATGACTAGCAAAAATAATATAACTGCTTATGTATAGATTTCATATTTGAGTGCATTTTAATGATTATTAAAATTAACAATAATAAAATTAAAAAGAATGTAAGAGTGCCTAATACAATGAAGACCGGCTGATATTTCACCAGAAAATACTCGTACGAGATTGGAAGTAAAAATACTGGTTTAGGTAAACGAGTATCTGATAACAGGTAGAGATGGCAAGAATGAAATACTAGTCAAGGGCAGTACGCAGTACGAAGGTAATAGTTATGAATGTAGTTCCTAGTACTGAAGTTAGTACGCAAGTATCTCGTCCCTGTTACTTCTGAATATCGGTACCAGGGACGTCGCACAGTGGGGCAAAACGGTCAAAAAGCGGAAAATTGTTTTCTCGAGAATGGTTAGTCCTATCGAAATGAAAATAGTCTCATTCGATTCAGAATAAAGAAATACATTGGAATTGTAACTAATCTGAAAAATTATATCATTTTATTTTTTAATAGGATTGAGTAAGTAGCAGATATTGTAAATTATTTTGTAAAATTTAATTGAACATAATTTTATTCTAATTTAACTTCATATTATTAAAATTTTGGTTCCATTTTTCGATTTTCACTTTTTATATGTTGATTGCTTTATAATAAGCTGGCTCAGAATTCATTATTTACCTATATAACGGAAAGAATGATGGAACCGTTTTTGTATTCGTTCCTTTGCGGCTTCTTTTACTGGGATAGTAGTTTTGATAGTTCTCCAACGCTGGAATTGCAGGATATAGCCTAGGGGAAGAATATATTCCATAAATTTATGTCTAGCATGAAGTAGAAAAATCCCCAACTTAACTGCTTCTTCTTTGCGACACTTAAGTTAACTTATCCCTATTAAATTAAAACAAATTTTAATTTTTGTTTGTAAAGAGGAAAAAACCATCAGATACCAAAGTATACTTCCCGAAAATAAAAACTAAAGTTTATAATGATCCGTCAATAGAAACTACCTTACATACATCGGAATATTTTGTTTTATTAGTATCTATAATGAAAATATCCATGTTCATACTCTTTAAGAAGAAAGCAGACTAGTAACTATTTAATAAATGATAAAAAAACATGGAGACCACAAACGTACTAATCCCAACTTTGTAAACAATCCTTGTTTTTATGTACAGTTGTCATCAGTTGTCAATGAAATTTGTAGGAATATTAAGTAGTAGTATAAGCTTTATGAAAATGGTAATTTTTTACCGGAGCTCAGCGGAGCTTTTTTTGCAGGACCACACATGTTCAAAAACTCTGGTTAGTTTATCCCTCTCACTCTAGTATATTTTTTGATAATATATTTCATACATCGGACCAATCTAATATTTTCCCAATATTATTTAGTGTTCGAACTACAAATCTGTCAAGTTTCATAGGTTTATCTACAAAAATAAATCCACAGTGACCCAAATTGTAGCTCAATAGAAATAGCCCACTTTGGGGTGGAGTGATATTGTCTAACTTTAGAAGGCCTTAGAGTCGCAAATAAAAATGAAATAAAAAACAAACAAACTGGAAATGTTAGCAACAAATAATAATAAATACAATAGCCCTTCAAACATTACAAAAATAATAAAGTCATTTTTAGGGTTTTTTTCCGTGTTTGCCCCACTGTGCATCGCGACGCATAGTAACCCATACCTGTTATAAAATAACAGGTCCTGTTAATAACCCCCTTCCCCTTCTCCCCGGGCTTCGCTCTCACAAGCTAAAGAGCTTAGATAATTTAACTAATAATTGAAGTTTTATTTCTTTATTGATAAAAATCTTGTATTGAAGAATGCAATTGAGCATTATTTCTTCAATTTCAAGAATCGAATTTACATTTTCATGCATAGTAGTCATTTTTAACCTGGATAAATTGAACTGATAAGTTGTTTCAACATTATGTAAAATCATAATCGATCATAATATTTTTAATCAATCAACTAATTTATTGAGGAAGATTTAATTTTATTTATTTTAAAGGCATAACTCCTATTATCAGTTGAGGGTCAGTAAGGACATATACAAATGACTATGTGAAAGAAATCACAGTTATCCTAAAGATGGAGCAATGTACTCCGAAACATGTCGAAGATAATTAAATATTAATAGGAGTTATGCCTCCAAAAGAAATAAAAACATAATATTTTTAATTTTAAAATATGGGTTGGTAATCCGGATGGATAGAGACTATTAAGAAACAATTGCGAATAATGGACTATATTAGCAGTGCTTACAACTAAAGGCTCATGAATCATGTTTTTACGAACAAGATCAAAAAGAAAAGGATCGACATTTTGGTTTGATAATAATTTTTATTCGGCAGAAATATTTTATTGATTTCATCTGGTTGAATTATAATACCTAACCATAAAAGTATTTTCAGTGTGGCAAACTTCATTTCTGCCACTCAACATTATACATTTAAATTTTTATAATTGCTGAACCCTCCCTCCTAAAGCTTTGAAAATTATGTAGTCAAAATTTGGTACATATGGGTTCAGTAGTTTTACCATTGTAAACTCTATTGGCGGAATGACGCCAACCACATGTCGGTCGATTTTCAAGCTTCACAGAGAATAACATGTTACATCACATATTTAAATATTTTTATTGATTTTAAGTAAATTTAAAGCTCTATATAAAGTATCTTTGTAACCATTCGTGTAGAACAGCAATCGCTACCTAACGGTTAGCGTTAGCTTAGTATAGGTGTAGTAGTCAATTCACGTACATTGTAGAAAATTTACTTAATTATATTTAACTAAAACGAGTGATACAGAAGGTACTGCGGTGGTGTTTGCTGCAATTATGATCGCTGTAGCTGGAAGCCAACAAGATAATTTTCATCGGCCACGGAGATTTTGGGTACGGCTCAGCCTTGATCGAGATGAAGCTGAGGAATTGAACCTCGAATACAAAAGTGACTCGGGCTTTAAAAACAATTTTAAATGAATAATTCAGAATTTGGGAATTTATTGAATATGATCACTCCGAACACCTTTGAAAAAGACACATCATTTAGACGAGCTATTCCAGTGCGCCACTGCCTCGCAGTTACTTTGCGTTTTTGGGTACCGGAGATTCTTACTACAACTCCAAAAATAATGGTCGGACCATAAAATTCTCGTTCCTTTCTCAAACCTGGTTAAATTTACTATCAGATACCATATATTAAATTATGATGTAATCCTGTAAAATAGCCATGACATCATGCTAAAAACTGTGTTTTGTAGTAAACCCAAGTTGTTTTTTAGGACATTTTTCGTTATAACTCCAAAAATATTTATCTGATTCTAAAGTTTTTTTTCCTCTTACAGCTAGTTAAATTAACTGTCAGATCTCATATATATTTAATTTTCTTAGCGTGCTGACATGGGTGTTTTATGGGATATGATCAAAATTTCATATAAAAGAAATTTTGGTTCCGACAAACACTTTTGGAGTTTTAGCCAAAACGAGTTTTTGCGGAGAATTGAGATTTACCGCAAGTTATCTTTCCCCCTCCACTGCTCTAAAACTATTGATCTGAGGAAAAAATAAATGGGACCAAATTTGATTTGTTTTAATAATATATAGAACACAAAATATGCTAAAAGTAATAGGTTCCGAGAAATTGGACCGACCATTTTAAACCATTGTCGATCGACAACGTCGTTCGAGATAATGTGGACGTACCTTAGTGTGGATTAGAATAAAGTCGAACGTGTCGAACGACATTGACGATCGACACAATTCCACATAGTATGGACACGGCTGTTATTATTATATTATTAGTCTTAGAATAATAATATAACCTCAATGAGCATAAAAAGTGTAAAATTAGACATTTAATGCAGCTTACAACAAAAAAATCAAACAACGCTCTTTTTTTTAAAGATAGTAATTTTTCCCTATAGTTGACGTGCTTAGTTGTGTCTACATTCGTACAAATTAAACACAGCTCTAAAATGGAAATGGTATCAATTAGTCTCTTCCTCAAGAATTTTGATAAAATTCATAATAAAATTTAATTTTTTACTAATATTGGATTTAAATATTCAACAAGGTCACAATGTCACAACACATAATTCGCTTTCATTTTCAGTATATATCTTTACATATACTTCAAGCTGTGATTAAAACTAATATCAATCGAAGATAAAGAAATCCTAAAAAGTGTTTCTTATTTACAAGGGTGTGTCTAACATTTTGACACTGAGAGTAAGAACGATTGGTTACAAGACGACCGGTTTCGCTATCTTTTATGTATTTATTTTTTTTTAGCATTTTCAGGGAGGTACATCTGACAAAACAGCATTAAAATAAGTTAAATATAATCTCAAAAACATCACAAAACAATAAATTATGTTTGTAAAAACTCTTGCAGACGGTGATAGGCGGTGAAAATTTTAAATGTTAATTGTAGATGTAATTAAGAGTTTTCAATCCACACAAGCTAAATCTGGGAGGTAGACGGAGTTAACTAAAAAAAAAGCTGTGATTTTTAAAACAGCTCGCGTAAAACAATTTTCGTTTTTATTTAGTACGAATTTTTGGGCTTCTGCTATCGGTTTCAAAAACATAACAATAGGAAATGAACAATCAGATATACATCCCATCCCAAAACACAGTACAAAATGTAGAAATATTTTTTTGAGGTTTTTTGAACTTGAACCACTGTGCGTCGACGCTATTTAGAACGGAGAAAGATGGATAGGAAAGTATAAAACACTATGAAAAAAACAAAACAACAACTCAATGATGACTGGAACTCCTCCAGATATTGAGTTAGATGGGTGTTAGATGAAACAAAAAACTAACTTAGTAGTAACTCAATATATTTAACGACCGTTCCTAAGAAATATTTATAGTCCAGGACCTATGTCATACCCTATAAACGAACTTTATGGCGCCATAAGGAAGAGCGACAGCTCATTCCAATGATCTTCAATTCTCCTTAAGTATTCAAAAACGTAGCCATTACGATTGCATAATGAATACTAATTATGAAACCAGCTCTCCTTCGAAATATTTTATAAGTTGATGACTTAATTATTTGCATTCATACAAAGCTGTATATATAATTTCGTCATCTCACCGTTTTACAAAAGCCATTGGGGCTATATGGGTTATTTGCAATTATATTGAAAGAGGAATAATTGATAATAATTTATTTTGACATTGTATTTTTAAATGAATATTTTAAACATTATTCTACAACTTTGAAAAAATAATGTATATATATTTATACTGTTATATAAAAGAATAAGCCAGTTTCCGTTTATGATCACTAGGGCTGCGAATTACAAGCAATAAAAACTGAAACATATGCACACATATATGCAAATATATATTTGTTAAAATATGCAAATTAATGCCAAAAATATGCTACTATCTTCATGAAAAAATGTATTACATACTAATTCATAAGCACAAACTCAAGTTTAAGTAACTAATTGTGTTCGCAATGGAAGTAATAGGAAGAAGACTATTAGAAAACAAAAATATAAGACGAGTATTAAACCACAAAGCACGTTATAAAACTTAAAAGAGGGTTACTTTATTATGTAAAGGTATATCAGCTCGAACTGAATTACACTATTTATCGGTATCGAAACCAGACATTTCTGATCCATCAAGTTTTTTTGTAAAAGTTGTTTTTAAATTTTGACTTCTAACATTTACTTTATTTTTGCTTTGCTAAATACATAGCATACATAGAGTACATTTAGTACTCTGTTACTAAAAACCAGTAGTTATATAACTATATATAGTGCTATTAACTACAACATGATCAAAGCAAACACAATGTAAAACCTCTCTATCACCCTTAAAAACCTTGTCTCAATTGAGAATTCACGTACAAACTTTCCAACAAGATATTTCCTCTTTGCAAGAGTCATTTTCGGCATTTCAGGTGTACTCAAATAAACAGTTATCGAATAATGTGGTATGAAGAAAAATAAGAAAAGTGAAGTAATATTTTAAGTAGTTGAGTGGAGCGAGAACGGGAAATGAATCTGGTTGAACAATTTCAAGAGAAGCAAATGCGACCGAAAGTTCTTTAAAAGCGCCTGGAGAAACCGGAACTTATTCATTCGGAAAAAAAAGAATAGAAGTACCCATAGCCATTTTTAGGTATTTATTTATACTTTTTTTCTCAGAAACATAAATAAAATCAAATGTCAAATGCTGATAAATATGCAATTAAGTTCTAAATATGTATTTTAGTCAAAATATGCAAATAAAAATCATTCAAATTGATTCCAAATGCCTCAAAACATATATATTTCGATGATAAGAGAGGTTACAAAAGTACGGTGTAATAGTTAAAATAATAAAATTCACTTATTCTCTATTAAATTTTTATTGAAGAAGCAATAAATATTTGGAGGAATTCCAGTCATTATATTTTTTTTTTTTCAGTGTGTGTTTTATACAGTAGAACCTCGATAATCCGAACTAATTGGGCCCGGTGGTGGTTCGGAATATCAAATCGTTAGGATTACCAAAGTGCTTTCCAGGCATAGTATGTAGCATGCAAAAAATGAACACTGACATACTAGTTCCCATAAAATAATAAGCACGTTGTATTGTTAAAGGTAAATGGTTTGTTTTATGAAATACTACTGTGCTACAGTAAGGTAACTGTATAACAACAATAACAACACTCTCCCTTCCCTCTCTAAGTTTGTGCTTAACATTCTGATTATTTTTATTTTTCCCAAAATGGCGTTCGGATTATCGAGGTTCTTCTGTACTTTCCTATGTGTGGTGCCACATGTGGATCCCAGAAAAGTTTAAAAATCAACCGATACATGGTTAGTAATATAGTGAATATTCTCAGTCCATCTTATCGAATTATACATTAAAATTAAAAATTGGACGTTCAATATTTTTTTTTACGGGATATTCTACCACCTAATCTGTAAAATGATAAAAAATTAAAAATTACAGCTATGTGTGAAAATATTTAGGCTACTGTTCTCACTGAAACAGCAACAGGAGAATCTGCATTCTTTTCTAGAATCTCAATAATTATCATTGATCTATCATCTCAATTCAAAAAATTAAAATTTCCAAGTTTCTTTTCCTATTAAAAATAATCAATCGCAAGGCCAGACTCACAAATACGTTGTATTAGATCTTCGAACTGAATGTTTCTCTCAAGGTTGGATATATTTAGGACTCCAAAACTGGAAACCCTAACAATCAAATTATTCTCACACTGCAATCATGACTACAGACGCGGACCCTACACAAGCCACCTTAACACTTCAACACAACCTCAACGTGTTTCAAACTTAGTGTAAGGAATAGAAAATAAAACTTAATTATGACAAATCCCTTCATATTACATTTGCACTACGACGCAAGAACTGCCCACCTGTTTACATTGACAACCAACCTTTACATCAAACTGAAAAAGTGACATACTTAAGACTTACGCTTGATAGAAGACTGACATGGGGCCCACACGTCAAGAAAAAAAAAAACAGACGTTACAGTTTAGTCTACAACTTCTATGCTCAGTACTTCACAGACGCTCAAAACTACCTTTAAAAGAGAAACTTAACATTTACAGTTACTTGCTAAAACCCATCTGGACGTATGCATCACAAATTTATGGACCGGCCAAAAGAACGCATATTCAGAAAATACAAACATTTCAATCCAAATTCCTAAGACTGATAACAGAATCCCCTCCTTATGTGTCAAACGATACGCTACATACAGACTTACGTATTCCGACAGTTAAGACCCATATTCATAAACTTTATCGACAGTTTCATGAAAAACTACGTGGAAACACTAACAAACAGATACATAATATGACAACAGAACAAATTCCTGACATAACTCAACAAAGGCTGAAAAGGAAGTGGATGAATGATCTCCTAGTCTAATCCCTAATAATTTAGTTTCACGCCTGGATATTATATCACTAAGTCCTGACTCCCTCATGCCTGATCATGTCTGTTGGTTTTATATAACTTCACATTCACTGGTAGTCCATTGTGTACAGTTGTGACTAGACATTTTTACATCCTTTCTAGTATACAAGATTTTTTATCTATAAATAAATAGAACTTCCTTTATCAGTTAAAATTATCTACGTTTTTCGTTTATGAGAGCGGGAGACAATGCGACAGGGGGCGACGCTTCTAGTTCTGTAAAATTATAACTAGGTTTTAACTACACCTTTTGATATTTCATTAAAAATATAATTTTTTTTTTTCATTTTGAGGAAAGTTGTGATTTATTTTTAAATGAATAGTTATATATAATCGATAGTTAAAAGTGGATTCCTAGAAACCGATTGATACTGTTCATGTTGATAGGTTTCTGAAACGTATTTATTATTAATTAGTTTTTATTTTGTAATTATTATAAAAACATCGATTCTTTTCTACAAGAATAAAAAAGAAAAAAAGAAAGAAAGAAGGATTATTGAAATAACGTCCAATATACTTCATTGGCTACATCAAATCCTTGCATCAGGTTTGTAAAAGTTTCCTTCTGCTGTGTCATTTTTATCAAACATATTGGTATCTCGAGAAAATATGTTAAAAACTCTTCTTTAGGAACGGATGAAACAAATCAGCAATACGTTAGGCTATAAACTACGCCAGTTTCTCAATAATGGCGAAATGCAGTTACAAAGAAACGAAAACTTAAGTGATGAAATAAAGTTAAACGATTTAGGCTGAGAATATAATTCGAATTAATGGTGAGACTTATCGCCATGTTTCTCTATGTACATTTTAGTTTATCGACAAATAGAAACTTATTATAACATCTTAAAAGTGTCCTATATTACATAAAAGAAGGAAAGACACAAAATATGCAGAAACCATAAGAAATAATAATATTTTGGAAAAAAAAAATACATTTTTTTTCTTAAAGCCATGTAACTGACTACGTTAAACATGAAAAGCAGTAGCTAGTAAAGTTTAATGAATGGAATCACTCATCTTAATGGATTACGTTTAGATAGAAAGGAGAGATCCTAACAGATTTCTCCAACTATGTCATCTTCACTTGAAATATTTACATTGTTCTCGAGAATGCTTATCTTGCGCATCTTGAGTCTTAGATAAGATAGCTGTGTTTAGTCAGCAGCAGTACTGGCTGAAGTCATGTTATTATGTGAAATATTTACGTTATTGGAGTTCAGAAACAATCAATAGACAAGTCAAGGTGATCGGAAAAAAAAATGATATAATAGGATTAATCTTTATCTAAATTTTTCAGATCAAGTAAAAGAATAAAAGAAAGATGGATTATATACAACTCTACATGGGAATAGTGGTTTAGAGTTATTTCCCCATATAGGAGAATTGGAAGTTTTTTTAAAATGTTTGTAAAAATATTTTTAATAGACACCGCATATATTCCATATATTAGGTGCGCATAGAAATCTATAACTGATATTATATTATGTACTATCATATTTTATGGTGGACTAATAAATGCATACGAATTGCTGACAGTATCAATGAATTTGAATACCATTATATATCTACTGCTCAAAGGAAAAAAATATGAAGTGGGGTCACCTGTGGTGTAGTGGTTAGCATAGCAACCTACTAAACCCAAGATCGCGGGTTCGCAGCCCGGCAGATGACCTTAGGATTTTTTAAAGGGAGTAAAAAATCCTCAGCTATGCCGTCCTTCGGAAGGGACGTAAAACGGGGGTCCCGAGCCTGTGCGATGTCAGGTACTCGTTAAAGATCCCTATCCTAAATATATCTGGATAGGCAAAATTTAGAACTCCCACCGTAGCATCGTCCGATTAGCCATAGCAGCATAAAGTGACGTTAAACGAAACAAACAAACAAACAAAATATGAAGTCCACAAATATAATTTAATTATTAAAGAACTAAAACATCTGGAACAGAAATAAGAATTTTTTCACCATCCTTTTTTTCATCAACTAAAAAGATTATTGACTTAGCCTATTAAAATAATAGCATCATACGCAGAAACTACTGCAATTTTGACTTGACGTTCAAACATCAATCAGGTTTTACTGAGTCTCCAACACTACTTACAACAATTACAAGTCTGGTTCAATAAATGGAAAATTAAATTTAACAACGACAAATCACAGCACATCACCTTTACACTTCGACATAATACCTATCCCCCCAGTGTACCAATTAAACATACAAACACTGTTCAATACTTAGGACTAACTTTCGACAGAAGGATGAACTGGGCCCACATGTGAAACAGAAACGCCAAAGACTTATATATCCATTTCTACATAAAAGATATAGAAAATTGAAAATTACACAAATACTAAATACTTATACATACTTATTAAAAACACTACAAAATTACGCCTCACAAATTTACGGAATAGCTAAAAAAACATACATCCATAAAATATAGACTATTTACTCAAAAACTCATAATGATCCTGATAGAAGAAGTAGAAAATAAACTTTATTCTGGGACAGCTTGTCTTCTTAGTATGAGTGCAATCATCTAGCTATGACAATTGATTAATGATTACATTAAGCGTTACAAAATAAATAAGAAATCTCGTAAAAGGATATAACTTATGTATACTTTTATAATATCTATTATATAAACATTCATAATTTATGTTTTCCCGAAAGATTAAAGATTCCGGAGGTAAATAAATAGATGACATTTCACGAAAGTTTAAAGTACAGGAGCATTTATTTTCGAATGACTTCTATAAACAGTAAACGCAGATAATAAAGGATTTCTCGAAGAATGGCATTTCGATGCGAAGGAGTTTACAGGTTGATGGGTTGTAGTATTCAGTATGGGAGTGCGTGTATTTAAGAGGTGGATAGAGGAGCGCAGAGTAAGTTCATAAATATAGGAGGTAATTTCGTTTTCAAGGATTAAATATGAGTCCTCCTAGGAAGTAACTCCTGGTACGTCAATTACATAAAATTACACACAGACTTACGCATACACTTGGTACAAGATAACATCCAGACTTCATACGAAAGATTTCAGGACAAACTCCAAGGACATACAATAAATACATGGATAAATTTCTTGACTGTTACTATTAAATATTTAGTAAGGTTCTTGAGGTTCAGCCAATAAATAAAAACTACTATTTTGGCGAAGTTTCGAGACTACATTGTTCTCATAATCATGCCAATGTTACTGGTGGATATGGTATCGACTAACTATATATGTATATGTAACCAATTACAAATCATGATCTCGAAAAACATACTGGAGAATACTCGAAGAAGGCTAAAAAAAAAAAAAAAAAAAAAAAAAAAAAAAAAAAAAAAAAAAAAAAAAAAAAAAAAAAAAAAAAAAAAAAAAAAAAAAAAAAAAAAAAAAAAAAAAAAAAAAAAAAAAAAAAAAAAAAAAAAAAAAGGCGTTGGTTGAGGGATCAACTCCTCAACTCCGTTCGAATTAATTAAATATAATGGTAGGAGTAAGTACCGCTACGTGCTGACCTCCCTCATGCCTGAAAATGTTGTCATGAGATAAGTGACGGGTATGGATTTTAAATTAAGAGAGACAAAATTCTTTTGTTTGTCCTTAAGGGTTTTTAAAGTTTATGGAGGGGACTGGGCGAATAGTCGTTAATTTTAATTTTCTACTACTCTGCTAAGAAGTTAAAAATCGTCCTTCATACCGGTAATTAGTTAACAGGAAATTTCTACATACGTTTTCCTAGAGAGGAAGAAGTCAGTACCAGGGAACGGTTCCTCGAAAAAAAACACACACGTGTGCCCACTAGATTCTTCAACTTTAAGAGCTAATAGCAATATAAGAGAATATAAAGAATGAAACAGAGATGCAAACATTTTCTTTTTGCCAAAACTTGCTGACAGGCATATTACAGGGGTAATATCACGTGTAAATGCGAGATTCCGAGAGGTAATAATCAATAACCTTTATTTAATTTAATGTTTTACACGGATATGTCTTTTAGCTGGGGGGTCAGAACTTTTTTGGTGTGACGATTTTTTCCACTCAAAAATTTTACATTTTGACAGCTCAAGCTCTGTTGGTGTTGATTTTATCGATAATTTGACGACAGTTTACCAATCAGAAATTTAATGGAGAATATTTCTTGTCATATAACGTTTGTCGGTAGGACCTAATATTTAGGAGCTATATAGCTTTGAATGAAAAATGTTACAGGTTTGAAATTCCTATTTTCTCTTTACTTCGTTTATTTCGAATAATTATTAATTGTTTATTTAATTTAATTTGATCTTTTGATTCTAAAATGCATATTGGGAAAAGCAGTTGATTATAGATATACATATCAATGATCTTTTGTTTTTCCTAGTCATGGGAAAATTGTTTTTTTTTTTGTTTGTTTTTTAATTCTGTGGACTCTTGCCAATCCGTAGGCTAGATATTACGAACCACTCGATAATCCGAACCTTCAATGAAGTAAACAAAAATAAAACAGGGTTACAAAGAAAATAAAAACTTGATGGAAAAAAAAGGATGTCCATTCTCTGACAACCCTAATATTACGACTAATACAATCACAGATCATAATCAATATCAAAACATAAATCCAAGCTCAACCACAGAATATTGTGAATTACAATACTGGATCAATGGTGATGAGGAAAATTAAGTTTTATAACGAACAGAAGAAGTTATTTAAATTAAATAAAATGAAGAGGAGACATTTGAAGTTCAACATTGCATAAACCATGAAGAAGCAGTTACTTTTTTTAAAAGATACATCGAATGGCCTGAGCAAAATGGCGCTATGAACATACATTTGTAACTACGTAACAATCAAAAACTATGTACACAATGCTGTCCACTATGCAGATATGTTTATTTTAAGAGCGTTTTGCAACTTTGGTCAATTTTTCAATCCGAGTAACACCTACAGTGCTTGAGTGTGATAAAATTATATATTTTTGGGCGTATTCTGTTTGTTGTGTACGCTTACAGTTTCATTATTGTTAGACAAACATACCACAGATTGATGTTACATTCTCTCCCACAATATCCTTATACTTTTGATCATTTTTTAAGTTTTTACAGTTATATGTGTTTTTATATTATTTGTTGATATGTTTTTAATATTTTGGATACTACTGACCCCCCTCCTTACTGAAATTTTCTGATACCACAAGAGTAAAAAAAAAAAAAAAAAAAAGAAAAAGAAAAAAAAAAGGATTCATGACACCTTTCTCAATGATCTATTCCCTTTTTATTTTCATTTGTTTTTTTAAAAGTAAAACTTATTCATAGTTCCTCACAGTTGTTGACATGTCAATGTCATCATAATTTTACCGCCCATTTACTTGTCTTATATATTGTTTACAGCTGTAAATATCAACTATATATATATTGCATCAGAGGAACAAAGCTGTAGACTGTTAACATAAAAAAATAAATAAATAAAATACTGATTTTTATTGAAATTATGAGAATTAATTGTAACTTTTGTACATTATTCTTTGATACCCTATTTTTCTTATCGGTAATAATAACTTTTCACTAATCCAAACTGCTCTGGTTCTAATTATTACGGATCAGGGAGAATCCACTGTAATAAGATATTTTTTTTTTTAAACATTAGATAAAAACACCAAACATTTGACAGATTATAGATTGCATATGTTCTATCTGACACCTTTGAATTTGCTTAATAAAGGTGAAATACGCGAAATTTATAAAAACGAAAGTTATACTCTTATGATCGCAGAAAGAAATATAGGCTTTTGTTCGGTAGTTTTACAAGTGTAAATTGTGGGAAAAGTAAAGAAATAAAGCGATACATAGTGGTGGCGTTAAAAAAAAAATTTACTGCCTCTTCTAATGTACATGATAAGGAATGATGGATTAGGAATACGTCCTCTAATATTCCTGAAAACACCTTCAACTCACTTTTTTCAAGTTTAATGCATATAATTAAATATTTTATTTAACACTGGTTTGTTTTAAGGAAACATTAGAAGATATAAATAATCTTGAAAAGCCTATGTTTTACAAATAAAATCAATTTCTTAAAGTTCAATTTGAAAAGATTGACAATTTATAAAAACAAATAAAATAATTATTATCCACTACGCTAATAAAGTACAAACAGGATAGAATACTAGCTTGCGGTTTTAACTACAGACATAGCAAACTAGTATATGGGTTTATGTTTACATGAGCTCTAGTTATAGTAAGCTATACTCAAAACGCTACTATCCTGTATTAGAACAGTAATATACAGAAATACTTCTATACAACTGTACCACACGAGAAGGAAATAAAACTAGATGTAGCTACGAGTATAGTATATTCGCCTAGTCTCCAAGTTGAATTTTGAGCGTTACTGTTATTTAGCTTTTGGTTGATGTGTTTGCGAAAAAAAGGCTTGGCCAAGCCATTTAAAAACTCAATATCTCCCTGAATGGGATAAACAATTTATCATGGATATGTCTATATGTAACCTACTGATTTTTCAAATTTACATTTTAGAATTAAAAGGATTACTTAAATTTATAATTGAATTAAATTAACAATTTATGATTTTTCTAAATAATCAAAGTTGAGAGAAAATAGGGGTTTAAAAAGTAACCGATATAATTCCTAAACGGTAGAAACTAATGTGGCAAATGTTATACATGACATATTCTCTGAATTTCTGATCGGGAAATTGTCGGTAAATTTTCGATTGAAGCAACGGCAACAGAGCTAGAGCGTGCCAAAAAGTTACATATATGAATATGAAAAAAATGTTACAGAAAAAAAACTATAGACCCCCAGCGAAAAAACATATCCATGTTAAAAAAGGATTGCCGCTTTTCTTGTAGTTATAATAAACTACAAATGAGTGGAAGCAATAAGAAAGTACAGGTCTGTTTGGACAAAATAGTGGATTATGTGTCGATACGAATTTAATACTGAAAAATAATTTTGTATGAACTTAGAAGAAAAAAATTGCTATCGGAATTTTGTTCGAATAATTTCTGAGGACTTCGAATATTTATTGGGAAAAATTTAGCAATTTATTAAAAAACTTGACACAATATGAGACAAGATTTATCTCCAACGACATAAACATTACGTTATCTAGCTACAGGTATCTTAACCTTTTTTCTAACCTTGACATCAGACAAGGCAACAACAGCTATTTGTTGCCCGCGCTATCAACTGAGGATTTTTTTCCAAAACTGATCATGTCCACTCTTCGTCGAAACTTGGCATGCCTATTCTATTCATTTTTATGCTATGTATTAATAATGTTTTTGCCTAAAATTGATATGTCCTAATCCTTTCGATTTAGGATGTCACTCTTTCAAAAATCCATACATCCAGTTAATTTTCGATGTTGTTTTTCTGTGTCTCTCTTGTTCCTTATGATGGCTCTCCACCGTTTTGATCCCTTCTCAGGTGATTCATGGACTATCCGTTGGTGTTCGAACAATAGAGCTCTAACGTGTCTGAATGTTACACCAAAAAAGTACAGACCCCCAGCGAAAACACATATCTATCTCAAAAACTTTTGTGTTTCCAAAACTTTAAGAAATAAAATACTACTAAGGAAACCATCTGTTAGCACAGGGACAAAAATGGATACTCATTAAACAGAATCATTGAAATTAAGTAGTCTCCTTTTTTAAAGCTAACATCTCTACCTTCCTATCATCATTATGATGGCTTTATCTATACCATTATATAAAAGGACAAGCCATTTTTCGTTTGCCTTCACTAACCGCGAAAACTGTTGAACCAGTCTGAACCAAATTTGAACTATATCAATTTCATAGTTCTAGGAAGATTCAGCAATAATAAAATTTACAATTAAATTGGTATTAAAAAAATCTATAAATATGTGGCGCGACTTGTGGATACTAGTGAAATTTGAAAATTAACCGATATGTGGTTAGCACCGTTCCGCTAAACTATTGCACCCATCTGTACAAAATTTTAACAAATTAATTTTCATAGTTTTAGGAAGGTTTAGCGATAATAAAATTTACAATAATACAAATTTAAATGACAGTGTTCATTTTTAGTGGCAGAAACGAGGTATGCCAAACTTTCATATACTTTAATGGTTAGAAATCAAATTCAACCAGATGATATCAATAAAATTATTTCTGCCGAATAAAAATTATTACTAAATCAAAAGTCGACCATTTGCTTTTTTATATTGTGAGCAAAAATGTTATACATGGGCCTTTAGCTGTGGGCACTGATAATGCAGTCCATTATCCACAAAAGTTTCTTGTGGATACTCATACATTAGAATTAAAAATTGATTACCAAGCTCATGCTTTAACGTAATTTGTGGTTTCGGTTTTCAGACCTATTCAGGTTTATATAATTATAATTATAATTATAAACATTCTGCTTCAAGGTTCTCCATACGAAGAAATCCATGGGTGTCATATCAGGTGATCGGGGTGGCCAAGGTACTACTCCACGTCCAATCCATCGTTGTGGATAATTTATATCCAGCCAAGCTCGAGCAACTCTACTATAATGAGCTGGACATCCATCGAGTTGGAACCACATTTCAACCCGCTGCTGTAAGGGAATGTCATCTGAATAATAAGATAAGTTGTTCTCCAAAAAATGTGTAAATGTGATACCATTCAATATTCCATGTAAAAAATATGGTCCCACCAGTAATCCGTTCCAAATTCCAAGCCAAACGTTAATAGCAAATTCATGCTGAAACCTATTCTCTCTAATAGCTCTGGGATTTTCAAGAGCCCATACATGATAATTTCTTTGATTAACAATTCCTCCTCTTGTAAAGGTAGCTTCATCGGTCCATATAATTTTTAATGGAAATAAATTATCATCGCGAATTTTGTCAAGAAACCAATTACTAAAATTTAATCTCTTGACATAACCTTGAGGTAATAAATTCTGAACTTTTTGAAGATAGTATGGGTAGCGATTATCACCTTTCAAAGTTCGCCATATTGCTTGCCGCGATATTGCTAATGCAGCAGATGCTCTTCGGATGCTAGTCTCAGGATTGTTATCGAAGTGGCGTTGGACACAATTTCTTCTCCGATAATCTGCTCTTATTGCTGTCTGGAATTGGTTGCCTTCATTACATATTAAGAATGACCCAGTCTCTCGTAGTCTATTAAAAGTTAACGAAAAGACTCGTCGATTAGGCACTCTTCTATTTGGAAATCGGCGCGCATATTCCCACACCGCTTCTAAAGCATTACCGCTACAGAAACCATACACAAAAATCATATCAGCGTATTCAACATTAGAATATGTATGCGGCATTGTGGCTGATGCTATTCACACAAAAATATCTGAGTAACTGACTGAGGACTGACTTTGGAATTATAATCCTAGAAGGAAGCCAAAATGTAAACAAATAAAAGAATGTAAAGGATAACATTAAGTTTTTACATATCTCACTGCCTAGCCTGACGAACTTTAAAAGATGATAATCGCTACCTGTAACTTTTTTTTTTTTTTTTTTTTTTTTTTTTTTTTTTTTTTTTGCGATTTTCTCTAAAACTAAGCAAAAACGAGCAAATCTCTAAAGGACTTTTTGTCTTGGTTTTTCGGTCCCCTATAAGTTCCTGAAATTCGGGACACCCTGTATATATAAAATGTCATCATCTTTGCAAACCTGCTCCCTTTCAAATTGTGTTGCATCATCTGAGGAAACTATTGCCCTATTTGTATCACCTATTAAGGTTTTAAAATTTATTTATCTTTTGGCTGAATTAATGCTGAGTGATCTGTGATTATATTAGTGTTTTCGTTAAATAAATTAATGCTATTAAATGCAGCAATGGATTTATGAAAATAATTTTTACAATAAAGTATTGAATTAAGTGACAATCAAGAAAAAATAAATGGGATTGAATCAACAAATACACAGTAAGTGTTTAAACTTATAACCACTTATGAGTAATACGATCTCAAATAAAGTGATTTTATATATTTTTCATTTTTCATTTTATTCAGAAGCGTAAAACTTTTTAAAGTGCCCACCAACTATAATGCAGAGAAATCCATCATGTAAATGAACGTTTTGTGGCTAAACCAGAGGAATGTATGATAAAAGCATAGATCATACGGGCGATAAAGGATGCATTTACCATGAAGGTTCCTCAACCTCTTGAAGGAAGCATAGACAATGAAAGTGGCCAGGAGAAAGAATATAGAAATATAATACCCTATCGTGTACAAATGTAGAATTCCTTCCTCTTCGTTGGGTGGAAAGCAGACAAATGCATAAGTAGAGTTGAGTTCGTTTTCTTCAGCAGAATTCTCTAGTAGTGACCTGATTATCTCCTTCTGTATAGATCAAGGTACCATCGCATTGGATAGTGTGATTGTCCAGGCTTGGATCTAGGTAGTACATAGTACATTGGGGTTGGTCAAAGACGACCAGCGTACCGTTGGGTACTTCTATCCCTTTTCCACCAGAAAAGCATCCCTCAATCCCGAATTTCTCGCCTTCCTGACAACATTTCCTGACACATTTTTCGCCAGGGGGGCAGGAGAGGAGAATCCTTTGACCTATGCAGTGCGAAGAGTTTGCAGCCAACAGCAATAGCAGACGATACATAGCCTGCGGCCGGCAGAACACTGGCTCCCCTCCATCAGCTCACTCTTGCTCGCCCGCTATTCGTGGTGTAGAGAGGTGGGAGGCGGTACTCTAGACCCCGCTTGACTATAGGTCTGTAAATTTTGGTCTATTTTTTAATTGATGTAGAAATAATAATTTAAATTTAAATTAATAGTTTAATTATAAAAATTAATACAACATATATTAAATCATACACTAATAAGGGGACCATTATGACCGAGAACGATGGGATGAATGCCTCAGAGGGCCCGATGCAGATGTCGGGGATCCACACCTGGGTCGGTTGATATTTGTTTTGTGATGATACCGCCGGAAGTTGTCACCAGGCTCCGATAGAACATAGTCCCAAAACGTTGCCTTTCAATAGGACCAGTACTGATTTCTTGGAATGATTAAGAAAGAACAAATAATATTTAATTACCAGTTTAGTCACAAAAACAAAGGCCCAGAAATTTTGATCTTGTTTTAAACCCATTAACGATTTCTCGGAATGAGTAAGAAAAAACAAATAAAATTTAAAAACTTAGTATAGTTATATTAATCTAAAAAGACAGATTATTTCTGTTCGAGGTCATCTCCAATTATTTGGTGGTCATATTTCATGAAGATATTTGTCACAATCACTTTGGTCATCTGTCGTCTGAAATGGGTCTATAATATCATATTCTCATTGTTTTGAAATTAAATTTCCAACCCTTATTTTTCGGAAAAGCATTTGAAGAGCCCTTGACAAAGCCCCTCCACAGAACGAATATGCGTGAGCTGTTATCTGTTCCTGTTGCCTTTACTTAAAAATGTTGACTATTGCTGATTCTAATTCAAATATCTACAAAAGATCATTATAGGTATTTTTATTGGCATTATTCGCCTTAATCCAGAGTGTTATACAGGTGGCGCTTCATATTTATTGGATTTCTTCTTCTAATAGTGTAGCGTACATGGGTCATTCTCATTTAGTTTGACCATTTGTTGTCTTTAAAAGTGTTTTTCTAACGGGCTTTTATCTCCAAAACAAACTGTTTTAGTATGAATTTGTATTTTTTTTTTTTTAAAGAGAAATAAAGTGGTATCAATTAAAAGAACCTTGCACATCATTAAGGAAAAATACATCAATGCAAAACTTGAAAATTGGGTACGAAGTTTGTCACCTGAAATGAAGCATCAAAAATTAAAATAAAAAGAAATTGTACTTTCATCGTTAGACGATGGGTTTTCGAAATATGAAAGTTTGTTTCAGTTACTTCTGTCTGAATATAGATAATCCTGAAGAAATATAATCCTGTCCCACTATTAAATAAAAAATCCTTCACTATTGTTATCGTCTGTTATAGGCAACACTATTTATTGGAAACGGTGAAAAAGAGCCTGCAGGTTTGTTTGTGTCACCAGCTGTCACAGGCCAGCGGCGAGGTGTCAACAAAAAAATTGAAGAGAGCTCCATTTTTACATATCTGAGTAGGGTAAATCTAAGTTTGCAACCGAAAAATCGGATGGGAAAACTTGGCCAAAAAACATCGAAATTTTCGGAGTTATTTCAGGTTTTGGCCTGTATGTCTTAATCAGTGAGTTTTTGGTACATGCGTCACCATTTTTTAATTTAGATTAAATTTGCTACAATTTGAAAATTTATAATTTTTGAAGTCCAAATTTGTAGTGTTGGCCTACTTTCCTGAGGAACACCGGCCGAAGGAGTGATCCTACGATGAAAGTCATTTAAAATGAAGTTGCAGTAAATTTAATTAGGTTTCATTTCAGTATAGACTGAGGCCTATAAGTGCAATACTTCTCTTGTTAAATAAAAAAAAAGTAAAATCGGGGAAAGTGGGTGTTTTAAGAAAGAGACCTTATACGCCACGAATCGATCTAAAACAGCTTTTTTATTGTAAAGTATATAAATATATATATATATATATATATATATATATATATATATATATATATATATATATATATATATATATATATATATATATATACCTACTTGTAAATTACCTATACAAAAAATAATGATAGACTAGTATGTGGGGGAGAGGGGGGGGGGGGGGGGGGGGGGGGGGTCGCTCAGATCAGGGCACCGCTGTTAGTCCAGGCAACGAAGACCAAAAAATAGGCCAAATAAAGGACATAATTCATGTAGACGCCAAAAATCTGAGCCAAATTGCAATAAATTTGGTTCAATTAATTTTTTTTGCTTAGATCAATAGTTATAGAACTGTGGAGGACGAAAAATTGGCTAACTTGCGGTAAGTAGCACTGGCCATAACTTCAAAATTTTAAACTTGTCTGATCTAAAGTTTTAATTTTTTTTATTTTTCATTCAAAGTTTGTTAAATTTGCAATTAGATCATATATATTAAATTTTGATTACATTCCATGAAACACCTACACCAACCCAATGAACATATCAGAACTGTAGTGTTTTGCCAAATATTACATTTAGCTTGCTAGCATGGATATTACACGGAATTTAATCAACGTTTTTTATATAGGATCAAATAGAAAATTTAACCACATTTAAGGTTTAAAAAAGAAATTAGAGATCGGACTAATTGTTTAGAAGTTATAGTGAAAATGTGTAAAAAAAAAAAAAAACCCAAAAAAACTTGGATTTTCTAACAGGAACACTGGATTCGGGATTTATGGGATCTAAAGGTAAATTTCACCAGCTCTGTGATGAAAAAAAGAAATTCGGGATCGGACAAATATTTTAGGAGTTACTACGAAAAACGTGCCGAAAAAATAAGGGTTTCACAGTAGTACAGGGTGCTGACACTGGTGTTTTACGGGATTCGATCAAAACTTCATACACATAGGGACTGAAAAAAACCTTTTTAGAATAAAAAGACCAATTTTCAAAGGAAGGTAACTCAGGATCTATTAGACCTACAGAGCTGCGATTGGGCTGAAATTGTTGCAAATTTAATTTTTTTTAAAAATGGTAATGCATGTTTTTTACCAAAAACTCACCGATTAGAAGATCCAGGCCAAAAACTGAAATAAATCCTAAACTTTCGATATTTTTCGGCCAATAACATTTTTCCCATCCGTCTTTTTGGTTGCAGACTTGGATTTACACTACTCAGACTTCAGGCATTGATGACCTTAGGGTTTTATGCCTATAAACCCAAACAAACAAACAAACAACACTACTCAGACATGCTCTTACAACATATCAAAAATGCAGCTCCCTTAAATTTTTTTTCGACCTAAAGCCCTTTTTTTAGCTTCTTTATTTGGAAGAGTACCTTTTGATGTTCTCCAATATTCGAATCTTAAATTAAAGGCTGGATGAAGAACGTTCTCCGTGAATTTCATGCGTGCAAGCAGAGTGAATAAAACTAGTGGAAGAATTTCTTCATTTGGTGGTATTCTTTAAATTGTAATAAATCATTCATTTCTGAGGGACGAGCTTTGCATTTAAAGCAGTTACTTGACGGTTTAGTACCTATCATAGCTTGTCCTACCTTCCCGTCTAACATGGTGAAGATCAGAACATGTTTACCAAAATTATTATAAAAAACATATGAAACGGATGCCGGGATGAAATTTTTTAGTGGCCGGAAACTTATGCTTTGTTCATCGACAGGGAGATGCTAATGGCCCTTCAACTAATCAAGTTTACAAAGGTACGTTGAATTACGGAGGCTGCAAAACACATCTTTAACACACCACATTTGTAGTTGACACTCCTCCATTTTACACTCCATAGTTATAGTCGGACTCCTCGATCAGATTTGGTTAAATGACAAGGGGAGATTTCGAGTAACTTGTAGCTACTGGTGTAATAAGTCCTGAGTTTACAAGCGAATCAAGCTTCCGTTCTAACCGAGATTCAGACTACAATAATAGTGTTTGTGTTATAATAGTGAGTCTTCAATTGTATTCCAAAGTTTGGTGTAATATAAAAGTATAAATAATTACTTAATCCCAATTAAATGCATTAAATAGTTCATTAACAAGATTTCAAACAATTTCCTATTTTTTTTTTTTTAAATATTACTAATAATTAGTATACCTTAATCAATTTCTTATATGTAAAAAAGTTTATTTTCAAAGCACATAATCAGACTTAGCAGGTTTTTTTTTTTTTTTTTTTTTTTTTTTTTTTTTTTTTTTTTTTTTTTTTTTTTTTTTTTTTTTTTTTTTTTTTTTTTTTTTTTTTTTTTAAGTGAATTTAAACTTTGTTTTCATAAAATATTTTTTTAGTTACAACAATCATTTTTATCAAAATATTTTTATTAAAACAGGGTTCAATCTGAATTAAGCTCGACCGCCAGATTTTTCCCCAATTATAAGGGTATTCACATTGCAGAAGCTGGGTGCTGAAATGCCGAGAAAAATCTCAAAAATTATGGATAGAGCCATTAGCAGACTTACGAAAATAAATGAACTGTGGATAAAGTGCTGATGAATTAGGGCGCTAATAGCAGCCAAGTAACTGTTGATTGGCACCTCCGTGTGTGTGAATTATAAAGCCGAGCTGCTGCGAAGAAATCATTCATCAGCAAGAAAAATCAGTGATACTGCCTTGAATTTGCCCTTCAGTATTTTCATTGGACTTCTAATGAGTCGGAAAATGTGGACTTTTTGATGGCTAGTGATGGGAGACAATATATAAGATGACCTAGCATTACAAAGAACAATATTCAATAGCAAATACCAACTGTTAAGTTTGGTGGTAAAAATGTAAAGATGTGTTTTTAGCTTATGGTGATGGAACCTTATTGCTCATAAACGAACGTGTACCGGTAATATGTGCAATAGGGATATGTTGGGAAACAATGTACTGCAATAGTGGAGAAGAAAAATGTCACCAGCTGAATTTTGAAGCACGATAACGATCAAAACACATATCAGCTGCAGCAAATCGATGGCTCCATTCCAAAAAAGTAAAAGGTTTTGATGTGACCAGGTCAAAGATCGGAACTGAATAGGATAGAGCATTTATGACAGGAGGTGAAGCGGTGTTCGAAAACAGAAAAATCCCGAAATCATTCTAAAGTTTATCAAAATATCACCAAACACGGGCAGTTCATTGTGCAAGACAGAATTCTTGCCTTAATGAATTCCAAGCACCGACAGTGTTCGGCTGTTATTTCTGCCACAGGTATAGCAACTACAGTACAATCTTGATAATCCGACAGTTCGTTAGTCCGGCACGTTCGGCAATCTGCCGCCTTCCGGGAAAAGCAATCACAAATTCACCGCGAGATGTAAACAGCAAAAATTTATGGTACTACTGAATCTGAAAGAATGAATGAGAAAAAATTTTCAAAAGACCATAACTTGCCTGCTAAAGCTATGCTACTTGTGGATAACGCACTTTGACACCCTAAAGAAGAGGATCTACACTCCGAAGATGCACATTAAAGTTAAGCAAATTCAAGTCTTCTACTTGCATCCAAACACGACACCACTCTTCCAACTTATAGATCAAAGTGTAATCTAGCAGATAAAAGATAATTACAAAAAATCTCTCCTTTGTGATATAATATAAAAAAAACAAAAAAAAAAAAAAAAAAAAAAAAAAAAAAAAAAAAAAAAAAAAAAAAAAAAAAAAAAAAAAAAAAAAAAAAAAACATTAAAGTTGTAAAGCTGAAATAAAGTTAAAAGTACCACAATCCAGTGTTCGTGGAAAAGATTTGGCCAACGCGCCCTGTTTTAAAATCAAAAGTGATCATCCTGAAAAAGTTAACTTGACTTACGAATTGACTTCCCAATTGGTGCAAGAGCTTTTCGAGAAATGTAAGGCAAGTGTTACCCTGACAAACGAGGATATCACTGATTGGCTTCAAGGAACAAGCGAGGAACATTTTCAGTCACTGTCTGACGAAGAAATCCTCGACCAAATTCAATCCCCGGAAGACGAATCTGAAGATGACTTCGTGGGTTTGAATCAGCGAACCGTCTCCAACAGCGAATCTTTCAACGCTCTCAATGTTTGCACCAAATGGGCCACAGTGATTGGCCTTCCCAAATGCTCATGTCCTTGTGCTTAAAGCCTGCAATAGGGCATTTTTGATTTTTAAAAATTTTTTTACCCTTGTTTCATTCCATTATTTCTTATATAATTTGTTTTTACAAATATATTTTTGATAAAATATATAATGCCAAGAAACAAAAAACAATTAATGATTATTTTTCCTAGTAAAATTACATATATTTGTATATAGTTTTTATTTATTTCTGTAATATGTAAGCATTTTCAATATATCTAAATACATTCTTTCATTTTTTTCTATTACTCTCGATAATCCGTAATTCTTTGATAATCCGACGGTTGCTTGGTCCCATATGTGTCGGAGTATCAAGATTGTACTGTATATATGTTAATAATAATTTGCAAAATATTGCAAAACTGTAGGAAAATCTCCTAAAACTATTAAAAGTAAAGAAATGGGTTTTCTATCATTAGCAAATATTACTGGTTTTTGTTAATTTTCTTCAAATTAGGATAAAAATTTTTAGTGGCCGAAAACTTATGAACACCACTTTGGCTTAACAGTTTGAACTTGCAGGTGGTAAATTTCACAAAAATTAAACTAAATGCTGAACATGGAGATGAATATGTAGAGATATTTTCTCCGATACATCCTTGTATTAATACAATAAACGCCAGCTTAGCGTTAATAACTACAGACATATTACTCTGTAGAATATATTCTCGAAAAATTCATACTAATCAGATTACAAAAGCACTTATCTCTCCATAACATTATTCCCGAAGAGTTAATGAATAATGTTAATAAATGAAACCACGATTCCTTGGGCACTCATTCAATTATTTAGGCTGAGTATTAGACAAAACATTAACTTTCTCCAAACATATATGTAATACAACTATATAAATAATTAGCAATATGAACCCATATAACAACAGACGTCCTCAATTATCTGCAAAAAAACAATTGATCTTGTACAAAACAGCTATACGCCCAATATCAATATATTCCGGTCCTGTCTAGAGCTATCCCTTGAACTCAGTATGAAAATAATAACCCACTACCCAATGTACACCAAAATCCTAAATAAAAATTTCATTTTAGATCGGATAACAATCTGACCTAAACTAACCTTCAATGAAACTGTACACTCACTTACAGACACAAAAAACTTTTCTCTTACATCAATTTCTGTGAACCTCATCATACAGAAAATATGAAATATTAAACAAGACATCACTGAAAAGATACACCCATAAACGTACTATGCATATATCAATTGATATAACCTGAAGTATATTTTGATTTTAAAAAAAAATAAAAAAATTAACTTGTCCATGGTTGGTAAACAAAGTAACACATTTACCTTTTCAAATGACATTGCTATGGTGCATTACTAAGTACATGTGATGGTTAGTGATAATACAGTCTAACATGAAATACAATGTGCTTTCCAATGTTTCTCTGCATTTATACCAGTTTTGTTGATTAGGTTTGTAAAAAGTTGAAAAAGAATGGGAAACCACATGGACGAAAGATTCTCTCGAAAAACATTATTAGAGCTAGGATATGTATCATAAAAATACATTTGTACTCTTATTAAGAATACAAATGACTTACCCATCCAGTATACATAGTGTGTCATCAATAAGAACAAATATGAGTTTGCTGAATTAATGCTGACTGTTCAGTGATTATATTAGTTTCTTAAAAAATAAAATCTAATAAGTGCAGCAATGGATTTATGAAAATAAGTTTTACAATAAATCAGTGAATCAAGTGAGAATCAAGAAAAAAATATATGGAATTAAATCACTAAACAAACAGCCTTTTTCTGGTCAAATTATTTCATCGTTCCCGCGATTTCCTTCTTCAATCTTCTCGAAAACTCCTAGTTTCCTCATTCATTTTTCCTTAGTTAGATTATTGCCGCCCACCATACAACAATATGGGGGCCTCTCTGTGGGTCTCCGAGAGGCCCCCGAATATGAACAGTTTTGTTTTCAGAACCCAGAGACGATTCCTTATTTCGCAACTCTACACTGCCTTAGAGTGGCTATATCCATCTTCCCTTCGACTATAAACACCTTTATGCAGACGAATCTCAAATATATTTATCCTAACATTTAAAAGTTAAATGCAGAAAAAACTCAAGCTGTTATAATTGGTTCAAATCCCATTTCTCAGATCCATTGCCAATTTTCCTACCCAAAACCGGAATAATCAACCTATCACCTTCTGTTCCTCCACGAAAAACTTAGGAATCATTATTGACTAAAACCTTTCCTGGAAGCCTCAAATCGCCCAAAAATAAATAGGAATCCTTAAATAATTTCATCGTTCCCGCGATTTCCTTCCTCAAACCTCTCGAAAACTCCTAGTTTCCTCATTCAGTTTTCCTCAGCTTGATTATTGTTGTGTGGTTGGGGGCCTCTCTATGGGTCTCCGAGACAGATTACACCGAATTATGAACAGTTTTATCAGATTTGTTTTCGGAACCCAGAGACGATTCCTTGTTTCGCACCTCTACACTGCCTTAGAGTGGCTATATCTCCCATAGTTCCCATAGACCAATTTTCACCCCAAACCTTCTGTTCCTCCACCAAAAATTTAGGAATCATTATTGACCTAAACCTTTCCTGGAAGCCTCAAATAGCCCAAGTAGCCCGAAAATCAATATTAATTTCCTGGGAACTTTCCTGTACCATGTAAGTCATTAATAACTATTGCCCACCCTACTTCTACAACCTATTGAAATTCAAGGCTTCTTAGGTCTGTTAAAAATTTAAAAACAACGGGCAATGATATGGACGAAAGATCCTATCGAAAAATATTATTAGAGCTTGGATATTTATTATAAAAATACTATTATTAGCTATACAAATGAGTTACCCATCATAGTGTGTCGTCAATAAGAACAGATATGAATTTGCTGAATAAATGCTGACTGTTCAGTGATATAAGTTTATTAAAAAATGAAATTGTTCATCTAATAAATAAATGCAGCAGTGGATTTATGAAAATAATTTTTACAATAAATTAGTGTATCAAGTGAGAATCAAGCAACATTATATGGAATTAAATCACGAAACAAACAGCAAGTTTTCACACGTATAATCAATCACTTTTGAGTAAAACGATTTCAAATAAA
Organism: Euschistus heros; assembly: GCA_003667255.2. NCBI lineage: Eukaryota > Metazoa > Arthropoda > Insecta > Hemiptera > Pentatomidae > Euschistus > Euschistus heros. The sequence goes on along the minus strand of RCWM02000170.1, from coordinate 405,352 downwards.
CAGATATATTTTAAGAATTCAATTTTATTAAGATGTGTAAAACTTATTAATGTGTTTACCGAAAATAATGCAGGGAAGTTCAGCTTGAAAATGTTTCTTTTGCCGCAGAGCGAGAAAAATCCATGAAAAAAGCATAGAGCCTGTATAACAAAGGATGCATTTGCCATGAAGGTTCCTCAATTTCTTGAAGGAGGCATAGACAACGAAAGTGGCCAGAAGAAAGGGTATAGACACAAAAAGCCCGGTGGAGTACAGTTGTAGAGTTGCTTCTAAGACTTCCTCTTCGTTGGGTGGGTCGCAGAGATGTGGAAAAGTAGAGTTGAGAGAGTTTTCTTCTAAGCAGAATTCTCTAGTAGTGACCAGATCATCTCCTTCTTCATAAATCAAGGTACCATTGTAGTGGATAATGTGATTGTCCCTATGATCAAGGTGGTACATATTACATTCGAGTCGGTCAAAGATGACCAGCGTACCGTTGGGTACTTCTATCCCCTTTCCACCAGAAATGCATCCCTTAATTCCGAACTTCTGGCCTTCCGGGCAACATTTCCTGACACATTTTTCGCCAGGGGGGCAGGAGAGAAGAACCTTTTGGCCTACGCAGTGCGAAGATGTCGCAGCCAACAACAGGAGCAGACGATACATGACTTAAGGCCGAGAGAACACTGGCCATTAGTGTTCAACACTCCCCACCATCAGCCCTCCTTGCTCATCTGCCAATCCCCGCAGGCCCTGCTTTCGTCGCTTCCTCAGTCACTCTTTCTCTTCCTTAACGAAGCTAGTTAATTAAATGATTGACTTAATCAGAGATTGTTTATATTTCAATAGTGATTAAACTCAATAGATAAAATAAATTATATTTTAAATACCATCTTATAAAAAATATTGGTAACTATAATAAAAATAGTAAAAAACGGTATGTACATAAAAGAATCAGACATTTATTAATGTAGTATACCAATCTATTATATTTATGGTTATTATAAAATAAGTTAAAATTAGTTTCAACATGGATTTCATCAAGTAGAGGAGTTATTTTTTGAAAGAAACTCCTATGTTTAATCAGATTTATCCAATATTTACAGGTTTTATGTCTTTTTCCTTGCTTGTTTTGCAACAGTTGGTTTTGATACCCTTACAAAGTGTCTCGTCCTGCTCATACATTCAAAAGTAAATAATAACTATTTATTTTGTCTAATACATAATTCAATATTTATTTAGAACAACTTGACAATGTAAATTTTACTTTTTCTTTAGGTTTATAATATAACTTGACAAAGTTGCACTAGGAAGTAAGGTCAAGATGGCATATAATTTTGTGTTTGTTTTTAGATAAATATCTATGTTGCTAAAATGTAAAGCGAGTATTGCTAAAATTTTGAGGGCAAACTCACCAAATTCTTCGGAAGCGAGGAGTTTGAAATATCCCACCTCCGCACAAACAACACAGGAAGATCATTTTACTTCCCAAACGTGGCTGATGAAGCTTTATTAAATGTGGTAGACGTCATTTATATAATTGATACGCCCTATATTAAACTCCGAGGCAAATATAGATTTATAGATGAAAATATCAGATGTTTTTGTGGTTTTTAAATTTCATTAGGTATTTCAAGTTTCCTTTTAATGAACTTTATTATTACGATGTTTCATTCAATATACTGTAAAATATAAATATATTTCATTTTCTGATTACGACGATGTATGAAACCCTGATGAAGACTTGCAATTGCAAGTCGAAACGTCGGCATTATAAATTGATATTATTTTTAATTGCTGTGTATCCCCAACAATCTACATCTCTAAATAATTCTCAGTCAACTAATACCTTATCAATATGTCATTTTGTCGTTAGAATGTTTTCATATTAGCTCATACAATCCTTTTCTCTGTCGCTCTATTTTTTAAGTGTTTTTTACATACTTGGCAAAGTTGCTCTATTGTAGTGTAACTTTGCCAATGCTATTTTTCTATATTTTTAAATTTAATTTAATGATTAAATTGTAATTATTACATATATTTTAAATCAAAAGATCTAGACACATAATTATGATGGGTTTGAAACAGATTTGAATGCTATTTGTTGAGCTAAAAGTTGTAAGGAAAAATTCAACATGGCAAAGTTGCCCCAGTTTACTGTATAACATAAGTTAAAATTAGTTTCAACATGGATTTAGAGTTTGTGTTGAAATAAAGGAGAATAACCTCTCCTCTCGAACAGTAGCTACACATCGAAACAAATCGGAGCAAGTGCAGAATCAATAAAACGATATTCTGGGCGCCTGAAGGTGCTGGAAAGCCTCTTCGATACAAGTACCAATTATGTGTATTGGTAAAGGTAAATATTATGCTTTTTAAATGAATGGGATTATTAAATTGACATTGTTAAATTATTATAACCTATCTACTATACCAATACATAATCGTAGACCAAATACTTTTTTTTTTAACAGTTATATTTACAACTAAAAATAAATTTCCAGTAATCGATTTAGGACGTTGACGTCCTACAGAAAGATAGGTTAATGTTACAGGTTTTTAATAACTGCCAAACTAATCTGAAATGTGAAATCCAAATTAAAAAACAAAACAATATTTTTGCACCTAACGAGATTAGAATGCTTTTACAATGAGCTAAAACCAGGAGCATGTTATTTTTTTTTGTAAATCGATATAAACAGCAGGTTATGTCAATTGATACATGTTTAGTACTATTGCCAGTGTATCTTTTCACTGATGTTCTTGTCGTAATCTCCTATTTTCTGTATGATGGGGTTCTCGGAAATTGGTGTAAGAGCAACAATTTTCTGTGTCTGTAAGTGAGCGTATTGTTTTATTGAATGTTGGTTTGGGTCAGATCAAATAATGATATTATTGGCCATTTTGGTGTACATTAGGTGGTTGGTTATTATTTTCTTACAGAGTTCAAGGGATAGCTCCAGCCAGGACCGGAATATGTTGATATCTGTTTTGTACAAGATCAATTGTTTTCTTGCTTGTAGTTGAGGACGTATATTGTAATATAAGTTCATATTTCTGATTATTTTTATAGCTCTATTACATTTGTTATGAATATGTTTGGAGAAAGTTAATGTTTTGTAAAATTCTAAGCCTAAATAATTGAATGAGTGCCCAAGGAATCTTGGTTTCATTTATTAACATTATTCATTAACTGTTCGTCGGGGAATAATGTTATGGATAGATAAGTGCTTTTGCAATCTGGCTAGTGTGAGTTTTCAAACTATTTCCGAGAATATAATCAATAGACTAATATGTCTGTAGTTACTATTTAATGATGGATCGTTATTAGGTTTAGGAATTGAAACAAATTTGGCTGATTTTCAGAAATGGATATAGATAATGTGCATATGTAGAAGTAAACATATATTATAGGAGCCACCGAATATAAACCATTAATAAACAGAAAATCTAATAAATATAATAACAAAGCTGAAGGAAAATTATAGAACACGCGTTAACTCTCGTTATTGTATTAATATTGGGGTTTATCGGAGAAAATTTCCCTACATATTCATCTCCATATTATTGCATGTTCATTACATATTTTAATTTTTGTGAAAATTTTCATCTGCAAGTTCAAACTGTTCTTACGTTTCCAGCCAATACAAAATGTCACCCTAACTTCCGTTTCATGTTTTTTTTTATTAAAATTTCTGTTTACCTTATTTTAATTAGTAATCTTAATATATATATAAATTACGTGTCGCTGTCTTGGGGCAGGCTGACTCCTAAACTACTGAACCGATTTTAATCAAATTTGCACACCGTGTGCAGTTTGATCCAACAAAAAAGATAGGATACCTTATATCTTAATTTATAGTCGCAATATTATTTGTATATTATCTGTAAGTCACAATTATCTGTTAGCTCCATACGATTCTAACATATGGCGGTATAAGGTTATACTATTATATAAAACGACAAGCCATTTTTCGTTTGTGATTACTAACCGCCAAAAACTACTGAACCAATCTCTACCAAATTTTGACTACATCATCTTTATAGGATGGTTTAGCAATAGGAAAATGTAATGATTTTCAACTAATTCTTTATTGAAAAATGAATAATAAGTGAATAACAGTTAAGTTCGAAAATGACGGCAATTGCCATCTACATGAAAGGTTAAAAGGTAAAGTGTTACATAGAGCTTGACATTGATAATACGAGTGGAATTTACTTATTTTCAATTAAATTGTTATAAAAGCAGCTATATGGAGTGAAATATATCAAATTTTAACATCATTTTCATAGTTCTAGGTTTAGTAACAGTAAAAATTTAAATGTACAATGTTGAGTGTTATTAACGGTCTTTGCCACACTATCACATACTTTTATGGTTAGAAATTAAATCCAACCATATCAAATCAATAACATTATTTCTGTCGAATGAAAATTATTACAAATCAAAATGCTGATCCTCAGCTGTTTAATAATGTGTGTAAAAATATGAATTTTGAACCTTTAGTTGTGAGCACTGATAATGCAGTTTCTTATGCTGCAGTTTCTTTATAGTCTCTGTCCATCTGGATTACCAACCCATATATTGTTGTCATATATTATCCAATTGAAAATTGGATGTCTAATTATGCTTTATGTTATCTTCAAACACCTAATCAATCTAAATTTAACTAAGTTAATAATGACTGCTATGCGTGAAAATATCATCAAAAATATAATTTTCAATTGTTCACTTTAATACAAGATTTTTATCGATAAAATCAATTATTAGTTAAAATTATCTAAAATCTTTACTTATGAGAGAAGGGGAAGCCTCGACGGGGGATGATGAAGTTATATATAAAAGGACAAGCCATTTTCGTTCGTGATCACTAACAGCGAAAACTATAGAACTATTCTGTACCAAATATAACTATATCATCTTCATAGTTCAAGGAAAGTTTAGCAATAATAAAATTTACATATTTTCTGTTAAATTACTGTTTAAAAAGCGATAAATATGTGTGTGCAGTAAAGCGAGCGCCATTCAAGAGAGGTTACAATAATCTGGTGTTAAATATAGCTATTAAATATAGATAAGGTGTTAAATATAGAACCAAATTTTAACTACATCATCTTCATTGTTCTTGAAAGATTTTCAATTTGAAAGTTTACTATAATAAGAATTTATACTAATGTATAAAAGGACAAGCCATTTTACGTTTGTGATCACTAACCACGAATACTGCTGAACCAATCTGTACTAAATATTAACTACATCGTCTTCATTGTTCCAAGAAGGTTTAGCAATATTAAAATCTACTGATTTTTAATTTGTTTTTTATTAAAAAAAGAAAATGTGTGGACAACAGTGTAGTTTGAAAATTGAACGATACGTGGCGAGTGCCATTCTACGCGAGAGGTTAGAAAAGAGCTTGAAATCGATGATAAAATTTACTTATTAAACTATAAACAAAATTATTTAAAAAAATTTAAATATGGTGTGCGATATGTGGTTCCCAGTGAAGCTTGAAAATCGACCGATTGTGTATTGTGCCATTCCACAATAGTTAACAATGGTAAACTGAACCTATCTGTACCGACATCTAAATAAATAATTTTTATAATTTTAGGAAGGTTTTGCAATGGTAAAATTTACAATAACTAAAATTTAAATGTACAATTTTGAGAGGCAGGACCGAGGTTTGCCAACTGTCATATACTTCTATAGTTCGAAATCAACATACAACCAGATGAAATCAATAAAGTTATTTCTGCCGAATACAAATTATTACTAAATGAAAATGTCGATCCTTTGCTTTTTTATATTGTGTGTAAAAATATGATCCACGGGCCTTCTGTCGTAAGCTCTGATAATGCAGTTTATTTTCCGCAAGAGTTTCTTAATAGTCTTTAGCCATCTTGATTACCAATTCATACATTAAAATTAAAATTTTTATGCCTAATGGTGTTTTTACGTAATCTTCAACCATCTAATCAGTGCAATTATAACTAGATTAATAATTACTGCTATGCGTGAAAAAATCATTGAAGAAATAATGCTGAACCACAAGCTAAAATACAAGAATCTTATCGATAAACAAATAAAACATTAAATTTTAGTTGAAATTATCTTTACTTATGGAGGGCGGGCGAAGCCGCGACGGGGATGCTAGTGATTTTATAAAAAATTTACTGCGAAAAAAAAAATTATTAATTTTAAGGAATTTAGCAAAAACCAATAATATATGCTGATGATTTTTAACTTTTAATAGATTAAGGAAATTTTCCCACATCTTTTTTTGCAAATCATTATTAATATATGATTGCCATCCATACCTATGGCAGAAATAACAGCCGAACACTGTCGGCTTATTAGGATTCATTAAGGCCAGAATGCTGTCCTGTGAAATGAACTGCCCGTGTTTGGTGATATTTTGATAAACTACAGAATGATTTCGGAACAATTAGGAAATTGTTTAAAATCTTGTTAAGGAATTGTTTCACAGGTTTTTAATTTTGATTTCACATTTCAGATTAGTTTGGCAGTTATTAAAAACCTGTAACATTAACCTATCTTTCTGTAGGACATCAACGTCCTAAATCGATTACTGGAAATTTATTTTTAGTTGTAAATATAACTGTTAAAAAAAAATACGATTATGAAGTATGTGGTCTACGATTATGTATTGGTATAGTAGATAGGTTATAATAATTTAACAATGTCAATTTAATAATCCCATTCATTTAAAAAGCATAATATTTACCTTTACCAATACACATAATTGGTACTTGTATCGAAGAGGCTTTCCAGCACCACGCGCCCAGAATATCGTTTTATTGATTCTGCACTTGCTCCGATTTGTTTCGATGTGTCTACTCTAAATCCATCTACACAAACTCTAAATCCATGTTGAAACTAATTTTAACTTATATTTTACAGTAAACTGGGGCAACTTTGCCATGTTTAATTTTTCCTTACAACTTTTAGCTCAACAAATAGCATTCAAATCGGTTTCAAACCCATTAAAATTATGAGTCTAGATCTTTTGATTTAAAATATATGTAATAATTACAATTTAATTATTAAATTAAATTTAAAAATGTAGAAAAATAGCATTGGCAAAGTTACCCTACAATAGAGCAACTTTGCCAAGTATGTAAAAAACACTTAAAAAATAGAGACAGCAGAGAAAAGGATTGTTTGAGCTAATATGAAAACATTCTAACGACAAAATGGCATATTGATAAGGTATTAGTTGACTGAGAAGTATTTAGAGATGTAGATTGTTGGGGATACACAGCAATTAAAAATAATATTAATTTATAATGCCGACGTTTCGACTTGCAATTGCAAGCCTTCATCAGGGTTTCAGGCATCGTGGTAATAAGAAAATGAAATATATTTAGATTTTACCGTATATAGAATGAAACATGGTAATAACAAAGTTTCGTTCATTAAAACGATCCACAAAAACTTCTGATATTTTCATCTATAAATCTATATTTGCCTTGGAGTTTAATATAGGGCGGATCAATTATATAAATGACGTCTCCTACATTTAATAAAGCTTTATCAGCCACGTTTGGGAAGTAAAAGATCTTCCTGTGTTGTTTGTGCGGTGGTGGGATATTCCAAACTCCTCGCTTCCGAAGAATTTGGTGAGTTTGCCCTCGAAATTTTAGCAATACTCGCTTTACATTTTAGCAATATAGATATTTATCTGAAAACAAACACAAAATTATAGACCATCTTGACCTTACTTCCTAGTGCAACTTTGTCAAGTTATATTATAAACCTAAAGAAAAAGTAAAATTTACATTGTCAAGTTTTTCTAAATAAATATTGAATTATGTATTAGACAAAATAAATAGTTATTATTTACTTTTGAATGTATGAGCAGGACGAGACACTTTGTAAGGGTATCAAAACCAACTGTTGCAAAACTAGCAATGATAAACACAGATAAAACCTGTAAACATTGGATAAATCTGATTAAACATAGGAGTTTCTTTCAAAAAATAACTCTTATATGTGATGAAAGCACTAGCGCTTTTATATAATGGGTCAGAAACTACACGAAAAGCCTCATTTTTTTCAAATACTGGCAAAGTTGTCGTAGTTTACGGTGCCTCCGCATATTAAAGTGAAAAGAAAATAATTAAACGTCCATATTTGTACAAACCACTAAATTCATGTTAATACTTATGTTGTTAACTTCTGTTTTACCTTTTTACATTTAAGAAGACGAATATAGAACTGTAAAAAACACAATCCCAGTTCAAACTGAAGAAATAAATGTTTACATGTGAGGTGAGGTGATTGGAAAGAGCTATCGATAAATGTGAACCCATAAATGATACCTAAAAATTAAATATGGACTGTTTTTTGTCATCATTTCAAAGAAACCATTCCACGACCTTCTGTACCAAGAGCGCGCAGAGACCTTCCCCAACTCGATCGGTCGTCGAGTCCCTTAGGTTATACATAGTTAAACATTCATTAAAAAATGACTAAATTTCGCAGTAGTGGATTCTAACAATTGTATAATCCCTAAATTGATATTTGTGTATTTGTGTACATGTGATGGTTAGTGACAATACAATCTAACAAGGAATACGATTCGCTTTCGTATGTTTTTCTGCTTTTATACCAGTTTTATTGATTAAGTTTGTAAAAGTAGTTGAAAAACAATGGGAAATGACATGGATGAAACATTCTCTTGAAAAGTATTATTAGAGCTAGGATGTTTATCATAAAACTACTATTATTAACAATACAAACGAGTTACTAACCCAGTATACATAATGTGCCATCATTATGCCATAAGAACAGATATGAATTTGCTGAATAAATGTTGACTGTTCAGTTATATTTCTTTGTTAAAAAGCGAAGTTTTTCATCTAATGAATTTATGTAATAGTTTTTTACAGTAAAGTAGTGAATTAGGTGAGAATCAAGAAAAATTATGTGGAATTAAATCACCAAATAAACAGCAAGTGATCACACGTATAATCAATCACTTTTGAGAAAAAAGATCTCAAATAAAGAGATATAATTTTAGGAATTCAATTTTATTGAGGTGTGTAAAACTTTTTAATCTGCTTACCGACAATCATGCAGGGAAGTTCTTCTTGTAAGTAGCCGTTTTGCAGCAAAGCGAGAAAAATATATGATAAAAGCATAGAGCCCGTATGATAAATGATGCATTTGCCATGAAGGTTCCTCAACCTCTTGAAGGAAGCATAGACAACAACAGTGGCCAGAAGAAAGGGTATAGACACACAAAGCCCTATGGAGTACACTTGAAGAGTTGCTTCTAAGACTTCTTCTTCGTTGGGTGGAAAGCAGACATGTGCATAAGTGGAGTTGAGTTCATTTTCTTCTAAGCAGAATTCTCTAGTAGTGACCTGACTATCTCCTTCTGTAATAATCAAGTTACCATCGTATTGGATAATGAACTCGTCCAGGCTTGGATCTAGGTAGTACATTGTACATTGGGGTCGGTCATAGACGACCAATGTACCGTTGGGTACTTCTATCCCCTCTCCCCCAGAAACACATCCTCCTTTTCCGAACTTCTCTCCTTCCGGACAGCATTTTCTGACACATTTTTCGCCGGAGGGGCAGGAGAGAAGAACGTTTTGACCTTCGCTGTGCGGCAAAGAGGTCGCAGCCAACAACAGGAGCAGACGATACATGTTCTAAGGCCGAGAGAACACTGGCTCCCCTCCATCAGCCCTCTCTTGCTTATCTGCCACTCCCCGCGGGCACTGCTTTCGTCGCGTCCTCACTCAGTCATTCTTATCCACAACGAAGCTAACTGAATGAATGACTTAATCAGAGATTGTTTATGTTTAAACAGTAATTAAATTTTATAGATAAAATAAACCAACCAATTTTCTCCTTATTCGTCAGTAGTCATTTGAATAACCTACAATCTACTCTGAATCAGATATTAATCTCTAGAGTAAAGAGGTTGTATTATTTATTATTCGTTAAATTGGTACCATATTTCTCGACCGGGAGCATCAAAAATCAAAACGAAGATTCTTCTCCAGTCATAAACTTTTTTCATATCGTTGAAAGTAACACCTTTAATTCCATTTAAGACCCCTTCAGACTTAAGACCCAAATATCATCTTGTAATAGATGGGTATAAATTACTACTACTACACAATCTCGCGATTTTATCTTTTCGGAACTGCCTATGGTTAGATCATTGTTTGACAATTCCTGGATTGTGAATTTATAAATATTTCTCGATTTAAAAATAAAGAAATGTTTATATCAGTAACGTATAATTTTTTAAGGCAATATTTTCATTAAATATTATAGGAATTTTTCATGTTTTATATTTCAGTATCGACTAAATCTTGTTATTGTGAAGGCCTAATGAATGTTTTAATAGGATCATAATCTACCATGTATACTCTGACTAATAAAGACTCCTGCCAGAGCCAGTTTGTTTGGTTTTTTCCAAACCCCGGATGACCACCCAAAGTAGAGTTAGAGTTTCAACATTTATTTTCTGATCCCGTAACAAAATGTATACTTACTGATCCACCGAAGTGGACACAGAACCCACGCGATTTAGAACCGGCTGGCTAATGTACCCGTACAGTTATCCCTCTTCCTACAATTTACTCGACCATCAAGGCCTGTGTAGCCCATAGTTGCATGGAAAAAGTTACATATACAGTAAAATTTATAAACAGGTTTATTATACAAAATAATTAAATACTCGTATTCCTGTGTACATGACAAAAGGTGATTAGTCAAATTTGACAAAACGTGTTACTTGGTATGTAATTTATTAGCATTGTTTTAAGATGAAAAAGGCTCATATGTCTGCAGGAAAGGCAAATATACTACAAATAACTAGAATAGTATGATGTATCGGTTTTGAGGTTTGTAAATGGCAAAGCAAAATACTTTTACTTTATTTTATTAAAAATTAAATATTATTAAAAATTAAATACAACTGCTATTATCGTTTTAGTTCACATAAATGCCAATAGATTAGGCGTATTAGCATAAATCACACACTAAAAGATGGGTCAAATCAAGAGAATGAATTTCCGAAATTTCTATAAGGTGTTAACTCAATTATGTGAGGAATAGAAATAAAAACAATAGAATTATAAAATAAAAATAAAATAGAAACAATTTTATAAAGAAAACTCATTTTAATAAAAATGGGTTAACAACTTTCAGTAATGGTTTCAATTGCTTCGGCATATTCTAATAGAGAGCTTTAATTTAAGTACTAGCGATGTGTATATATTGCAATTGCATATTAAAATATTCAGACGATATTAAAAATCATTAAGTTGCTAAGAAAAAAAAAACTTGTTTCTTGTCAAGAGCTAAGTGGTCACGGGCTCTGGTTTACGATATCCAGAGTTTGACAAAAATGTAGCTGTAGCTAAAAATCCACTTTTCATCTGTTTGCTAACAGATGTTTTTATTAGCTAAATTAGCTATTAGCTATTTCAGGCTACTACGGTTTTTTCATTATGAAGTATTAGCTATTGTTGTAGCTAATAAAGAACTTGCTTCATTTATTGTCACATCCAGTGTTGGGCATCAGATAACTAATTTTTAGATAGCTAAAGGTCGAACTAAATAGCTAATTAGTTGTGAATTTAGCTAAGAGAAAAAGAACAATTAATTATTTTTAAGCTATAGGAAATAACTGTCATGGTACATTAAACTAATTAACTTTAGCTTTTGCTGTTGAAAATTGTTAACAGCCAATATTTTCTTATTTGTGTGTTTTGGACTTTGGAGTTGGAGCTATGGGTAAATATTTCATTTTATATTATATTATTGAATTGCTTCGAGCCCCACAGGGCTAACAATTGTGGTTAAAATAACGGACAATGATAGATCTAAAATGACGGAGAATTATGTCTTTGCACATTTGCTTGAAACGGTGCCCTTCATAAAGCTAATGAAATTTATGAGTAACCTGGGGAAAAACTTCCATAATTGGTCATCATACATAGAAATGTACGAATGCCATCGACATATCATTGAGGGTTTTTTTTCTGATTGCATTCTTCGAAACATGTCCAAGATAATCAGACTCATTGTCAGTGGTGAAAAACGAAAACTTATTTTTATTAAGGTGCAAGTCATACTCAGAAAGCCTCCTGAGGAATAGCCGAAGGTTCTGTTTACATTCCTCCAAGGTATTTATATATTATCATAATAAAGAATAAATTTGGGTAGACCAGCTAGAATTTTAGAAATTGTTCGATTGGACTCCGATGGAGCAGTTTTAATCCCAAAACTCAAACGATTCATTTTGAATGTCTCTCTCTCTATAGGTAGAAATGATCTGGAATGATGCTGCTTTATTCATCGCCAAGGAGATGCTAATATTCCTTCAACAAATCAAGTTTGCAAAGGTAAATAGAATTATGGAGGCTGCATAACACATCTTCAATACGTTGAATAGGAAAATTGGCAGGAACCAGACGCTCATTTACACCACATTTATAGTCAACACTCCTCCACATGACACTCCGTAGTTACAGTCAGACTCCATCAGTTTTGGTCAAACGACAAGAGGAGATTCCCAGTAACTTGTAGCTACTGGTGTAATAAATAAGTCCTGACTTTTCAAGCGAATCAAGCTCCCGTTCTACCCGAGATTTAGACAACAATATACAAGATTGTAGTAACTCTGTTTATTCCTACTTTTTGTTTACTTTTGCTTATAATAGTGAGTCTCCAATTGTATTCTAAAGTTTGGTGTAACATAAAAGTATAAATAATTACTTAATTTCAACTAAATGCATTAATTAGTTCATTAACAAGATTTTAAACAATTTCTTAATTTTTTTTTTAAATATTACTAATAATTAGTATACCTTGATTTATTTCTTGTATGTAAAAAAGTTTATCTTCAAAGCACATAACCAGACCATGCAGGTAATCATTTTTTTTTTTTTTTAATTGAATTTAAACTTTGTTTTCATAAAAATATTGGTCTCTATTTTTCTTAAAATATTTTATATAGTTACAACAATCATTTTTATTAAAACATGGTTCAACCTAAATTACTTGTTTCCCCAATTAAGGGTACTCACATTGCATAAGCTGGGTGTGCCCCAGGAGGGTCTCCCGACCTCGAAGTCGAGCCAAATAATATAATTATAATACATAATAAAATAATTATATACATATATATATATATCTATATATATATATATATATATATATATATATATATATATATATATATATATATATGTATATATATATGTGTGTGTGTGTGTTTAGTAAGGTTCTTGAGGTTCAGTTAATAAATAAAAAACGTTTCGAGACTATATTGTTCTCATAATCATTCCCTACAGTTAAAAAACAGGTTACAATAAAATTATATTAGTTATACAAGTTATTTCAAAACATAAAGTTAGCTACAGTACAAGTATATGACAACATGTGTTAGAATAATAAAAATATATATAATTACAGAATATAGAGGAGTATGAAGCTACTTACAATGTTACTAGAGGATATGAATAGACTAACAATTCTAGTACACAACTAACCTAGGGGAATTTTGAACAGACAGTAACAAAGGTTGTGGGCAAAACCCTATTTCTTAAAAATTAAGTTAAAAGGACTGGGTGTTATTCGCAAAGATGCAGGTACAAAAATATTTCAGTGTAATATACTAATAAATAGATGAATGATTTATATGTTGTATATAAATGTAAATGTATATTATTGGTCTGAATGTATTAAGTTGGTATAACAGGTGTTAACATTTTGAACGTCTGATTTTTTGTTTATTGCGCGATTTTTTAATTTTTCTGTGGCTATTATTTGTTTAATATTTCATTTAAAATTATTTTGTTCATGGTGAATAATTTGGGGGAAATCAAATTTAAAAGAACGTTTTGTTTGCCTGTAATGTGTGGTGAGAGCTGTTTGGTCAGGTTTGTTCGGGTTTTTATTTATAGACGTGCAACTGTATTTATGTTGATACACTCGTCGTTTAAGATATTGTTCCAATTTATCAAAATAAGACTTGCCACAACTATCTTCACACGGAATTTCATAAGCAATATTAGACTGTAACTCTAACTTATCGGTATCTTTGGTTTTGGTGAATCATTTATTAAAGGTGGAGGTATTTTCGAATGTGACAGTGTAGTCAGTTTTATGGTTCTTTGTGAGTGTTTTCCTGAGCCTTTCTGATAGTGTTTGTATATATGGGATGGTGTAATATCTTTTATTATTATTTTCTTGTTGTTTCTGTTGAGTATTTGTTTGTTTTAGTAAGTTACAAATGAGTCTATGTGAGTATTCATTTGTTTAAAGAAGGTCTACTACTTTATTTTCCGCGATTTGTTAAAATTTTTCTGTAGATAACTTTATTGCACGATTTATTAAATTTTTTGCGGTTTTGATTTTAAAACTTTTGGGGCATTGACTAGTATAATGTAAATATCTTCCAGAATGTATTGGTTTTTTCCACCATTCTGTATCTATTATTTTATTAGGGTTTCGAATTAAAAGTAAGTCTAAAAACGGTATTTTATTATCGTATTCAAATTCCATAGTAAAATTTAGTCAATTTGAAAATTTATTAAACTCGGCTAAAATTATTTCATGTTTATTGTCTTCTGTAGGTATAGCAGTAAGGAGATCATCGGCATATTTGAATACAAATGGAATGTTGAATTAATTTTATTGATTAAATGATTTAAGTCGTCCAGGCTATGATTCTGTCCAGGTCTTCCTGAACTTTAGCAAAAGCAGTGGATACCTCTGAAGGGGGGAGGGAGAGATAGACTTGGGAATCATCTGCATAGAGGTGATAGGAACACTGATAAATTGAAAATCATTAATGTAGGAATTGAAAAGGACAGAAGAAATACTGGATCTCTGAGCAATACCTGAGGTAAGAGTGAGGGAAGAAGATAGGGGTTGGTTTGGTATTTTAACTGCTGGAGGAACGGTGAGAGAGGAAAGGCTGAAACCAGCGGATGGAAGTGTAGGAAAAGTTTAATGATTTTAATTTGGAGAATAGGATAGAGTGATCAAGGGAATCGAAGGCTTTAGAAAAGTCAATGAGTAATAGGACGGTTAATTTTTTATCATATATTGCGGACGAAAACCAGATTGAAGGGGGTCGAGGAGGTTGGATTCTTCAAGGAATTTGGAAATTTGAGATTGAAATAATCTTTCCAAGGGTTTAGCAAGATTAAACAAGATAGAGATAGGGCGATAGTCGTTTGAGAATGTGGGATACAATGTTTTATTTATAGGATGAATTAAGGCTCTTTTCCATGAGGTGGGAAAAACTAAATTTCGGAGGGAAAAATTATAAATTAATAGGAGGACTGGTATGATTTCGGGTATACATAGTTTTATCAGCTTAGTAGGAATATCATTTGCGCCCGTAGAATTGGAATGGGATTTCATTATGGAGGAGATAACTTCAGAGGGGGAGATATCGGAAAAATAAAAATTAGAATCATTGAATGTAGGAGCTGGGGTTAAATAGGAGCAAGGATGAAGAGAATCAGAAGAAAAGGTGGGAACAAAAAATGAATTTAATTCATCGGGAAATACAGGATAGGTAGGATGTGCCATTTCGATTTGGGATCAGGAGCAGAGGAGAGGGCTTCATGGTTATAATTGGATTTTAATTGTGTTGAGTTACGAAGCATCCTGAACCTTTGGTAGTCTTCGGCTGCTTCTCGGTTTCTTTGGAGCTGCTTTAGTTGTAAATTTCAGCCCAGTTCTGTGCTTCAGGTAGACTTCTTGCCAAGTATCGGAGGAGGAAGCATGGTGGGTAGGAGAGAATGGGACGACGAAGAGATGTAGAGAAAAAAAGAGGTTTTCTAGGAACGATTTATCATGTGAATCAGAAAGGAAATTAGAATTCCGGTCCCCGGAAAAAATTACATTAGCATAAAATGGAACGTAGTTATTCAGGGAAGTTTCAAAAGATGACACAAAAGGAACATGGGGTGGGCTGTTTACCATCACATACAGGAGAAGAGTTTTATATATGATATACATATATCACCTTTTATACATATTATTATCTTCGTTTGAAATTAAGATAGCCAGACTCTAATAAAACCTTATAATACATGTTTGTTATTCTTAGGGGGCAATATGTCCCAGAATAAAGATTATTTTTTCATTAATTTCATTTCGATGTCAATTTAATAATCCTATTAACTGAATAAAGTAACAAATTTACCTTTGCCAATAACCTTGCCATAGTGCATTACTAAGTACATGTGATAGTTTGTGACAATATAGTCTAACAAGAAATACAATGCGCTTTCGTATGGTTCTCTGTTTTTATACGAGTTTTATTGATTAAATTTGTAAAAAGTTGAAAAACAACGGGAAATGACATGGACGAAAGATTCTCTCGAAAAATATTATTTGAGCTAGGATATTTATCACAAATCTACTATTATTAACAATACAAATGAGTTACTAACTCAGTATACACAGTGTGCCATCAATAAGGACAGATATGACTTTGCTAAATTAATGCTGACTGATCAGTCATTATACTACTTCCTTAAAAAGTGATATTGTTCATCTAATAAATATATAAATGCAGCAATGGATTTATGAAAATAATTTTTACAGTAAAGTAATGAATTAAGTGAAAATCAAGAAAAAATATATGGATTTCAATTTTATTCAGATGTGTAGAACTTTTAACTAGGCTTACCCGCAATCATGCAGAGAAGTTCTGCTTGTAAGTAGCTGTTTTGCAGCAAAGCCAGAAGAATGTATGATAAAAGCATACAGCCCGTATGATATAGGATGCATCTGCCATGCAGGTTTCTCAACTTCTTGAAGGTAACATAGACAATGAAAATGGCCAGAAGTAAGAATATAGACACATTTAGCAGGAGAGTTAGAATTGCTTCTAAGACTTCTTTTTCGTTTGTTGGGAGACAGACAAATGCATAATTAGAGTTATTTTGTATTCTTCTAAGCAGAATTCTCTAGTTGTGTCCTGAATATCTCCATCTGTAATTATCAAGTTACCATCGTATTGGATAGTGAACTCTTCTGTGATTGGATCCAGATAGCGCAAGTCACAGTTGGGTCGGCCAAAGACGACCAGTGTACCGTTGGGTACTTCTATGTCCTTTCCACCAGACAAGCATCCCGCTTTTCCGAAGTTCTCGCCTTCCGGGCAGCATTTCCTGACACATTTTTCGCCAGGGGGCACGAATGAGTCGCAGCCAACAGACCAACAGAAAGAACAGACGTTACATATCCTAAGGCCAGGAGAACACTGGCCCCTCCATCAGCTCACTCTTGCTCATCAGCCACTTCCCGCGGACACTGCTTTTGCCGCGTCCTCTCTCACTCTTTCTCATCCTCTACGAAGCTAACTAAATGGTTGACTTAATCAAATATTGTTTATGTTTAAATAGTAAATCAACTCCAGAGACAAAATAATTTATAGTTAAAAAAAAAGAATAAACAAGTTTAGAAAATGCTTTAATGGCAAACCGAACTAAAAAGAAAAAAAAAAATAATTTCTGTTATAGCAATAGAAAGCCAGGCAATGAATTATGTTTTATTAATTTGGAATAAAATAAAGTAGTACTTCCCAGTAGGTTTTGGTCTCCAGGGAAGTTAGACCATGACCCCCATTGAGGGGAGGCCTGCACGAGGCAACATCCTCCAATCATATATTTGTAAATATATTGCAAACAGTTTTTGAAATATTAACTATAACTTCGTAATAGATTATTATTAATTGTAAATGTCTTAGAAGCAGTACATTTTATTTTATTTATATTGGAAGTTATTATTTGTTTTACAAAATATTGTTTCCTCATGCAATAAAAGGCTTTATTTATTTATTTAAAATAAAGTAAAACTTGTGTAATTAACAAAATAATTCAATTGGAAGTAAAAAAAGCGTGGTGTGCAACAAACCACCATTGAGGTTTTATTATTAATAATTTTGTTAATAACGCAAGTTTTACTTTAATTTTATTGTAAATTAATGAAACATAATTGACCGTCTGGCTTTCAATTGCCGTAACAGAAACTATTCATGAAATAAAATTATTATTTTTAGTTATTTCCTTCTTTTCAGTTCGGTTTGCTATTGAATCGTTTTGTTTTTAGGATTTTTCTTTAACTATAATTTATTTTCTTAATTTTTTGTATCCAAACGACTTCAATAGTATTTATAATCAAGTATGATATAAGCTTATATAATATGAATAAATCAACGCCAAAATTCAACATTACAAAATTGTTGTAAGGCCCCAGTTCTTAATTGCAGCTGAAACCTTACTAATGAACAAAATTCATGGACCGAGAGTTCTCCAAGATGGATCCTACAGACTAAAGGCGAATCACGCATTGTACCGACTTTTGGAAACAGCCAACACTAGTTTGCGACATAGGCGGCTGGAGTACTATGGGCACCAGCTGGGAATGGACAACAACAGGCTTACCAAGAAGGTCTAACTAATTAAAAGGTATAAGACTCGAAGTCTGTGGCTTAATTACGGTCAAAAAGACCTGAATTCTGCTGGAATTTCTGACCTTGATGGGTTGGATCGGTCGAATTTAGAAGTATGGTGAAATCTTGGTCCCCACCACCAAAAGTTAAAACTAGTCGAAAACCCATTACGGAAGTGGAAAAGGAAAAACTATTAGCTTGTTTCAGGAAGTAAGTTTAGATGGGGTAAGTGCATTTGTTCGCCATAATTTCTATTGTCACTGCCAACTGTTGTATGTAGACAGAACTTCATACCCTCCAAACCTAACATACTAGAGTGCTCTTCTGTAGAAGATAACCTCTCTAGGAATTTTCATAGTTCAACGTGTTGATCTAGGTTTTGTGTAAAGTTAAATGAGTTAAAATTATAAAATTGTTGCTTATTTCTGCACTTACCCCGTTTAGGTGGTTCAAGTGCGTAAATGGGACTTGAAATTGATTTTCCTTCGCACTGATAATAATTTTTAGGATATCAGGGAAATCAACTATATTGCTGACAAGAGTATAGTTCAACGTTTGTAATATAACAAAAAATATTATCCTAACAACAATAGCTGATTTTTTATGTTAAGTTAAAGTTGAACTTTGCACTCCATATGATGCACTTGCCCCACTTCACCTTATTGGGAACAAATGAAGGCATCCAAAGGAGGTGGTATTAAACGCTCCTAGACGGGCTTAAACTAATAATAAAAAAATAAATAAATAAATGAATATATCAACTTCGAACAATCAAGTTCTTCTATTTAAATTACCGGAGCGACATCTGTGGTACCCCAATCATTACCATTTATTTCCTTCAATTATCTTCCATTGGTAAGAAATTTTTGTATCAGTAAAGACAAACATTTACCGACGTCCCGTGAATGATACACAGTTAACCTGCAAAATTACCTTAATATCTTATTATTTTAGTGAGGACATTGGAACAAAGTTGTGGAATGATTGAAAATATTTCTCTATCGTCTACCGTTTCTGAAATATGATCGAAAAACTCAAAAATGTGATTTTTTCCCGCTGCCTTCCCACCGAATGTTCACCCCCCCCCCCCCTCCTCCAGAGGCGAGAACTTTTAGTATATTTACCTACTAACTACTCCACCTCCACGAAACCCTGAAGCCAAAAATCATGGCATATTTCATTCACTCTACAATATGTTTATTAGCTGGAATATAAATATTTTCTTTTATTCGTATCATTCTCGTGAGGACGTTAAAACGAGGTTGTTAAATAATTTAATTGTCATTGGTATGCAAATTTTTAAGTAAATCAGATCGCAAGAAATCGGTGATTACGCTAAAAGAATCCATTACATACAGGTCAAGTTAATAAAATGATTTTCAACACTATCTCCTCTCGCCAAAACCAGACACGATTTCGAGGATGACTTTTTACTGCGTGTAAAGCTAACGGCGGTGAACAATATCCAGCATTCAGCACCTTTTTATTTTTGTGGTTAATAGTTCAAAGCTAATTTCCCTGTAATGTCTATTACTTGTTTACAATTTAAGTAACAGTTTATCCAAATTTATCAACAATTTTTGGTTTAATTGACATACATCAGAGAAGTAATCGGAATCTTTTAAAATCCTATCTTGCACAAACTCTAATGTTCTACAACTTTTAGTAAAAAACCAATTTTTTATTGGATTAGTCATTTTTGTGTTATTGACTCTTGACCAAAACTAACTTTTTGCGAAAGTTGGTAAAACTCGTCGACTTTTGACAATCGACTGGCTAAAAGCCTGAATCAAATTCACTTTAAGAGATATCTTTCTAAGAACAATTTAATCAGCTTTAGGTTTGTAAAGCATTTTTACAATATGTATATCTTTTTTTACAAAAATCTGAAAAAAGTTGGGTATTTTTGTCCCCCAAAACTTTTCCCCTTATCAAATGTAGCCACATTTTTGATATTTTATTTTTAGGACTCACCTGGACCATACAAAAACATAAAACCACTACTCCACCTTTTGTAAGGCAGATCCCCATTCTGAGGTTATGTTTACTGGACTAAGTGAGAACAATAAAACAAAGTTGTGCAATTATTTTATTGACATTGGTCCTTGACATGTGTGCAAATTTTCAAATTAATCAGCAAGCTAGAAATTGGTGAAAATAACGATGAATGATTACATAAAGGTCAAGTTAAGAAAAGCGTATTAATCAACCAACAAATTTTATCCTTACTCGTCAGTAGTCATTGGAATATGCTACCATCAACACTGAATCAGATGCTAATCTCTAGAGTAAATAGATTGTATTATTTATTATTCGTTGAGTTGGTACCATATTTCTGAACCGGGAGCATCAAAAATCAGGACGAATCACAAGATTCTTCTCCAGGCATAAACTTTTTTCAGATCGTTAAAAGTTAATCTTTGAATTCCCTTTAAGACACCAAAAAACCAGCTTGTGATAAATGGGTATAAAATTATTAATATATCCATTACACAATTTTTTTATTTTAAATGAAATTTACAACTGTATATACCATATAAAAATATAACACAACAAGTAAATATGATAGTAATAATAAAAATGACACAACACTTTCTCAATTAAAAAATAAGAAAATGTTGATATCAGTGATATATAATTTTTTAAGGCAAGGTTTTCAATAATTGTTATAGGATTTTTCATTTTTAAAAATGTTATATTTAAAAAATAAAGATATTACTTTTGTGGTTAAAAAAAAGTTGTTAGTTTTTTTAAGTGATGCGAGACTTCAGCAGCCAAAATTCAAGGTGAAGAGTAAATAAGTAATGCAAGGTTCTAATTGTTGGTATTTCAATCAAATGTTAATGTGAATAAAATTTGTTTTTATTTAAACATCTGATTTTATAAGAACAGTTAAAATGTATTGGTCAGTCCTGAAAAGTTTATATCTTGCACTAAACAACTTATTTTCTGAGATCAAAGAAATAAAATGTCAAGTGTAGTGGCTTTTTCTTCAAAATATTTAATTTATATTAAATACACTCTCCCTTAATAATTTATTATTACATATTATGAATAGCTTTGTCCCATTTGTTTTCGGAACCCCGAGACCCATATATGTATCCATCCATCCTTAGACTATATTTCCTAGTTTAATTCCTTTACCAAGCCATTGATAACCACCGCCCATCCTACATTTATAATCTTTTGAAGTTCAAATCTTCCATCCACTCCCAATTCACAACAAGATCACGTTCCTCTGACCTACACTCACCTTTTCATTGAACAACATAATACCAATATTACTTCCTATCCCGATCCGCTACCCTCTGGAACACTCTCCCTCCTGAAATTAGACATGCTCCTTCCTTAAGTTCATTAAAAACACTCCTTTTTCAATATCTCCTTACATCCTAATCAGATGCCTGCCTATAGGTATCAATTAATGTTTAAATTTGTCGAATTCAATAAATCCGATTCCGATGAATCTGATGTCCTTAAAGTTATTTTTCCTAAACAAAGTAATAATTACTTCACTCATTACCTTTTTTCGAGACAATTCAAATGTGTATGCTTAAGTGCACAGAATGGTACGAATATGTGTATGTAATGTACGTGTCTGTATGAATATGTATAGTCTCTTTTCTTATTTTCTCATGGTTATTTTTTTTCTCCTTTTTGTATTGTATACTTACTGAAAGTTCTTTTTGCAATTTTATTTACTATTAACTATATTTATATGTCACACGTTCTTCATATATAAATAGCGTTGTTAGAAATTATATAAACCTGACTATTGTACTATTTATTATACATTTTTGTTATTCTAGGGGACAATACGCCCCAGAATAAAGTTCATTTTTTCATTTCATATACTCGTATTTATCATTATACACACTGTAAACGGTGCCGAAAATCCTTCTGGTGAGCTCAATTTACAAGCTAGCACCCTCCAGTTCGGTCTATCCATTTAAGGATTACACATAGAATGTGATGCAATCGCGATAAGAGCACATGTTGGCCGTCCTTGGCCGATGTAAGGCTTTTTATGGTATCGGTGTTAACTTATGTATTTAATTAAATATAATTAAACGTGTCCAAACCTCATCTGGCCTGGCGTGTGTGGCAGCAAGATTGTTTCATATGAGCGATACATTTGATCACCAATCTATTCAGCAACATTTTCTTTTTGCTGGGAATTTGCCCCAACAACTCCCTCCTTATAACACGCCGTCATCACAGAGTTAAAAAGGAAATAGTGAGGCTCCTTGAAGAGAAAGATTTTGCCTGCTTCGATGAGGTGTATTGCATCGATACCGATGGATCTACACGATACGCTGATATCGTTGCTTTTTCACGAAAAGGAAATTCAGCGTTGATTCTAGATCCCACGGTTAGATTCGAAAGCAACGATCCGGATCAAGCAGGTAAAGTGGAAAGGGAAAAGAAGGGAATATATGACAAATGCATCCCTTTCCTTAAAGAAAAGTTTCGCGAGACTTTCGGCGAGAGAGAATTCCACGTGAGAGGCCTATGGTTCGGAGCTCGCGGAACTATACCTAATAGAACAAGGAGCTTCATGGAAGACCTGGGAATTGATATGAGGGATGTGGCTGTGTTAGCGGAAAATATTATATTGGACTCCCTGGGAATAATCCACCACCACATATATGGTAACTGATGGTTTGGGAAGAGATGGAAAGTATATACAATGAATGAAAAATGGGTAGAATGAGATACATTCACAAGATATATGTTGCATGTTTATCCTAGTTTTTATATAGTTATTATTATTGTTATTAGTTATTGATATAAGTTATATAGTTATTGTTATTAGTTATACAGTTATTGTTATTTATGTGAATAGTTTTATATTTATTTTATATATTATATTTTATATTGTTATCAATAAGGTTTATATTATCTTTTTAATATTTTAAATTTTGTTTTAATTTTATTTTATATTTCGCATGGATTGATCATTTTAATATGTAGATTCTTATATTTTAAAATAATGACTATTACGGTTTTTTTTTTTGGTATGTCATATTTGGATTGATTAAGTATACTGTGTTTTTTTTTTGCAACCCATTTAAAATGGGCAGCACCGCTTAATAAAGTGTTTCTCTCTCATGTCTAACTGATTCCTCCAGCTTTATATCATGTATTAGGCATAAAGGAGGGCTACTTTGAATAGTTGTTGACAGCTTTCAGAAGACGTTGTTGCTTAAAAACGTTGTGTAATCGTCTGTTTTGTTATTTGGTGAATATGAACAACTAGTTTCATTGCTTTTATAATTAAAACTGTTTTATATTTATGTCTTTATTATATAATTAAAATTGATTTCGATTAGATTATGGAGAAAAAGGAATGTATTTTTCAGGCACTAGTAAACAAATCAAAAACAATAAAATATAATAAACAAAAATATTTAAATTTTAATTGAAAATTGTAAGTTACATACGCAATTTTATTTGTTTGCTTCTTATGCTACCTATATAATTATAGTTTCAACTTAGAAGTACTTAGAATAAATCATGACATAGTTTAAATGCTTAAGAATATTCAAAATTCGTAGTCAAGGTTGTCAAAAATATGTCAAGTTTTAAAAACAACTTTTTTAGTTTCAGAGGGTCTCCCCACTCTCTAAAACTAAAACTAAAAGGGTCTCCAAACTCTATTTACTAATTTAGTTTATTCTTTATGAATTCAAACAAAATATCATTGTGGTGAAAGAAAGTAACCAGAATGAAAATCATTTTAAGAACAGAACAACCTTCTAAAAATCCTAGAAGCTACTTGCGTCAGATAAAAGGAAGGAAATGTGCAGAATGAGGAAATTACAATTAAAAAAAAAAAAAAAAAAAAAAAAAAAGGATGAATGGAAAAACACAACTGAATTACTCATCGTAATGTCAAATAATTAAGTTTGCGGAGGGTTTTTTCAAGTTGATGGGTCCCACCCAACTTTCTGAAAGACTGATAACAAGACTATACTCAAGAAAGATGGAGAGGTACACTGATCAGTCATCACGGTCGTAGAAAATGAATAAAAACCCTCAATTTAAATATGTTATAGATTTCAATATTATGATTATTTATCAATGTTAGTGACTGGATGCTAAATAATAAAATTATATCGGTATTATTTTATTTTTTTATTTTACTGTCTATTTTATTTTTTATTTTTTTTATTTTTTTTTATTTCCTACGTTTAACGTGGTAGCTTTTATCTTGTATGTATATTTTTTTCTGTAAATCTTTTCGCATGGTAATGTCTTTAAAACATACTATTGATATTTAAATACTTGACAACTGTCTTTACCGAGCACTACGATATATGAAGACGTAATTTAGAAACATATTTGAGATAATCTTCTTTAATTTCCACAACACGAACTCTTCGCAGTTTCTTTTATTTTTTCCTTTCATATTAAAGAATTAATAAAATGAACTTTATTCCAAAGCTATTGCCCTCTGGAGGCTCCAGACGTTCAATCATTTTATCAAAATCTTGAGTCAATTGATTGACTCAACCTTGATTGATCGTTTGGAAACTCGATTGACGCTTGAAACAATCATTGACAGTGATTGATGGAACTTCAAACTTTTGATGACTCAAGAGGTTGAAGAGGGCAATTTCAAGTCACTCGGTGGAAACCATGGCGTCCACTACTGAAATCCAGCTTTCCGGAAACTCGGAGCGGGAATACGTCAGCCTTTTTATTAATTTATATCACGATTGTCCGGAATTGTGGAAAGTCAAAAGCAAACATTACTTCAACAGAAATAAAAACAAATGCGGCACTAGAGAAAATCGTGTGGACGTTGAAAGTGCTGAAACCTATTTTGACTGTGAAGCAATTGAAATCAAAAGCCCAAATCTGTATTCGAAACTATTGTTCACCACCAAAATGTCCACGACATCACAATCTTGATGATCAAGAATGATCGTTTGATCAAGAAGATTGACCATCTACTCCCTCCTTTGAAGAATAATTATAACGTAAACAAAAATAAAAATATGGCTTGCTTAACTTAGGAAAATAAGGAAGGGGGAATGAAAGGTTTGAGCCAATTTTCAGACACTGCAATAATATGGTAGGAATTTCCGGTAAAACACTAGAGGAATTCATCATAATGGGCAGCAAAGGATTGGATATTTATGTGACAGGCATTTAGGACATGGATCATTTTGAGGAGATAGGAAAGCGGGTAGTATTTGGTAGGAAGACGCAAGCTTTCAGATAATTGGTTGGATTTCCATAAAGAAATGCAGTATAAAAAATAATAACATTAGACAACAGTTATTTACTAATAAAATATAAATAAAATAAAAAATATAAAAATAGAAGGGTAAAAAAAAAAAATAAAAATATAAAAGTATAAATAGATAAAAATATAAATACAAAAAATAAATTTAGATCTACTAGAATTAAAGAAAAACAATAGATTGACAAGTTCCGAAGAGTCAGAAGGCTTCGAGGTCTTGTTGTTGATCTATTTATGATAACCACTGGGTAGCCATCATCTTTACCGCAGCGAACCCTCCCGGTATCGAACCAAACATATTTGATTTTTCCCGCTAACCACTTTTGTCTGGCGAGCCAGTCTGTACAAATGTCTATTTATAGGAGTCATATCCTCACCAAGATATACGCGGCGGGAGTCATTCTCCTGCCACCCCTTATCCCTCGTCAAAAAGTCTCTCTTAACTTTTCTTTTTTGCCAGAGACCAGACCTTAGTGTTTGACGCACAAATTAAACAACGGTAGGTGGTGGTCGTGTATCATCTTTTCTTGATCTGCGACGCTCAACCTGATCTATATATATATATATATATATATATATATATATATATATGGTCAACTGTATCCCCTGACCATTTGTTACTAGAACCGCAGCAGTTTCTCCGGAGCGAATTGGGAAGCCCCCTATCTCTATTGATTTACAGAGCAAGCCCTGCTCGGCCCGATTCGGTCGAGCCCCCAGAAAATCTACTTTCGTTTTCAAATTTGTGTTTTCTATTATTAATTCCTCCATCCGGTTTGATTGCATTCCTAAATGCTTTTCAATTTTAGCAACCTGTCGTTTAATTTGAAGCTAAGCTTACCATATTTTTCGAGACAACTCAATGCCTGTATGTCGACATTGACATACGCGCCGAGCTGGTAAACTACTGCTAGTATATCATTAAATGATGGACTTACTAATTTTTCATTAGTTGGCATATCTTTACAGTTTGAACAAAATCATTTGACCTTTTTTGTTTTGTTTTTTATGTTTCTATGAGTTCTAAATCTTTATCTGTTATTTGCCTAACTTTACTGTGAAAGATAGCTCAGCACATGCCACAAAAGACAATGTTTTTGTCGTAAATCTGAGAGTTACAAATAGAGCATAGAGCCATTTTAAAATATAAGTAAAAATGATTATTTAATATTAAAAGTAAATATTGATGTTATAGAGGAGGGAGTAACGACGCATGAGCATGCAAAATTTTCGAACGTAGTTTCTGTTCTGAAAGTCGTTCATTATGATCATAATAACTAAACTGCGGTTGCCAAACGGGGTCGCAGTGAGGTATATCAAAAATTCAAAAAAACAAATCTTGAAAAAATTAAAATGTTGCTTGGTGGTTGAGTTTGAGGTCGTTTTCTGTATATTTTTGGTCGTAAGATTTTATGGTGCCATCTTCATATCTATTCTATTTACACTTGATCAATAATTTGAAAAAAAAAAAAAAATTAAATGTCCCAAAAGTAAAAAAACCATGTTATGTCTGGTCTTGTTGGGTGTCGTTTTCTAATTAAAAGAATTCAATGCTGTCATTCAAATAAATGAAATTTATCCTGACTCGAAATCGTATACTATGAACTGTACCTAAATGGAAAACTATTCGGAAAAAACAATTTAAGGAAGCGGGTGCAAGGCAAAGAATGAGAAAACGCAGCACTATAGGTATATAAAATAATATTGTAAGTGAGTAATACACAGGACGAGTAATTCAATAATTTGTAAGAAAGTCAAAATCAATTAATATTAATCATTAGAATCATTTCAATAGGTAGTTTTTGCATTCATCTTCAACACACACACAAAGTCGTATGTAGAACTCAAACTTATTCTTACAAGAACAGCTTAGAGTTGCACACGATCCTTTACAGTGACAAGGCGGGATGTGATCTTCACGCACTGGGTGGGCAGCAGGTGTAACCTGGCAATAGATTGCCATTGTCATACTTAAATTCATACTAAGCTGCATCAAGCATTGTGTATACAGGACTGTCGGCATTTTTCCAGATCTAAGTTTGAAGTGACGCTCGAAAACAATGAAGCTTTAATGCATCAGAAGTACATGGAATAGTAGAAAAGTTTATGCTAACCCATATGGATCGCGCTAAAACGTTATATCGAACTGAATCCGAGAATTTTATTTTTTTCCACTAAGTTGCATATAAAGCGACTCCAGACAACGAAATAGACCATCTGTGAGGGATTGATTACTTCCGAGGAAAGATAAGGCATTATTAACTTCAGTGCAGCTGGTTTAGTTGCAATTTTACTTGTTGAATCGCAACCTGTGAAAGGGTTATCGCTTCTTGTTATCGCTTCTGACACTCGTGCCCCCAGATTATTGGTTCCGTATTTAAACAATCAATTTACAATTTTTTTTTTTACATGGAACATGTTTTACTCGTAGCCTAAAGTGTCTGGTTTTGAGAGAACGCTAGGGCGTGACGCGTGTTTTGACCCGCTCTAGATCAGCTAGTGTTGTTTGGGTCGAAAATTCACGAAGAGTTTCCCGATTAAAAATTTAGTGGAGGATTTTGTTTGTTATATATCATTTGCCGCTAGGATCTACCATTCAGGAGCTATATTTGTTTGAATGAAAAAAGTCACGTTTAAAATCTCTATTTTTAAGTGTAGGGGACGTTTTGACACGTTCAAGCTCTGTTAGTGTTGCTCGGATCGAAAATTTGTCAGTAGTTTCCTCATCAAAATTTAATGGAGAATATTTTTTGTCATATTCATTTGGCGCTAGGGCCTACTATTTAGGAGCTATATTGGCTGGAATGATGTTTAGTTCAAAAACCACGTTTGAAAACCCGTTATGTTTTATTACGATACTAACGATATTCGTATTTACAAAATCAAAGTTATCCAAATATATGCATCGAAGGTCAAGGGGGCAACCCCTAAAACATGCTATCTTTTCTGTAGCCGACAGGGGCCTTATTTTTTTTACACTTATGTGATTCACTGTCTGTTATGCAGTTTATTGGACAAGGGTGAGTAGAATAGATATGAAAATGGCACTATTCCATTCTGTGACCAAAAATACATTTTTTATGAAAATTTTCCATATTTTCAAATTTTTGCAACCACCGATTTTCAGTAACTTTGATCATAATGAACGACTTTTAGAATAGAAACCGCAACCGAAAATTTTGCATGCTCATGCGCTATTTCTCCCTGCTACATTAAATGCAAGCGCCTGTTCGAAAACTATCGCTTGATAATCAGAAATAATTGTTTGGGCACCAGTTTTCTTCTTCTAACATTCCGAACAACTTACTTGCTCTGGCTGTAAGAGTTTATTAATCGAGTTGCAGTAACGTGGTGCTCTCTAGGGGCACTCAAGGCAACTCATTCAGAATAGAAATTAAAACAGGAAAACAGTTGCTACTGACGACTTTCGAATGAATCATGCGATTATACTCTTTGAAGAAGGAAGCAATACACGTATTATTAATTAATAGTTTCATCATCTTTTGAATTCGGAAATTCTTCAGTAATCTTTAATAGCTACTTAAAAAATAATACCATATAATTTCAGTTTTATATATGTACAGCTTTTAAACGCTTTGCGTAATGCGTACTGTGCTGAGCATCATAAAACATCTTGAGCTTCCAAGGGACATGGCAACGATGCATGCAAGAAAACCGTAATAAACCCTATTTCACATGAACTTACAAATTACGGATAGCAATTTTTTGTTAAAATCTATTAAAATTTACAATTTTATATAAAGATATAATATAATAAAGAAAAGAAATCTTACCAGAAATGCTGCAAATACTCTCGTGACGAATAATTTGAGTTTGAACCAGTCCTAAAACTACGTACAAGAAAAAAAGGCTCAAGTTATGAAATATTAGGCAAAATCCGTGCAAATTCCTCAATATGCTAATAGAAGCATAAATCACCGCTGTGGCGAGGAGAAGCGGAGCTGAAATGAATAGACCGATCGAATAGAACGTCAAATATAATGTCATTAATTTTTCTTGTTTCCAGGAAGTAACATCTTCTTCAGGAACGCAGACGAATACTAAAGTTATATTATCTTCAGCATCATCCTGGCAGAACTCGGTCGTTAGCACGGAATATTCCGTGTAACCGATGGTCAAGGAACCGTTTGGGTGTACAATATGTGGACCATCTTTGTCAGGATCCAAGTAGTAAAGTACACAATCAGGTCTGTAGTTGACGACGAGCGTGTCATTGAATACGCCAAGGTCACTGCCGCCAGGGACACAGCCGACGTTAGACATTTTCATGTTGAGTGGACAGCATTTCTTGATGCAGCTTTGACCGATAGGACACGATCCTAGACAACCTACCGCTAGGGTAAGAAGAAGAAGGCAGAGCGCACACATATCCGATGAGAAAGCCGACTAGAACTACCACCTCAAATCTAGAAGGAGGATAATATCTCGTTGGTTTTACGTCAACGGCGGTATGTTCACCACAGCACTAGACGCATAGGGTTTCCCGTTCGATAACCCTAGACCGTTCCTTCATTACATAGTGAGGTCACATGAATTTCCTGGGGATAATGCTTTAGGTTATATTTTCCTTAACTTTCGCAATGATGTCAGCTGAATTGCTGGGCTTAACAAGAAAGGTAAATTAACCCGAAGTAAATTATAAACGATGAATTGACAGCGCATCTTCCGCCTATACAAATAACTAAATATAATGAAATAACTAATTTATATAATCTTATAATGCCCCGAGCTTGTATAGATACAAAATATATTTTACTAGCATCCCTCGTGGCGACATCACTCGCTCTCATAAAGAATAAACTTAAATAAGTTAATAGAATATTTCAAGTTTTATTTATTTATCGATACAAACGTATTTCGAGTTTTGTCTCTTTATTTTATAAGAATGATTTTATTGATAGTGTTTACAGTTCTAGAAAGCCCTACAAATAATTGACCGTGAGAGAAACAGTCATTCCGAAGATCTACTATCGTCCAAGTCTGATCTTTCGATTTGTTAGTTGTAAAGATTTGAATTGTAATAGTAAACCAGTAGGTATCATTAGGGTTCTAGGAATAAATTTGATTTCTCTCGTCACTGAATTATAGCCTCAATGATATTTTCAAGCATCGCTGTAATTTTAACGTTGTTGCGTTCCACTGATTAGGAGGTTGAAGAGTACGCTATTGGAGATCTAATTTTCAATTTTAATAGATTAGTTGGTAATTTTAATGGACAGGGAATATTAAGAAACTCTTAAGGATAATGCTTACTACCTTATTTATAAAGAGATGACCATTTTCATTATTAGAAATAATGTTATTTTATTTCTTATCCTATTATTTTAGAAGTTGAAATTCTAAGCAATCAATGATACGGTATATTAATCAAATCTGGAACATCAGAATACATTTTAAAAATCCACATACCATACTTAAAAGACAAGAAACTGCTCTTCATTTTCGACTGCTCCAATATTTACTAGATAATTGTTCAAAGCTCCCAATAAATTACAAAAGACTTATTTACGTGACAAAAATTAGACCTATTTTGACATATGGAGTTAAGCTTTGGGGCTCAACTAAACTTCCAGTTCAGTTTTGGTATTCGATCCTTTTAATTCAAAATCTTTTGTAAAATACTCAGCATGTCACAAACTTATCTATAAAGATCTCAATGTTCCATATGTTGCTGATTTGGCCCAAACCAAATATACATCCTTCCGTAGTAAACTCCACACACACTCGAATTGTTATATTTTATGGTAATGTAATTGTTATATTTTTTTATTTAATGAAATTTTTACATGTATTTAGAATGTGCGACGCGTCGCACAGTGGGGCAAACGCATAACAATTCTTAAAATGTTTTTATTATTCCTTCAGTGTTTGATAGGCTATTGTTTACGTTATTAGTTGTAGCAAATATTTTCAATTTTTTTTTTTTTTTTTTTTCCATTTCATTTTTATTTGTGACTTTCGGGCCTTCTGAAGTTGGACGATATTTCTTTACCCGAAAATGGTCTATTTTTATTGAGGTACAATTTGGCTCAATGTGGATTTATTTTTATAGATAAAACCACGAAACTTGACAGGTTTGTAGTTCAAGTATTAAAGAAAAGTGAAAACAAAATTAGAAGAATCCACGCTGGCGGTGGATTGGTATGCTCCAATGGATTTTAATTTCCAACTATAAAATTATATGACAGTGTGGCAAACCTCGTTTCTGCAACTAAACATTGTAAATTTGAATTTATACTGTTGTAAATTTCATTGTTGCTAAGTTCTACTAGAATTTAAAAGATGATGTTAAATTTGGTACAGATGGGTTCAGTAGTTTTACTACTGTGGAATGGTGTTAACGACATATCGTTAATTTTAAAACTTCACTGGGAGCCACATGTCACTCCATGAAGTTCTTTTTTTTTTTTTTATTAAAATTTACAACTGAATACAATATAAAATATAACAAATAAATGTGATAATAATGCTAAAAATGGCACGCCACCAGTAAGGAGCATTGAGGATTTTTCTAAGGATTTTAGATTGTAAGGATTGGACTCGAGATGAATTTGTTCGTTTAGTAGAGCCCCAAAGCTCAACTCCATACATCCAAATTGGTTTAATTACTGTTATGTAAATGAGTCTTTTGAAATTAATTGGAAGGTTTGAACGTTTGACAAGTAATTGTTGAAGTAGTCGAAAACGAAGGGCTGTTGTCGTTTTAGACTTGTATGTGGATTCTCAGTATGACGAAAGGGTGTTATTGATATCTGCTGGATTCGGAACAAGATTTTATTCGGGGTGCTGAGATGTAGGATTGTATCCAAGAATGCTACGTGGGATTTGGACCCGTCTTGGGGTATTAGGAACAGTGTCAACTTTAATTGATGTATGGGTTGGGAGGTTTGCTTTGGAAGAAGTTTGGATTGGAGCCGGATGATGACTCTGTAGTGGTAGTTGTACACAGAGGTGTAGATGATTATGGAGGAATGTTCTGACTAGGACATTTAGGAGGAGGAATTGATTTTTGGAAAGAACAGGTTGTGGTTGGGAGGTTTAAGGTGCCTGATTTCTTCTCTTCTGAAGAGGATTGATGGTTGATGAAGTAGACAACTGGGGTTCTGTGGTGAAAAGGTGATCTTCCTAGTCTTGTTAGAGGGTATTAAGAGGATCTATAGAGTAGAATAGAAAGAAAACTTTATTCTGGGACAAAGTCCCTTAATAATAACATTAAATAATACAAAGTAAGATCATAACTGGCCGAGAGGCTGTATACGTTATGTTTCAACTACATGAGACTTGTGACGTCGATTTTTCGAAGCTGCATTCAAATATCTTTACCTTTGTAGGTGTTTGTGCACGACGCCCATCTGTAATTTGCTGGGTGATCTACACCGCGGAGGACGCATTTTGCGGGTGTTTCCTTCCAGTCATGTTTCACTGCGAGTTGTAGGAGGTGATACCTGTTTCCCTTTGCTTTTTTTTGTCAGGTGAATTTCCGGCAATTCCGGAGGCAGCGTTCCGATGTCGTTTTTGTAACATCCTTTGAAAAAGATATTGTGAGTCTGACTCGCTAATATCAGACAATGATGTCTCATCCTCTGATTCAGAATTCAGAATTTCCATTTTATAATAATTAAAAAAAAAATTATAGTTTCAAAAAACTAAAAAAAAGGCGCTTTAATAGCAAACCGAACTATATGTTATATCAATAGAAAGCCAGACAATCAATTATGATTAGTTAATTTGAAATAAAATTAAAGAAAAACTTTGAATTAAAATTAAAAAAATGTTATTATCAAAATAATTCAATTGATAGTAAAAAAAGCGTGGGGTGCAACAAGCTTTTATTACAGAGGGACAATTAAACCGACACCATTGAGATTTTATTATAATTTTTTTCATAATAACTCTAATTTTATAAATAGTCACCAATAAAATATTTGTAATATTTAACATCAAGCATCCCACGCTTTTTTTCTATAAAATGAATTATTTTGTTAATAACATAAGTTTTTCTTTAATTGTATTCCAAATTAACTAATCATAATTGATTGGCTTTCTATTGTTATAAAATAGACTTCGGATTTCTATTAAAGCGTTTGTTTTTTTTATTTTTTTGAAACTATAATTTATTTTCTTAATTTTCAGTCTCCAAACGAAATCAATAGTATTTATACTCTAGTTCGATCTAAACTTATATAATATGAACATATAAACTTGGAGCAATCAACTTCTATTTAAATTAACGGAGCGACATCTGCGGAACTACCATTAATATTTTTCATTATCTTCCATTGGTAAGATTTTTTTATCGGTAAAGAAAAACGAAATACCACACCAGTGATGGTATATAAATGGTTTACAGTTAACCTGCAAACTTATCTACATATTTTCTTATATTCTGGTCATTCTAGTAAGGAGATTGGAACAATGTTGTGGAGTAATTGAACATATCAAACATATTTAAATGGGATATGCTCATACCTCAGAGGCGAGGACTCGTAGTATATTTACTTACTAAGTACTCCAAACGAAACCCTGAAGTCAAAAATTATCACATATTAAATGCACTTTACAACACATATCATGGCTCTCAATCGGAGCGAAAGAATATAATCGCCGAACCTATTGGACCAATTTTCATACAAATTTATTTTACATAACATAAAAAAGAACATAATATAAAATCCAAACATAACACTCCCACGTAATTTGCAGAACATATGAATTTTACCCCCTTCCCCCTCCTTCCTATATAATCAAAACCTTGTTTGGATGTCTAGGGACTAAATAATATTAAGTAGAATATTTGCTGAATTAAAACCGATGTTAAAACCTAAAATTTGCCCCTAGTGAATTAAGTTTAATGTGACGTTTTAGAGTTTTTGAAAAAATATTATATTTCCCCTTCCATACAGCTCTAAAACTAAAAAAATCTGACCAAAAAAATGAATAGCAACAATTTTTTTCTCCTTTAATAGTGTATAGAACAAAATGTGCTAAAAGTGACGGTTTTTGAGTTATTTGATAAAACTGCTAAGAACACATGATTTTCAAACCTTTCTCCCCCTCCCCGCCTAAACCCAACGTTAATTTGAGGAAGACTTTTTATTACATTTAAAGCTAAGTGCAGTGAACAATTTCCAGCAGTCAACTAATTTCCCTGTAATATTTGTAGTTTGTTTGCAATCTTAACACAGTTTATCCAAAATCAACCAACAATTTTTAGTTTTATTGACATATCTCAGAGTAGAAATAGACAAATTTTGACTTGCACAAAATCTAATCATCTACAACCTTTAGTATATAATTTTTTTATTGGATTAATCATTTTTGTGTTATAGGCACTTAAACATGACCAAAACTAACTTTTAAGTTGGCAAAATTTTTCGATTTTCGAGAGTCGATTGTGACTAAACGCCTAAATCAAATTCAGCTTAAGATATGTCTTAATACGCGCTATTTCATACTTTAATTTTGGAAATAGTACATTTAACGATTAAAAGCATTTTTGTATATGTTTTTTTGCAAAATCTGAAGAAAAAAAAAATTTCCTCGTATCAAATTTAGTTACATTTTTGATGTTTTATTCTCAAGACCCATCTAGAACATATAAAAACATAAAACCTACTACTTCACCTTTTGCAAGCCACACCCCCTTTTTGGGGTGATTTAACTTTGTCTATTTGAGAAGTTCAGAACAAAGTTGTGCGATTATTGTATCGTCATCGGTCCTTGAAACGTGTACAAATTTTCAAGTTAATCAGGTTGCTGGAAATCGGTGAAAATTACGGTGAAAGATTCCGTTAAAACAGGCCAAGGTAATAAAAGTGTATTAAAAATAAGGTAATATAATTAATTATTCTTACTAAAAAAAAAAATTAAACATTTCCTAATGAAAAAAGGAAAAAAAAAAATTAGTTCAGAGCCCATGCCTCGAGCTACTAGTGACTGTAAGGATTGATAGCTAAAGTAAATATTCAGCTTAATCAGGAGTAACGACAAGTAAGAAACTGACACTCGTGGATAGCCGGTACCTCAGGTGCACCATTTTTCTCACTTGTAATTGTTAATTTTAAGCACTAACCTGATATCAAAATTGTCAATTGCATTGGGTCGGGTGGTGTTTTTGTTTCTTCGATCCAGAAAGTAGCATAGTCTTCATATTTTTTTTCTTAAATATTTTACAAAAATATTAAAATATATTTTTAAAAAAAAACAAAAAAAACGCACAACCTCTCTCCTTGAAGAATAGTGGTATTGCACAAATGTTTTTTTAACATTTATAAACAAACAAGTGTAACAGTAATATAACCTACCAAGTGCCTACTATGTTTGATTCGTTCTTTTTTTTTTTTTACGTTAATAATACCAATTATAATCTGATGAAGATGAACAAAAATCCATCAATAATGGGAAAAAGATTATGAAAAGTTTTTCAAATTTGTTGAAGACAGTAACTTTTTTTTAAAGTTTATTTGTGCGAAATTTATTCAAAAAACATTCGTAAAATGAATAAACAATCAATTTAGAATGTTTTCATCTTTTATAACAATAAAATATAAATTAATAAAAATAAATAACACTAAACTTACCGATAATAGGGCAGAAAACTACCTCAGGTTGGATATTTTGGAAGAATGCAATACAGAAATAACCGATGCTGAGACTTATCACATTTCCCCTGACGCACTCTCCGTGGAAGGTTTGCAGTTCTTTTAAAATAAAAGTGGCCACGAATGTCGCCACGAGAAACGGAACAGAAATGAACATTCCGACAGAATTGACTATCAAGATCTCGGACTCATTTTCTATTACATCGTTTATTTCTTCGAAGCATACGTAAGGCACGGTCGCTCCGTCCAACTCCTTTTCGATACAGAAGTCTTTAGAAGTATAGTTGTTGTAGTGGAGTGTCGC
The DNA here is from genome assembly GCA_003667255.2 of Euschistus heros. Taxonomy (NCBI): domain Eukaryota; kingdom Metazoa; phylum Arthropoda; class Insecta; order Hemiptera; family Pentatomidae; genus Euschistus; species Euschistus heros. The sequence goes on along the minus strand of RCWM02000170.1, from coordinate 368,722 downwards.
ATGTTCGTAGTCGATGAAATATTCGTCAGGATTCAGACGGTAAGTTACACAATTCAATTCTTCACTTATCAGCTGAATAGCAGGGGGAACTTCGGGGTCTCCGAGGTCTCCCGAAACACAGTCAACGCCGTCGTATGTCCAGTTCATGATTCTTCCAGCATCACAGCACTTCCTGATGCAGCTCCTTCCGGGAGGGCACCTCGATGCCGAAATTCCTGTGATAAGGAAAAAGGAAACGAAAATAGGGACTATGGACATGTCAGATGCTAGCGTAGTACTGGTGATGTTTCCTCACCACCACTTCATGATTCATCTACTGAGGAAAGAGGGGAAGTAGTACTCCATATACATATCCTCTTCCATGTACTGATATATCTTTATCAAAAACGTATTCCTTACACTCTTACTAAAATATTTAGAAACCAAAACAATAAAATTTATAAATTCCAATTGAATGTTAACTGGCAACAGAGTGACAATTTTTTCAGTTATAGTAGAAATAAATGAAAAAAGTCTGCTCTTATCTTTTCTCATTTACTGCAAAAAATAATTTTTTAATTGAATTGGATTACGGTGTTATTTTATTTTAAAAAATCATGACCATATATCATTAAATATAGCGAGCAAGATTTCTTTTTCCAATTTTCATTTAAAAGAATATATATCTATAATTATAATTAAACCTGCACCACTACAACCCCTGAAGGGTCTTGGGTTCAGTCCTTAGGTAAAGATGTAATGTTTCTGAGACAACGGTTGTGAAAGGTGGAGTTTTGGCCAGAATTCTCGCTCAACCAGGGTTTTTTTTCCCAATTAAGGGTACCCACTATATAGAGGCTGGGTGTACTCTAGGAGGGTCCCCCAACCTCGAATCCGAGCCACGGCCAAAGAAACAGAAAATAAATTTTCTGCCCTTGGACTCGAACTCGGGTCCGGGAGCAATGTTGTCAGGGATTTTATCCACTACTAATACTACCGCACCTCCCATAATTATAATTAGGCCTACGATACTATCATAAGACACAACTTGTATAAGGCAATAAAAGGATGAAAAAGTTTGGAGAATGTCCCCTCCATCCATAAACCCCTTGTAAAGTTAGCAATGCACGACGTGCATGCAGCGTATTCAGTAGGAATGCTCCTCATACTTTCCCACCAACAAGGCGATGCCTCAGCATGTTTATTGTTTCCTCACAATGAAATAGGGGAATTGGAACATCTTGTTGAGAAGAACATTAATGATAAAAAAAGTATTACATATTCCGAAACCAGATCCAAACAAATTGAAGAAAAACCATGCCGAATCTCTGTCAACGAGAAAAAAAGGGTTCGTTACCATCCTGAGGAAAATTTCTGGTTTAAAAAGAATTATCAAAAAGAAGTTATGAAAACTGTAAATAACCTAGAATCGGAAATAGAACTGAATGAAAATAATCCAAAAAAACTAGAGTTGCTACCATTAACAAAAGTCATGTTACTATTAAATGATACTTTAAAAATTTCTGGAATTTATGATTTTGGTTCAAATTTGTCATAGATTAATGAAAAATTATTGAAAATAAAGCCAAAATAATATATAACTGATAAACAAATAGCTAACTTGAAAACCAATAATGGTGAAAAGAAAACGAAAGGTATGGCAACACTAAAAATAAAAATTTACAATATAGGAAAATATATGGATATATTTGTAGTAGATAATGACCATTATAATTACGAATTTCTTATTGATTTGTAATGTATAAAAATTTCAAGTTAATACAAAATGAATAATTCAATATCATACAGTGCAACAACCCAAAAGAAAAGTTGACCGCAAATGAAGAGGATACTAAAAACAATCAATACCAAAAAGTTATTCTTTAAATCCAAAAACTCCCGATGCACTAGGTGAACAAAACCAAGAAGGTTTTATTGTACATTCTGATTAAGAAGAAACTGAACACATAAATTAATGTGAAATAAATTTCAATGAACATATAAATACGGATCGTTTTGAAATGATAGTAAACCATTTAGATTTATACCAGCAATTAGAAATTGATAAAATACAAATCAGTATTCGCCAAAATTAAATATGACTTCGGTACTGTAAAACATTATGAAGCTCATGTTGACTTGATGGTAGATAAATATTGTTGTAAACGTTCATACTGATGCACAGCGGAAGATAGAAGACAAATAGAAAATTAACTATCAAAACTATTAGAGAAGGATTTGATAGAGGAATCTTATAGCCCATTAGCTTCTGCAGTAACTCTGGCATATAAAAAAGAGGAAAAAACAAACAAACAAGGTTATCTATTGATTTCAGAGAACTGAACGAAATTTTCGTTTCTCAATCACAACCATTTATTTCCCTTGATTGAGGATTTGATGGTTAAGACTGTTAATATTTCTCAACTTTTGACATCAATTCAGCATTTTGGTCAATTCCTTTGAAAGTTCAAGCTAGATACAAAACTGCATTTGTTGCACAAGGTCATTTTCAATGGATGTGTCTCCCATTCGGATTAAGGACGGCTCCAGCCATTTTCCAATGAATATTGAGCAACATCATAAGAAAATACAAACTCTCCAATTTTGCAGTAAATTTTAGAGACGTTATATTAATTTTTTCAAAATCTTTTGAAGAACATATACTACATCTATCAACACTTAGGAGGCAATTCTAACTGAAGATTTTAGATTAAAGTTTTTGAAATGTAATTTTGCAAATAATTATGCCATATTTTAGGTCACGTAATAGAAAACAATTTAATCAAGCCTGTTAATGATTATTTAACAGCTGTCAAAAACTTTCCAGTTCCTGAAACAAAAAAAATATACGCCGATTCCTAGGAAAAATACATTTTCATAATAAATTAGTACCACACGGTGCAATTATCCTGTACCCGTTAAATAGTTTATTACGGATAGACGTGAAATTCATATGGTCTATAGAATGTCAAGAATCATTTGAAAAAATAAAGGCATTTCTATGTTCAGAACCACTTATAAATTCCTTTGACCCTGAACTTCCAATAAATATTTATACGGATGATAGCATCAAAGGAGTGGGAGTAATGCTGAAACAAGAAGATAAAAACGGATACAACAAGCAGGTTGCTTATTTAAAAAAAAAAAAATTAAATGAAAAAGAAAAAGGCAATATACCTAGAATGTCTGGCAATAAAAGAAGCTGTGAAATATTGGCAGAACTGACTTATGGGAAAAGGATAATTGTCTACTCAAATCATAAGTCATAAATCATAATTAAAAAATATGAATATAAAAGCTAAAACTGATGAGGAACTTAGGGTTTGATATATTATTTATCCCAATATAATTTTAATATCAAATATAACCCAGGAAGATCCAACCAAGAAGCAGACTGCTTAAGTAGAAACACAGTATTAGAACCTTATGAAAATACTGATGGCATATTTAAAAGTAAACTTAATAAATCTAAAAGATATGAAAAAAGACCAATATACAAATCTACATTTATATACATTTATTAAAATTTACAACTTACAGAATATATACATCAAGTAAATGTATTGTTGTTGTTGTCGTTGTTTGTTTTTAAGGGCAAAAAACTGCTATGGTTATTATTGCACATATACCCCAACTTTACTATACCACCTGCATTGCAACAATGACAAGAGCAGTAATAAATTTCTAATAAAATTATATTAATGTCACCCTAAATAAGATTTACAAAAAAAAATAAAATAAAATAATATAATAATAAAAAATAAAAAATAAATAAATAAAAAAATTAGTAATAAATAAAGTAACGAACATTAAATACAATTATATAACTTAATTTTCTTTATAAATTCTATAGTATTGGAAATGTACTGTTCACTATCGCCCAAGGCCTTACAGAGCTGACGCGGTAAATGTAATGTATTGACGAGGTAATTGGAATGTATTGATAATGTATTAAGTAAAAGTATTGACAACGATTATAATAACATGTTAAAACTTGAAAAGAACTACACATCAATAAAACTTCTACACTACAAGGTCTCTAGGCCATCCCCGTTTCAGACGCCTCGGAGGATTATCAGGAATGGAGTGGGAAGCAAGTTGAGAAACTAACGGATTTGAGTGATTATGGAGCTTACTATGAAAGAATAGGTATCTGGTGTAGGCTAAATCAGCAACATATGGAACATTAAGATCTTTATGGAGAAGTTTATTGGTCACAAAGTAAGGAGCATTGAGGATTTTACGAAGGATTTTGGATTGCAAGGATTGTATACGAGATGAATTGGATGGTTTAGTGGAGCTCCAAAGCTCAACTCCATATATTCAAATTGGTTTAATTACTGTTATGTAAATGAGTCTTTTGAAATTAATTGGAAGGTTTGAACGTTTGACAAGTAAATGTTGAAGTAGTCGAAAACGTAGGGCTGTTGTCGTTCTAGACTTGTATGTGGATTCTCAGTAGGACGAAAGGGTGTTATTGATATCTGCTGGATTCGGAACATCCTCCATTTTTGACACCGTTTTTGAAGGTTTAGGATATGGGATTGGAGTGTTTGAGAGGCGATGAAGGGAGCATTCTTTACTGATAACACACATGTGTCATCAGCGTAAGTAGTGAGGACAGTGGTAGGATGGGTTGGGGTGTCATCTGTAACATACAAATCTAGATTTACAAAATGGAAAACTTAAATAGAAAAAAATCGTTCTATCAGAACAAAGCAAATCTCTCATAAAAGATGTCCACGATACTTACTGCCACATTGAGAGAACCCAGATGAAAAATAAAATAACTCCATTCTACGTAGACAATAATATCGTTGAAAATATTAAGCAAAGTTGTGAGGAAAGTCATATTCGTATAAAAACCAAATCAAGGAGGAAGCCAAATTATGGTTCAATGTCACATTTAGGTCCAGCAACTCACCAATTTGAAATTATACCAATTGATACCATTGGAGGCTTTGGAGGATCACGATCTACAAAGAAATACATCTAGTTGATCATTTTACACGATATGCTTATATTTCTACATTGAGAAATCAAAGCTCCCAGTAATTTTATAAAACTGATAAAAAATGTGAAGCAAGAATACAATATTGATATGGTAATAACGGATCAATACCCTGGTATAAATTTAAAGAATTTCGGAAGAAGGAGAACATAAGAATGGTTTTCACTGCTGTGTTTGCACCATACTCAACAACAAGCTTAATGAAGGGCTAAACTTGTGTGAGACAGAAATCGTCTAAATAGAAAAAAAAATGGATGAATTAGGGATTGGACCATATAAAATTGTGAAGAGGATCTCGAATTCAATCTATGAAGTTGATACCAGGCACAGGAAAGCAGAATCTAACCTCTAACACATGACTAAACTATGCCCAGTCTTTGTAAATAAATAAACAATTATGTACATTGTCACCTGTAATCGTTTCTTCCGAAGGGGAGAAATGTAAAGAAAACCACTTCATTCATACACAAGTACTTTTCTTCAGTTACCCATGATGCAATACGACCTTATCCAGAATGCCTATTAGAAGTCACATTAAACAGCTGTGAATGATAATGTTACGGGCCACTGGGGGTATGACTAATCAAATCACAATTTAAATACAAACACTAATTTATTTACAACTTTATAAATACAAATATGTCCCTTAAGCTACTTAATCTAATAACAATTATACTTAGGTTTAATTACACTAATATGTATATTACACAATACTTATCTTGTGTCACAATTATACATTGACACACAGAGACTGTTACTACACTCACTGACACTGTTAATCACTGTCACTAACTCACTGACTGAACTGTCACTGACACTTGACTGATTGATCGTTACTTGATCACTGAAACATGGATACTGCCTCAGGATATCACAGACTCCTGACTGACACTTGCCCGACCGATCACTCACTGACCACTGTCACCTCGATACTGACTCACTGGGCTAGAAGTCGGCCTATTTAAAGCTACGCCGAACATTCTAGATCGTTCTAGCCAGATTACAGGTCTCGGCCCTTCTGGCCCGCCGTAACCCTTCTTCACTCTGGCGGCCTTTCCAGCTACCTGCCCCCGGGCCGCCCGTGGCACCCCCAACCTCACCTGACCGTAACAATAAGAATAGATTGTTATTAACCTGTAGGACTACATTAATATTAATGATACATTCTGAATGTATAAAGAAGAAAGGAATAAAGGCTTTATATGTAGTTTCCTTTGTTACAGGTGAGTGAATGTTTTGTATTAACAGCTAACATCTTGTAATTAATGTACATGTAAATATCTATTGTAAATAAAACCCTTTTATTAGAGAAACAGAGAGATACGGAGAGAAACAAAATTAAGTCTTTATTTCACTGCCTAAGAGAAACAACTATCAGTATACATTATAATACATCATTATACCTACCGTTATAGCACTAACTATTCTTGCACGTTTGAGTGTGTCAATCAATTCTCATATCTGGGATTTCAGTTGACCTTCAAGAACGAAACTACATATGAAATAAAGAGGAGAACAGCAGCTGGCAATCGCTGCTACTTTGGTATCCTTAAAGGCGGCCACTGACGATCGCTCTACTCTACCGCCCCACACCAAATGGACTGAGGAGCAACCGTGCGTGTGCAAATCCGAGTTAATTTTTTGGAGCGACGTGAAGTTGTTGGGAGTCCAAACAGTCCTGAACTCCAGCGCAACACTCCCAAAGTCCGTCACTTTAACCGATAGTGCGTGGGAAATCGTAATGGAGTGGCGCGTTCGTATGTGGGGAAAATTGGCCTTTTTGGAACAGTCTACTCACAGCGCGCTGTTGCGGTTGTAGAGATCACTTCTGTTAACAATGTCTGCTAGTTGAGAATTCGTTAAACCTTTTATAAAAATGAATAAAGAGCTGGAATAGAAAACTACAAAACACATTTTCTCCGACGTACCAATTCAATACAATATAATAATTCAGTATTCATTTTTATTATCCGACCAAGACTCGATCTCGGGTTTTTAAATCAATTTTATTTTATTATAATTAAAAATTAATAACTAGTAAATGATGTATTTTGAGTGCCAAGTAACATGCTTTGGTCAACAGGAAATAAGCAATTTTGCGATACGACAATGCCCTTTCACATGTTTCTCGTTTGACCAAGGAACAATTATTAAAAGGAGTAAATGTTTTACTACATCCGGCGTATAGCCCAGATATTGCAACTTTAGATCATGGTTCGTTTTGATAAATGATAATTACAAGGTTGTAAAATTTGGTTATTAAGGTATGCCTAAGGTGAGTAGATGAAACCAATGGACTTAGTGTACAATAATGTTTAAAATATATAATCTGAAATAAATCTATGCATATGCAACAGGACTTCAGTAACTACCAAGTAAAGATTAGAAGTTTCTCAGCAGAGAGGATCCTTCGATACCATAACGAATCCATGACTGATATAACAGAAAATAAATTCATAAATCTACAGATATTTTAACTAGATTAGTCCACATTTAAATGAACAACAGATTGCAAGCTAGTAGTTGGGAACCCTTGTACGTATAATGGGAATTATTTAGCATGCCAATTATAAATGATTAATGAAGTCAGTTAAACTGGACTGTAATATCATCCCTTTAATAACTAACCAAGGAAATGAGGTCACAATGATTAAGAACATTGCTGTGAACACAATGTACATTGATCTCTACAACAAATTAGTGGAACAAAGCTCTCATATCGTAATAAACCAACATGAACCAGCTACTTACTAGGAGCAACATACGATATGTATTTCAAGGAGGACTGGTATACTACTAATGCATTATCCTTTTTTCAATTTGATTTATAACAATATTCCAACTTTTATGAAAACACCTTTTGAGTTCATTTTTATTGCCGGCAGATGACTAGTTATTTGTTTTTCGTCGATGATTAGCCAAAACAATCATCAGCACTAGGGACAGTAAATGATATTAAAGGAAACAATTATAGTTAGGTTTACTATATCTATTTTGATTGTAAATATTGTGTGTATGGATTCATCAGCATCAATCTTAATCAATGAACTTCAATAAAACTGATTGTGATATTTATTCAATAAAAACCGTTTTCATAAATCAAAATTAGAAGAATGGATAATTTTGTTTACATCAGTTGTGATAAAAATGATATATAATTGGCATAGGGGAGTTCAGCACCTACTTCTACATTAATTTACTGTTTTATCTTAGGCTTTACTGTTTAGCTAGCTCATTTGAAGTCTTTTTGTCCTTTCCATTGACTCCTTGTTCGGTATGTCGTAGTTTCTGTGGGTTTCATTAAAAATTGTTTGTAAGTCGTGTTGTAGACAATGAAAATCTGGTTTCTCTCAAGGTTAACGAGCTAATATTGAGGTTTAAAAGTAGTTTTTTTTTTGGCTCAGTAAACATTTTAGATGCTTTGCAACTTCCCACCGTACGAATTGTCTGCTCTACAAAAGACCCTTGGACAATCGGATCATCGACTCTAGTGTCGAAGAAAAAGATTTACTTATCTTCAAATGGAATATATTTCGTCGTATTTTTGGACTTTTAAAGGTGGGTGAGATCTGGTGAAGCTGGACAAACAAGTAAATATATGGGGAGGTGCATAAAGGTAGAACGTCTGAGTTGGGCGCTGGCTCCATTGCAACTTTGACAAAAGAAATTATCAGGAATCTGCTCAACAGAGAGCTGTACAAAATAAGAGGGATATGATAGGAGGATGTTCTCCACGTCTTAGGTGGGAGGATGCCGTCATGCGGGGAGCCTGGGCATTGTAGAACACGCCAACTGGCTGGCGACCGCATGAGTCATGACCAGGATCATAGTGGTCTTTAGCGCCACAAAGTTATATGAGTTTTATGAAGTGTGGATATGATAGAGTGGTTATAGGTTATACTTTCCGTACATGCAATGTTTTGTTACAGACACCAGGATGAGAATTTTATAAATCTAAGTAATTTTATTTGAAATTTTTGTTTTTAGATTAATGTTGCTTTGATCCATAAAGGTTTCTGTAAGTGTGTAAGTGTAACTCATCCTACCAGTGCCCTCACCACTTACGCTGATGCTGCATCTCAGTAATCAGTAAACAATGATCCTTTCATTGCCTCCCAAACACTCCAATCCCTTATCCTAAACATTCAAGAATGGTGTCAAAAATGAAGAATCACAATAAATCCAAAAAACTTTACTTTCTATCCTACACAGAGCCGGATTCGGGCATAGGCTACATAGGCCCGCGCCACAAGGAGTCTCGCACCACATGCAAAGTTCGTTTCCTAACGTAGAAATTACATTAAGGATACATCTATCTCTAATGGTCACAAACTCAGTCAAGATAGAGAAATGATCTTTCTCGTTTAATTGTATTTTTGTATGTCATTTGAAATAAAAATACTTTCGTTATGCTCAAGACTCCATGCTTTAGAATGCTCAAAAGCTCTAAAAAAATTATAAATTCCCATATAATTTTTTTTCATGAAAAACTAACCTCAAATCTCATTTTAATGCCCCAAAAAACCTTTATCAATTTTAAGAAATTTTATCAAAATCTATAAATAATAATTTTTTACCACTTTCGAGGACGTTAAAATTTTAAAGTTTAGATTTCTTCAACAAATTCTAACGGCCATAACAACTGCTGTGTTCAACCAATTACAATAGTAATAGCATCACAAGAATCAGCATACATTCTGTTTTTTATCCATGCATATACGTTTTTTCCCCCAGAAATTGAGAGCCCCTTGCCGTATAAAATCCTACAAAATTTTAACGGTAAAAAAATTTCATTTGTGATTTCGACTAAATTTGTTTTCTACATGTTTTTTGAGATGAGGAATCTGAAAATTATATCAAATTTTCCTCACCTATATTATATAAATAAAACAATTTAAAATGATCAATTTCTGTTATTATTTTAATTTTTACACACTAAATTTAAAATGAAACCATTTCTAAAAAATATATATAAGGGGAGTTTTTTAAAAACCAAAATCTGATATTATGTTTAGATTATTCATCACTCTTTGGGTTTCAAACCTATTTGAAATAAAAATATAGGTGAGGAAAATTTATACACCCGAACGACAATTATCGGAACGTTCAATTAACTAAACCTTTTTTATTGGAATATAATTTTAATTAAATTGATCAACTAAATACTTATTTGTATTTTTAAAATTATTTTTATTTAAAAAGTAAATTAAATGAAGAATAAAATTATTTTTACCATGAATTTCTGTAAAGGAAGCTCAATTTATTTCACAGGAACTGCAAAAAATGAACTTTTATACATATCTACAATTTCGTATACTGAGAACTGGTACTTAATTAATTAGATCATTTTATTTGTTTCCCTCAATATCATCCTAATCATTTGGTTGGAAATATATCTCACTTTAAGTCTTAAATTGTTCTTTGTGAGGTATACATTGCCTTGATGAAGTGATCACTTTATGTTTTAAAATTACATGTCAAAATGGAAATCATTGCGTGGTTAAAAAAAAGTGAATCGGGTCAGACACATCGATTTCGGGGTTGGTAAATCAACAATAACAGGAATCAAAAATAATTCTAATTCAATCGTCAGGTATATCAGGTCATAATCTCTACAGTAGTGAAGGGCCGTTCCAACTTATAAGCGGAATGACATTTTCGGTTTCGTTCCACTATTGGAACCAGTTCCAATTTTCGTTCCGTTTCACGTCAGTTTGACTAACATTCTACATACAAGTGAAGGGCCGTTCCGACTTGTAAGCGGAATGAGATTTTACGGTCTGTTCCAATTTTCGTTCCACGTCAGTTTGACTAACCTACTACCTACTTACCATGCAGTTTCGTTCCATCCCTTGTTTTGAATTCGGGCTGTTAATCTTATTCTATTTTATAATTAAGAAATTTATAGCTGCTATAAAATTAGGAAGGTTTAAATAGCTATGTATAATTATTTTTATAAAATGTATTCTTTTAAATAGTTTTATTTTATTCAATAAAATAAAACAGCCAGTGGATATCTAAAGCCTATTTGTAAAAATCAATCTTCAAAAAACTTTATTTACTATAATTGATCATAAAAACAACCATTTTAGATCTGCAAATACTTATATCTGATCATATTATTATAAATACAAATTCAGCTAGTTATATCTTTGTTTTTATTATTTTCATTTACGTTCAAAATATTATTCTCTCGGGTAATATTTTGTACATATACTCTCTTTTAAATGTAGAATGGTCAAAATATTTTATTTAATAGATTTCATACTAAATTTGGACAAAAAGGGATTAAAAAAAAAAAAAAAAAAACAGCCTATGCGCAGTATGGCGAGGCGATGGACGGTAGGGGGAGGGGGGGGGTACTAAGAGCTGTAGAGCTCTGAGTGGATGGAAGGGATTAAGTGAAGGAAGGAGGGAGAGATCAGCAGGCGGAACGACCTTGGGTGGAACGAAACGGGAGATGCAATCTATACCCTATCTAAATCAACGGAACGAAACTGGAGATATTTCGGCGTTGGTTTCGTTCCAGTTGGAACGAAAAAATTAGGTAGATCGTCTCGTTCCAAACCGGTTTAAGGCTGGAACCAGTTCTAAGTTCCGTTCCACTCAGAACGATTCATCACTACTCTACAGTGAGATGGGCTGTTTGAGTCCTAATACTTTGAAAAAAGCGAAAAGTGAACTGTTGGAAGATGCTGTGTACACATATTAATTATATATATATATATATATATATATATATATATATATATATATATATATATATATATATATATATATATATATATATATATATATATATATATATATATATATATATATATCTATCTATCTATCTCGGCGCTACAACCCGTTGCCGGGTCCGGGTCTCCGCCAGCAACTTCCGCCATTCGTCACGGTTTTGTGCAGCCACCATCCAGTTGCGCAATCCCAGGATGCTCCAAGCGTCAGTCGCAACTCCATCCTTCCACCTGCATCTCGGCCTTCCTCTTCTTCTTGTTCCATGAAGCGGTTCCTTCAATAGCCTCCCAGGTAATTCTTCTTCCCCCATGCGAGCCACATGTCCCGCCCACCTTAATCGGGCCAGTTTGATGACCTGAAGGATATTCTGTTCCGCAAATGAACTGTATACCTCCTGGTTTGTGCGTCTCCTCCAGGTTCCGTCCACCATAACTCCTCCAAATATCCTACGGAGGATTTTCCGCTCAAAAACAAGGAGATTTTGTTCACTACTCTTGGTTGTAGTCCATGTCTCTGAGCCGTATGTTAGAACTGGGCGTATTATGCTTCTATATAAGTGCAGCTTCGTTTGACGTGAGAGGATGCGGCGACCAAGTTGTTTACTTAGGCTATAATAACATTTGTTGGCAGACATTTATATATATATATATATAGACAGTTAGTACAAAATTATGAAGTACTCAATTTCATTGATAAAATGTTAGTTAACAACAAGAAAAATAAAAAGCTATTTATCTTTCGTTTCTTTATCTATGACTAAGCTCAGAGACCAATCCCGACAATGTGTCAGAGGGAAATACGCTTGACAATAGCAGCTGTCTTTTAGCGCTTTGTAAATGTAGAATTAATGTCTGTTAGTTTTACTTCACTCATCCTTTGACTATTCCCCACATTAAAAGCAAACGGGCAGAGTATTCATTTCCAGGATAACTCTTAGAATAATGAACCAAGCAATATTTGTAAAATATATTAATTTGATAATATGTAGGATATAATAAAAATATGTGGCCCCCTTTCTTTTCTAGATTTGTTATTTTGATCATCAGGAAAAATGACAGTGTAGTTTTGGAATACATATTTGAAACGTATACGGACTAAAGCTTAAAACCGACAATTAAGTAACCAGATGGTAAAGTCACTTTTTGGGCAATATTAGTTAGATTCTTTCCTTAAAATTAAATTTCCCGCTGGATCCATATCCGAGGCTAACTTTTTAAAAAAAAAAAAAAAAAAAAAAAAAAAAAAAAAAAAAAAAAAAAAAAAAAAAAAAAAAAAGACCGAAAGCTATTAAATTGTCATTAAAACGCGATACATATTTGAAGTTCAAAAATCGACCGATGGGTAGCGATCACCAAGAGGTTACAATGTTACGTTGTTATTATATAGTTATTATATAGCTTGAAATTGATAATAAAATTAACTTATATTCTATTAAATTATTAAATAAGATTTAAATACGTGATGCGACATATTGATCCCAGTGAAGTTTAAAATTCGACCGATATGCGGTAAGCGGTATAATGTTTACAACGGTAAAATTACTGAACCCATCTCTACAAAATATCAACATCATTTTCTTAGTTCGTATAGTTCATATTTTTTATAGCAATAATAAAATTTACAATAAAAATTTAAATGTAAAATGTTAAGTGGTTTGCTACACTTAGGGTTGCCATTTCCTAAAATACAAAAGCCGGACTTGGCGCTGCATTAAGCCGGACATTATCTTTAAAAGCCAAACATACCTAATATAAAACCAGATGTACGTTTTTAAAGTTGGAATTAACTTCAATATAAAAAAAGTCTGTCAAGATAAGGTACATACAAGTTTTAATTAATCAAAGCTTTATTTTATATTACAGGTTTAAGTTTTTAGTTAACCACCTAACATTAACATTAACCACCTATTTATAGTCCTATCCTTAATCTTTTGATCTTTATGTTTGACATTAAAATTAATAACTACCTGAAACATTTTCAGTCTTCTATAGATTTAACTTTGTAAAACAAAAACAAAAATAAATAAATTACAGCTCCACTTTGGCAGTAAACTAATAGTTTTGATTATACAAATATAAAAATATATGCGCTATTCTAAGGAGAAAAAAAAAATATTAAAATTAAAAAGCCAATTATAAAGAAATCTCAAATGTTTTTAAAAATAATAAAAATCCATAAATTCTTAGTTGTCTTTTGCTTTTCCGCCTACTTTATCCAAAACGTCGTTTTCCTTAGAAATCATATCATAAAATTCTGCACATGTTAATTTTAAATTGTATAATATGAACATCATCTGTTCAATTGTTTCTGTTTGCAATTTATTGCGTTTCTTTGTCCACTGGGGATTAATCAAAGAGAAAACTCTTTCAACGTTGACGTTAGGGCATAGAATCGCAAAATAGTATTTTTCCAATTTTAGTTGTTCAGAATTAAATTCTTCATTATGAAATGATCTAAAATAAGCAGTCTACTTTTTATGTGCCGAAAGTTTTTTTAAATCTTTTATGAAATTCTGCCATTGGTCGAAAAGTTTACTAAATTAGTCAAAAGGGTAAGAGGAGTGGGAGTTTCCAAGAACTGAACACAGTCGGATTTCCGCCAGGCCATAAGATTGCTACTTTCAATGAGAAGACGAAAAAGCCTAACAAATGCCGGACAGGCCGGACACACAAATATTTAGCCGGACACGGCCATAAAAAGCCGGACAAATGGCAACCATAGCTACACTAGGGTTGGGCGATAGTCGATAGTTACTATCAATATATCGATTGGACATGCCTTTCGATGGTCGATAGGGCAGGCTTATCGATAGTGTCGACTATTTATAGATCTCTTTTACTACCTCGAGTTTTGAAACTCTCGGAATTATGCTGATCTGTCTCTGTCCAGTTTCGAGCTCTTTTGAAATTGAATTCGGAATTCCTAGAGCTCAAGGGTTCACTCAAAGATTAAACCAAAGGAAAGCATAAATACTAGTTCTTCTTTCGGGAAATATGCGCCTCAAGCAGCACACTTGACTCTTGAAATTAACGATTTCGTTATTTTTCTTTTCCGAAGATTTGATTTGTTCATTATTATTGTAACCATGTAAATTGTAAATACTTTTTTAAAATTCAAATAAATTAGTTTTTTTCTCTCATCTTTATGATATAATCTTATAATTTATAATCCTGCAAATTTCAAATAGTAAGGAGATAATTGAGTTTAATTAAATTAGTTAATTTTTTTATTGAATACCTTTAGAAAAAAAGGAAGCAACTATCGAAAAACTATCGATAGCAATCGATAGTTCTCAACTGATAGTCTCGGCCTATCGATAGTGCTAACTATCGACTATCGCCCAACCCTAAGCTACACAACCATATATCATTTTAATGTTAGAAATTAAAATCCAAACAGATGAAATCCATAAAATTATTTCTGGCAAATTAAAAATATTACCAAATCAAAATATTAATCCTTGATATGGTGTGTAAAATATGATTCATGGGCCTTTAGTTTTAAACAGGAATAATGCTGTCCATTATCTTTAAGAGTTTCTTAAAGTTGGGGTTCCACATGTAGCTTCCAGACGCTGCAGCTGGAAGTTCATCAGTTCGTATTCTGGCTTCAGCGGAGTATATTGAGAAGAAAACTGGTGTTGTGATTGCTAATGGAGGAAGAGGAGTTCCATGTTATGAACAGATTAAGTGACTCTATGTTTTCCCGAAGAAGACTTCTCTTCTCCCTTCGTTTTCTCTCTTCGTTGAGTGAGCTGCACCTCCAGAACGACGAGGAGGAATTCAGGAAGTTATTCCGTCTGAACTTCATTCAATTAGATTTTATAATTTCTCTAACGTACTAAAACGAGCCATTTTTAATAAAACTTTTTAATAAACGGTAGCTCAACGAGGAGTATTATCAAAACTAACAAAACATCTAGTAAATTGTGGGAAGACCAGAAAAAAAAAAAACCAATACTTGGAAGTCTCCATTGCTGTAAACCCCACGTTTTCCCTTTGGTGCATTCACAATATATAGAAAGATAATTTAGAAAACTCACTGGAACCACAACTTTGTTTTTTCAGATGA
The DNA here is from genome assembly GCA_003667255.2 of Euschistus heros. Lineage (NCBI taxonomy): Eukaryota > Metazoa > Arthropoda > Insecta > Hemiptera > Pentatomidae > Euschistus > Euschistus heros. Next base: position 352,920 of record RCWM02000170.1, on the reverse strand, counting down.
TGTATATAAAGTTCCAGTTTCTTTATTACTGTTTTGTCCAATGAACATTTTATTGACAACCCTGTTTTCGTTAAATAATTTTTATCATGTAAGATATAGTATAATTGTGTAAGAGATAGTTATATATATATATATATATATATATATATATATATATATATATATATATATATATATATATATATATATAAATAAATTGTGATATTTCAACCTGAGGTTGTATCATATTATTTATATGAGTATATTTATATTTTATATTTATATTTATAAAACCTGAAAACTGTGTTCTATAATGTATTTTTAAGAATTGTTTTTGAAAAATACCATGTATACATATACATATACAGTTTAAAATGGTTCAAGAAACATTGGTGATGTGGGTTTGCATACAACAGACGCGAAGGTCCCTAGAGCAGTCCAAACGCAGCAGCTCAGCTTCTCAATTTTCTGGCGGCAGCACTTCTATTAAAACCAACTGAAACAGTGCCTCGCCTCCAGCCGCGGCGTCTGGACTGGTCCCTAGAGCAATCAGAACGCAGCAGCTCAGCTTCTCAATTTTCAGGCGGCAGCCGCAGCTGCTCCCTCTTGCAACACTTCTATTAAAACCAACTGAAGCAGTACTCAGCTTCCAGCCGCGGCGCACAGTGGGGCAAGTGCGGAAAAAATTAGATTTTTCGAAATTTTTGTTTTGATCATCTGGCTCGTGTTTCTGTTGTACATTAGCCACTGCATCTAGATATAGCACAAATTTCATCCGGACTAATGTTTAGCCCCATTTATTGAGGCTTAAAGTCAAGCTAGTGGAAGTTTTGGTTAAATTACACCTAACTTTCAGAGTTTGTTATATGAATGGAAAAAATAGTGGAATAATTCTAATGTTTTATTCCTGTTCTAGGATGTTTAAATATGAAACACATTACACGAATTGGTCAAAAAAATATTTTTCATCACGTTACTAGACTAAAGTTACGAACTACCATAAACATTTTGAAAAGGTAGTGCTACAAAAAAAGCTCCGGTTTTCTGCGGGATGGGGAAGGTATTTTCTCAAACTAGACGTATTAAAGTATAGATGAGAACAAAAATCATCTGCCTTTATCTGCCTATCCGATCATAACACCGCAAAGAAAGAAAAGGATTAGGGTACACCTTTATTTGTTTACCTAATTGGCTCAGAAAATACATGTCCCCACGTCAAAACACTTTTAATTCGAGTTCAGTCTAGTTGTTAACGTTGTCTAGTCATGAGCTCTATTAAAATTAAATACCGCGATTTGTGTGAGTGCTTGTGGGGTGGTATAAACTTCGATGAATTTCTTCAACGAAATCACCCTGAACTTGACGAGGAAAACATATCTTCAATTGTGACAGCTCTAAGTTAGAGATTTTTGCCTCATTTTAATGAAAAAAAAAAAGTTAAGGTAAATCGGGACCGGGCGAGGTTCAGAAAAAGATTTAGCGAATGGATGGAGAATGAATATATTTTTCACATACCAGACGACGAATCCATAGAATGTGTTGGGAGACCAAGTAAAGACTTTGATGATTGTGGTGAAAGAAGCAAGAGGAATAAAATACGCAGCCTTCAAGCATCGTACGAACAAAGCTTGATTAACGCAGCTGCGAGACACGAAGACCACGACAAATCCAAAGTTTTGTCATCCGATCAGGCATTAGCTATATTTTCTCCAGGCCGATATGACAAAATATCAGTACGAGATGATTCGACAAGCGCTAAAAGACCTTGTGTGCCTTGTATTTCCAAGTTATAAAAAATTAATCCTCTCAAAGAAACAGTGCTATCCTGAAAATATGTCAATTAATGAAACATCCGTAAAAGTCGGATTTTGAGAGTTTGCTTGACCATACTGCCAAACGAATTCTGGAAACAAAACCCCCAGAAGAACTAGAAAAATTAAATAATTATGAATTAATATTGACGACGAAATGGGGATTCGACGGTGCCTCAGGCCAAAGTGAATTCGCCCAAAAATATTCGATCGAGATCAACGGAATAAGTGACTCGAATTTATTTTCGAATATATCGAATTTATTATCAACTATTGACCTCTGAAGCTCACAATCCCAATTGATGTTGATCAAAATAGATCGATTTGGGAAAATGGCCGAACTTCCTCAAGAAGACATTGCAGGCCCTTGCGATATAGTTTCCAGAAAGAGACACTTGATTTGGCGCGAGTTAAAAAAAAAAATAGTTGAAGAAGAAATAGAGAAGTTAGAAGTTATAGCAGTGGTGATCGGCAATAATATTATTCGTATTCGAAAAGTTCTGGTGATAATAATGTTGGACGGCAAGGTATCTCAAGCCATCACAAATATGAAGTCTGCAAGTGCCTCCTACATATGCAATGCTTTACCTTCGGAAATGAACGACTTGGCGAAAATCCAACAAAAGACTCTAAATGTGGATGCCCTCGAATTTGGTATCTCCCCATTACACGCCAGAATCAAGTGCATGGAATACATCCTTCACATTGCCTACAACAAAAATTTTGAAAAATGGAGGACTACAAAAGACACGGGAGTCATGCACGAAAGTGAAAAGAAACGTATTCAACAAGAGTTTCTTGAGAATGTCGGTATCAAAGTAGACTTCGTTAACCAGGGTTACGGATCTTCAAATAATGGCAACACTGCCAGACGATTTTTCAATGATTGCAAGGTCACAAGTACAATAACGGGAGTCGACGAAACTCTAATACACCAGATCGCTACCATACTCAAAGTCATAAATAGCAATGCAATGATCGACCCAGAAAAATCCCGGTGCACAAGATTTTGTTTCATGGTGTTGAAATAGTGCAGAAGTCGATTCTCCCAGTTGGAATATTGTCGAAGGAGGCGTAAGATAGTAGAAATAAGGATTACAAGGCTTTCAGGATCAGAAACTCGCGGAAAGTTCAGTTTGAACAACCTTTGAATCGTTAGTTTTATTATTTACAAAATTCTTTTAAACTTCCTTTAATTTTATTTGTATGTATTATTTATTTTCAAAATACTTGTTAGAACTTGTTTTGATGAGTATAACCCTTGATACTTGAGAGCGGGCGAAGCCGCGACGGGGGATGCTACTATAAAATAAAAAAAGGTCGTTAAAATTAAGCCACAATCCTGTAGTGATCCTAAACGGAATTATAAAACTTCACATCACGGATAAAACAGTATCTCTAATATTGTAAAGAATTCGTAAATTTTTTCAAGTAAAAAAAAGAGATTTAAATATTTTAAACTATTTCATTTTTTTTTTTTCTTTAAACTGATATATTTTAAATTTTCGATCGAATCTGAAAAACTTCAACATAATACGATATATACATAGTTAATATTAATCATAGAATATATAATTTTTATTTTAGTGTAATTTAAATAAAAATGTATTTATTTTGTAATACTTTGAATCACAAGGTAAAAATTAGATAGGTTTTTTTTTTGGCTGGGATCCGTCCATGAGAAATGATTTGAGGTGATAGTTCCTGGAATTTTGTTATATTGTAAACATTTCTTGATTATAACCTTGGTGAACAACCAAACTAGGGTATTTAAATTATGCAGTTCACTAAAAAAGATTCAAAGAAATTGCAAAAGTACTTACAATTATTCGTTTTATTCGATTAAATATAGCCTTGCAATATAATAAAATATGTGTTAGTAATATATAATATGCAAAAATATGTCTCAATAAAGTTTCATCGAAAAGAGATCAGTTGTTTGCAGGAGCAGAGGAACATATAAATTCATTTTTAACCAATTTTGAAAAGGAGGTGGTTCTATTCGAATATATATAAAACATGTTTGTTACGCGATTATTACGTCAATTATACATCGATTTTGATAATTCTTGATCGGCAGGACATACTTTAGAGGTGGTTCCATAAAAACTTGAAATCTACTCACCGCTTTTTAAGAAAAAAAAAAAAAAAAAACCAAAAACCGACTTCAAGATTAAACCTACTTGTACAAACTTGAATTAAAATGTTTATTTTTGGAAAAAACAAAACAAAAACCGACTGCAAGGTTAAACCTAGAGTCACAAACTTGAACTAAAAAGTGAAAAATGATATTTTGCTTACTTCAAAACAATTGAACAAATTAAACGACAATCAAAGAAATTATTGATACTTACCTACCTATATACATATACACAATTTTTAGTTATTTTTGAAGTCGGTGCCGTCCAAGAACGGCAGTTTAATCCTGTTTCTGAAATTTTTTACAATTATCAGCTGTCATTCGATTTCAGTTAGTTTTGGTTGGCACCGATCATAAATTGTAATTAGATATATAAGTATCGATAGTTTCGTTGATTGTTCTTTAATGCCCTTTGTTTTGAAATAATTAATATATTATTTTTTACTTTTTAGTTCAAGTTTGAAGATGTAGTTTTAATCTTAAAAATTTTGCTATAATTTGATCCAAAAGTATACACTCCATTTACTTTAAATAAATTTGTCTTCAATTTGTTCTATTCTAATAATTTTTTTTCAATGCCATGTTCATCAGGAATGAGGGGAATCCCATTGTTGACAAAGCATGTTCAACTTCTATAAGTCAGTAGGTACGCATTTTCCATCATCAACAATCATAATACATATCTTCTAAAACACAATCATAAACTAATCTTCTTGTACGGTCATGGTTATTATATGTATTGTGTGGCTTTATTTAGTACTAATATAAAGTATTTTTTGTTAATTATTGTTAAAAGAAATCGAATTAAATTATGACACGATACATTTTTAAGTTATAAACAAGTACACCAAGATGAAAATATATTTTCAGTGAAACCAGCCATATCTTAGCTTATAGATTTGTATGTCCCTTCTCATCCAACTGCTTCCTTTGAAAAATCCTTTATTAATCGTGCAGCTTTATTTTGGAATTCCATACCCATTTCGATCAGCAATGCTCCTTCTCTCACTTCCTTTAAACATAATTTTTTCATCTACCTCCTCAATTATCAATCTTACGAAATTATGTAATAATATATTAGTGTTACACTATTTCTTTTTATTTTATTTTATTTTTTATTTTTATTTTATTTTATTTTGGTTTTGATATTTATTTATTTTGTTTTTCTTATATAAACCCAAAGACTTGTCTTTAAATCTAAAATTTCACCTTATATATTTATATGTATATAATTTAGATTCTATTTAAGTTGCTGCCTGTTATGTACGCAGCCGGACAATAATACATTTTTATTGTACTTTTGTATTATTCTTGGGGGACAAGGTGCCCCAGAATAAAGATTATTTTCCATTTAAAAAAAAACAACAAAAAACCGTTATATCGACCCCCGATAAACCGACTCCTCTCATAAACCGACCCTTTTTTGCGCTAAAACCCCTCTCAATAATCCGACCTTTTGAAACATCTCTCCTCGCATAAACCGACTATTTCTGAGAAGAAAAGGATCAATTGTTTCCGGAACCTCGTGTTTCCGATCAGTAATTTGTAAATATTTACTTAGAAAGATGATTCACTGTTCACCTACTAAGATGATTCACTGAAAAAAAAAAACAGTTTGACCTTAAATTCCACAATTTTAACATCAGGCAAAGTGTTACGAGTGTTACTGTATCTAAAAATAGGAAATCTTGCACTTTCGGGGAAAAACTAGAGGCCCCCTGAAAAAATAGAAAAGGGTGAGCGACCTGCCAAAGTAGATAGAGATTTAGGAGTAGGCGTTACTCCTGGACTAACTACTACTACTAACTACTACTTAATAAAGGACTGGAAAAAAATTGGGATAAATTAATTTTGGTGAGTTTTGAGATGACCCAAAAAATAAACAAAGACTAAGAAAACCTGCAAAAGAGGTATATGATATATGATAATAACGGAGTCATATGATAATGTTCATTTATTATTAGTTTATTAAAAAATAGTATAAGTTTTAACAATTTTGGTATGTAGTGTATTCATTTTAATTTTTTTTAATAATTGTCTGAAGTTGATCAAATTTTAAGATTCAATATTTTTTTTCTTTTAAAAAATCTCACTTTAGTATATTTGTTATAAAATGAATTTAATATACACGTTTAATCCCCAGGTAATGGAAAAGATTTGATAATGAGAGAGGTTTTTTTTTTACAGAGTACTCATAGATTAAAATGGAATAACGCATATAGTTTACGCTTAAACTTTGTTATTATTTAAATAGTTGAACCTCATTTAAAATATTCATTATTAATAACCTGTGCAACCAAATTTATATTGTCTTTAACTTTTTTTTTACATTTTAAATGAATAATAATGTTATAGTTCATTAGAAATGGATCATTTTCAAATTCAGAAATAAATTTTAATAAGATATAATTAATAATATATATTTATCTTCTTAATTAAGTCATTATGAAAACAATTATTACTGCGTATAACTATTGTAAAGAGTAAACACGTAACATTTATTAGTTATTCTTAAATCTTAAATAATAAATGTATTCATTTATCATTATTAAAAAATGACATAAATATTGCACCAATTGGTGGGTAAAATTATTGATAATCTTAAAAAAACAAGGCACTCACCTAGTACAAAACAGGGAACATCGGCCTGAATCAAATTGTTTTGAAGCACGCCCAAAAGGAAATATGAGAGAAATAAACACAGATTGTGGTACTTAACACATTTGCCATGAAAATTCCTAAGCTTCTTAATGCTGGCGTAGGCGAGAAATGTAGCAAGAATGAACGGCAATGAAATAAAGAGTCCTATCGAATACACTTTGAGCTGTTTTTCCTTTTCGGTATAATCTTCTGCAGGAGGGAAGCACACGTAGATGAAGGTGTCGTTGAGTAAGTTCTCGTCCAAGCAGAATTCTGTATTCGGAACCATGATACCGTTCTCCTCCAGGAGGAGGGTACCGTTGTAGAACAGTTCATAGATGTCGATTCCAGGATCGAGATAGTACATACTGGAACAGCCGGGTTGCCTTTCTACGACGAGGACATCTTCTGGTATATTTAGGCCGCCCCCTCCGGGGACGCAACCTTTACTCGTCTTGATCTTCCCGATGGCGCAGCACTTGGGGACGCACTTAGATCCTTCAGGGCACAGGCAACTTATGTCACAAACCTTTAACAATACACAGAGCACAAGACCGATAAACGAACCGCTCCACATCGTGGAAAAAACAGAATCACACTGAAACCTCCACCCCGACCACTTCAGTACCTCACCTTCCGATTAGATATAGTTCTTAAAAGTGAGTTTTGCTGTTCCAATATAATTTCCTATTATCTCTACCAGCTATGGTGGCTATTAATATTATGTTTAGGCTTTTTAGCCATAAATGTATACATTAATGATGAAACATATAAATTACTGGTAAAATCGATATTTATGTATTAAGATAGCCATAAGTGAAATTACCTAAAAATTAATTAATTTGATGAACAATTAAATTTATTAATTTTATTATAATAAATCTATTACAAAAATTGCTAATTGTAATATAAACAGAAAGAAAAATGTGTCTTTAAGTTTGCTTTTTCTATTAAATTATATTTTTTTACTATTTATCACATAGATAACAGAATCTTCGAATGTTTTTTTATTATTAAAATATAAATAAAACATCAACTATACTCAATTAATAAAACCCTCAATGATAACATATTCCAAAAGGATCTGTGAACTAAAAAATATTATCTCAACCTGAGTAGGGTGTCTTTAACCAAATTTCGTGGCAAATAAATAAATATTCATAATTGTTTATAATTTGCATATCTAAATGTCCAGGATAGATAACATTAAGAATTTATCCTAGTGGAATATCTAAAGCTTCAAAATAAATATTTTAACTGAAGTTTACTTGTGATATATGGATTTCTATGATTGAAACTCCTTTCTCTCTTTTGGTACTTTTAAACAGCGAAAATACCCATTATAGGTACATATCTACAAAACATAAAATAAAGATGTACTTAATTATAAACATATAATACATAGTCTCTTTATTAACTTTTTAGGTGGTTTTATTATGAGCTAATGAACAATTTAAATTAAACAAGCAAATAGAAACTGAAAAATAAGTAAAAATTACAACTTGTTTTCGCTGTTAATGATCCTGGCTATTACGTCATTATTCATTCAAAAAGAATGATCTAAGATTAATGAGAGGGAACCCAATGGCCAAATAAGTTGGGGCGAGGGTCTTAGCGCGCTCGTAACCAGAAGGTCGTGGGTTCGAATCCCACCTGAGTGGATTAAAATTTACTTCGTGGAGGACCTACGAAATGAATTTTGACCTTGCAACCCAGGCCAGTATAGGACTTCAATGAAAGTCTGGGCAAAAAAAAAAAAAAAAAAAAAAAAAAAAAAAAAAGGGAGGTTTTTAAATTTTACTATTAGTAGAATCATTTTAGAATTGAGTTCATTTATATTTTCTTATTTCCTGATTTGTATGTATACAATCGAATTATTCTTATTATTTAAATAAATTGCACAGTTATAGTGAATATGTATTTAGTTAAAATTTCTTAAGATAATGTAATATCAATTTTTTTTTAATATATAATAAGAACGTAAGTGTTAGATTTAGGTATAAATTTTTGTTCCATGATATTACCTAATAACTACACCAATCTATTGATTCATAGAATTTTTATTTTATATAATTTTTTTTTTAATTTTATTTATATATTTTTTATTATATTATTTTATTTTTTTGGTTTTTGATAATATTTATTCAGAATTATTCTGTTAATTACACATAGTACACGATTAATACTAGAGTAATCTTGGATTTATTTTCCATAATCTATCAATAGATAACGTATTTATTTATAAATATCAAGAAAGTGAGAGATAGAAAAATAGATCAATTCAAGTTTAAGATAGTAAAACCGATTTAATATTTTAAATAATAAATTTCAAAAATTATGTTATCCATCCTATTTATTTTGGATTGAATAAAATAAATCAACACAATTTAAATCCTGATAATTCTAAATACCACATTTCTTTCTATCATAAACATAACCTCTGTCAGGTACCAGTTCATATACTAGCTTCGTTATATATATATATATATATATATATATATATATATATATATATATATATATATATATATATATATATATTGTGTAAACAAAAATTAATTTTTCATTCATTTTTATATAATATAATATATAGATTCACAAATGTATCTAACAAAAAGTTTTGGCTACAAACAAAAACTATTTAATGTTGAGGAAAACCATTCATTGTTTCTTTTCTTCAAGCTTAAAAAGGTTACGTCATGTATTTAGGTTGAATGTACTAATCTCTGTAAACACTTGCACACTTGTCAAGGCAATGGACGATCCCATGTTTGAGTTACGAAATTCATGGACGATTCATAAATTTATACTCTTCAGATAACGATACTATAATTTTTTTTTTTCATTAAATATTTCAATATACAGCCACTGAGTATAAACTAATAGTTTACTTCTTTTTTTTTTTTTACCTTTTAAATACTCTTTTATTAACTTCACTTGTATGCAGCGGAATCTTTCATCGGAATTTTCATCAATTTAGCAATCTGATTAACTTGAAAATTTGCAAACCATTCAAGGACTAATGACAATAAATAATTTTACAAATTTGTTCTAATGTTCTTACTTGGTCCAGTTAAAGTCCCCCAAAAAGGGGTCTGCCTCGCAAAAGGTGAAGTAGTAGGTTTTATGTTTTTATATGGTCCAGATGTGTCCTAAGAATAAAATATCAAAAACTAAACTAAATTTGATAAGGAGAAAATGTTCGGGGTATAAAAAATCAAAACATTTTTCAGATTTGGAAAAAAAACATATAGAAAAATGATTTCAATTGAAATATGTTTCATTTACAACATTAAGGTTTATTAAATTGTGCGTCTAAAGACATCCCTAAAGCTGAATTTGATTGAGGCGTTTAGTCACAATCGGTTGTCAAATATTGAAGATTTTTTCCAATTTTCGTAAAAAGTAAATTTTGGCCATGTTTACGAGTCTAACAACGCATAAATTACTAATCAAATCAAATAATGAACGTAAAAATTTACCCATTCCTATTCTGAATTATGTCAAAAAAACAAAATTTGTTAGTTGATTTCGGATAAACTGTGTTAAAATTGCAAAGAAATCACGAATAGTAAAAGGGAAATTAGCTTCGAACCTTCAACTGTAAAAAATAAAAGTTCTGACTGCTGCAAATTGTTCATAACAGTAAGGTTTCCTATAAAAGCGTGCTTTCCTGTTTTTTTTTAACTATTAAATTTTTATAGTTAATTTTTTGTTTCAAATTGACTAGAACTTCCAACAAAATAAAGATTCACATTCGAATATTTCGAAGGCGAATTAATTATAAAAATAAGAGTTATAAATCTGTAGTTTACAAAGTTAAGGATATGAGTTAATGAATATTTCTTTATGGTGACAATCTTAGCAATACCAAATTTTATTTAACGGTTACAAATCATTAAAAACTGAAACTCTAAAATATATTGAACAACTTAATTTTTACATGGATATATCTTTGGCTGGGGTTTTATTCCTTTTTGGTGTAATTTTTTTTTCACGTTCATTCTGACAAGCCAGCTCGGATCAAACATTTAATGTAATTTCCCACATCATAAATTTAATGGGTAATATTTTTTGTTTTTGTTTGATCCTTCCATGACAAACTACATGCCCACTCGAATCCACTAGTCTCCCAACATGCTCTCCACTAGATTCCCAATAACCCTCCGAGGTGCCTGAAAAGGAACTTGGATAGGTGCTAGAAATAGGTAATTCTTCACAAGTTCATGGCACGTCATTGTAATAATTTTGGCTCACATTTACTTATTGTATATAATATACGTAGTTTTAAATATCAATAATATATATAATAAAAATAAACTTTAACCTTAATTAACCTAATTCACCTGTGTTATTACTCTTTATGGTCTTTATAAAGTCTTTGTTAGTAATTGTTAGGTTGTATGAAATAATCTGCACGTTTTTACATATATCACTCAGAATTCTTAAAAGTATGATTCTCAGAGGATATAATCAATTTGCGGACAATTAATAAGTAGAAACTTTACAAGTATCATTTTATTTTTTATATTCTTTGACTTTCTATTTGTTAACATTACTTAATTGCCAGCAGGGAAGCAAAACAAAATAACGTCGGAGAACGGGGGCCCAGGGCCCCCATCTCTGATTATAATGCTAATGAAAAATTAAACACCAACTGGACTAATATAAAGTTGAATCCTTTAAAAATCCTTTGAAAAGATAATGAGGGAAACAACTTACATTAAATCTAATAACAGTAACAAAATATCAATAATTAGTAACTCAGCCCAAGCTCACACAAAAGTAATTATTAATGGAAAAAAACGAAATCATTAGTGAAAGGGAAAAAAGACGAACTGACTAAAGACAAAACCTCACCAATAGCACGAAGACTGTGGTCCTTTAATGGTATTCATTGAAAGTAGTGAGAAAAACCCTATGCTATTTGGAAAATGGTTTTTCAAAGATAATAAATTCCATAACAATACCATATTAGAAATTCGCATTTCTGGCCGAAATCGAATAAAAATTGCATGTTCTACTAAAGAAATAGCTAACTACCTAGTCGAATGCGAAATATTAAAAAAGGAAAATTTATACCTATATATCCCTAACTTTTTTGTTAAAAATTTAACCGACAAAGAAATATTAGAAAACATACAATCAATAATAGTTCCAATAAAAGCAGAAAGAATGAAAAAAATATGAAACTTTAAACGAAACAATAAAAATCACACCACTCTCAACTTGCGTGATAACTTTCAGAGGAAAAAAAATTCCAGATTCTATTACAACTTACGGAAGCTTTTGTCAGGCAATGTACTAATTGTCTTCGCTTTAATCACTCGACAGCTCAATGTAGAGGGAAACAAAGATGCCTCAAATGCGGAAATGAACATTTAGCCAAGGACTGTCCAAATTCCAACCATGACCCAGTATGTGTTCATTGTAAACAAAACCACCTCGCAAATAGTAAAGAATGTGAAATATTCAAAAAACTAAAAGAAGAAAATATAAAAAAATGTACTGAACAATCATACGCATCTTTTGTAAGTACTAATCGGTTTGTAGTACTGCATGTACTAAAGGAAGATCAAGATAATGAAGCTTTCGCACCTTTAGCACCAAACCCTAACCGTCGAAAAATATACAGAAAAACACTAGTTAGGACTCCATATAGAAGTCAGAATCAGTCGAGAATTGCAATCCATGGAAAACGTCAGAAGCCGAAAAATATATCACAATACAAAGTAAAATTTCACATGAATAACAAATGATAAGAAAAGAAATTATAGAAAAAATCGAATATACTTTGCTCAATATAGTTCAAGAAAATCTGGATATAGTAGGAAACTTAAGCATGGATTATCAAAACAACCCTGAGATGGAATGACAGACAATAATAACAAAAATATAATTGAATTAGGATAAAATAAAAATATAAAAAATTAATAAATAAATAAACAATTTAATACGAATATGATAGACGACTCAGTGCGAATTATGCAATGGAATATTCACTCGATTACAGCAAATAGAAATTGTTTAGAATTTATCCTAAGATGTGAAGGAATAGATATTGCCCTATTATCAGAAACGTGGCTAAGGAAAAATCATGAACTTAAAATCCCTGAATACGATATGGTCAAACAAAACCGAGCAGACGGATATGGTGGAAGTGCAATTTTGATACATCGAACTATGAAATTTACACAGATTCCGATCACGAACCATTGGGAGGATCGTATGCAGGTTTGTGCGATAAGGGCCTATTTAACTTCCGGTGTGATATCTATCGCAACCATATACATAAAACCAGATCAAAATCTTACCTCTAGAGAATGGATTCATATTTTCAACCAATTACCGCACAGGTCTGGGGTTGCAGTTACCGCGACAGGGCCGGTACCGAACTCACAGAGGTTATTGACCAAGATAGACTTTGCTTCTAGAACAATGGAAAACCGACCCTTATAACAAGACCGGGTAGAAAGCATTCGGCTCTAGATATTACCCTAGCTTCGGCTAGTATAACACCTTTGATATATTGGTCGCTCTCATCTGATATCTTAGGATCAGACCATTATGCGATTTCGTTAAAAATAAATTAGGCGAATGAAGACGAAATTCAGAACACAATTGAATAATGGTTGATTAACAAACTGGAGTTTATATACACAAATAGTTGAAGAACAAGTAAATATCACATCTCCGAACAATTATAAAGCCTTATTAAATATTATCAACGAAGCGGCAACATCAGGAAGATCAGTGGTAAAAGGAGTCGAAACAAACCAGGTCGCATACCCAAATACTGGTGGGATGACAGCTGCATTATAAAATGGAAACAAAAACAAATAATATTCCAATGATACAAAAGGACATGAACGCTACAAATACTACAAATACTGCAAAAAAAAAAGCATCACAGAATGCAGAAGACAGTTCCACAATAAAAAGCGAGAGAGTTGGTATACATTTTGCAACTCTTTAAACCACGAAACTCCGATGAAACAGGTATGGAACGGTATCAGAAGGCTTAAAGGATTGGCCGTTAAACATTTCGCAATAGATAAATTTGTTATGAAGGATTTTATGAGGACCATTGCCCCACCTTCGGTACCAGAAAACATAAGAATTGAAGATATTCCAATTGAAGAAAACCTCGAAATAGATGAACCCTTCACAATCGAGGAATCAAAAGTAGCAATATGTTCTAATACGAATAAAGCTCCAGGATACGATGGGATTCACTACCCCCATCATAAGACAACTCCCAGCCAATGCTAAGGGACAACTCTTGGAAATTTACAACGACATATGGATAAATGGAACCAAAATACCCCAATGAAATATTCAAACTCTCATGCCAATCCGAAAACCTAGGAAACCACCAGATAAATCTACCTCTTACCGACCTATCGCATTATCTTTCAGTCTTCTCAAAACATTCCAACGGATGATTAAAAAGAGGCTGGAATGGTTTTTAGAAGATCGTAAAATAATTCCTGCCTTTCAATACGGGTTTAGGAGATAACATCGCTACAGTTCTTAGCAATTTTCAACAAAACTTGACCAAAAATAAAACTACAATAGCAGTATTTGTCGACCTACCTAACGCATACAATAATGTAAATATTAAAATTCTAAATGAAGTTATGATGACAGAAAAAAATCCAAGCAAAATAACAAGTACAGTGTTAGGCCTCATAGAAAACAGAATAATTTATTTTCAAGTAGGAGGGGAAATACCAGGACCGAGAAAAATCGTTACAGGTTTGCCACCAGGAGCTGTTTTGAGTCCATTATTATTCTCAATTTATACAGCATCACTGAAAAAATTAGAAACTAAAAATATAAAGATATCACAATTCGTGGATGAAATCACGGTATATGGGGTAAATAACAACTTTAAGGAAGTAATGACAGTGTTTCTAGATAAATTTGCCATATGGAATGATGAATTGGGACTACCTGTGGCCGAAAACAAATGTGCTGCCATGATACTGAGCAGAAAAAGAAACACCCAACCGGAACAGTTAAACGTAGAACCTTTTCAGATTAAAACGTGTACTACATTTAAATTCTTAGGAGTAGTAACAGACCGCAGGTTATTGTGGAAACCTTACATGCAATATATTGAGGAAAAACAGAACAAGCTATGAATGTCCTTCGGTGTGTGTCAATAATAAAATATAGAGCTCACCCCGATATTTGTATATTAATATTTAGGGCCCTGATCCTATCACGTATAGATTATGAGAGTATTTTTTATGACAATTCTGCAAAATCTCACCTAAAAAAACTTGACCAGATTCAATTCAGAGCTTTAAGATTTTGCTTAGGTGCTATGAACTCCACCCCGACCTTTTAATTGAAGTATTGGCAAGTAATGCCATTGAAAATAAGAAGTGAAATGCTAGCAGTCAAATTTTTAGCCCTCAGGTACAGTAACACAGATCACCCAGTTACTAAATCCCTCCACGAGCTGGCTCCGTGCCCTTTATAATAACAACACCTATACTCGAAAAAAAACACCTCTACTAATTCGAATGTTAATTAGACTAAAAGAACTGTCATTAGGAAATGTTGTTATACAAGATAAAAGAAACATTTATTGGAACGCAGTTATTCAAAAACTAAATATATTAACTACATGCGGCAAATTAGATGAACATCCTGAATATGTTAGAGAGTGTTATGAAACAGGGCGTTCCCCTGCTGCTTACACAATATATACAGATGGCTCAAAATCTGAAAACAATGTTGGGGCAGCAATAATAGAAGTAAACTCCTATTATCAAATAAAAATTAAATTGTCACCCATAGCCACAATCTTTACAGCCGAAGCTTTAGCCATTCTTGAACCCTTAAAATATATAGAAAGGATCAATCATGAAAAGGCGATAATTTTATTAGATTCGTTAAGCGTTTTAGGAGCACTAAATAGCTCCGAAATGACCAGCGGACCTATTATAACGGACATTAAATTACTCCTGTTTAAATTAAAAAGAAGCAACAGAACTGTTTATTTTATATGGGTCAAAGGCCAAAGTGAAAACCGCTTCATAACAAAGTGGACCGCCTAGCCAAAGAAGCATCACTCACCGGATACCCAAACTATGCTATCACAAGTGCAGAAATAATCGCCCATTGCAGGAATATCCAAAATAAAAAATGGCAAAGACATTATGATGACTCAAAACATATTAAGGGGCGTTTCTATTCTAGTGTTTAACCAAAAATGCAAACCAAAGCATCCTGTGTAGACTTAGATTGAACCACAACCGCCTTCCCTACCATCAACATAACATTAGCATTATAAACAACAATAGTTGCAGCTACGATAATACTACAGTAGCTGACCCAGATAATGTAATATAGCCACATAAAGTATACGAAGAAGGAAGAGAAAAGCTAATGGAAACACTGGTGTGCAACAAGGTACCCACAAAGATGAGCCAACTGGTTTCGAATACTAAAAATTTGGAGGTGCTAGGCAGTATTGTTCAGTATATCCTTCAACTCCAAATCAAAATATAGATAAATAATAAAAAAAGTATTGTATTTTACGTGGCAGATGTGGATATACACAAAGCCAAAATTAAAAAAATAAATAAAATAAATAAACCTTACTATTTTTCGTCATGTGCTCTCCATATACTGCGAATTATAAAAAATATATAAATAGATGATAGCCTTGAAATATTGCTTAGGAACTTCTTTCTTATAATCAGTTCATTGGAAGTCATCTGTAATTTTTTCGGGAACAGGCGTTCGCGGAAATAAGATAGTGGGAACATATGTGGAATGTCCGAATTTTAGACCACAGTGCCTACTTATCATTTGAAAATATCAAAAGCATGAATTAAAAATATTATTAACAATCATAGTCATTAAAACAAATTATTATTAAGTTGCACCTGCAATCATTTTTGTATCTTTAACCGATAAACACAATTTTGTTCGTAAAGCAAAGATTTATGTATATATACTTTATTGATATTTACAACAGTATACTACATATACAATAAGTAAATAACAATACCTTTCCACTGAGAACTCCCTGAGAAAAAAAAAAAAAAATCATTAAATCGTCCGCTTGAAAGTAAAAGTCATTAAGTTAAAAAATCAATTTTTTTCCGTTTGTATATTCTAACGGGAAAATGCTCATTAAAAATGTTTTAGACAGTTATATAGTGAATTTCCTCATTCTCTAATGGGCATGTATAGTCATAGTCACTTGGTAACTTTCTATACTTACAGGAAATTATAATATCAACACACAATAACATTTTGTCGAATTTGGAAAAAATTGCACTTAGTGACTTTTACCTCCAAGCAGACGAAATAAATCTGACAATGAGTATACTGCCTAATTGGGAGGCATAGCATTCGTGGATATCCAAAATAAGAAACAAAATAAAACTCTAGTTTGAAAATACTGTGTGTACTTGTTTGTTTTCATTTATTGTAATTTTAACAATAAATCAAATTGCTTAAACCATTATAGTTTTGTGGATTATTAAAAGAATAAATTTGAAAAAAATAAAAAATTATAAAAACGCAGATAATCGAGAATTCACAGTATGTATTTTCTTAAAACTTTCAGTTAAGGTAGCATATAAAAATGCTCATTTCAAATAATGAGCCTGTTGTGAATATATATATATATATTCACACAAAAAATGTTTTATATAAATTAGATAATAAAAGCATCTAATATTCCTTTAGCGCACTTATCCAGTTATGCCTTCAAATTATTTTTTTTTAAAACAATGCCTAACTAAAAAATAAGGTGATATTAATACAGGTTATCGTCCTTTACAGGAAATTTTTAAATTTTTGCTGATTAGACAATACGAATACTTTTTTTTTTAATAATTAAATTCCAAAAAATCATGTATTTTTCAAATAAGAAGGAAAATATATTCACTACATTCATCAAAAATTAAATGAAAATGTATTTTTTTGTATATCTTTTGTCACTAGAACCAACCGTTTAGGAACTATATTGGTTTGAATGAATAATGTAACGTATTGCTAACATTTTTTAAGTGTTGGGGCATTTTTGACACGTTGTAGCTCCGTTAGTGTTGTTCGGATAGAAAATTTGATAACAACCCGCAGTTCAGATATAACAATAGTAGATTCAGGCCAGCCGTCAGGTGTTTTTAGGTCGCAAAACATTGAAGAGAGCTGCATTTTCATATGTTGTAAGGACATGTCTGAGAAGTGTAACTTCAAGTTTGCAACCGAAAAAACGGGTGGGGAAACCTTTGGTGGCCGAAAAACATCAAAATGTTCGGAGTTATTTCAGTTTTTGACCTTTATCTCCTAATCGGTAAGTTAGTTTTTGGTAAAAAAACATGCGTCACCATTTTTAAATTAAATTAAATTTGCTAAAATTTGAGTCCAATCGCAGCTCTGTTGGTCTAATAGATTCTGAGTTATGTCCCTTTGAAAATTGGTCACTTTTACCAATAAGTCCAAATTTTAAGTTTTGACCGACTTTCGTGAGGAATGCCGGCTGAAGAAGTGATCCTACGATGAAAGTTATAGATAATGAAGTTGTAATCAATTTAATTAGCTTTAATTCAAGCACAGACCGAGGCCCGTAGGTGTAATATTTCTCTTGTTGATTAAAAGAAAAAAGTAAAATCGGGGAAAAGTGTTGAAACTAGTGTGTTTTTAGGGGTTATATACAATAACTCGGAAACCGTTACTTTCTTTACATTTTGTGTTCTATACATTATTAGAGCTAAGCGAATATTCAATTTTTTGCTCAAATCAATTGTTTTAGATCAATTGTTTTGTGGAGGACGAAAAATTGGTTGAGTTGCTGTAAGTCGCACTTTTCCCCTAAAACACGTTTGTCGGAACTCTTTTGGCTATAACTCCGAAACTATTTGTCTGATCTAAAATGGGTTTTTTTTCATCTTAAAGCTGGTTAAATTTAGTCAGACCCTATACATGAAGTCTTGATCAAGTCCCGTAAATCATCCATGCCAACACGCTGAGAACACCATACTATTGTGAAATCCTTAGTTTCTTCAGCGCATTTCTTGTTATAAATCCAAAAGTATTTGTCCTATCCCGAAATTATTTTTTCCATCTCAAAGCTGGTAAAATTTACTTTCAGATCTCATACATCGAATTTTAATTAAATTCCATGTAATACCCATTCCAGCACGCTATAAAGTGTTTTTTTTTTTTTTTTTTTTTTTTTTGGGACATTTTCTGTATAACTTCTGAACAATGTGTCGGATTCCAAATTTCTCTTTTTCATCTCAAAGCTGGTTAAATTCACTAGATGATCGCATACAAGAAAACTTTGATTAAATTCCTTGAAACACCTATGCTAGCACGCTAAATGTGTATGTTCTGGCAAAACATGACAGTTCTGATATGTTCAGTGGCATGGGTTTCTTTAAAAAACGCATGCTTTTTACCAAAAACTCACCGGTTAGGAGATACAGGCTGACAACTGAAATAACTCCGATAATTTCGATGTTTTTCGGCCACCAAAAGTTTTCCCATCCGTTTTTCGGTTGCAAACTTGGATCAACACTACTCACACATGCCCTTACAGCATATGCAGCTCTCTTCAATTTTTGCGACCTAAAGCCCTTTAGTTATACCAGGCTGCTGGCCTAATTATAGATAGATGTATCCATGATCTATTGTTTCTCTCAGTCTGTAAGAAATTGAGATTTTTTTTACAAAGAATTTTTAATATCTCTCAAATACCATTAACATTTGGATGTAAGCTTTTACATATTAAATTAGAGAAATATACAGAGTTTAAAAGAAATACAAGAATTGTTAGTATTTTTACAATAATGCAAATAAAAAAAACAAGAATGTTACTTTTATGCTATATTGTGTAATTATTTTATAATCTTGTTCGTGGGGAATCAAGGTCACTGTAGGCGCCTTTTTTTAATTTTTTTTTTATTCTGCAAATAAAAAACTCTTACATCGTTGCCGTATACTCAAGTATAATCAGATATATTTAAAAACTAATCTAATAATATTTAAATTTATAATAACTTTTGTTTTATACATGTCTTGTGTTTACAATAAATTTAGATGTGGAATATACCTGAATTCCATCTAAAAAAACCGGTTATTTTAAACTTAACTGAAAAAAAGATACTCGGACTTTCTCAGTTATGTTCTTGAAGGTCAAAATGACTTTTCAAAAAAAATAAATAAATTAAAAATATATACTTTTTAAGAAGAAGAAGAAGAAAATGAACTTTATTCTAGGACTACTTGTCCTCTAAGAATAAAATTTGATTACAGAACATAGGGCAATCGCTTGGCTATGATAATTAATTATATTAAATAATAATAATAGCTAATAATAAAAATTGATTAATAATTAAATTACGAGTTGTAAAATGACTGAGAAATGTTGTGAAAGGATACATCCTACATACTTTTTTTTTTTTATTTATTTCCCTTCCTTGCCTCTCGGCTACACGGGTTTTGCAGCGATGGCTAGTAGCCATCACTGCTGGTTTTAACAGTTTAACATAACATTTCAATATTACTTTTAACATTGCAAGAATAAATTTTCTTAAACATTTAACAGAACATTTCAATATTACATTTAACATTTAACATTTAAAGATTACACTACAAGTTTAAAGTAACATTTAATATTTAAAATACATTAAACGCTTTACATAACTGCATACTTGTGTTTAATACAATATACCTTATATCTAATACAACAACCTATATTTAATACAGCATACTATATTAAACTTAACTACTAATATAAACTACTAATACAACTACTAATACAAACTACTAATACAACATACTATATTAAAATTAACTACATACTAACTATAACATACTATAATACATAATAATAACTACACAATAACTATAACATACTAATTTAAAATAACAACATACCTATATCAATTTTTTTTTTTTTTTTTTTTTAAATTTTACGTTTATATAGGCATTATTCGGTGATGGGGTTGTCGTCAGCATCATTCCTGTCCAGGATTCTTTCTGGGGCGTGGCCCCTTCTTCCTAGGTTGAAGTGCTCTACCCCCACTTCAGTTTTCCAACCATACACAAAACTTTTGTAATACGGGTAGTTGTCAGCTGATACTAGTTGAGGGAAATCACTCTCCGTTAGAGCATACAGCCCTGTTTCTCTCTGTAGCTTGGCTCTCAATGCCTCAAAGGCAGTGCATGAAATTACCACATGTTCAGCGGTTTCCGGTACACCACAGCTGGGACAAAGCGGGTCAATATTTTTACCATGTTTCTGGAGCTTGGCTCGAAAGCCCCCGTGCCCTGTGAGAAACTGTGAGATCCAGTAATCCGGGAGTACCCAAGTTGCTTGAAGACGTGACCTAACAGTGGGGAAATATTTTCTAAGAGTAGCCCCTTTCGGGGTTGTTACCCACCGCCTGTTCCATTCTTCTATCGTGTACTCTCGGATTACCTCCAACCATTTCCTTGGATTTGCGTCGATCAGAGACCGGAGATTATTTGGTAGTCCCACCGAGCCTTCCCTTTTCATATTAAATTTAAAGCCATCTTCTTGCAGTACAAGATCAAAAGGTACCCCTCCTGCTAAGATCCCATCCTACATACATAAATATTAATGCTTTACATTTGCTCAGAAGATTGGAAGTAAATAAATGATGTTTAAAGGAAGTAAGAGTGGAGCTTTTTCGAATTGAGATGGGCAATGAATTCCATAAAGAGGAAGCACAGCTAATGAAGGATTTCTCGAAGGATTCAGTTCGATGCGCCGGAGTGTAGAGGTTGATGGGTTGGGTTTTAGTTTTTAAGAGGTGAATGGAGGAGTGCAGAGTAAGGAGGTCATGGATATATTTGGTTTTTTTGGTTTTCAAGGTTTGAAATATGAGTGCACCTAGGAAGTATTGACGTTGGAAACAGGGGTAAAGCCACTCAATTTATGATACATAATTATGATACATTCATACTTTATATACAATGCAAACACACTCAGCCCGAGGAACCCCGAATCCCAGCGCTGCTCTCTCAGCTGCATCACTGTTAGTATCCAGTGGGGCTGAGAGGGAGCGTCGTAGCCACCGATGCTCTGGACTTGATTTGAGAAGCTGTTCATTACTAGGACTCCAACATAACTTTATATTACAAAACGTCTCGGAGCCATTTCCGTTTTAGCTTTCTGGGAGGGTTATAAGGATGGTTATGACTGGATAGGATTGTTATGATCGGATAGATTTCGATGAAATTTCGAGGATTTTGTAGGAATGAGATCAAGAACAAAAGGTATTTTATTGGAGACGTAATAAGGTGCATTGACAATGGTTCGGAGGACTTTGGATTAGAAGGATGGAATGTGTTTAATATTGGATTATTTTGCTGTCCCTCACAATTCAAGTCCATAGGTCCAAACAGGTTTTAAGATTGTTTTGTATATGAGGAGTTTGTTATCAACTGAGAGATAAGAATTCATTCCTAGTAGTCTGTAAAGTTGGCTGAATCTGCTGTTTAGTTCTTGTCTTTTTAGTCTAGTGTGAGGGTCACAAGTCAGTCTTTTGTCAAGAAGAAAGCCAAGGTAGCGTAGTTTTGGATATAGGTATACGGATATTATTGAAGTGGATGGGTGGACAGGATTTGTTGCGAAGAGTAAAAGTTATGTGACTGCATTTGACTCCACTTGTTGCACCAAGCTTCAATGTGTAGAATATGGGTTTGGAGGTTAAGGGAAGCAAGTTTAGGATCTGGACGGGATGATAGGATAGCAGTATCATCTGCAAATGTGACTAAAAAGGTAATAGGGTTGGTTGGTATAAGCATTAAAATCTAAAAAAAAAATATTGTATTCAGGATACAACATAGTAATTATGAAGTTTATTCATTCAAATTTAAATACATTTTTTTAACATGGAAATGCCTTTTGGCTGGTTGTTGGTGGTATATATATATAAATCATCATCTACATTTTTGCCTACATTTTTTAAGTGCTCTGTTGGTGTAGCTCGGATCGAAAATTTGCAGTCAGTTTTCTGATTAGAAATTTAATGGAGAATATTATTAGAATAAATATTGGTACCAATAAGTAGCTATATTGGTTTGAATAAATAAGTTATTTTCTCTCATCTTAGTTTATTTCTAATAATGATTGATGTTAATTTAATTACTACTCTGACTAATTTGAACCTTTTAATACAAAAATGTAAATTATTTAAACCAGTAGATAACAGACAGGCATATCCATCTATCGTTTTTCCCAATCAGGGAGAAATTGAGTTTTTAATAGAAGTAATCGTTACGCAAGCAAGGTTGCATAAATTCTGCTTTTTCCAGATGAAGGTGAAAGTTCTCCTCAAGGCATTAATAAGACAGTAGCTCGCTTACAAGCTCAATCAAGACTGGGATGCATTTAGCGATACGCTAAGATATAATTGTTGCCGAATAAAAGTTAATAAAAACATTAATTATTCAATTCACATATATCTTTGTATTAAATTTTAAAATACCTTAGGCTGTGAGAAATTGTAAGCTCGCAGCCAAAGAGGTTTTGTACGATTGGAAATTGATATTAGGTATTATAGATTTATTTTTACGAAATAACCTTGTAGAATTGTATTTATGTCCGATTCGTGATCTCTAAATAATCAAACACAAATCTAGAATCACTTCAACAGAAAAAGCTAAGAAAAAAAAAATAATGAAGAATATTAGGTTTTATTTCTCAATTTATACGTTGACAAAATGAACATAAAGTTTAAAAATCAAGTTATTTCTATAATGAAATAAGTAAAGGAAAAAAAATATTGTTTTCACCAGGTTTGAAATTTTATTCTAATTACTCTCTTATTTACATTCTGAAGCTATAAGTTATGGTGAGTTTATGTTCGTACATGAATAATTGCTGTTGTGAATAATCTGCAGAACAGCACGTCCCCCTGTCCTGGCTCAGCACTTTTCTATACCTTTCATTTGTTCAAAATGGCTGTTACGCACGAAATTCTCATTATTTTGCCCCACTATTGCAAACGGAGGTATTTAGGGGTCTCTTGTTTACTCTTAAATGGAAATCAGGATTTCAAAAGTTTCATAAATTACAAGTTTATATCGGCCGACTAATTCGCCGTAGTCGGCGACTAATCAGCGATGGTCCCCCATTTTTATTCATATATTTCTACGCTTAAAAATAGGTTGATTGGAATGAAAACAAGGCATTTATTGATTATAATTTTATTTTAAATTCAACTTTCCAGTTTGTTATTTCATGTAGGAATAGGAACTTATCGAATGTTTAGAAATTTAGTATTAACAAACAATAAATTCGATAACTTCTTCATTCAATATTGAATAAGGAACTTAGGTAAATTACATTTATTTTTTTAACAGTTTCTTTTTTGTATCATAATTAAAAAATATTAATTCTTACCTAAAATGTAATAGAGATATGAACACGAAATGGAAACTGCTATTCAAGCAATTCACATAGTTGCTTGTATACAATTACATGAAAGATATTCAAACGAATTATAGTAAATTGCTGACTTATGCTTTATTTTTCTAACAAAACACTCAGCCACAAACCGGCAAGTCTGTGTAAAATAAAAGAAAACTATAAAAGATTAACAAATGCTTGTAGCTACATGTATGGGCGGCTGTAAAGCTATAAACGAAGCCCCTTGAACATTGCCTATATCACTCGAATTCCAAGGAAAGCAATGAATTGGCCGGCTAATCGGACATTTTTCCAGCCGACTTGTCAGCTTGTCATCAATTCAGAGCTCTATTCGAAACAACTGGATAATTTGGTTCAGCTATGTTTAGTCAACAGAAAACCACTCTTATTTAAAAAAGATAAAGCCAGGCCCCCTAGCTAAAAAAAAAAACCTATCTGGTTTGGATGGAATCAGGCCTCTCCCTCACGCAAGATCTAGTCCAGATCCAGCACCATCTGATTACCACATGTTCGGTTCAATGGCTCATTTCCTTAAAACATCCACCAACTCAAATGAGGTTGAAAATAGAATTAGCGAGTTCTTCGATTCGATGCCCGAAGAGTGGTAACACCAGAACTCTGTAGCAGACTTCCAGTTTGTTTATGTCGGCCTCGTCCCATTAATTTTAGGCATAATGAATAGATAAAGAATCTAACCAGTTTTCAACATTGTTGCAAAGAAGGTATTATTTGCTATCTCCCACTAACAAATAACATTAACAAACCTTGGATATTGTTAATACGTATAATTTTGCAGTTGTTTAAAAAGTTTATTTTTCGTTTGAAATTGATGTTGTTTTAATAATTTCCATAATGCCTTCACCCACTCGTCTTCAATTAAATTCCTTTTCTTTTATTTTTTTTTTTTGCTAAAGGGAAACAAGAAAGTTCATTAAGGTTATTGAAAGGCAGAAAAGAAAATTTATATCCCAGAGACATCTCAGAATTTGACGAAGGTCGATTTCAACTATCCAACGTTTTCCCACGGAGCCTCAATGACTGTGAGGTGGCACTTCCACCCTCACATCAACCCGCGAGGTAAGGAAGGTCGTGGGTTTTATTCCCACCTGGGCGGGTTAAAATCTATTTCATGATGAATCTTGCAATCCTGGGTTCAAGTCGGTGACTTGGAGGATAACCCGTCTTTCCTGCCCTATTACAATAGGACGCAAATCTCTGAAATATTTTTCCATGCTCAGATCCGATATAAGAATTAATGCTCACAGCTAAACACATTATATATATAAAATATATATATATATATATATATATAAACACATTTAATAAAGTAATAGATTGAGATAACAAATCAACTTAAATTTTATTTTTTTCGAACTTCCTTATTTACAAACTCGGTCGATGAATATTTAGTTACAAGTTTAATTATTTGTGTAAAATCGAAAGAGAGCTATTGATTTTCTCAAAGTTTATTTAGTTTTGCACTGCTATAAGTTATCAGAGATCTAATTGGAAATGGACTGTTCACTGTTTCGGGCAGAGATTTCACACGCATATTACTTACGTAATATAATAAATAAACCAAAACCTGTGTCCCCGACAGTCCGAGAAGGAAAATAAAATAAATCGTTCATGGGTGGTTAAATACCTATTAGATATCCTAATAATTTGATAATTATTATTTTTATTGTAAAGTAACCATATGCAAGCCGTTGGATCAAACAATACATTGATCGACCTTCGTACTAAAATGACCATGAATTCTGCTGTGCATAGATATAGATTTTTTTTTTCTTTTTCAACCCCATCACCATGATGATAAGCACTTTTTTTAAGGCCAACGGGTGAGAAGAAGGCGATGTGATCAGCATTTATGATAAACCACAATTTTTTCCTTCAATCCATTAACAAACAAGATAAACATATCTGACCATTGAGTCCATCCGCGGAGGCTTAACAGAAAATATTGTTTGTCTAACAGGCAGACTTGAATCTTTCGCCCATTTCCTTACTCATTAAGTTATTTTGCTCCTAATTTTGGGAAATAAATTTGAATATCCATAGATTATGTACCTGCAGAATACTGTATCTGATAAAAACTTTATTCAACAGAAAGAAAGGAAATGAGTAAAAAATAAATCTCTAAATGGGGGAAAAATGGGGGAAAAATAAATCTCGCTAAATATCCGAGCCTAAGATAAAAAATAAAAATGGTTTTCTGAATAATTTAAGTAGATGACATTATAATAAGTGATTTCAACCTGAACTTGTAAAATATAAACTATATGCTAGTTGAAGTTATTAACCTAGATGACGAATAGATCACTGAAAAGATGAAGACGTAGATGGGAAAATTATATTATATATCTATTATGAGGTTGAATCTGATTCTTTAGTACCGTACTGAATATGTTGGAAGCGATTACACTGGCTTACGATGAAAAATAATTTATTCTGAAAATACCGTATTTTTATGTGCTTTAGGGTACTGAAACCAAATATGATACTTAGAAACCTGTATTTACAATTTACAGTTCGATTAAAAAAATTAAGCGATTTTTAAAGAATTTAACAACTGTTATAAAGTTCATATATTTAAAAAAAAAAGTAGCTGTAATAGGTGTATAGGTTGGTAGCACTGTATATAAGATTTATTATGCCTAACTGTTGTCAGATGAT
Organism: Euschistus heros; assembly: GCA_003667255.2. NCBI lineage: Eukaryota > Metazoa > Arthropoda > Insecta > Hemiptera > Pentatomidae > Euschistus > Euschistus heros. The sequence continues at coordinate 326,237 of RCWM02000170.1, read as the reverse complement.
GTTTTTGTTACATCTGTGGTGAGTTTGTTATTAAAAAGCACCAAAGAATCAGTACACACTGTGTGGAAAAGGTTTATCTGTCATACTTTGGAGCTAAAGTTGGTGATCAGGATAAATGTGGAAGATGTGCTATGTATAGATCTAAGAAAATGGTAAAAAAAAGGAGAAAAGAGCATTTAGATTTGCGGTTCCCATGATATAGAGGTTGCCAACAAATAATTCTTATGATTTCCACTTTTGTTGTGTAGATATTACTGGCCATAGCTCAAGAAAGAAGGAGGTGATCAGGTACCGTAACCTTCCGCCCGCCATCCGACCAGTAGGTCACGGTGTAGGGTTACTGGTTCCCGAATTACTGGATGATTTAAATTCTATCCCAATGGAAGTATTTTGTGATGTACAATCAGAGGTAGATGAACCAGATGATGTTGGTGATATTTCAATGCATTAGTGACAACGTAGAGCCTAAATTGTTTATTCGAACGAGCTGAACGATTTGGTTAGGGATCTGGGGTTAACAAAAGAAAAAGCTGTAATGCTTGGATCAGAACTAAAAGCAAACAACGTTTTAGCAGTAGAAACTAACATTTATGTGTATAGGAAGAGAGAACAGCAATTTTCTAAGGTTTTTGATAAAAAAAAAAGAAAAAAAAAAAGGGGGGATTTAGTATTTATCTAGGTTTTATACTATACTAGTTGTACCCGGCGCACAATGGAGTATTGGCCATGAAATCCTGGCCAAAACTATTTACCTATTTTTTTGTGACTGTGGAATACTAAAAAAAATTTATCAACAATCTAGAAATATATCAGACTAATAAAATATAAAAAATTTCAAGTTTTGACAAAAATTAGGGGAATCTCTGGAAAAAATTAGGGAATTTGAAAAACGTCGGGAAAATGTTCAAGACATTTGAAAGTTATGTGGCAATTTAATATCTATATTTTGCAAATACTAAATACATTATTTGCGTAATAAATTTTAATTGTGAAAACCTGAATGTAAATAATGTAATGGGAAAATAGATATACTATTTTAATTGCATACAACCTTTTCCAATCTCTCACCACATGTAAAAATAAAACCAGATAACAAAAAATACTAAAAAAATGAAATAATCTTTGTGAAACAGAAAAACAGAAAAAATACAATATTATATGGTTTAATGATCCCCTGACGACAGACTGATCTTTTTTTATTAATGCCGCAGTGTGACGTCACAAACAAATAGAAAAAGGGTAAACTATTAGAAATTACCACGAAAATTGAACATTAGTCTCTCAATAATAACTTAGTGTCTCACTAATTACGTGCATAGCTAAAATACACTGAAAATTGTTTTGTTAGGCAATGATTATATGATAAAAATTTTAAGGATTTCAACTTAAATTCTAAAATGCAAATTCTTTAACCAATTACGACTATATTATTTTCATTACACGTCTTGAAAGAGTTTGAAATTACTTATTGCACGCTAAACACCGACTTGGTTATCACAAAATTCACTATAAGAGGTATTTTTATACATTCATTAAAAACATGGGGGAGGGGGTGTTGGGGTGAGATTTTTTTTGCGGTATAACAAGTAGAAGGATTGAACTTTACATTATTGCAAAAATATCTGCCCGACAAAGCCCGACAGTACAACATACTCTTTTTTATTCTTGTAAACAAGTCTATTTTTTTCGTCTAAACACCGTAATAAAAAGAACTAAGTTAACCGTTATGATATTAAAACTTGCTAAAAAATAGTTATCACAGAGGAGTACATAACTTTCCAAGCTGTGTAGAGAAATTTCAGATCAATTGTTAAATTGATTCCACAGAAATCACATCTTTAAGCATCTAATAACTCAGCAAAAGCCACTCTGTACATGCAGCGCACCCAACTCCTGGATTTAGGCTTGTTTCCTCGGGCAGGAAGTGGATAACAATGAACGAGATAAATATATTTCGATGTAAACAATCCTAAGCTACCAGGAAATACGTATTTTAATGTTCTGAAGTACAATTTATTTTTTGAACTTATGGCCATGATTTAATGGTAAATACTCCACTGTGCGGCGTGCGTTGCTATGCGCTTAACATAATTAAAAAAAAAAAAAACTCAGTTCAACAATTATTGTAGTATTGTTAGATTTATTTTGTGTAATATTTAAAAAAAAAAAATTATTTCAATTGAAAAAATTTTAAGAATTAAATTTTTTACAATTAATTTATTGAAGTGTTTATGGATATACAATATTTTTCATTTTTCCTTCTGTCGCCTAGACAAATAAATCAAATGGTTTTCCAACGCGTGTGCAGGCCAGATTTAACTGTCCATAGATACAGAAGCATGGATTTTCCAAATTTAGTCCGCAAACTTTTAGTGATTGTCCCTGTGCCTTGATGGCTTTGAGGCGAGTCGTACTGGAAATTGCACTCGTTTAAATTCGAATGGCTTATCAGTTGAATCCGCGGCACCAGTACATCCTCGCCCTTGAATTTGCCATTCAAAATAGTAGCTTCAATGATATTGGTCATTATCTTTTTCTCTGATAGTCGAGTACTGTTGCTAGGTCGTGGCGGATTGCTGTTTCGGAGGAGAATGATTGGTACGCCAATTTTCAATGAAAGAACGTGCGGAGGCAACTTATATGTTGTCGCTTCGCCTGGTATTTCGTTTTGAATGGTGTAGTTAATGGCATTGACATCGTTATTTTTTGCTGCTAATATCGAACGTTCACTGAGCCACAGATGATTCTTGTAGTTTTCACGATGTTCGGATAAACTTTGTATATCAACTCTTCTGTAGTTAGTTGGTGGCAGTGTGATAAGTTGTGTGGATTGATCGATAGCCATTTTCCCGTTTCCAATATTCAACAACTGTTTTGTGAAACTTTGGGAGGAGGCGTCTTGTTACAGTTGTATACGCATGTTTGTTTTAATAGTCAATTTTTGAACACGTCGCCACAAAATTGAGGATTTCTAACATTGAGTTCCTCAGCAGCTGATGAACGTGGAGTGGCTGGTAAAGTTTGACGAAAATTACCAGACAATAAAATGAAAGTGCCACCAAAAAGCCGTTACTCTTAAATATTTTAATGTATGATTAAATGCCTCGAGTGTTTCTTTTTTTTTTGTGCGTCATGGTGCATTCATCCCATAATTGTGTCGAACACTGTTCGTTGCAACATACTGATTTGTTGAAGCGGTTAATATTAATTCACGATTTTTACATTTTGGTCCATAACTTGTCACCTATGCATCCAATCAATCCATTCAATACCAAAAATGCTGCCTCACATGGACCATTATCAAAGCCTATAAAGGAGGACACACACACACATACATTGATTTATATATATATATATATATATATATATATATATATATATATATATATATATATATATATATATATACATATATGGTAGATAATACAATGCAGATTGCCCAAAGGGTGATACAAAAATATTAAGGCTAGATTTAGATTGTCCTCTTAAAAATCTATAGAGATCAGCTATTAATGTTTTTTTGTTGGTCTGTGTTATTATTAGTATGGTATGGGCATCGAACCTTCCGGTTTGATAATACTTATTACTGGATCTAGATTCACTTGTTTTTGTTTTCAATATGTCAATTTATGAGAGAAAAAAAAAAAAAAGACTTAAGAAGCTCATTAAAATATTTTTTATGTTTAGGAGGCCTTGAATCTATCCTTCATTAGTATTCTCGCAAAATAGAAAATGGTTCTAGTTTCTCCGGTTATTTATATTTTTATTTCCTTTGGTAATGATTTGTTTTTCCCTAAAATTTCATATCTCTTCCAATATCATTATGTATGACCATAACATCCTCCTATGCAGGTTTTAACCAACGTCAGATGATGCAAATGTCAAGGCATGCATTTACCAATCTTTCACAAGCTTCCAACGTCATCGCGTCTTAAAGAGGTTGAGCAAATTACACTGATATATATATAGAACTATTTTCTTTGCAGCATTTTGAATAAATTTTGACAGCATAATAATCGTCAAGATTTCTTTGTATGAGTTCTTAAAACCATGAAAGCAATAAATATGTCTTCCAGCAGTTTCTTAGTAATGTTCAGATATTTATTTTAAGCGTTTTCTGCATTATACATAAGACGATTATCTTATTGTTTACTTTAAATAAATTACTATTTATGAATTATATTAAATTACAGTAATTAGATATAAGTATACAATTATTCGTAACTATTAGAATATCCTTATGTACCATATATATCAAGTAGGCACTTGTGGAAGTTACTTTTTTTCACATTTTTAAAACAAGAATCAATCTTATAAAAAATAAAAAAGGCACGTTAATCGATTAAATGAATTTCTGTACCAATTTTGTAAAGGTGACAATCCCAGTACCAATATGGGAATTTAAATCCTTTCGAAAAAAAACCTCACATGGAAGAGTTTTCTAGGCATTTTCTGTTCGTTTCATTTTTCATTGATTGATTTTATTTTATTTATTGAGCCTTAGAATTCCAAATCCAGTTAAGACCATTTTTGAAAAAAATTCACAGCTGGTCGATAAGGTAAGATCTGGATGAATTAGGAAGAGGCCTCATCTTTTGTACGACCTTTTCAATGTGATTTAACTAGTTTTTGAAGTAAACCTTTTACAAGAAGATAATCTAGTAGAAAAAATATTTTAAAAAAACAAAAAAAAAAATGGAAATTGGTCTTGCCCGGATTTGGGATTCTACGCCTCTATTATAAAACGATATCTTTCGAATTATCATGTGATTCATGACATATTGTATCAGCTACATTAAGCTGAAATGTAATGATAGTAAACGCAAGTTAATAAAATTGTTATTTATCAATAATTCTTTAAACTGAAAACTATATGACCCTTTGAAGAAGAACATTTCATATTTGAAATATGTATAAAATACAATAATCATAAGTAAATAGGAAAAGAAAAATCACAAATTAATAGCCAATAGCAATTAGTTTTAATTATCTTCAACATACATTGTTAAATTACTCCTTAATGACTTCATGAGCTTGTATTGCGAAATTTAAAACTTACCTGATAAAATGCAGGTCAAGTCAGAGAAATAGGCAGAAGTCGCCTGGGCGATAATTAGTATAACACTGCCATACAACAGGCAGAATATGTGGGAAGCAAGATAGTAGCCATGGGCGGACCAGAGATCTTTCACGAAGATGTACGTGAGGAGGGTAGCAAGGAGGAACGGTAGTGATAAGCAGAGTCCGATTGGGTATAGTACGAATTCTGGGGGTTCGTTATCAATCGTTGGCTCAGTACAAATGAAAGTATGGAGCCCTTTGTCGCCAAAGTTCTCGACACAGAATTCCTTAGAGGAATGTAACTCGCCATTCCAGGCTAGAAATCCGCTTGAGAGTATGAAATGTTCATCATCCGGAGAGGAAGGATTCAGTAAGAATGAATTTTTGCAGAGGCTGTGCACAAGGTGCACAGTCACTCCACGAGCAAGTATTCCGGGGGATTGAAATATGGTCAGGTTTAGGTCTTGGATGTCGTGGGACTGGTGGCAGGTGGTGCCAAGGTAGGCTTGGCCGAAGGGGCAACACTTGTGTACGGCGACCGCCGAAGACAGGACCATGGTCGGTACTGAACCTGTTCTCAGCCAGCAGTATCCCCACTCCGGTGAGTTTCTCTTCACTATTGACCAGGACGTGTTTATCCAGACAACCTCGCGTTATGTCTGAGTGGTCTCTGAATGGAGTATAGGCATGATTATACTTGCACAGTAACTATAAAACTGATTTTATATAGCCTGAATGAAGTATTTGTTAAATTTTAGATTAGCTGTGCAGGAGCTGTTACAGTATGATAATAAATTAGTAACATTAAAAAAGGTATTTCAGTTTTGATACCGCCGTATCTATTTTGAATGGCGGTACCAATAGCGGAAATCTTCCTTCCTTTCAGCTCTTGCATAAAATGGTAATCAGTGAAAAAGTTGTCCATTTACAGCTTTTGGTCTGGCTTTACCTAGTCCATGAGACTAACAACAACGCCTCCTCCCAAACCAAACTGTTTTTGGGTTTGCTCCGCAATCTCGGTGGACGTTCCTTGGTACATCCTGTAATTATACACAATTCCACCTTGTCCGTAAAGAACAAAATTCTTTAGCCCCTATGGGAAAGGTTTTCCTCTTATATATTGCTTCATGCACAATTTCACAATGCAGTGCAAAAGTATAGTATTTATCAAAGGTCTTTATAAATTTGCCAGTCTTACCCCGTGGTATTGCCATATCATCAATAAAAAGTAAATTGGTTCGTAGTTGGAAAAATAGATTTCCCGATATTGCCGAGGAGAATGCACTTATACCGAGTAAAGAATCTCAATATTGCCTTATCCTCGGAAATCTGAGGATTCCTATTATAAGATGAAGGCCTAGAAGTTTGAGGATTTCGTTGGAGTCGCAGAAGTTGTATGAACTTACTCCTTTTTGTAAAGCGTACTTATTACCAAACACGGCTGAAGAAAGCTACGCTTCACCTATCGGTCGTTCCCCGAGTGCCACACTGTTGTTTTTTCCTCGAGTACCAGGAAAACGCATCCTCGTCAATTCTAAGAACTTATTTATGTTCTAATCCTCAACGAATTCATGAAACGTAGGTCTGTACCATACTATATCATTGTCTTTTCGGTTTGTTTATAGAAAATGGCTAGTTAATAATTCATGTACATTTACATGACAATATGTCTAACTAATTCAAACGAACTATTAAGACATTTCAAGATAATTTATCATGCAAATATAAGAAGAGACGATGCTTAGTACTCAACTATTGAGTACAGTTCACAGATTGAATAATATTAACAAAAGCAAATAAACCCATTATTTCCTCTCCACTCTTTGTCTTCTCAGTTCCGGTCTGATAAAAGGAATCCTTGGGTTTTAAATCGTGCCGGACAATAACATCAGATTAGAAAAATACATATTTTAGTTTATGTAATATTCTTATTCAATGAAACCCAAGTTTTCAGACAATCATAAAAATAAATAACTTTTTATAATGACAAGTTACAGTCGATTATTATCATATTTTAAATAAATAAATAGAGCTATGAATCTATTCCATCACTGACAAGACGCCGAAATTAGTTCGATATTATCACCCCGATCGACATAAATATTGACTATTTGAACGCAACATATTAATCGAACATATTCCATAAAATAAAAAAAAATAAAATAAAAAAGTTTTTGTTTGTTTTTTCACTGTAGGGCATGGTAATGAGAACAATATAGTCTCGAAACGTTGCCAAAATAGTGGTTTTTATTTATTGACTGAACCTCAAGAACCTTATTAAACGTCTAATTAATAGTATATGTATTTTTTTGTCATTATTTTCCTTATTAGGTCACTCATATATAAGTACCTTTTATTTATACAAATGTCCAATGCCTTGAAGGCATACTACATTATTGCCTTTATTTAATTTATTAAAAAAAAAAAAACGATATATCAAATAAAAAATATATAAAATAAACTAAATACAAAATAAATTAATTAAATAAACCCGTACTCTGAGATGTAAAGGATAGTAGTTTTAGCCAGATACCGGATACCAAATATACGGTGAGGTTCTAGGCCGAAGCGCCGAATATCCGGCTACCGGATATCCGGCTCAAGTAGTGTCTGTAATGATTCAACCAGAAGTTATGGAAACAGTGGCTGCTGCGAGGCGGATCGTAACCCATTTTAATCACTCTGTCATTGCACAAGAAAAACCTAAAGAAATTAACTTGCCAGATCACCAACTTGTGCAAGACGTCAGCACAAGGTAGAATTCCACTTATTATATCATAGAACGTCTTTTAGAATAGAAACGAGCTGTATCCTTGTAAGTTACCGACCACGATACCTTAAGTAACTTGTTGCCAGCTTAGTGGGAATTAATGTATCAGACTCCATTCGAAGAGATCACTAAAATTACTAGCTCTGGTCTTTCATGTATATCTGAAGTAATACCACATGTAGTAACACTGATTAAATACCTGTGAAAGGAAGAGGCTGCAGTAGAAACACCGAACTTATTAAAAATGAGGTCGTCACTAAAAACTCAGCTTGAGCAACGTTTTGACTTTGAAGAGAATGGTAAATACTTGGTTGCAACTTTTCTAGACCCGAGATTTACGACCATTTTCTTGGGATTAGCTCCAGCCAAAAGGGCAAGACAAACAATTTTATTACAAGCTAACGATATTGATATTGATAATGGTTATTCTCCACCTGCCAAGAAGACTAATAATTAAAGTAGTAGTGACAGTGAAAAAATGCACAACAGTTTCTGGGACTGCTTGGACGAAGTTGTAAAAGGATCAGATCAATCTCTTGACATTGGGAAAAGCTCTGCAACAAATGCGATTGACTATTTTTTGAAAACTGTTCGTCTAGGACGAAAAGAAGACCCTTTCAAGCGGTGGTCATCCAACGCCAAGCAATATCCTATTCTATCAAATATTGTAAAAGTATATCTCTCATCTCCTTGCAGCAGTGACTACAGTGAAAGGCTATACAGTAATAGGACTTGTGTACGAAGCAAAACGCAACCATTTACTGTCAACACACGCTGAAAAACTTTTGACTACAATTTGTCGTTAGTTAAATATGACTATTGATTTTTTTATATAAAGCTCTATAAATAACTAAAGTTTGTACTACAATACAATACTAATTCATAATAACACAATTATTTAAATCTTAAAGGTGTTTTATTAATTTCATTAACATCATTAGGTATCCGTTATGTGGCCGAATACAATTACCGAAGCAAATATCCGGCCAGATACCGGATACTAAAAGAAAATGCCGGATAGGCCGCATACCGGATAGTAACCGTTACAACTCTAATATATATATATTAAAAAAATTAAAAACTGGCAGTACTAAAAGCAACTGATTATATTTTAGGACACAAAGATAACAAAAAATTTACTTACAATAGAGTAGTGATAGACTCTATAAAAAAATAGTAAAATACAAGACAAACTTACTGTACAACTTAGAAAAAATCTAATAAAATTAATGGACCGTGACATAAGAACGTTTCTGACATGGATAAAATGACACAGTGGCATCTCAGGTAATGAAAACGCGGACACATTGGCTAAGACAGCAGCTAATGATACAAACTTAACTTACAAGTACAATACAGTTCCTTTCACCTATATAAAGAAATACATACTAACTGACTCGATTGAGGACGGGATCAGACATGGGCAACAATCTCTAAAGGACGACCATTACAGAAATACATTCCAAATATAACACCACAAAACTATAAAATAGACAAAAGTACTCATCACGAACTAACTCAATTACTTACAGAACACGGACCAACGAACTATTATCTCAAACGATTTCACTTACAAAACTCAGATTCTTGTGAATGTGACGGACTAACTCCACAAACATTCTTGCACATTTTAAATGACTGCCACTTATACGAAGACGAGAGACACAAATTAGTAAGGGATTCTCTAATGGAAGGGGGTACATGGCCTCTTCAACAAGAAGCTTTGTACCGGAAGTATATAAAAGAACTTGTGGAATACTGCAATATTTTGAAAATACACAAAGACTAAATGAAAAATTGTGTAGTGCATCAACCAATTGACATTCCCAATGTTCTTTTATTTTGTTTTTATTTTTCCTCGTTCCTTTTCCAGTTTATTCATTTATTCAGTTTTATTTATTTATTTTTTATATTTTTTTTTGTTGAAAGTTATAGAAACTTAAAAATATTGATTTGTATCAGAAGAAACGCTATTTAAAACCTTGTATGCATATAATATGCTTTTTGCATGGTGTATGCACAATTATAAAATAAACGCCTCTTCTGCAGGGTTACTACAAAAGAGAAAAATAAAAAAATAATATATATATAAAGTATAAAGTATACTTGAGGGTCTATATATAGCTAGACAAAGTCTATATATCGCTGAATAACGATTTTAATTGTTAAATTTATTTTAATAGTTAAATCTATTTCAGTAACATGTCAGTCAATTTGTATGTCGTTCGGAGAGATAACGTGCAGGTGTCTATCTATAAAAGTATTGCGACATAAGTTCCATGCTTCAAAGGAACAACGACCAGCATTCTAAGAATTTCACTTTCTACCAGGAAAGATGTCTTCGATATTGAAGCCAAGTTTCGAAGAGTACATCAGAGTATTACGCATTTATTATTCTTTCACAGCAGTCGAGTAGGCTGTGAATTTTATTTAGCTGATCGGAATACAGAATATTGGCCAATAGAAACTGAGATCTTAAGCACCCTTAGCATATAAAGCTGAGAGCAATACGGCATCCGTGATCTACATGGAAGGTTCCTAGACAAATTTATAATACGAAGGCATGAATAAATTTATTTGAAATGACTTTAACAAAGGATAACTTCAATTTTTAAATTCATTTCATTAAGCGTTTATTGTTACATCCTGAAATTAAGTTTTCCTTAATTCCTTAACGTCCTTCATACAGATAAATGCAGGAAGGGTGTGGTAGCTATTTAGATAAAGCAAATACCGCACGACTTACAGTTCGACCTGTTGAAAAATATGAAATAGACATTGTAAAGGTTCATAAATAAATATGTTTTTGTTTATATTAATCATTAATTTTCCATACTTTTTTTTTTTTTTTTTTGGTTGGGGGTAGCGGTTAAGTCCTTAAGTTCTGCAACTAGAGCATGAATGGCTATTTAACTTTTAGTGTATCAGCCAATTCTATTCAATTTTAGGGTCGTTATTTACTCCTGGGGTACAAAATTTGAGTGGATATAAAATTTAAGTTAGATACACAGTTACGGTCGAGGTTGGACAGGGAACGGCTATGATTATATGTGCACATAGTTAATATAAATAAATCATAGTTCAAAAAAACTTTAATACCAAACTGAAATAAAAAGAAGAGAATCATTTTTATTTCTTGAAAGTTTGTGTTATGGTGATAGAAAGCCAGAAAATCAATTATGATTATTCAATTGGGGATAAAATTTAAGCTTACGTTATTAACAATTCAATTCAATTATTATAAATTCAATTTATAGTAAAAAAGCGTGGCGTGCTTGGTATTAAATGTTACAAACATTGTTATTGTTAACTATTGATAAAAGTAGAGTTATTATTACAATGATAATATTAATAAAATCTCAATGGTGTCTGGTCCGTCTGTCCTATAACCAAAGTTTGTTGCAGCCCACGCTTTTTTACTATATATTGAATTATTTTGTTAATAATTTTAGTTATATTTTAATTTATTCCAAATTAATTAATCATAATTGATTATCTGACTTTATATTGCCATAACACAAACTATTCATGAAATAAAAATTATTTTCTTATTTTTATTTCGGTTTGCTATTAAAGCATGTTTTTTCTTAACTATGATTTATTTTCTTAATTTTCAGTCTCCAAACGATAACAATAATATTTATAATCAAGTTCGTTATAAACCTATATAATATGAATGTATAAACTTCCAGCAATCTTCAAAAAGTTCTATTATACTTGCCGGAGCGACATCTGTGGTACCGCAATCAGTACCATTTCTATTCATTTATATCTTTTATTGGTAAGAATTTTTTTATCGGTAAAGAAGAAGGAACTTTACCGACGACCCGTGAATGGTACACAGTAAGCAGTCCGACCTTTTTATTTTTTGAGCTCAAGGTTCAAGGCTAATTCCCTGTACTTTTTGTCATTTGTTTGCAATTTCAGTGACACAGTTTATCCGAAATTAACCAACGCTCTTCGGTTTTATTGGCATATCTCAGAGTAGGAATGGGCACATTTTGACTTAAAATTCTATCTTGACACAAAATCTAATCATTTACAAATTTTTAGCATATAACATTTATTGACAGGACTTATGGAGCTATTTTTGTGTTATCGACTCATAAACATTACCAAAACTATGTTTTTGAAAAAGTTGGCAAAATTCGTCTATTTTTGACAATCGATTGTTGCTAAATGCTTAAATCAAATACCGCTTAAAAGATGTCTTTACACGCAAAATTTAATAAACTTTAATTTTGTAAAACACATTTTTCGATTGAAAGCATTTTTGTTCATGTTTTTTAAAAATTTCTGAAAAAAAGCGCAAAAAGTTTGTGTTTTTTTGCCCCTAAAAATTTTCCTCTTCCTGGAATCGTCACTCTACCATTACCAAGGAAAGTCTCTGAGTTGCAAGAATCCCATCAATATACATATTAATACCCTTTCAATCTATTTTGGCACTAAGTCTAATAAAGAATCAATAGTTTCTTACTCTGAGGAAATTTCTTGCACTGAAAGTTCCATGTTTAGCAGAACATTTTGTACCATTTATAAAAGCATCTTGAATGTATTCATCTCTATAAAGTTCAGTTTGAACAGCTTTAAAGCCACAGTTAGAACTAAGGAGACGTACCGCCAGTAAAAATTGATCATTTTTTTCACTTGCGTAACCAGGTGCAAGTAAAAATTCGAAGTGCAAAATCTAACTATTTCCACGAAGTCTTATCGTCCTCTCCTGATACCAAGTCAAAATGGCAAGTCCTTCGAAAACTCGCCCTTCATCACCCCTCCAGATCCTCAATCTCAAACAACTTCCCAGTTTCGCCTAATGACCTAAACGCATATTCCGTTTCATTATCTCTCACCTCTCCTTCCCGTTATTCCAGTTTTTTCTCAGAAGCACCTTTCAATGACAATAATTTTTATTTTCCCAACATAACCCCCACAGAAATTACCTCTTCTATTATGAAATCTCACACCAATTCCGTAGGCCCAGATGGTGTACCCATTGAACTTATAAAATTATGCCTCCCAGAAATTATGCCGGTCCTTGTCTTTATCTATAACTTCTCCCTACAAAACTCTATATTTCCTACCTCCTGAAAAAAGCTGTTGTTCATCCCATTAATAAAACTCCTAATCCTAACTGTCCTGCAGATTATCGCCCGATCTCCATCCTTTCAAACCTCTCAAAACCCCTAGAACGATTGGTGCCATCCCAATTCCTGGAAAATTCCCATCCACTCGATCCTTTCCAATCCGGTTTCCGTCCTGGTTATTCTACACAATCCGCACTAACCAAAATCATAAGCGATATCCACGCTGCAATAGATGAAAAAAAAAACTGACCGTCTTGATACTCCTAGATTTCTCTAAAGCATTTGATTCCATTGACCATTGTATCCTTTTTTTTTCCAAATTAATTGCTTTAAAAATTTTCCAATAGTTCAATCCATTGGCTCCAATCCTTCCTCTCCGACCGCACTCAAGCCGTATCTATCCCTAATAAACCCTTATCCGACTTCCTACCTCTGCCTTCGGGAGTAGCCCAAGGTTCCAGCATTTCACCCCTCCTCTTCAACTCCTACATTAATGATCTTCCCCAGTCAATTTTACATTGTTTCCATCATCTTTATGTAGACGACTCACAAATTTATTTACCCTTTCCTCCTAACGAATTACATGAAGCTTTATCTAGGATTGAGGAAGACCTTGATGGAATCTGTACTTAGGCAAACTTGCATAATTTAAAGTTAAATGCAGGGAATACGCAAGCTATTGTAATCGGTTCAAGTCCCCTCCTCAGATCCATTACCAACTTTCCTACTCTAAACCTGAATAATCAACCTATCACTTTCTGTTCCTCTGCAAAAAATTTAGGAATCATTATTGACCAAAACCTTTCCTGGAAGCCTCAAATCGCCCAAATAGCTCGAAAATCAATAGGAATCCTCAAATTATTCCATCCTTCCCGTCATTTCCTTCCTCAATCCACGCGAAAACTCCTATTTTCCTCAGTTTGATTATCGTTGTGTGGTGCATGGGGGCCTCTCGATGGGTCTCCGGGACAGATTACAACGAATCATGAACAGTTTTATCAGATTCGTTACCGGTACCCCGAGACGTTCACATACATCGCACCTCTACACTGCCTTACAATGGCTCTATCCATCCTCCCGTAGACAATATTTCCTGGGCACTTTCCTATACCAGGTCATTAATAACCATTGCCCACCTTACATCTATAACCTATTGAAATTCAAGTCTTCCGTCCACAAACTCACAACAAGATCACGTTCCTCTGACCTACATATTCACTTCTACCGAACAGCATTATATCAACACTCCTTCCTCGCTCGATCCACTACCCTCTGGAACTCGATTCCTTCTGAAATTAGACATGCTTCTTCCTTAAACTCATTCAAAACTCTCCTATTCCAATATCTCCTTAAATCCCAGTTAGACGCCACCAATATGAGTAATAATTAAAAATCAAGTCAGTCAATCTCAACTATATCCGATAGCAATGAATTACTTCAATAATTATATCAATATTTGTAAATTTGTGAATTTTAATCATTTGTCTCCCCAAAAAATTGCTTTTTTTTTCTCATACAGGTATATAACATAAGAGGACAGTAAGTAGATGTGTAAATATATATTTTCAGGTATTTGTAAATATTTTGTCTTTCTAACATTCTAATAATTTTTTTTCTAGATATATCTATTCACTATATTTATTTTATTCTATTTTCTATTTCTTTATTTTTCTGAATGCATTGTAATTATTATATTAGCATATTGTTTTTGCTTTTTTTCCTTTTCTCATGTATATACTTATCACAATGTTCTATTTTAAATTATAGAAACATATATCATCTTTAATACATATTATTATCTTTGCTTGGAACTAAGATAGCCAGACTATTACTCAATCTTATTGTACATTTTAGTTATTCTTAGGGAACAATATGTCTCAGAATAAAGATTGTTTTTCATTTCATTTCATTACAACCAAGTGTACAAGATAACTTCATAACCAAAACAACATAATTATAATAATAATTAATAAGAACTTTTCACTACAAATATCCTTGATGACTTTGTTTGAGCGTCTCATTTGTGAACGCTAAACCTTGAAGCCTTTAATAATCTGTCCAACTGTTATGAGAATGTATATCCAGCCCAATTCAAATGATATTTGCTCATATTTCTAGATTTTTCAGGCGGAAAGTTGTCCTTTTTATTATTTTTTTCTGTTCTGTTGGTTATTTTGCTCTCAATTTTATCATTGAAGTATGAAGAATGATTTTTATTACAAAATTAAAATACTCTTTGTCTTTGATTAATTAATTAATTTATTTCAACAGCCCCATTTTTCATCTACAAGTGATATGGAAAATGTAAACTTCATAAATTTTGATTCCTTAATATGGCACTCAGATGATGAGCCATCAGATAATTCGAGTGTCATTGTCACATGCCGCAACTCAGTGCAAGGAAAAAGTTTGGTAGTTGATGACAGAGGTAAACTACTTTTCCCCCATTATAAATTGTATTACGAAAACAAATTAAAGCTTTTAACATGGGTCTTTTCTCCTCAGGTTATGTTTGTTCAAGATTTAACGTGTTGGGAACTGGTTGTTGTGATCTTAATGCAAAGAATGTTAGGTATTCATGTGAAACCTGCAAGGGGAATGGGTGTTGTAGCATTTATGAGTTTTGTGTATCATGTTGTCTTCAGCCAAATAAGGTACTTATGGGTAATTATGATGGTAAAAAAAAGGCTCTAGTAATAGATATCACCTTAGCCATAATTCTTTGAAAAATAATTTCTGGAATATTGCACATCAAGGTAATGAAATAAATATTTTTGATCACAATTGAATCCTAACATTTAGAAAAAAAAAATGTAAATATTTGTGTTTATTGATTGTGAATATGGTGTCATTGAATGATAAAATATATATTTTACTTTCTGCTGTTTGACATTAACAACTAAAACTTTACTAAAAATTTGTATTCAGTTACTGTTGTGTTATTGAGTGTAAATTGATTTCTTATTTATTCAATAGTTGTCAGTGTCATTCATATTACTTGTATTCTAAAAGTAATTTTAATGATTACATTTATTTGAAAAAATATATATGCTTGTAAATGCATAGAACATTATATTTCTTCTTTGGGCTGATGCTCATTTATCTAGTTATAGTATTATGTTTGTATGTTTCTTAGAAAGAGTTGCTTCAAGGTGTTCTGCGTAGAGCACCATCAACGTTTCATGTGGTGTTTGCATCAGTGACTGATCATTATGAACTCTGTCTTGCCAAGTGTCGAACGAGTTCATTGAGTGTTCAGCATGAGAATTCTTATAGAGATCCAACCGCCAAACACTGTTTTACAGATGCTGTTTCGTAGGAAAGGTAAGATATTGCTTGAGTTTTATTAATTCATTTTATTTCCATTTGCGTGGACCTATGTGAGTCATTTGCAGAAGGTCATTGAGTTTTTTTATTATTTAAGTTAGACTTATTTATTCATCTCTGTTATTTAGAGTGTGCTTGACCCTTGTATAAATTCTTTTGCTTCAGTAGCTCTTCTCCCATCCTGATTAAAATTCCTTATCACTGAGTTTTAACCTTCGACCAACGTTAACCCTACTTATTACAGGAAGAGCATAGTACTCATAAGTTACTAGCATATTCTTTTTTTTTCCCCCGTTGAAGCATTTCAACCTTTTAAAGCTCATTGTGCTTATCATATTATTAGTAGGGTTGGTATAAAGATGTTTATGCTATTTTTGTGTTACTTCATACCCTCATGATTATTTATTTATTTTGTCATAATAATAATTATTTAATCATTGGGTGTGAAACATTAGTTAACCAGTTTGTTGGTATAATTTAATACATAACTATTGAATTTTAAAGAAATATTGTAGATAATGTTAGTGGAAGGATTTCGTTTGAAGAACTCCTTCTTCTTCTTTCTCTTCCTTGATCCAGCGTTGCCAATACTCTCGGTCCCTGCACAGCATCCTCATTTCGGCAAGAGTTTTGTTCCTTTTGCCCTCAATCCTCTGGATGTATTCCTGATAGGAGATCCTTGGGTGACCTTGTGGTCTTTTACTTGAAGGTCTTGCTTCCATGGTCTTTCTGGGTTCTCTCACTTCTTCCATCCGACAGACATGTCCAAACCATTTAAGTTGTCTGTTTTCGATGATTTCCTTTAATGGAGGCACCTTTAACCGTTCTCTGATCCTTTCATTCCTAATACAATCTCGCTTAGTTTTTCCTGCTGCTCTGCGTAGGAACTTCATCTCAGCAGCAGTGATACGGCTGACGTGCTTATCTAGTATTACCCAGCTCTCAACAACCGTTAGTTATGATCGGAAGGTATATAGCCTTGTATATAAGCATTTTAAAATTTTTCCCTACTTTACGGTGACCAATAATGCTATTATTGATCTGGTAGTAGACCTGGTTCACTTTTGAAATCCTATTGCCTATTTCTTGGTCATTCCTGCCAGATCTATTTATTATGGTTCCCAAGTAGTTATACTCGTTTACTACATCTAGGACCTCCCCGTTGCAAAATATTTCAACGTGTTCTTCATCATTCCGTGAGAGACTTAGGATCTTACTTTTTAAATTGCTGATGGACATTCCCTTCCATAATAGCTCCTCTTCCCATTCCACCACTGCTTGTTGCAGCTTTTCTTTCGAATCTGCAATTAGGACAATATCCTCCGCATATAAGAGACTTTTTACAAGTGGGGTCCGCATTTTCCATTTACCTATTGCAGTCCATAATGTTCTGAGCTTGCATATCTTGTGCACCTCATCCATTAGAGTAATGAATAGAAGAGGGCTGAGGCTGTCTCCCTGACTCCTCTATCGAGAGAAAATGGTTTGAATTCTTTGCCATTTATCCTAATGACTCCTTTCGCATTGCTCTACGTTGATTTTATTGCCTGCGGTAAATCTACTGGTACATTCTTCGTGGCAAGAGTGTTCCATGTTTCATGCCTAGGCACAGAATTGAATGCTGCTTTTAGGTCAAGAAAAGCCAAATAAATGTTTTTATCTCTGTCCCATGCTTTTTCGGTAATATTTCTGAGGATGAAGATGTTTGTTTGTTTGTTTATTTTGTTTAATGTCACTTTATACTGCTATGGCTAATCGGACGATGCTACGGTGGGAGTCCTAAACTTTGCCTATCCTGGTATAATTAGGATAGGGATCTTTAATGAGTGCCTGACATTGCACAGGCTCGGGACCCTCATTTTACGTCCCTTCCGAAGGACGGCATAGCTAAGGATTTTTTACTCCCTTTAAAAAATCCTAAGGACATCTGCCGGGCTGCGAACCCGCGATCTTGGGTTTAGTAGGTTGCTATGCTAACCACTACACCGCAGGTGACCCCTAGAGACGAAGATGTGATCCTGGGTCTACCTTCCAGGGCGGAAGCCTGCCTGTTCATCCTCAAGTTGGCTCTCCACAATCAAGGCTCTCATTCTTTCAAGGATAGAGGTATACAGTTTATAGGCTACAGACAGTAAGCTTATTGGTCTGTAGTTTTCGCATAAAATTGAACTGCCTTTCTTATATATTGGGATTATTATTATTACGTATTATATTATACATTTGAGGGAAAAAAAATAAAAATGAAGCTTGTATCCTTTCTCTTCACTGTTTGTTATACCCATTTACCCCACAAATGAAACAATGAAATAAAAAAAAAATTATATTTTAAGTGATGAAAATTGTTTATATTTTTTTCTTTTGTATGTTTTAAGGGATATGCCATTCTCTTATTTATGATTTTATTCTAAAAAATGGGAATTTTTATAAGTGATTTTTAGAAACGTTAATGATACTAATGTTCGCGCCGATCGGCGCTTTTGTGTTAAGGGGAAATGAGAAAATTGTAAGTTAGTTCAAGTGACGCCCTCTACCGACTTCCCTCATTAACCGGCCCTTTACTTAGTTTTCCTACTGCCAACCAGAGGGCAGTTGACTTTATTAACTCTCGCAAAGTTTAATATGCGGGAGTTCTAATCGCAATCTTAATCCCCTCAGGACCATTCTCGGCCACTCTGTTCCTGCACTCTGCCCTGGATGCACCTACTTTTGTCCAAGACTTCATAGTCTTCCTAGTTTACATGCTCAAGGCTCACATAGCCTTCCGAGAACCTTTTTTATGTTAAAAGTGTTTTCCTTTCGTGCTACAACCAGTAAAATTTTCCTTTTGACTTTAATGAGTGGTGATAGCAGAGGAGGAGAGTTCAATCAAGTTTTACAGGCCACAAGGAGCGTTCGCCTGTCTGTGAGGACTTCAGGGGCCCCGCGAGAACTAGAAGGCGATCGCAACCAGGTGAGTGCGCTTATCTGTAATTTTTGGTTGAATTATTTTCCCGCTAACATCTCCCCAAAGTTGCAGAACCTCGCTTTGATTAAATTCTATACAGTCCATTTTTACTGCGCCGAGGCGAGTTATTCGCACCGGCAATTTTCATTAACATTTTTGGTCCGATCCGGGCCGTATATATTGTACCGCATTGAAGCGAGAATTTTTGCAGTTTTGGGGCGATTTATCGGCCACTCATTTTTCAATTTTATTTATTTTACTGGTTGTTATTTTCAAATTTCCAGAAATCACGAACTTTTGACCACTTTCTGTTCAAAGTACGTGATTGCCAGTTTCTGCCGGTTTTTGACTAACCCTATACTCAGCCATTTTGTCTCCATCAATTTGATCCGCTGGTGGCTGACGTCACCACCTCCCACTTCTCTAGTAAAGTACTCGTTACTGCGTCTCGTAACAGTTCCCGCCATATTGTCTTATTATAACGTCAGTTTCAATAACGTAATAATTAGTAAAATCAATTTTGCAACTTTTTCTCCTTTCCTTTTCTCTGCCTCATATATTATAATTTCCTTTTATTGCTGTATTTATTTATTCTCTATTTTTCACAATGCCTTCTGAAGACAAAAACATCATTTTGCAAGCACAACTATTGGCAAAGAGGGAAACGATATTTGCTGATATAACTAGTAGATACGATGAAATTAAGGGTTCCACTTTTTCGGATATTTTTACTGTCCAAGTGCATTACGAGGATTTACCCTCCCTTCAAGTCAAATTTGAGGGGGTGAATGAAAAATTAAGTGACCTTAATGCTCTATTATCCAAACAAAATCATGTGGATACTCAAGCCCCTGCAATTGCTTTCAATAGTCTGTTAACGAAAATTAAATCCAAATATTTACAATTGAAAAAAGAAGAACCTATTGCAACTTCTACAACGGTTGCCACCCCTATTCATTTGACTCAAAGTGCTTTCTCCTTACCACCTATCAATCTACCAACCTTTTCAGGCGACATACAGCAGTGGCCTGAATTTTTTTCGTTGTTCACTGCCCTTGTTCACGACAACCCTTCTCTAACCCCCATACAACGCTTTCATTATTTAAGATCTAGTTTAAGAGAGAGTGCTCTTTCCGCAATTTCGAACTTTCAACTCACAGCCGAAAATTACGACCTTGCCTTTTCAGCTCTAGTACACCGTTTCCAAAACCCCAGGAGGATAGCCCAGGCATATCTGAACCAAATCTTGTACTTTAAGCCCGTCAGTTCAAATTCATTGAATAACTTAAAAACTTTTCTCGAGGTACATCAAAATTCGGTGCAGGCTATCAAGGCGCTGCCAATCGACGATTTGGCAAATTTTATTTTGTTAACCCTCGCATTAAATAATCTGGACCCCCGTACATCTAAGGCTTTCGAGGATCAAAGTTCCGCTAAATCAGTTCCGCTTTTCGATGATTTACTAAATTTTATTATCAGGCAAATTAAAACCCTGGAGATTATTTCTCCCCCCATCAATCCACATAGAAACACTAAAGTTAATTCGCTAATTGCTAGCACTAGTCCTGATACCTCACCATCAGATAGAACTCGGGCCGCACCTTCAAATTCTCTTAACCTCAAATGCATTCTTTGTCGTAAGGCGCATTCCTTATCCTCCTGTTTCGAATTTTCTCATTTCACTCGAGATCAAAAAATTGATTTCCTCAAAAGGCATAAACGGTGGTGCTTTAATTGCTTGGGTCCCCACCTTAAGGGTAATTGCAACTCCAAATTTTCTTGTCGTAAGTGTAATTCATCAGAGCATCACACACTTTTGCATCCCGTCAAAGTAGTAAATTCAAATCTCCATTTGAATTCCGCGCCTAGTCGCGCTTCAGCTCATGCTGATCACATTACAAGTGAACCAGCACCCGCTTCCACTGGTCAAGCACCAGTTGACGCCTCTTTATCTCTGAGTTGTAGTACCACCGGAAGTCACGTGACTTCACTCCTAGGAACCTTCCGTGCACGAATCTTCAATTCTCACTTAGGTTACGTTCCGGTCCGTGGGGTCATCGATCCGGGGTCGCAGCTATCATTCATTTCCGAGCGCCTCTTCAACCAGTTGGGTCAAAAAATCCAGGGTATGCCCATTACCGTCTCAGGCATAGGTGGGCGTGTTTCCAATTCTCCCGGCACAGTTTCGTGCGACATCTTCTCCAGATTTTCCCAGAGGCACATTCTCGTCAACCCGTCCGTGGTTCCTCATGTCGCTAACCATTTGCCTCCTAAAAGCCTTACTCCAGAAGTTGCTCGCGCTTTTGAGCATTTGTGTTTAGCCGATCCTAACTTTCATCAATCAGACAAGATTGATCTCCTCCTAGGTGCAGACGTATACCCGCAATTATTATTGCCTCATCCGTTTATCCCAAGCTCTATTGGTCCTATTGCAGTCAGTACCATTTTTGGTTGGACAATCATAGGCCCTATCCAGACCCTATCGCAAAATCAATCATCCACTTCGTTAATATCTGTTTGCCAGATTTCCCAAGATTTCCATGATTCTTCGAAAACTGAAAATATTCCATTTGAACAACCCCTGAGTACAGACCATAAACACTCAAATGTTTCTGATATTCCAGAAAACATTGACCCTTCTGTTAACACCAATACATGTAATCACAGATTATATAATTTTAACGTTCCCCAGGAAATACAAATCATTAACCAGGGTGATTTTTCAAACTTAAATCAAGTTTCAAAATTTAATCACATCGGTAAAATAGGTGATGCTGATACAATTGCCAGTGATTCATCTGATGAAAAGTTTTTTGTTTCTCTTACAGATGAGAATAACTACATCTCATCCTCAAACAGTCACTATTCTTTAGCCAATCAACATTGTTCAAAATTCCTTCTTATTAAAAATAAAAACAATAAGAAACCAGTATGTTCACAAGGTAACCAAGATAGTGTAACAAGTAAAATTCCGGTCTCGAATCCTATTGAAACTACCCTTTTAAAACCACCAGTTGTCAATATCAAAAGGTCTGTACGATCTAAAATTTCGATGTCTG
Organism: Euschistus heros; assembly: GCA_003667255.2. Lineage (NCBI taxonomy): Eukaryota > Metazoa > Arthropoda > Insecta > Hemiptera > Pentatomidae > Euschistus > Euschistus heros. The sequence goes on along the minus strand of RCWM02000170.1, from coordinate 303,992 downwards.
TTAAATTTTCCCCGGTAGGATTTGCTGATGTTTCTTCTCTCACTAATCATGCCCATATTGACTCTAGGAGTCTTACTCCTACTCATCCCACGCAAGCCAAAGTTTTTTGTTTAGGGACTCAAGATCCCTCCTCTTTGACCAATTGCCAGGAGCATTGGCCTCCTCCTTATCGTGACCCCGACTTAAGCACCAAGCCATTACCGGATCTTAAGTCTACTCCCATTGCGCTCATCACAAATGAACCTGACCATACCTTTAAACATTTTTCTGGGTCTCTCCTTAATATCCGTGCCGATAAGCCGGCAAAGCCGCCTTGTTGCAGTACTCCTTTCCTCGGTAGCCTGGAGGTCCTCAGGGTGGGCGGCATACGTGACAACGCCGTTCCTAATTATAGTTCACAACGTTATAAGTGGACTTCAAATTCCAAGCGCCGTTGTGGAACCAAGAAACTGGGCGACGTTGTTGTGAGCAAGGGACTGAACAGCTCCTCACTCTCCCGGCCTTTAGCTCTTATTTCCGAGCATTTTCAGGATTCTCTACTCAAAATTCGTACTGGAAAGCCGGCAAAGTCGCTTTGCAACCTGACGCCTTTCATCGACAGCCTGGGTGTTCTCAGGGTGGGCGGCCGACTTAAGAACGCCAATTTAAAGTACGATTCCCGTCACCCAATTTTGCTTCCTAAGTCCGCATATCTATCTCTGTTAATCTGCAAGCACTTTCACATTTCCTCCCTACACGCTGGGCCCACTACTTGCCAGGCCCTCATGTGTAGCCGTTACTGGATTATCTCGTTGCGTCAGCTGTTAAGCCAGGTGATCCACCGTTGTACCACATGCCTTCGTTTCCGTGCTCCTACCGTGCAACCCATTATGGCTGACCTGCCTTCGTGCCGCGTTCGGCCCAGCAGACCTTTCTTCAACACCGGGATTGATTTCGCGGGGCCATTTCAGGTTCGCGCGTCGCGGCTTCGTAAATCTGCTCTTACCAAGGGTTACTTATGCGTATTTGTGTGTACCGCCACCAAGGCCGTGCACCTCGAATTTGCCTCTGAGCTTTCCACTGCCGTTTTCCTGGCTACTCTAGATAGATTCGTTGCACGCCGCGGTCTTCCGCATTCCATTCTATCTGACCAGGGTCGTAATTTTGTCGGAGCTAATAAGCAATTAAAAGACGTGCATCTTTTCCTCCGCGCTCATCACGAGGAAATTTCGAATGTCTTGTCGAGTCGAGAGATAAGTTGGGTATTCAATCCTCCTTTAGCGCCCAATTTCGGTGGTCTTTGGGAAGCCGCAGTCAAATCCGCAGAACCTTTGTTATCTCGGTTATCCACCGAAGTTTTATTCACTTTCGAAGAATATGCCACTCTTTTCGCTCGGATCGAGGCTATTCTAAATAGCCGTCCTATCTGTTCATTGCCTTCTGCCCCCGCGGATGCCGCTGCTTACTTAAGTCCGGGACTCTTCCTCATTGGGGCTCCACTTTTATCCGTTGCCGAGATTCCTATTTCTGAGGATCATCATTTAACGTCTAGATGGAAGATCATTTCCCAGTATTCGCAGCATTTTTGGCGACGATGGTCCAGGGAGTACTTAAACTCGCTGCTGCAGCGTACTAAGTGGACCGCAGTGTCCAAACCAATAAAGCAAGGCGATGTTGTTGTGATCAAGGGTGTGAATAGCCCTCCCCTCTCCTGGCCTATAGCCCGCATCTCCGAACTCAAGCCTGGGCTCGACGGTGTTCCTCGAGTGGCCATCCTTGAGACCTCCAATGGTACTCTCACTAGGCCGATCAACAAGCTCATTCCGCTCCCGGAATGACGTCTGTGCCATTTATGTTTTTTTTTTATTTTATATAATTGCTGCTCAATTGGGCTGATTCTTTTTTTTTTTCTTTATTTTGTATAATTGATTACCTAATAATACTGTCTTATTTTCTTTACATTATATAATTGTTGCTCAGTTGGGCTGATTCTTTTCTTTACTTTGTATAATTGTTTACACAGTAGTACTGTTTTATTTTCTTTACATTATATAACTGTTGCCCAGTTGGGCTGTTTCCTTTTCTTTACATTGTATAATTGTGCACCCATTCTTGTTACAGCATTTTTATTATTTCCTTTTTTTTTTTCTTTATCTTTCTCCTTACTCAAGCTGAGCTTTTTTTTTTTTTCTCTTGTTTTATTGTATAAATTTGCTGCTGCCGCCCTCCATTCTCATTGTATAACTTTTGGAATAAAATTGGGCAACATCCCAATTTTGGTGGGCGGTATGTTCGCGCCGATCGGCGCTTTTGTGTTAAGGGGAAATGAGAAAATTGTAAGTTAGTTCAAGTGACGCCCTCTACCGACTTCCCTCATTAACCGGCCCTTTACTTAGTTTTCCTACTGCCAACCAGAGGGCAGTTGACTTTATTAACTCTCGCAAAGTTTAATATGCGGGAGTTCTAATCGCAATCTTAATCCCCTCAGGACCATTCTCGGCCACTCTGTTCCTGCACTCTGCCCTGGATGCACCTACTTTTGTCCAAGACTTCATAGTCTTCCTAGTTTACATGCTCAAGGCTCACATAGCCTTCCGAGAACCTTTTTTATGTTAAAAGTGTTTTCCTTTCGTGCTACAACCAGTAAAATTTTCCTTTTGACTTTAATGAGTGGTGATAGCAGAGGAGGAGAGTTCAATCAAGTTTTACAGGCCACAAGGAGCGTTCGCCTGTCTGTGAGGACTTCAGGGGCCCCGCGAGAACTAGAAGGCGATCGCAACCAGGTGAGTGCGCTTATCTGTAATTTTTGGTTGAATTATTTTCCCGCTAACATCTCCCCAAAGTTGCAGAACCTCGCTTTGATTAAATTCTATACAGTCCATTTTTACTGCGCCGAGGCGAGTTATTCGCACCGGCAATTTTCATTAACACTAAGGATTTATCATATGTTGCAAGATAAGTATTTTTCCTTACATTAAGTATAATTTATTGACACTGTATTTCAATTCTTAAAATATACAGAATAGTGGATTAATAGTTGACTCTAAAAATAATTATAATAATAATAATTGTTACAATATAACGTTTATATAATTTATGATTTAACAATATTAAAAATATTTTGGTAAAAAGTGTCTTTTTTTTCAGATTTCAACTATGTAAAGGATTCCTTGAGAGAATTGTATTTTTGTCTTCCCCTAATACTATCATGAATGTGTTATGAATGAGTCGATGCTTGTTTTGGCGCATTTGTCATTTCTCATAGTTGACAACTGTTTATCAGTATTATTTATATTTTGTTTTTCATTAAGTGTTCAATTAGAATAGATTTTTTTTTTTATTAAGTGATCCTTATAATGTTTATAAATTTAATGTAGACAACTCTGGGGAGTCTAATCAGTCTTGCCCCTCTCTTAACACCACTCTTTCATTTGAGCATATAGTACACCTAAATATCCAAAAAAAATTTTTGGACATAATTGAAGTGTGTTCTGGCATTGTCTGGGTTATCAATATCATACAAATTTTCCTCTTGAGTGGTTTAGTTATTGCTAATTATATAATTTCTCTCGAGATCAGAATTTCTCTGCTTGACACAATTTCTTATATTTGAATTGGTGCCTTAAGTTAATGGCAAATATGAAGGCTGATGAGGGATACAATTTGCTGTTAGAGAGTTCCTGTATTATTGTATATTAGGAGTTGGCATCCCTTTTTACTCCAACTATGACAGGAAGCCTGCATACTGCCTATGGCGGATTCGAACTGGTGCTGATTCTTCATCAAGAATGAAACACATCAACATACTCGGCTAATATGGTCTCAAGAGTTCCTATTTTATTTCTGGATAAAAAAAACAAAACAAATAATAATTTGTCAAATAGTTACATTTTTTTATTCAACCTACTGCTTAGTACATATCATTCATCTTTATAATTACTGTGATTATTTGATAACAGTTATCTTAAACTATGCCTAGAAAATGTTTCTGTATTATGATCAAATTTATTAAAGCATAAAGTGGTGCCTTTCAGATTTCGAATGTGATGAATTCTATTTACACTTTATTTATTATATTATTGAAATACCATAGTTTAATAACTACCATTAAAGATACTTATTTTAAAGAGACTTATTTAAATAAAAATTAATTTCTTAAAAATGTCTACTTCTTTATGTACTGTACCTCATCATTCAATATTTTATGATGTTATATACCCTGGAGAGTAGATTAGCCTCCTATACTAAACAAACCTGCCTCAAACTATGGGCTTACCAATTTTTTTCTAGAGATAAAATTAATAATACCCTTCATTATTATATGGTTATGGAGTATTTTTTATTTATTTACAAAAAATAGTTAGCAAAACAAGAAATGCTAATTGGTATAGATCAGTTTGTAGTTAATATAGTCCATATAGGCTTCCCGCAATAGGGAGTACCAGTTCTATGGATTATAAAGATATATATTCTCTCTACTCCTGAATTATTATCTCCGGTGACCTAAATACCAATTTCCTCTCTGATTCTCCAAATAAACTCTATCATGATAGCCTGTTCTGTTCTATGCACATTTTTACTGTACCTTATGCTCTCACTAAACACACCCAGTGGTCCGACACTTGGTTGGATCCAAATATTATTAATTCCCCATTGAATATCCTTTTCTCCTTTCAGTGTTATGTTTCGTTCCTGTCATCCCATGGGTTAATCCAAATAGCATCGGATTTCCAAACTACTCCCATCCTATCTAATATCATAATCTATTGCAATCTAGATGCAACCTCTCTGACCTTTTAACCATAGATTGGAGTGAAATCTATTCTCTCCATAGTGTATATTCTCACACTAAGAATATACACTATTACTAAGTTTAAGCTTCTCCACTTCATGGTTCAGGCAAAAATTAAGCATGCAAAGTCTATCTACTTCCAAGAAGCCCGTTTGTCTGCACCTGATTCTAAATCAAAAAGGCAACTCCCCGATAAACAGTTCCTCTATAACCCTCCTAATAATCATCCATCCTACAATTTATACAATTTTCAATTTCTGAAAATTACAGAGCTCTGTTCACTCCCAAACCACAAGATCCCGTTAATCTGACCTTTATACTCCTTTCTACAGAACAGCATCTTTTCAGCATTCCTTCCTTGCCCATTCCACCACCCTATGCAATTCCCTCCCTTCTGAAATCAGACATGCTTCTACCCTAGGCTCATTCAAAACTTTCCGATAGTGTAGGAACACTTGCTCACTATTCATTTAGGTGGTTGCTAAGGTGGTTTTTTAAATTGTTTATCTTCCTCTTATTTCTTTTGAATACGTTATTTGCTGTTAATTTTCTTTTTTGTGTTTGTATACATATTAGCAAATCTGTTTGAATTTTTATTTATTTTTCCAACATTTAAGTCACTTGTATTAAATTTATTAATATATCTGCTTGAAGTCATTATGCCTTTGTGTTATTCTTAGAAGACAATCAGTCCCAGAATGAAGTTTTATTTTTCATTTCATATATGTATGTGTATGTGTGATTATATACATACATTTATATATATATATATATATATATATATATATATATATATATATATATATATATATATATATATATATATATATATATTTTTTTTTTTTTTTTTTTTTTTTTTTTCTCTTCTGTAGTAACCCTGCAGAAGAGGCGTTCATTTTATAATTGTGCATACACCATGCAAAAAGCATATTATATGCACACAATGTTTTAGGTAGCGCTTCTTCTTTAATACAATTCAATATTTTTAAGTTTCAATAACTTTCAACAAAAATAAAAAAAAAATAATTAAAACTGAATTGAATAAACTGAAAAAGAAAAATGAGTATAAATAAAAATAATTAGTTGTTCACAATTCATCAAGTAGTGTTACTGCAGTTTGCTGTATTCCAGTAGTTCCTTTTTATACTTGCGGTATAAAGCTTCTTGTTGAAGAGGCCATGTACCCTTCACACATACATATACACACTTTTCCAGTTTATTCATTTATTCAGTTTTATTTTATTGTTTTTTTTCAATTTTATTTTTGTTAAAAGTTATTGAAACTTAAAAATATTGATTTGTATCAGAAGAAACACTATTTAAAACACTGTATGCATATAATATGCTTTTTGCTTGGTGTATGCACACTTATAAAATAAACGCCTCTTCTGCAGGGTTACTACATAAGAAAAAAAAAAAAAAATATATATATATATATATATATTTTATTTTTTTATTTTTCTCTTTTGTAGTAACCCTGCAGAAGAGGCGTTTATTTTATAATTGTGCATACATCATGCAAAAAGCATATTATATGCATACAAGGTTTTAAATAGCGTTTCTTCTGATAAAAATCAATATTTTTAAGTTTCTATAACTTTCAACAAAAAAAAAATATAAAAAATAAATAAATAAAACTGAATAAATGAATAAACTGGAAAAGGAATGAGGAAAAATAAAAACAAAATAAAAGAACATTGCGAATGTCAATTGGTTGATGCACTACACAATTTTTCATTTAGTCTTTGTGTATTTTCAAAATATTGCAGTATTCCACATGTTCTTTTATATACTTCCGGTACATGTACCCCCATCCATTAGAGAATCCCTTACTAATTTGTGTCTCTCGTCTTCGTATAAGTGGCAGTCATTTAAAATGTGCAAGAATGTTTGTGGAGTTAGTCCGTCACATTCACAAGAATCTGAGTTTTGTAAGTGAAATCGTTTCAGATAATGGTTCATCATACATATATGATGATATGTATGTATTTATTTACATATATGAAATAAAAAATGAAACTTCATTCTGGTACTGATTGTCCTCTAAGAATAACACAAAGGCATAATGACTATATATATATATATGGAGAAGGAGATAGGGATGCAGTCACAGAAACACCACGTCAAAGAAGTAATTCTTTAATACGTGTCAACGTTTCGACCTGCGTTGCAGGTCTTCTTCAGGGCTATAATGAACAAAATACCAGATGTGACAAAAAAAAAATAAATAAAAAATTCTTTTATCTTTTTGTAATTTTTACTTTATATTATTATGTCTTTTTGCTTCATTTTGTTATTTTTCTGTATCTTTTTATATTTGTGCTGCACCCTGATCATCATGGCATTGGCATTATTGTATTTATCTCTTTTTATTCTGTTTGTATTTATTTGTTATTTTTTTATCTTTTACAGATAAAAAAGATCTCTCTGTTATTCATTTTTCTTTTATATTTTGTTACATGTTCATTGTTTCATTTTGCTATTCTCTATCCATGTATCCAGTGCCTTTTCTCTTTTTTACCTACCCAGCTGTTCTTACCGTTTCACATCAGTCATCGTCCTTCTCCTCACATGTGTGGTTCGGTGGGTGTGTTCTTTGATATTCTTTTCCTTTCCTTCTATTTTCCTTCACCCTCATTTTTTTTTTTTTTTTTTTTTTTTTTTTTTTTTTTATCCGTTTCTTTTCTTTTATCACCTTCTCATTATTTCCCTCATTCTTTCCCATATTTCCATATATTTTTTTATTATTTATTTTATATTTTTTTTTTTGTTTTTTTTTTTTTTTTTTTGTTTTATTTACATCTCATTTCCTTCTGCTCTTTTTATTATCCTTTTATCCATTACCATTAATATTATTTTATTATTTATTTATTGATTGATTTTATTTTTATTTATTATTTTATTTATTTATTTATTTATTTATTTTATATAATTTTTTTCATACATACACTGCAAAACAAATGTCTACATCCACCTGAAAAGGAATTCAATCAGGAATTAGGGTGCTTGAGGGTGTTAGGTAAAAATGATAGAATTAAATGATAATATTCATTTAAAGTATACCTGACAAGTTATAAACATTTAATTTATATAGATTCTAATTTTTCATCTTTTTAGTTAAGAAATATCATTGAGGCTTAACTGTTTTTGTTTAGACCAATTTATTGTGAAAGCTAATCAAAATTACAAGGACAATTGAATTTTAATGTTTTAGAACTGCACAATAATACAGAGAACAATGCAATATTAAGAAGGCAAATATAATGTTCAGTATTTTAATATTTACACTTTTTTAAAAGTATTTATCTAGGGTTAGTTAATTTTAAAAGTTCAATTATTAATTCAATATTTTATTTATAATTAAATTATATAACAACATGATTCTATTTTGATATGTTTATGGAATGAATATATATTAGAAAGTTTGTATTATTACATTTAATTTAAGAAAAAATCTCAAATAGGTTATTAACTAACTAGTTATTTTTTGAAGTGTAAACAGGTATTTTTTGTTTGGCTTGATGTTCAATCAAACCCAAAAGTATACATTCACTTGAAAGATATTCAATAAGGAACAAGGATACTTGAAGATGTTAGGAAAAAAAATTATAGAATTGAATGATAAAACTTATTTAAAGTATACTTGACAAGAATTGCATATTTAAGTTTTAAAACTTGTTAGATTAATAGTAACAAATTAATCATATTACAAAAAGAGCAAAAAGAACTAGAACAAAATATACACTAGACAAAAACATTAACAAATTTTTGGGGGAGGTGCAAGGCGATTAAACACATAAATTTTTTCTTTTTCTTTTTTTTTTTGTTTGTTATTGTCTCATTATCTTTTATGTGTTTTTAGTATTCAGATACAGAGTTTTGTAAATCTTTTTTAATAAACAAAAGCAAATAATCTTCTTAAATTCACAAACACCTGTGAGATGCACTTGACTACTACAGTATTATTTTGGTTCTAGAATTCAGCAAGACTTCACTAGATAATTAATATATATTTTTTTATACCCTTGAAACCAGAAATAAAATACACTTTGAGTTGTTTTTATCAAAGAAATGTAAAAACACTCCACAGTTGCAACACGACAACACTTGTTCGTATTGGGCATACGACTCACAGAAGATTAAATGAAGCATTTTCTCATCTCTAAACTAGCTCAGTATAAAATAATTTTGTTTTCGGAAAACTTTTATTTAACATAAATGGAATACTTAATCTCATCAATAAAGGAGTATTTTATATTAATATATTCAATTCACTTTATTTCAGCATTTACTTCTTTTTAAACAATCATCGTTATGTGACATGTTTCGGGATCTTCCATCCCATCATCAGAGTGTTAGGCATAATGAATAACCATGTGTTACATTGTAATGAAGAGGTTAGTGGGAGAAGAAAAAAAGCAGAAGAATGTCTGAAAATGGGATGGAAAATCCCAAAGCGTGCCACATAATGATGATTTTTTAGAGAGGAGTAAATACTGTAACAAAGTGAATTGAATATATAAATGGAATACATTTTTTAAAAGCACTAGACTTTTGTTTCTAACTGTAAGTGATGTTTCATTTGGTTGGTTTTGTTATATGTTTTTACTTACTTTTTAAAGAAAATTTTCCTTCCAAATGTGTATTTATTTTAATTTAAAATATGTAATCTTACATTTCTATTCTTTGTTTTTCTAATCCTCTGATTCTATTTCCTAATACGTTCTATGAATGAATATCAACTTGGAATCAATTATGGTTTGTAAATATTTATAAATTGTCATAATTAGATTGGATAGATAGTGGAGCTTATGAGCTTTATTCCAATGGTAGAAATGTTCAGTCACAGAATTAGTTTCTTCAATTGCTGCTTATGTTTTTGCATATTTTATAGTATTAATTATACATGTATGATTGTTATGAAGGAAGTTGTCTAATGGATTGTGATCAATGAACCAAGTTTGATTCTCACATAGCTCAATAAATTCAATACTTTCAAATTTGAGAGATGTCCTTCGATTCTGTTCATTGTAAAAAAAAAAAAAAAAATATGTAAAAAGTATTTACTGCATAATGCTGCAAAGTACACTGAAATGTGGAAATTTAGTGTCAACTTTTTTCAGTGTTATTAACACCTGTCACGGTTGAAGGATTGACTCTTATATTTTATTCTATAAGTAATCTGGATTAAAAATTCAAAATGAATGCGATGCATTGATAAGAAATTTAACCATTGAGAAAAACTAATTGTAAGTGATGATACTATAAAAATAAAAGTACAAATTTAGAGTATCAATAAAAAAAAAGTAATTGAAATCAAAGAATATTATGAATGACACTGAACATGGAATAGTAGCCTTAAAAAATTTATGATTAAACTTACCTTGTATTGCATGAGTTCTGCAAACTTTATGGCCCCACACTAGTTCTTTTAATTATGCTTGAAATATTTAGTGTTGACTAATGGTTATACTTTACTAACCCAATTCTTTTATTATTTAAATAAATAATTAAAAATTAAATCATAGTTATTTTTAAGCTATTATTGGTATTTATAATAAAATATGTATTATAATATTGAATTTCTTAAAAAACAAAAATTAAATAATAAAATATATTATCCCAGAAGTGTGACCATTTTTTTACTGAAAAGTAATAAAGAATAATTGATTTGACAAATTAGTTTTTGTTATTAATTATTATGTAAAAATTACTTTATATTATATATATATATATATATATATATATATATATATATATATATATATATATATATATATATATATATATATTATGTATAAATTAATTGTCTAAATTAGAACCTGTATTAACCAGGGGGGACTCCAATGAAAAAGGCAGTATATCTTTTTGACTGGTAAACCCTTGTTACCTGTGAAAAATTAAGTTTTATTCAAACAAAACATATTTTCATTCTATTTGCTCAGGTATTATGAATAAACGCTATAAAGCGAATAGGAGGTTATTAAAACTCATTTTATTGTATTTACATAAAAGGAACACAATAAATTAAACTGTAAGAACTTTTATATACTTATACACACATTATTGTTTGAAAAATCATTTATGTTTTTCTGTTTATTACCATTGAAAAATATTGTGAAAGAAAATTCTCTTCATTGCCATATTGAATCTTGTTTCTGCTTAACATGATGCAATAAAAATTTAGCAGGTTTTTTTTTTTTTTTTTTTTTTTTTTTTTTTTTTTTTTTTTTGTGAGCACTCCATGTCTACCTTTATTTTATTTTATTTTACAAAAACAAGCTATTGTGTATTTTAATGGTTTAAAACTAATTCAATTTTTTTTTTTTTTTTTTTTTTTTTTTGTTTCATTACTACACTGAGTTATTTAACTTTAGTTTAGTTTAAATCCTATTAAAATATAATATGTTAACATATAAGTTTTAAATGCATTATCCTTATCAACCTATAGTTTAAATTGTTTTATTCAAAATATGTATTAACTAAACGTGTTACAAATTTGTAAATTGTAACTTGCATTTGAATAAAACTCTATATTATATTATTATAAGTTGAGTCAAACATTTCAATAGAAATATGAAAAATTTTACTATATTCATTACTAATTTTATTATTGTAGTCTGAAAATTATTTTGCCTGTAAGAAAAATGTTTTCAGAAAATAATTACTGATTTAATTTTTTCAGTTTGAGAATCTCTTGGCCAATAAGAATTTTTTTTTTTATTTTACAAACATACAATAACAAAGGTCTCAAAATTACAAATAAGTTTTCATAATTTACTTGCCTAAATTTACAATTTTTTAAAAATAACAATGTTATTTAAAATTAAGAACTTTGTATATTCAACAGTTCTTATATTTAAAATTTAATATTATATAATTATGATTATTTGTTAAAATAATTTTTTGTTCTACAGATAAATATTTTAATTTTATTGTGTGCTTGTTTCTTTCCTGACACAAATGAAATATAAATTAAACATGACTGGTGCTATGGTCACAGTTTTTGTTCTTAAAGTATACAGTTTTAATTATTACATTTTTATACTAATACAATAAATATTATATTGAACAAAGTTTATCTTTTATATTGTATGCATAGCCTTTGAATTTAAAATATCATTTTAATAAAGAAAAATAAAACAATGAGAGTTCCACATTTATTAATCGGATAATCAGATAAAATAAAAATGAATACTTCAATTTCAGTTTATAATCAATCAATAATAAAACAAAAAATAAATATTTTAATTATTTATTAACTAATAAACTATACAAATATTAAATTAAACAAAACTCTCATTTAAGAAACTATTGATTCTTTGGGAACATAATGTTGAATAAAAAAATTGGTTTTTAGCCTCATCTATATATAATATTTTTGTTGGCTTTGGTGCCCTGCAACAATTTCTCTCCATATGTAGGTTACTGGACTGGATTCCAATTTCTGCCCTTTCCATTGCTAATTTCACTTTCATTAGTCTCACAAATCCTTGAAGTCTGTTTAGCCTGTGATAGACATGACAAAGGGTATCTAACTGTTTTCCTTGGTGGGGTAAGAATATGGCACACTGTGATAAGTTAGCCCAGGGATCATTAGTTCACTGACAGGATTCAGCCAGGTAAGGCAAGTCACAAATGGGAGTATGCAACACTTTCCGATTATCGAGGTAAGGAAATTTATCTTTTTATTTCTTTTCATTATGAGCTAATATTTATGTTTTGAAAATATAATAATTTATTGCAATATTTTTTCATTGACAGTTGTGTTCATGGACCTTTTGTATAATAGTTATCTTTTATTTTTTAAAAAAATAATATAAATACATTGTAATCATATAAACTGTTGTTATTTATGTCTGTTGAAAGTAAAAAGAATTATTGATATAGTCTAGTTTAATTAACTATCTTAAAAAATACAAATTATTTTTTTTTTTTTTATATTTTTCTTTTTTTTTTAGTTTTAGTTCTTTAAAATGAATTGAATAATTTTTTTTTTTTTTTTTTTTTCATCAATTTGATTTTATTTCTTTACTTTGATTTAAAACAATTCTTTGTTTGTTTCTAAAAATTTCTCTGCTATCTAAATGTCTTTCTTTTAGTACCAATTATATATTTTTTTCGCATTAAATTTCTTATTATATTGAATAATTGAAATTATTAATTTACATATTTAGTCATGATATAAATAATCTTGATGAATTGTATTCATTTTTTTTTTTTTTTTTTTTTTTTTTTTTTTTTTTTTTTTTTTTTTTTATTTTAAGAAGTGGGTAGTGTAATATAAATATGTTGGTACTTTCAATTTTTTGTTACAAAGTATAATGTTACTCAAACAACACAAACAACCAATTTTTATATTTATCATTCAGAATCTAAGTAAGTGTTAAAAAGAAATATTTACAAATTAAAATTGTCTTCAAACATGATATGATGTTAGTGTTGTTTTTTGTTTGTCAAATTGCATTCATTCCCCTCTTTTATTGTATTATGTATCTTTTCTTCATAATTATTTGAATTATCTTAAAGGCAAATGTAGATTAGTCACTTATTTTCAAATGTATGTAGGTATGTACTATACAAAATTTTGTAGAATATTTCTGTTTCAAATTTAGTATGAGTGTAATAAGTGTACATATATAATTAAGAAATATTATTTATTTTGATCAATAAAAATGAATTTACTTAATTCATGTATAATATGGTTTTATTTAAGTTATATTATACTAACAATAAAATTAGTTTAATAATGGATTGATAGATTACCCATAGTTCTTGTTTCTTGACTTTATGGATGGTATTCTCAGTTAAAAATCTGCTCACAGCTGTGCTTCACTTGCCTGATATGTTAGGCACTGATTATATATTACGTTCCTATATCCTGTTGATGTTATATACTCAGTTTTTAGGAATAAGTCGTCCCAAGAAATGTTTATTAAATTATAGTTCTCATTTCAATAAATTCTGTCAATTTACTCTGAAGAGTATATTCAGCATAAAAATAATAAATACAATTACATAATAATTACTTTTATTACATATCGCACACATATTTCTAAAGTAACACAACTCAAAAACCTGCTTTAAAAAAGTGTAGAATTCTCATAGTCTTCGAATAAATATCGAAAGCGTACCTGAATTATGTTTCAATTCCAACCACAAGTGAGATGTATCAGGAGAGATTTGAAGGTGATTCGATGCATTTTTGACCTTCCATAGAAGAACTTAAACATGAAGATAAATCTTTAAGATAAAAATACAGATTTTTGTATTATGTCACTTTAGAAGAACATGTGCGAAATGATTATTTTGTTATATAGAAGATATTAATAAAATAATGTATATTAGGTGTTTGTGAAAGCATGAAAATCAAATCTGACTAAATTATAGTTATTAAATGCATATTAAATTATTTACTAATGCCAATCATTATGCTTTTAGACTTGATAGCTATATATTACTCTGTTAAGCTAATTACTGGTCGAGAGTTTAAATATAATGTGTAAATAATGTAATATCCACAGCTGTCATCTTTATGTTCAGCATGGAGTAATATTGGATTAAATTTAAAAAAATATATACAGCAACATTACATGAATGAATCTATGTTTAGTGAACCACAAAGGTCATTATTAGTACAAACTAAAACCAATCATGCATTACTGTACTACTAATAGTTATCCTTGTAATGATTAAAGAACCTAAAAACATTAGTTGTATCTAAGTTATTTTTAAATACAATGCTTGATTCTTTATTAAAATAAACAATACAATTCAAAATCCACTAATCTTCAATTTAACTCTTAAGATTGTTTTCATTTAAATATTTAAAAATTATGAAATTATTATTTTTTTTTCAAGAATAAAAAACTAATAAATAGGTATATTTTTTATACGAAATGTACAAAAACTTATTTCCAAACATATTTTAACTTGAAGGTTTTAGACGCCCAAATAATCTTCCACTTATTTCAGTTTTATGTAATGCTTTTTTATCAGTCTGACAGAAGGATAAACTTTTAATTATTGAATTTAATATAAAATTTATTTCTGCTATTCATTTTATTGGAAAAGGTTTTTCTTTGTTCAAATGTATTGAATGAGTTCAGTTTTACTGTGGGGGAAAAAAGTATTTGCACACCAAGTTTTTTTTATTAATTTATAAATTGAGGTAATAAACAAATTGTGTAACTTGTTAGATAAAAAGTATATTTAAAACTGAATAATTCTAATGAAAACTCCCTTGTCTCATAAAATAAAACTTAAATCTTACAAAAAAATACCAGGAAAAAAATATTTGCACACCATAATTTTTTTCATTTTTTCAAATTTAATATTTTGTATGTAGTCTGTTAGCATCAATATCTGCTTGTAAATGTCTAGGTATTGAGTGTACAAGGTTTTAATTAAATTTGGATTGGTTCCCACTCTTGTACCAAA
Organism: Euschistus heros; assembly: GCA_003667255.2. NCBI lineage: Eukaryota > Metazoa > Arthropoda > Insecta > Hemiptera > Pentatomidae > Euschistus > Euschistus heros. The sequence goes on along the minus strand of RCWM02000170.1, from coordinate 288,781 downwards.
AGATTCTTAAGATGGTGTTTTCGATTATTTTGGTCTAACACTTGTCTTAAATTTTCAATTCAAATATGGTAACTGTGGAGAGGTTTGCAGTTGTTAACCATTCTTTAGTCTTTTGGCTGTATGTTTCTGATCATTGTCCTGCTGGAAAATGAATTAATTCTGGATTCCCAATTTAGCTGTACTTGCTAAGAAGTTACAGCACAAAATCCTCATATAACCTTCTACATTTAAAATACCTTCAATAGGTTCAAGATTTCCAAATCCATTATAGGCTGTATATCCCCAAACCATTACATTGCCACCTCCATGTTTCATAGTAACCATAAAGTTTTGCTTTTTCAGTTCCTCATTTTCCTACTCCAAATGGTCTTGCATCTGTCAGATCCAAATAAATTATTCTTACCCTCATCAGAGAAAAGAACATTTTCTAAAAAACTGATAGTCTTCTTAATGCATATTCATAATTTCTACCCTTCAAAAGGGTTGAAAATCGTATTAGTTGTTTGATCAAATAACTCTGAAACCGTTACTTTTAACGCATTGTGTGTTCTAATCATTATTAAAGCTAATCGAATTTGTTTCTATTAATTTATTTTTCAGACCAATAGTTTTAGAGCTGTGGGGGAGGGAAAAATTTAAGAGATTGGCAAACTTGCGGTAAGTTGCACTACTCCGCGATAACACGTTTGTCGGTACTCATTAAGACATAACTCCGAAACTATGTTTCCGATCCAAAATTTTTGTTTTTCATCTCAAAGCTGGTCAAATTTACTATCTGACCCCATATATGAAATTTTGATCATGTTCCGAAAAACGCCCATGCCAGGCACGCTGGGAACCCTTTACTGTTGTGAAATCCTCGTTTTTTTCGGTACAATTTCCTCTGTAACTCCAAAATTGTTTCCCCGATCCCAAATTTCTCTTATCTACCTCAAAGCTGGTTAAATTTACTATCAGATCCCATCTATGGAGTTTTCATTAAATCCTGTGAAATGCCCACACCAGCACGCTATAATTTGTATGTTTTGGAAAAATATGAGCATTTCGACATGTTCAGTGGGCTGGCGTGGGTATTTAACGGGATTCGATTAAAATTTAATATATGAGATCTGATATTAAATTTAACCATCTGTGAGATGATAAAAAGAAATTTGTTTTCGGGGAAACATTTTTAGAGTTATAGAGAGAAATGTGCCGAAAAAAACGAGGATTTCGCAACAATGCGAGGTTCTCCGTGTGCATGCATAGGTGTTTTTCGGGACATGATCAAAATTTCATGTATGGGGCCCGGTAGTAAATTTAACCAGATTTTAGTTGCAATAAAGAAATTTTGGATCGGACAAATAGTTTCGGAGTTAAAGACAAAAGAGTACCGACAAACGTGTTTTCGCATAGAAGCACTGCATAAACACCCTTAAAGTTACTCCAAATATCCTTGTTTTATCTGAACCTAATTTTTCTTAATAATGGAACCATCACTACCATTTTTTTCTTAGTTCGAATAAACTTGTACGAATTAGAAACTAATTGTTTATTTAAAATTATGAGGTATAATTATCAGGATAATTCAAAAACTTGTAGGAACAATCAAAATCATAAGATACGATTTCGTGTATTTTCAAGTCACTTTTCATTATTTTTTATTTTTAATCACAAACACAATATTTTCATTACGTATTTCTGGAACATTCCCATATTTTCTTACTCCTGAAAGTTTAGAAGATGGTGTAGTCCGGGATTAAAATAAAAATATATGAATTGTTCGTAAATGTCGGCGAATTTGGGCCGTTCGAACCACTACTTAGTGTGGGTGTTTGACGAGATTTAATCAAAGTTTCAAAGATTCATTGAGAAAAAAGTTAGGCATTTTTTTTCTCCTGAAAACGCCCTTTTGTAATCTTAGTTTTTTCGCCATTTTTTCTACTGTTTGGAAAAGGCAAAGTGGTGTTTCTTGCAAAAAATTGATGATCTTTCAGATAATCTTTTTTGGGAGACCTATAATGACAGGTTTAGTACCGTGGGCTTCTGTAATATGAGGCGCCTAATTGCAAAACGTAGCAAATTCACCCAGAATCGAAATTGAGTTTTATATTCCGTTCGATCCAGCTCCTTGCCACGCAGAAGACTGACTAGATTTTAGGTTTAAAAACGAAGGAAAAGCTGTTCAAATTTACAATTAAAAATCACTTACTGTTGCAAAAGGGAGTAAAACGATGCCTATAACAGTACCAAAAGGAAGTATCTGCCAATATAGCTGTTGTTTTTTAAAAATTCTGTAGCCCAATGCTAGTTGAAACTGGTGTCCCGGTCAAAGAAGAAAAGTAGAGTGATGTCTATAAATTATTAAAAAAACATTAAAGGGACAGTTGGAAAGAATTAAAAGAATTAGAGATGTACAAGAAAATTATAGACATTAAAAATTATAATGGATAACATAAAGATAATTATTATTTGTCAGATTTAGGAGACATAAACGAGGTTGAAACACAAATAGCTGTTTAGAAAATTTACCTGTTATTGTGATCTTAATTACTATTGACTAGTCCATTATCAATACTCTAAAAATAATATCGCGTTTATTTATACATATATTTTTTAATAATAGATTGTCTTTAACCATTTTCAAAGAATTTTTACTAAAAGATTGTGTAGAAGTGAGATGAGGAAGAATAATAATTTGTTTAGGGAAATGTGTATTGTGATTACATAGACTAGTCCATGTATGTATATTTATCGTTTATTACTTTATTATCCGTTTTTTATTGTCCACCAAGCTAATAAGAAACATTTTTGAACGTTATATCATTTTTTTAATCCATCATTTCAATTCTGTAAATCAACTTAACACTTTATTTATTTATGTATTTATTTCATTATCAAGAAGGAGTAAGTCTCAAACTGTTGCAAAACGGAGTAAGTCCCCAAAACTGATGCAAAATGGAGTAAGTACAGAAGAAAAACCACTTTTTAAAAAAACTGGTCAACAGGGGCCCTTATTACGCTTGCCCAACTAAAACCATCTATTTTTCTGCTAATTATACAAGGAAAATTACATTCATATCAATTGGGCATCATATTGCTATGGTTTTTGGCTTCTGGCGAAAAATTTAGAAATCTGGTTTTGCTACGATTTGCAACTGGATGCCTCATATAATATTTCTAGTCATGAAAATAAAAAAATATGCAAATAAATACACTGATTAAATTTAAATAAATATTCTTCTTATTCAGATAGCTATATTTGTTAGATAGAATATGTTATGAAACTGACACTGATTATACAATGATATGAAATGAAAGTAAAGGAGTACAGTATAAGAGTCACAACTATGTTATTATAAACTCTAATTAGATTTCCAAACATTTATATTGTTTCATTCTGAAGAAACTCCGGTCATAATTAAATATTAGGAAGTGAATCATTGTAATTTTAAACGTAATGTTTTAGAGAACACATAAAATGGGGAATCGGCTTGCTTTTTGGCATATTCTTGATTGTCTTGGTAGTTGTCCTGAGTGAAAAATCAGAAGAACAAGATCTTGTCAGTGATGAGAAGACCCTCACGGAAGGATGGGTACATCCAGGAGAGGCCCAGGCAAAGGGGGCAATTGTCAGTAATGGAGGACCATGTGCTGACATCGGAATGTGAGTACATTTCAAATTCTTTAATCAAATTCAAATTTAAAATTAGTATTTATATTAACGATTGGCTTAGACTAATACTCATTTAGTAGTATATTTACTTTTTTTATACTTTATTGCTCTTTCAAGTCTTTTTAGAAACGTAAACCAAGTGTTTAGATCAGTATAATTGAAATAAAGGTATTACCTGCGAAGAGGTGGCTTGCTCCTTTTAACTATTACTTTTCAGTAACCAGTTACTGTTCAACCGGCGCGCATTCTAGCGGTAGCCATTCAAAATGAAAACTTCCAAATTTCCCTCTTTTCAGCACGAGATCCTTAGATTCTATTCTAAATGCAAATAGAAATCACACTAACTGCTTTTGTAAATTATAATTTAATGTATCAAATTTAATTTTATTCAATGTATATGAAATTGTTATTCTAATGATAAGTAGATATAGTATTCTAAAAGTAGAGAAAAAAATAGTCAGAAAAGAAATTAATAAAAGTGTTTAAATTTATTATTTTTATAAACAGTTACTTAATGAAATGAACAACAATTTATAATAAAATTACAATAGTAAAATGCATAAATAATTGGCAATGTGTGAAAATGATTTAATTCAAAACTAATTATATTATGTTATTAATAGTAGAATAATATTATATAAATAATATATGAAGTATATTATTCATATAAATAAATATAGTATATTATAATATAATATAGTAAATTATATGGATAAGTAATATGTGAGTATAAGGTATTTATTTTATGTTTGAAAGTTGGTTTAATTTAAAATATTCTGTAGAAACTAAAAATTTAACATATCTGTTAGTTAGGTTCATTGAATAAAAGACATAGTACGACTTACACTTGTTTTTATTTTTACAAATTTTACTAAGAACTTAAATCTAAAAGAAATATCAAAAATAATACTGTCTCATAACTATAAAACCAAGTAAAAAAAATCATATGTTATTTTTTATAATGTTAATGTTATTTTTAATAATCTGTGACACCTTTCTTTTCAGCAACCTGAAAAATTTTCGTCCCATACTCATAGCTAAATTTTTTATAATTTCCTTCGGTATTTTGTCCCACGATTTGTTGATGGCATTTTTTAGTTCCGCCACTTTTTCATAATGTTTGTTTTCGGCATAAAACTTTCTCACCATAGGATTCAGATCAGGAGAACAAGCTGGCCAAGAAAGTAATGGAATGTTGTGAGACGAGAACCATGCTTTGGTTGCTCGGCTTGTGTGAATTGCGGCATTATCTTGCTGAAAAGTCCATTGCTTGCGACCGCTGTCTTTGAGGAATGGTACAATTGATTTTCAAGTACATTTATTTACTCTTTACTGTTCATTTTAAACGAGGGTAATGTTAACATTAGCATTTTGGTTGAACAAAATGCCCCCTAAACCATCACACTCCCACCTCCGAAATTTCTCTTAGAAAACATTAAAGTCTTTTCTAAGATATCTCCAATAATATCTATTACCATCCGGACCATCTAATTATTTTTCATCTGAAAAAATCACTGAGTCCCAATCAGATGAAACATTTTCGCGTCCAAACTGCAACCTTGCTGCGATGTGGCGAGGCAAAAGTTTAGGTGCTCTTTGCATTTTTTGACATTTAATAACTTCGTTGCTTTTCAGGACACGATACACTGTAGCTCTCGAGACATTTGAAGGTCAAAAATCATTTTGGAGATGCTTTTACCAGAATTGCTAGCATCGTTAATGATTCTTCGTTCACAACGTTCTTTAAGGTTCTTCTTAGGGCCACCTTTTCTATTTTTAATATAATTTTGTTTGTTCGCTATAAGGGTTCTCACCAAAATTATGGAACCTCCGTAGTCTTCTAGTGATTTTTTGAAGACATAAATTTTCTTCAGCGAAAGACAATATTTTTCCCTTTTCTTCTTTTACCCCGAAGCATCTTGGTTGAAAAACAAACAGGGACTAAAGTAAGGCGTCGAGTTATCACAATAAGAGGATTAAGATATATATTTTTTTTTTCAAAATACTTGTTACTTGCAGATTCTGTATATGTAGTTGATTTTATAGTTATGAGACAGTATTTTTTTTGTTATTTCTTTATGTTTATTGTTAAATTTGTAGCAATAAAAACAATGTGATGACATATTATATCTTTCATTCAATATACCCAAATAATAGATACGTTTAATTTTTAGTTTCTACTGAATTTTTCAAATTAAAGAATAAAAACAAGTGGTCTTATAGTTATGAGACACACATTAGAATAATAAATAAACATTCTGTGGTTGCTTTTGATAAAAAGGCGGACTGCGGTGAGGGAATGGAAAACATCGGGGCTAAGCTAGTATTTGGTGATAAAAGGAAAATTAAGTTCTAATTTCGAATGTCTACCACTAAAATGCGAGCCGGTTAAACAGTAACTGGCTACCGGAAAAGTAACTGTAAAAAGGAGCAAACCACCTCTTCGCAAGTAATACCACCATTTATTATTAAAATGAAGTATTAGGTTTTGGAAGCCGAAAATGACACAGAAAATTAATGAAATTTTCAATGGGAATTGATTTTTTTAAACTTTTTTTTTCTCGTTAATTCATTTATAAAAAAAAAGGATAGTACTGATAATAAAAATTTTTGAATTACTGCTAAAATAAATTTTTGAAACCAAAAGTCTTGAATACGAAATTTATGATTGCAGCGAATATCCAATAGAAACATATATATAGGATGAAGTGACTATTTCAAATGTCGATTCCCGATTCGACCGATTCTTGAGAAAAGAATCGGTATCGAGAAAGTCGATTCCTAGTTACCGATCGATACCGCGGATGTTGGCGTTAGTTTTGTAATACGTAATAATTATACATAAACTGATTTTTCTACATAATGATATGAATAAATAAAACAACTTGTAAAAATATCTTTTTTTATCTTTTAATCACAGAAATATTTTTCATATACTAATTTAACACTGCATGATACAGCATTTGTAATTTTCTCTTAAAAAATAAATCAATCCAAACGTCATATTGTTGAAGATATGTATTTGCCATTGAAAAAAGAAGAAATAGATCACTATTTACAATTGCGAACAGTTGAAACACAAAAAATATATATAATAATGCGGGCAGACAGTAACACCATTTTTTATACTATTTGGTTAATCTAAGAAGCTTTTTCGTTTTGTTGAATAAAGATTACATTTTATTTCATTAAATCCTCCAACTGGTTTTCGAACCCTAATACACCATTAAAATGAATACCCAGTGAAATATCAGTTGATCCTCACCCCTATAGTGTTTACTGAAAAGTTTTAATAATAAATTAAAACAATAAACTATTATTTAAAAAGCTATGAAATAAATAAATAAAAGCTTAATATTCCAATCTTCTAAAATAATAGTATGTGAAATTATTTTTTTTTTTGTTTCATCTATAATTAACTTATAGGTATATTGTATAATGTCGATAATGAATGCTATTTTCTGTTTTCTAATTTACTTCTTGGGTCATTATTTTTTTTTTATTATTATTTTATTATTTGATTAGCTTTTTTACTGTCGATTATTTCTTGTAATAGCACTTTATTTTTTAACCGAGGTACCGGTATAAATATCGACCTTGTGATTAAGTAGAATTATAAATTAACTCACAGATTTCTAAATAAAAATTAAATTATAACTTGCAATTAAGATTTTTTATTTTCATAGGTATTACGTCATTATTGAAATTTTAAATTCAATAATGATTTAAAATTATAATGGCACCTGTAGCGTGGTAAAATGGAAACAAGGTTAATAATAAACAACTTTATTGCCAGCAAGCTTCAATTACTGAATATTAAATAATGCACTATAACTAATACAACCTTCTTGTGATGAGGCTTCTTCCTGATCTAGTCCTCAGAATAAAACGTAGTAAAAGACCGCTTCACTAAGAATAGTTTTTTTTTTTTAAGGTTTTATACAACATGTGCTGTAACCTTCGTCTATATGTAAAAATCGATGCTTTTTTTCCCAGGTGATACTAAGAGGTAAGAATCACCTGTTAAATATCAAAGTAACAACGTTACAGCACCATTCATGCATAATAGATTAAAATTAGCATACACTTCTCGTTGAATATTTCAAATTTTATCCTTTACATTATCTCTCAAAATACTGATATTTTTCAAATTGACAAACTGATGTTAATTCAATAAAAATTAATGATGTTATACAACAGGGTGGCGACCAGACTGGAATTCCTTGAAAGCCTGGAATTATCCTGGGATTTTGTATCATTAGAAAAATGAGGGAATCATGCTTAAATTTCACGTGTTCACCTGGAATTTGTGAGATTGTAAGATAATAATAATAATTATATATATATATATATATATATATATATATATATATATATATATATATATATATATATAAAAGGAGGATTTATTTACATATTTTAAATTTAAATAAAAATGAAAATAATATATTAAAACATTAAATGCACCTGACGTTCATTGAATTGAATCTACTATATATTTGTCAAATACCACTCACTCATTTAACACGAAATCTCAGAAACCACCCCACCGAACGGATTGGAATGAAATTCGATATGTAGCTTCCTCTGGGGTCGTAGGTGCTCGCTAAGAAAGGATTAAAAAAAAGTCGGCTTGGATTGCGGCTAATTCGCGAAAAAATGCGATTAAAATTTTAATTGGGTGCATAATAAAATATTAATTGTCATATGGTATTTGGGGATAAGCTATGTTAAAAAATAGGTTAGATGTTTAAGCCGCACACTTTGACCGCAAATTAAGTTCCTTATAGTTGTAAACAAACAAAAATACGATCGATGTCGAAACCTTATAATATGGTACTTTCTGTGAACTCATGGTAGCTGCAGAGGTTACAACTTACAACTTACAAGTTTGAGTTGTTTCGTGACGAGAAGCTATTAAAAGACTTATGTTAAAGAGGAGGTTAAAAGACTTATGTTCTCTGGTGATGACATGTAAGGCCAGTTCGATGTAGGGACAAAAAACTGATAAGAATCAGTGAGTTCTATCAAGTGTATGATTCTCTTCAGTATAGTCTCATGTTCTACCATAGACAAGATGGGTACAGTGTTAACATCCCTCAGCGTGACCCAAACACCAATACACCACTTAAGAAAACTGTGTCTGCAGGTGATCTTTACGCCTAAATGTTAATGGAGCGAGGAGGTGAAGAACCTTATTTACTTTACTTTCGTAATCTACTCAACCAATTTATGCTTGATATGCAGGCAAAAATAGAAACAGAAAGACTAAACTTTATTCTAAAAAAAAAACAAAAAAAGTTGAGAAGTGGAGACTACATTCAATTGAAGAACACTATAAGAAAAGCCGATGGTCTGGTATTAGAGCTGGGTAAGATGGGAGTGCTGCCTCGAAGCTTCACTGGACGACTGTTAAAATAATATAAAATTAACTTTTGCAAATTGTAAAATTTACTTATTGGAAATTATTCTAAGAATGGAATTCTTTAGGTTCATTTAAGTAATGATAATTATCAACGTTAAGCTTAACTTTTACTAATTTAAGTTGTCCTTAATCGTGATATTAAACCGTAGCGGAGCAGGGTACTTTCAGCTAGTTTAATTTAAAATTCACAATCTCTTAAAATAAATGACGGCCTATCGCCAGAGTAACATATTACAGTGTAAAAATTAAGTAGTTACAATAAAAAAAATATATTAAGAAAAAAAAAGCGATAAAAATCATCAAAGAACAAAAATATTTGTTGATAGGCTAGGAATAATTTAATAAAATAATGAAATAAAGAAGCAATATTGACCTTAATAGATAACAATAGTTATCTTAATTTGGGAAATGTTTAACTATTTAAAACAAAATCATTGATAAAGAAAAAATAATTAAAACCATTAAACTTTTAAGAATTGTATTACAGAAAATATTGTACAAAAACTTCTATCAGTCACACAAAATATACTAAATAAAATCAATGGAAATCATGCTAGAGAAAACAGAGCATCTGTTTTGTATTAAATTCCACATGGAATTTTATGAAAATTAACCTGGAAAACCTGAAATTATGCCTGAATTTTTTTTCCCTTTCTTGGTGGCCACCTTGAAAATATTAATGGGATTATAAAAAAATTTTGTTGGATTGGCTACAAAAACCGCACTATTGAACATTTTTAGTGCACTTGAAGTACGCATGATGGTATAGAAGGAAAGTGTATTTACATCATCTTATTTCCCTTAACCTAAAGACAGAATAGACCCTTTTCAAAAAAGCGGTTTATATGAACTAAAATGTTAAGATTGTGAACTTAAATACACGGAAAAAAATTGGATGATCGGTAAATCAAAATGCAAAATAACATATAAGAGCATACAATAATAATACTCATATTCCAACTTTCCTATCCATCAAATAGAAAATAACCTAAAATTAAATATTTATGAATCATTAGAAATAATAAAATCGTTCAAAATCAATCCATAAACATTTCCAATAGTCCCATTTTAAATTGTTTTCCAGTAGGAACATTTCTTGTCTTACATTTTTGAAAACTTTAGTATGCATAGCCAATGTTAGAAATGATGATGAGATCATATGGTGATAACGTGATAAGTTAAAAAAAATAGGTTAGATTCTTGATTTTTTTAAAATATTTTATAGTTAAAATGAAGTTTAATAGGTAAAAAGTGCTGTTCTAAGAACTTAATAGTTTAGTGGACACATTAAAAGATAAGTGAGGTGAGTTTAGTGTGTTATTTAAAAAAAACATTAAAAATGGGCGAAAGCTCATCAGCTTCAGACAACAATAGACACATGGATGGACTAGAAACCGTCATAAATAACAATTCTCAGGCTCAGGAAGGAGTCTGGCAATTAGTAACCGGCCGCAAACGCCTGTCTGAAGTTATTGAAGCAGGCTCATCAAAAAATAGACGACCAGCCATCAACACACCAGTCACTATAACCCATAACAGGTTTGAAGCTTTTAATAAAGCTTCAACGTCAAGCAATAATAATACAACACTAGAGGCCCAACAGGCACCACAGAAGGCACCAACTACAAAACCACCGCCCATCCACGTCAAAGGTATTGAAAACTATCCAATGCTGATAGAATACCTTGAAAAGGTTAGTGGTCCCAGAACTTTTATATTAAAAAGTATTGGTAACAATATTACCATATATCCTGAAACACCAAACTCATACCGAATTATAGTTAACTCTTTACGAAAAGAAGGGGCTGACTTTCATACCTACCAATTACCCGAAGATAGATGCCCACGGGTTGTCATAAAAAACTTGCATCATTCCACTCCAAAGTCAACAATTATTGATGAATTAAAAATTAGAGGTTATGAAGCAGTGAACGTCACGAATGCAATATCAAGACATAAACTACCATTACCGATGTTTTTCGTTGACATTAGCAAGAACACTTTTAATGAAGATATTTTCCAAATAAATAATCTTTATTACACGCGAGTAACAATCGAAGAACCTCGCAGAAAAAGATCCATTCCACAGTGTAATCGATGCCAGCAATATGGTCACACAAAAACTTACTGCAATCACGCACCTAAGTGCGTAAGATGTGGCGAAAATCACGAAAGCACTGTATGTCAAAAAACCCGAGACACGCCTGCTACTTGCGCAAACTGTCAGGGAGCGCATCCAGCCAATTACAGGGGATGCCAGGTTTTAAAAGAGCTCAGATCTATCCGTAATTTCCGACATCAGCCTCATCCCAGAATTCCTCCATCTAGTCAACTTCCAGTGCCATCCGCACCTCAAGATTTTCCCCCAATTCCACCTTTGCAGCCTCCTCAACCTTCTCCAGGACCAGTTTCAGTAGACCAACAGCAGAGTGTTCCGCACCATCGGCAGACATCAGGAAGACAACAGAAAACAGCCATGCCAGGTATGAGGGTGGGCGTCTCTCAGCTGATGCTTCCTTCTGAAGCTGATGCTCCTCAGATACTAAATTTGCTAAATGGATTGAATGATCTTATCCAGCCCCTTTACAGCCTTATCCAACAAATTTCTCGGGTAACACAAGCATTTTGCCCCACATATGGACCATAAATGTTTAACTGCGGGTTCTCTGTCCATCCTTCTGTGGAATACTAACGGAATACTACAACATAAAACCGAACTCGACATGTACCTACATGAAAAACGGATAGACGTTGCCTTAATTACTGAAACACACCTAACCTCTCGTCATAAGATATATATCCCTGACTACACTATCTACAGAACTGACCATCCAGACAACACTTCACACGGAGGAACAGCCATCATCATCAAAACATCACTTAAACACCACCCTATACATTTGCCGATTACACCACACATCCAAGCCACAGCCATAACATTATACACTTCACAAAACACAATAACACTAGCAGCAGTGTATTGTCCACCACGGTATACGCTAACACCTGACATGTTTGGAACTTTTTTTGAAAAACTAGGAAGATGTTTTATTTCTGGAGGTGATTATAATGCAAAGCACCAGGTATGGGGCTCCAGAATATGCAGTCCAAGAGGAAACAATCTACTATCTGCGCTCCATAAACTTTCTTTAAACACTATTTCACCAAATTCACCGACTTACTGGCCAAATTCACGATCAAAGAGACCAGACTTACTTGACTTTTTCGTTACAAAAGGACTTCAGGCCATACCTTACACAGTTAGATCTAGCTCCGATCTATGTTCTGATCATTCCCTTGTACATTTGGTCCTTTTTGAAGAACCAACTCTACAGGAAGAACGCCCCTCACTCATCCGTGGGAAAATAAATTGGGATTACTACCAAACCAATTTAAACCAAACACTGTCGATTCCTATGTCATTAAAAAATGAGGAAGAAATTGAAGAAGCAGTTGAAGTTTTGACAAAGAACATACAGCAATCTGCTTGGTTATCATCAGTCCCAAGGCGCAAAAGAACTTTACAGCCAAACTATCCACAATATATAAGGGATCTAATCAGGGCCAAGAGGAGAGCTCGTAAGGTATGGCAGACTAACAGACTACCATCGGACAAACATATATATAACAAAATAAACAACGAACTTAAACGGCAAATAAAAAAGTTTAAACAAACTAATTACAATATATTTTTGGAGAGCCTAAATACTGACGACGGAAGTTTATGGAGACATACAAAAAGATTACTTAAGCATCGTGATGTGTCGGCGCCACTCCGGAAAGAGGATGGCTCTTGGGCCGTGATGGACTGTGAAAAATCTGAACTTTTTGCTACTCACCTATCATCAGTTTTCACACCACATACAGACTACTCAGACTCTGATCATGAAAATTATATACAAGATTCACTAAATACACCTCTGCCACTGACAATGCCACCTACAGCCTTTAAGCCTTCTGAAGTTCTCACAGAGATTAAAAACCTACCTAAGAGGAAAGCTCCTGGACATGACTTGATCACCGCCGAGCTACTCCAGCATTTACCCAGAAAAGCTATAGTCTTCCTAACAACTATCTTCAACGCAATACTCAGGACAACTAAATTTCCCTTACAATGGAAATACTCTCACATTCTTATGATTCCAAAACCAAACAAAGACAACAACAACCCATCCTCCTATAGGCCCATTAGCTTACTCCCAATTTGCTCCAAAATTTTCGAAAGATTAATTTACAAACGTATTCTTGACGTACTAACTAACAAACAAATACTGCCAGAACATCAATTTGGATTTCGTTCACAACACTCAACAATACACCAACTACACAGAGTCACAGATTACATCTCAGTCGCACTAGAGGACAGACTATATGCTACTGGCGTATTCCTGGATGTAGCTCAAGCGTTTGACAGAGTCTGGCACAATGGACTACTTTACAAACTTAAATCCTTTTTACCTTCGACTTACTACCTTATCCTTCTTTCATTTCTTTCCGACAGATACTTCTCAGTTCGTCAGGGTCAGGATGTCTCTTCTATACATCCGATCAAGGCCGGAGTTCCACAAGGATCAATTCTAGCACCTTTGCTCTACATAATATACACACATGACATTCCAACTATCCCTAACACAATAATAGCAACATACGCAGATGATACAGCAATTCTTACAAGACATTCAGACATCACTCAGGCTTCAATGACTCTGCAACATTACTTACAACAATTACAGGACTGGTTCAAACAGTGGAAAATTAAACTCAATAATGACAAATCTCAGCATATCACATTCACTCTTAGACATGACCCCTGCCCCGCAGTCTATATAAACAATGAACCCATTCAACAAACAAATACAGTTCAGTACCTAGGACTTACTTTCGACAGAAGGATGACCTGGGGCCCTCACGTGAAAATGAAACGTCTCTGTCTAAACAACAGACTAAGACTACTATACTCTATTCTTCACAAACAATCGACTCTAAAAATCAGACAACGATTAAATACTTATACTTACTTACTCAAACCTTTATGGACCTATGCATCACAAATTTTTGGGACAGCAAAAAAAAAACTCACATTCAAAAATTACAAACTTTTCAATCTAAAGTTTTAAGAATCATAACTCGCTCACCCTGGTACGTCAGTAACAGAACATTGCATACAGACTTGAACATACCCACTGTACAGGACCATATTCACACTTCCTACAAACGATTTTATGACAAACTTCCAGGACACTACAACAAACTAATACAAAAACATGGCGACTTTGGATATGCCAGAGACAACACGACGAAGGCTAAAGAGGAGCTGGTTAAGAGATCTCTTAAGATAAATCTTTTTTTAAAAATGCCACTGGAGTAGGCACCGCTGGGTGCTGAACTCCCTCATGCCTGACATGCCAATTTTTATATTTTTTTTTTTTATATCACATCCGCTTATTGTCACGAATTGTGTGACAGGTGTGGATATAGTTAATAAAGTGAAAAAAAAAAAAAAAAAAAAAAAAAAAATGATGATGAATATTTAACATTCAGAACTAGTTTTTCAGATTAAATAATTTCAATATAAGTGGAAATCAATTCATCAACCCTAATTTTAAGTGCAAATAATAGTGTTTTTGAAAATAAAAAGCAATGTTAAAAAAATGAAATGATTAATTTGTGAAATAAATATACCTCTTATTATTTGTTTGTTATGTATTATGTTGTGTTACGTATTATTGTTATGTGTTATGTATATCAGTAATATTATTTTTGGTATTATTTCCTATTTTCTTGATCATTCCTCAAATTCTGAAACGATCTTTATGATAACCTAAGATCGAAATTATGTTTCTGATATCAAAAATATTTTATTACATTTGAGATGTTTTTTAAACTTTCCTTTTCTATCCTGTACAAAACACTTGTTGGAATTTTAAAAAAAATATTTTTTTACAATCTCGGTGTCTTTATTTTATTGATATCAGAAACGACATTGATACATCTCGTTATAATGGAAATTAGTTTCCTTATTGGTGAAGCTATGCTAATTTTTAAAAATTAAAACATTTTAATGACGCCGACGTTTGAAAATAACTCCATTATCTGAGACCTACTGATGTTTTAATATTACCCACGCTTTTCCAAGGCTGTCTCGAGTCTTTATGTACATATTTATCGTAAATGTTATCGTTGCAAAGTTGCCTGTAATGTGACGAAAATTTTGTTTTTCTTCACATTTCTTCAGCGGTTTACAGTTTTATATGCTGTGATTAATAACGGTATTCTGAATTAATTGCAGTATCAGCAATGAACCATCACGAAATTGCTGCCTCGTGTTGGCCGCCTACGACGAATGAGAAAAGTAGTTCAACGTGCCAAGGCGAAATAGCATTGTTTGTTTTGATTTCCGACTACGCAGTACACAGACCATGTCTGATACAGCTTAGGTATAAAATGATTTGTAAATTTGTATTACTATTGATTATTAGATCTATTCGTGTTAGAATCTTTTAGTGATGCGAAAATGCAATAATATATTAAACGAATTATTATTATGTGTGCCTAGTACGCAGTGCTGCCATTTCTAAAATAACATTTTCCCACCCGCGGCAGTGCAAAACATCCCCCATTTCCCCCCAACCGTTCCTAAACTTCCCCCCGATTTCCCCTAAATGACAAATGAGTAATTTTGCTTTTCAAATATAGTGAAAATAAATAATTTGAGGATTTATGCCAAAAAAAAAGTGTATATATAATTAAATTAAATACTCCTTTACTGAAGAATTAAAATACTTTTCAAATTAATTAATGAGGCATTGAAGTCCATAAATATCTTTATGTTTTAATTAGAAATTAAAATATTCTTCGTATATTTAATGTAATTTATGTAATTAGATATTGTTATAAAATAAAAAAGAATTCTTATTACAGCCAACGCTACTGGGTTGAATCGAACTTTTTACAATTCAAATCGATTAAAAAATTCAATTCGAATTTCCCCCACGGGAGAAAATATCTCCCAAATCGACAGCCCTGCTGATGACGTGTGACCTCTAAAAATTGCTCGAATTCCCACCGAATTATCCCCAAAAGTGCAAAAGCTTATAAAATTTCCCCCCAATCGGCAGCACTGCAAGTACGTTGCATTTTAGGGAAACTTTCTATTTTTATCTATAAATAAAGCTCTACTTATAAAACATGAAGAGATTATTCCAGTTTGGTGTTGCAAGGCTTGGTAAACCTAACAAGTCTGTGCTTCATCGTAACTTATCTATACTTTCTCATAATGTTTATTGATTTCAATTTATTTAAGGTGCAGAATCGATGAATCGAAATTTCAACTTTGCGAGAAAGTTGAATTACAGATAAATTGTAACGCTTTATATTTTTATTTATTTATTTTTAAATGCTTATTCATCCGTTTTTTTCCTAATAAAAAAAAAAATAAAAATTACATCTCCAGAAACACCAAGATTAGACACTACAACACAGTGGTGAAGCCGGAAAGCCTTTATGCGGCAGAAACATAAGAAAGATGTTGGGGCCGAATATGACGGACGAGGGATATGAGCTAAGAAACAGACAGGATACTGAAGAAATATCAAATATAATTCATGACATGAAGAAGAGAAGGTTGAGATTCTTTGGTCACAACCAACAATAAGAGGATAAACAACTCACGTCTAACTAAACAGTTTATGCAATACATAGAAAATATCAAGAATATGGGATGGATAACTGAAGTAAAGAAGGATCTTATGGAAGCTGGAATTACAGACAGAGATATAACAGATAGAGCGCAATTCAGAGATAAAGTAGAGAAAATGGGAAGTCTGTCCGATAGAAAGGAACCAAATGGTCGGAAGATAGGAAGAAAGCACAAATCGAAAAAATGTAAGAAATATGGAAGATCGAAAAGGCTCAGAAGAAGTGAATGCTTCGCGCTCATTCGCCTAAAGTAAAGTTTAAGTAAGTAAAAAAAAAATTGCATTTTTATTTTTTAAAAAATAAACTGCATTAAATTTAGTAAAAGTTATTCCTTATTTGTTTTGTTTTTTCAAACGTACATATATAGTTCCTGAAGCAGGTAGATTGCTGTAAACTGGTAGTCGAAAAAACAAAAACCTTGAGGAAAAAATACATATTCACTTCTATCTACACTAGCTATTAGATAGTTGGTTAGAGGAAAAACATTTTACGAAACAACTTTTAAGAAACTTAAATGTATTATATTTTTGACTAGCTCTGTAAGTGTTGCTCTGATAAAAATTCGTCGACTGTTTTCTTATCAGAGATTTAATATAAAACATTTGTCGTTATATACCATTTAATGCTAGGACCTGCTATTTAGGGGCTATATTGGTTTGAATGAAAAAAGTCACTGTTTGCCAAAAAAGTTTGTTTGTGGCTTTTTTGACATGGTCTAGATCTGTTGGTGTCGCTCGGATCCAAAAAAAAGTTATGGCAGTTTCCTAATCTAAAGTGGTTAAATAGTTATTTTAACAAAAGAACTAACATGCAGGAAATTTTTTATATTTTACTTATATTTATGTTTATTATTCTATGAAAATTTTTTTAGAGCAGCAAAAATATGAAAAAAATGCTTTTTTTTTGGAGGGGGGAGGCTTGTTAATTTTTTGAAGTGGAAAAGTTAAAATTCGGACATCATCCCGAACATATAATTTTCGAATTGAGGAAAAGCTTTTATTTTTTTTTCTAAATTCATATACTTTTTTTGGTTGATCCTAAGGGCAGTTGCAATTGCACAATACCATTTTATCTTCTTCAATTTCTGCAAATATTAGCTTGGTACCCGTTTTTCCAACATGTCTGTTTCGAATGAAAAGTGACTATTGTATTTTATTAGTTAAATGGAGGAAAATAACTCTGACAAGTTCTATTTTTTTTTTAAACAATTTTAATGTTCGTTCTATGCAGCCTTGACTAATAATACCTTATAGTTTATCTCCCTAGATAGTGAATTAGCTTGATCCCCTTGTTTGTTTTGCCTTTTTTGTTTTAAAGTTGAGATTTCATTAACAACTTCTAACGGCCATAGCAACTGCTGTGTTTAACCGATTACAATGGTAACTGCATCACAAAAATCAGCGTACATTCAGCTTTTTGTCCATGCATAAAACATTGGGTTTACTCCAGATTTTAGTGGACAAAAACTGTTGAGAATACAAAATTCCAAGGTCAACTATAACTTGATATACCTCAAAAAGGAGAAATCCTGCGACCTCCGGATTTGGGCTCAACTATGCAGTTTTAGAGCTTCAAGATAGCTCAAATTATTTACTTTTTTTTCAGAAGTTCGTACAAGTTTTTTTCAGCCTTCTAAAATCCTAGAAAATTGTAGGGATAACAAAAAATTAATTTTTGATTTTGATGAAATTTAGTATCTACGTGTTTTTTGAGATGAGGAATCTAAATATGATATCAGTTTTTATTTTAAAAATTTTCCTCACCTTGATCGAGATATCTAAAGTTATAGTTCACCATAGAATTTTGTGTTCTCATTAGTTTTTGTCCACTAAAATCTGGAGTAAACCCAATGTTTTATGCATAGATGAAAAGCTGAATGTACACTAATTCTTGTGATGCTATTACTATTACAATTGGTTGAACACAGCAGTTGCTATGGCCGTTAGAAGTTGTTGATGAAATCTCAATTTCAAAATTTTTACTTCCTGGAAAGGGTAAAAAATTAATATTTTTTTATTTTGATAAAATTTTAGATATTTTATTTTACTTTAAGGATTTTTTGGTGCTCTAAATCGAGATTCTCTACAGATTTACAGGGGATTTCATTGAAATTTTGTCATTTTTTTTCGAGTTTTTGAGTACCCTTAAGCCGGGTCGTGTCTTGAGCAAAACGTAAGTAATTCCATTTCAAATAGCATACATAACTACAATTAAGCATGAAAGAATCATCTTCCTATCTTGACTGAGAGCTGAGAAATAACATAAAACGTGATTTCCATTTTTTTTTTTTTCTCGGCTCCTAATGCTCATTGGCTGCTATAACTCTAATTTTGAACTATTATCGGTCCCTACTACCCACACAAAAAATCTGCATTCAAATCTGTGAGTTACAAGTCAAAACGTCAGCTTGTCAGTATTAGAACATTAAAGAGGGCACTTTGGTTTTTTCAATCTTTCTCTCCATCAATATCATCAATGTTGCGACCATCTGGGCAAACAAAAGAACATTGTTACAGAGAAACATAATGTGGAATAGGTGAAAGGACCTTTGGTGAAGGAATAGAAGTTGTGGGAATGAAGTCCGTGCATGAGTCACTGTTCTGTCTTAAAAAACTCAGCCCAGATCTCTCTCAGATAGGGTGCGTGTGTTGGAGTGTTAAAATAACTGAATCGTAGAATTCTAAAACCAAGTCATTTTTTTTTAATTGTTCACAGCCGGTCGATAGAGGCAAAGGTCAGACTGGATTTGGAAGGGGAATTATATAACCTACTATTCTGATGAAGATGCAATAATATTAAATATTTCATTGGCATAACTCCTATTTATTTTCATTTGTAACAACTTGCTTCGGAGACAATGCTCCATCATCAGGTTTCTAGAAATTTTTAAAATACATTAATTTATAACATCATACTAATATTTTTACAATTATATAACACTAGCATCCCTGGAGGTACAGAACACTAGTCCTTTTTTTATCAAAAATACATTATTGGATATTCTTATTCACCCTTTTCCCCTATATACATAGATATATAATTCTATGTCCTAGACAAATTAATTTTAAGGTAAGTTACATAAAAATGTTTTTTTTGTTGTTTTTTTTATTGTTTTCTTATAACGTCCTTATGTACTCCAATTAGGGCAGGAAGGACGGGTTACCAACCTATTCTAGCCTGGATGGGAAAGTCATGATTTATTTCGTACACATAAGTATAATAAACAGTTAGGGAAATGAATTTTTTTTTTTTTAATTGCTCTCCTGTGAAGTTACGGAAATGTGACATAGTGTTCTTTACCTCCTAGATTCGGATATAGTTTTAACTAAAAATCTTGTATTGAAGAATGCAATTAAGCGTTATTTTTTTCAATGATATTTTCACGCATAGCAGTGATTTTTAACCTAGTTCAAATCGCACTGATTAGATCTTTGAAGATTACATGAAAGCATAATTGAGATGAATTAACCAATTGTTAATTTTAATGTATGCGTTGGTAATCCAGATGGGCAGACTATTAAAACACTTGCCGATAGTGGACTGCACTATCAGTGCTTACAACTAAAGGCCCATGGATCATATTTTTACACACAATATAAAAAAGAAAAGGTTCGTCAATTTGTTTTGGTGATTTATTTAGGAGAAATAATTTTATAGATTTCAACTTGTCGGATTTTAATTTATAGCCATAAAGGTATATGACAGTTTGATAAACCTCGTTTCTGACACTGAACACTGTACATTCAAATGATTATTGTAGTAAACTTCACTATTGTAAACGTTTCTAGAACTATGAAGGTCTTGTAGTTAAGTTTTGGTACAGATGAGAACAGTTTTACCATAGTTAACTTTATTGCGGAACGGTGCTAACCACATTTCAAACTTCATTTGGATCCACACGTCGCACCACATATTTAAATTTTTATTTATAATTTAATTGAATATAAGGAAAATTTCAAGCTCTATATAACACCGTTACCTTTATAACCTCACATGTAGAATGGCGCTCGCTCCATTCGACTGTTATTCAAATATTATCGCTCTTTTAATAACAAATTAATAAAAGATAAGTAGATTTTATTATTGCTAAACCTTCCTGGAACTATGAAGATAATGCGGTTAAAATTTGGCACAGATTGGTTCAGTCGTTATCGTGGTTAGTGATTGCAAACGAAAAATGGCTTGTCCTTTTATACAATAGTATAGGAGTCACTTACCTTCTAATCTATGATTACCTTCACATTGTTTATTCTCACATGTTTCAAGCCATAATACTGAGCAATGTTGACATATTATATAATGTCATAAATTAATTTTTTCTTTTAATTTTTAGAAACCTGATGATGGAGCATTGTCTTCGTCTAAATGAAAATAAATAGGAGTTATGCCAAAGAAATATTTAATTAGGGGAATTATTTTCTGTAAGGACCTTTTCAATTTTATTCAATTCCTTTTTTGAGAAAATCTTTCACCTAAAGATAGTCTAGTGGAATAACTATGAAATACTTAAAAAAAATAAATAAAAAATCGGGAAATTGGATTTTTCTGGATTTCACAGTAAGCCATGAAGCGATGTTGAATTTTCGGTAGTACGAAAAGATTCATAAAATTGTCTGGGGTATTTGTTGAATTTTTTTTTTTTGCAAAACACAAGGTTGAGAATATTGACACTTCTTGAAGGCCACCTATTTTTTTCGTAAGTAGAATACGCTTTTTGACACTTGGACAACAAATTGTGTCTACAACATTATTCGGACGAAAATAACTATTTTGTTTCCCCATTTAAAGTTATAGCGATGAAGTTGTCAGCATATGTTATAGAATTAACAAGTAAACAAAAATTAAATTACTTCGCTGGTCTGTTTATTCGAATTTCCGATTATTTTGACATGGATTTATATTTTGGCTGGGGGTCTATACTTTTTTGATGTTGCTCAGATCGAAAATCTGATGATAGCTTCCTAATCAGAAATTTAAATAAGAATATTTTTTTGTCTCATAACATTTTTTGCTATGTCCAACTGTTTAGGAGCTATATTATTTTGAATGAAAAAAGTCGTTTGAAATCCATACTTTTTCTCAACTTTGTTTATTTCGAACAATCATATTTTTAAAAATTATTATTATGATTTCGAATCACCCACTTTGGAGTACGTTGAATCAACTTTTTATTTTTTTGTGGAAGCTCCTTTGCGCTTTCTCTGCTTCTCCTTCGTTCTCTCCAATGTTGCCTTTATTCTGTCCTCTGATACTACACTACAGTACCTCTTCCAGCTTTAGGTTGTTCTTGGAATCTTTTAATTTCATCTTTCAACATTTTTCTTAAATGTATAGTGTTTTTTATTGTAACCTCTGTAATATTAAATTCATTAAAATCAAATTGAAATTTTTTACACAGTTATATTTTGTCTTTCTATGCATTGAATGTTAATTTAAATTAATTATTAGTTTAATTAATGTGATCCTTTCAATTCTAAAATGTAAATTAGGAAAAACAGTAGATTATAAATAGACATATGTATGATCATAGTTTGTCTTAATATGGGAGAAGTTTAGTTGTTTTTTTTATGTTTAGGTAAAAAGGTCCATTAGTCAACAAAAGTTTGAATGAACGAATTTCTCATCAAAATTTTCCAATAAAATTTATCAAGAATCTATACGATTAGTTCTTACAGTCAGCCATTCAGTATCCTAGATTATCTGTATATTTCATATTTTCCTTTTCCTGATGTTCCAATCCTTGTAATCGACGTGCCTATTGCGAGCCTAATCGACACTAAATTGTAGCAATAGTCCTTGAACCAGCCGACCTATCACATCTTACCTTCCAAGTTAATTGGAAACAAATCTAAACTATGCTTTATATTACAACACTTTTTATTAATCAGAGGTCCTTTAATTAAAATATATTGTCAATAAAAGTAAATTAACATTACTACATCATTATAAATTAAAAAATCTAGGACAAAATATCTGCATTCCTGTTTTACATCTATATCTATATCTACACAAGGTTACTAGATTTAGCAATAATAAAATTTGCATATTTTCAACTGATTGTTCTTAATACAGCGATAAATATGTGGTGCGCAGTGAAGTTTGAGAATCAACCGATAGATGGCGAGCTCCATTCTGCATGTGAGGTTACAATAAAACTGTGTTATATACAAGGTGATTCTCGAACCTCAACTTCATATGTCCAAATAGGTCTAATTACTGTTATGGTTATGAGATATTAGAGATCAACTTAAAACAAAAAGCTAATCAGAATTAAAAAAAAAAATGCCTAAGAGGTAGTGACAACTACCCACAGTGCTACCAATAGCACTTAATAAACTTTTTCAATAGGTGTGTTGGAGCAGTTGACTGTACTACTACTAATCGGAGTAGTATGGGACCATTAAGGATACATAATAATTAATCGCAAGACATTATTGCTTGACTTTACTTTTCTCGTGCTACAGGAAGCAATGATTGTTACATTTTTAGTTGGTCTAACAAAAAAGTAATATGCTAAAAAAATCATTTTATTGAAGTAATATGTTTTAATAAGGTAAGCTTAACAATGCCAATAACTATTATTAAAATTGGTGGTGGGTTTTCAGGTTGGAGGATGTATAAATCTTATAAAATTCCTTCATACAAGGTAATATGTTAATGCAGAGCTTAAATGCATTCCTGTTATAATTTTAAACTTAATTACATACCTTATTTTAGGAAAATATTGAAGAAATATGGTAATGCTGTAGATAGTTTGATTGCAACGATGCTCTGTGATGGACTGACATGTATGCAAAATATGGGAATTGGAGGAGGATTCATTGCCACGTTATATATTAAATCAGAATCAAAAGTAGTCTCTATAAATGCTAGGGAGACAGCACCTGCAGCTGCAACTCAAGACATGTTTGTCAATGACACTATCTCTGCTAAGAAAGGTATGATCTTATAAAATATCAATTTATCTTTTTTTTAAAATGAGCTGTCTCATTAAATTATAATTTAGGAGGAAAATCTGTTGCTGTACCTGGGGAAATTAAAGGATATTGGGAAATGTACCAGAAATATGGCGGTAAAGCACCTTGGAAAGAACTCTTTCAGGGTGCAATTGATCTATGCAAGGAAGGGGTACCAGTAAACCGGCACTTGGTAAATAATATGGAATCATATAAGGCAGACATTCTTGAATCTCCTAGTCTTCGGTCAGCCCTTATTTTAATTTAATTACTTTTTCATAAACTATTTCTTGTATTTTAATAATGAAAGCCTTTGTAAATAATGGAATATGTATTATTAAAGTAAATTTGTTGCAGAAAATTATTGTTGAATAGCAATGGTGAATTACCGAAATATGGAGATAAGATCAAATTGCCAAAACTTGCTGAAACATTAGAAATAATTTCTGAGAACCCTAATGCACTTTATAATGGCTCTCTCACAGCTGGGTTGGTTAAAGATATCCAAAATGGTGGTGGTATCATCACTGTGGAAGATATGAACTCTTACAGGTAAATGGGTTTTTAATTTCATTATAATATTTACATTAATTTAATTAACTATTTTTTTTATTTGCCCTTTTTTATTATCAAATCTTAGATATTTTCCAAGGCACTTAATAACAGTATTTATAATAACTTTATATGTACTGGTGCTCATTAGTACTCCAATGATCTTCTTTTGGAGCCCGTAATGTGTCCTACAATAATAGGACACTTGATATCTCCTTTGTTCATCTTCTGATGTTGCCATAATGTTGTTTTTATCTTGAAAATTTTTGTTTTCTTAAAGTCTAAACATATCTTACTCATCTCATTATCAAAATATATCCTACGAACTTCATATTATTATTAAGCTATTTCATTCCTCTATCCCAATTAATTCTTTTCCTTGTTGATTTAAGATTTTGAATTTTTTCTAGGATTCAGGATTTTGTTTTCTTTGACAGTTTTTTTGTGTTTTTATTTATTGAAAAGGCTACAAAAAGTTTAGTGCTGTATATATTTCATTAAATAGTTAGAGTAATGATCTATATTTACATACTTAGATTACACAAAACAATCAAAAGTATATTTTTTACAACTAATTAAAAATCAACTGCACCACATAAGGTGCATTAAACACGACTGGACATTTTCATTCCCAATGATAAAAAATCAGTATTCCTTTATCTTTTTTTTTTTTCTTCTGAGGTCTGTGTAGAGATAGCCATCACAAGTTAAGAGGAAGTATTGGTGAATGAGCCCTTACTGATAAATGAAGAAGTATATCCAAAAACTAAATAAAAAAAATGGAAGTTTGAATAAAGAAAATTAAAGGCAGTTCCAATTACAACTGTTTCTTGGAATTCTAATGAAGACAGTTTTATCAATAAAATTGAAGAAGGTTGCTGTGATGAAAGCCTAAAGGAGTACACAGAACCTTTAAATGCTTTGGAATGTTTTGAAAAAGTGTTTTAGACAATATTATAAGTCGCTTTGTTGATATGAAAAAATAATTGCAAAGTAAATCTAATGATTATCAGAATACGTGGCAGATAAGAAGGTCAACGTCACAAGACAGTGTTACAAACAGCGCATTTAGATGCCCAATTGTTCAATGGTAATGCTGCCGTTTTAGAAACCAAGCCATGAAGGATTTCAATAATTCAAAATTAGAAATCAACCAATAAAAAATGAATGAAAAATTCAAGACCTTTGAATAATAAAACTACACTTCTTCCATCAGGACTTACTAAAAAAAATCTACTGGCCAAAGACACTGTAAGTCCTGTCATTAGGCTATAATGGTAATATATGAAAAGTGTTGTGTCACTATATATGCACTGTGGGTCTGATTTTCTCATATCAAAAAATTTGTTTTGGGACCCAATGGCCGAGTGAGTTGAGGCGAGGGCCTTAGCGAGCTCATAATCATAAATTCATGGGTTCAAATCCCTCCTGTGCAGGTTAAAATTTATTTCGTGGCGGACCCACAAAGGCCAGTATAGGATTTCAATGGAAGTCTTGGAGTCAAAAAAAAAAAAAAAAAAAAAAAAATTGTTTTAATGTAACACTAAATGTTTTAATTATATACCTACAAAACGTTTTGTAATAATATGTATTTGAATAAAATTGACCTATGATTGTCTGTCACTTGTTTGTTACCCATGTGTTGCAGGTAGTGATGTGGGCTGGAAACATTCCCAGTGTGAGAAACTTTTAAAATGGGAATATTTCTTTGGCCCGGGAAGATTCCCAAAATTTTAACGATAAATGTTACCTCTACAATATAGTCTAATTTAATGTATTTTCTCATTGTCCAGAAATATAAAGTTACTGATTATTTTATAACTGATTTAATTTTTTAACTGTTCCAAGTGTTCGATGGGAAGATCCAATCAAAATGGAACTTCTATCAGGATATGACTTTTACTCAGTACCACCTCCGGGTTCAGGACCAATATTGGCTTTTATTCTAAAATTGGTTGAGGATACACTTCCAAAAAATGAAAATGAGCCTGCAACAACTTCTATAATAACAGAAGCCTTTAAATATGCATATGCTATGAGGTCTTGGATGGGAGACCCACATTTTATAGACAATAGTAAGGTACAAACTCTCTATTACTTCATTTCTTTTTTTTTCTTTAAGACTCATTAAGTACATTGGTTCATATGCATTTATATCAAAGAATCGAATGTACTTTAGTTTTCTGAAATAACATTCATAAAAAAATAAAATAAAATAAAAATTATAGTATGTTTAGTGTAACACAAGGTAGTATTTTAATAACTGCAGGAGTACAACATGGTAACAACATTTTTATTAAGGAATTTCATTCTCAGGATATATAACGTTACTTTTAAAATTTGACAGATGTCAAAAAAACAACAAATTATTTAAAAAACGAATATATATTGAAATTTTTGGTCACACATAAATTTCAATAGGTGACCACACTTATTGTTAGTATAGCTCTGGTGCAAATATTATTGGTACTTGCTGGAATTATATTGTGATTGTTGTAACTGTAGCTTATTCAAAGATTATAATCATAACATTTATAAATAGTTGTAAGACGTAACTAACTTAAAATATATGTATAAAATAAATTTATAATTCTTATTTTCTGATTGGTTAAATATTTGAAATTGAATAAATGATGTTTGGAGAAGTGGTACAGATATTTCAATTTCCTTTAAAAGTTTTTATTTTATTTATTTATTTTTTTGCTGCTTAAATGATTCATCTTGTTTTGATCCATACCTATACATCTTCCTTCCCTTTTTATCTTTACTCTTACTAACTCATGTTTAATTTTTAAATTTATTCTTTTATTTAAATTTTCTTTAAAAAAAAAAAGTAGTAGGGAAGATAAACAATTTTTGCCAATCAAAATATTAATATTAAGTTGCCTCATTTATAAATTATTTTCCTTCAAATAAAAATTACTTCTGAGACATTTAAAGTATGTGTTATAAAATTTGCTTTAGATTCTAGAAAGGCTAAATGACACAAACTATATAAATACAATAAAGAAGAATTTACTAGTCAATCATACATCAAATAATCCAAAAGATTATGGCGCTGATTATGTTACTGAAGACCATGGTACAGCAAATATTGTGGTTGTTGCTCCAAATGGTGATGCGGTTGCTGCAACAAGCACAATTAATCTCGTGTAAGTAGAATAAATATATAATACAATGTTGTAGAATTACAAAGATATTTTAAATTGGCGCTAGAAAAATTATTTTATTTCTAATTTGATTTTCGTTAACTTGTGAATACGCTATACCTTTTATGATGGCCTAAATTATTTTTCAGTAAATAATTTGTCGGTACCAAATTTCTTCAATTCTCGTTACCGATATCCCGGTTTAAAAATTATTTCAAAATAAATCATAAAATAAGCTAAAAAAAACAAAACAAATCCATCACAAAACCGATAATAATTTAATAAATAAATTAGTAAAATGTTAGTAGCATTTATTATACAAAGTGTATAAAATATGTTGTTAATCATTATTTAAATAATAATATAATTCAATTCTTATTTATGAAGATAAACATTCCAAGGTTTCATTTATTGATTAAGGAATTGAAAATGATACTAAACTCTTTCACTAAAAATTGTAGATGCACTAGATTTGTTTTAATTGAGTATTAGGGTTCGAAAAATATTATTTTACATGTAATAAAATGGAAAATAATCTTTATTCCAGGACATACCGTCCCTCAAGAATAACAAATATGGATAATAAAATGATATTATTCTGTGATTAGCATTATTTTGTTGATTAGAGATTGTATTATTTCTTCATTTTCCAATAACAAATAAATATCTTGAACAAAGTTCCTAGAAATCGACTTTGGATCATCGATTATCGATACTGATTCTTTTCTTAAGTATTGGTGGAACCAAGAATTAACTTTTAGAATCGACACATCCCTATTATTTTTGTTTAAACATAGGAATAAATTATAAAATTATGATATATCATCTGCCTGTTCTTGTATTACATTATAACCTGACTGATCCCTTGGAAAAATTGACCAATCATTTTCAATCGCTAGAATTATTTAATAATCATAAAGTTTAACGAGAAATGAATGCATTGTAAGATATTGATATTTTACATTTATTAAATGGATGTTCATATACTCAGCTGTATTCTGAATTTTGTTTCAGATTTGGGAGCGGCTTAATTTCTGAGAGTACGGGAATAGTTTTAAACAATGAAATGGATGACTTTTCTACTCCTGGTCTAGTAAATTACTTTGGAGTTTCACCTTCTTCAGAAAATTTCATAGCCCCAGGAAAAAGGCCCATGTCATCAATGTGTCCTTCATTAATCATTGACAAAAATGGTGAAATGCGATTAGCTGTTGGCGCTGCGGGAGGAACAAAAATTACAACTGCAACTGCTCTGGTATGTTTTTATATTTGTGGATAAAATACAATATTATATTGTAATTAGTAACTTATTATTATATTTTTTGAGCTTTACTGAACCTCCATCATGTATTATACATTCATGGACTTATTTCATGGGGAACAGCGCTTAACTTCCGATGAGTGGGCAACTGATACTCTTAATAAACAGATAGCATTCCCATGTAATTAATAGAGGTGTTTACTATAAAACATTTAATAAAGAATCATTTCAAGCATTATGAGCTTAGGGTAGACCATTTCACCTTGATCACATTATACCTGGGATCTTCTTCAGTTTCTTTAAAAATTTCGCGATTTATGTAATACAACTTTTCTAAAACAAAGTTCAATCCATTATTTCCATGTGAACTGTTTTCTTTTTACTATTGTTATCAAGTAAAATATAACTAGCATTTTTATTATTCAGAGAGATATATGCTTTATTGAGACAATAAACAATAAACATAGTGCTGTCCAACTTTATTGGGTTGCTATAAATTTTGTTTACCAATTAGTTATGGTGTGCTTTTAATCAGATTCTCCCTGAATTTCTGCTGTTTGGCAATTTATTATAATCATTCGGGAAAAACAAAGCACTGCTGTTTGTTTTGAAACAAAAACGACGTTCTGTACAACTTATCAATGCTCATAGTTACATGGTCAATCGAAAATAAAAATAATTCCAATTGAAGTGGCAAACATTAATTCATCTATCCTAATTGTATTGATTCTTCTACACCATCATGTGTACCTCAAGTGGAACAATATTTTATTTTTACTATTTCCAAAAAATGAAGAGAATTATTGCACTTTGTTGGTTTATTTATTTTTTTAATGTTAGGAACTATCCGATGTTAGCTCTAGCTTCAATTAAAAATAATAGGTACATTAGAAACTTCATAAAAAATTGTCTTTAATTCTAGTAAAACAGTTATTTCATCAACATTTTAAATACCAGATTATATTCTCTATAAATAATTGAAAATGGCAGCAAATTTTTGGAAGGAAGGATAAAATATTGTATCCGAAGATGCTTTTGATGTACCGTGCAGTGGTTATACTGTTAATCTCAGAATTAATGGGATTGGCTAGATCTTATGGACAGTTATGGCTTCAAGAAAACTTTACTGTAGAATTCACACACTAATTTTTTTAATCACCTAATTGTTTTAACTTATGAATTTCTTGTGGTTACTTCTTGTATTATATATGTGCACAATAAAATTTTTTTTTTTTTTTTTGACTTTATATATTTATTCACACCTGTCAAATAAAATTTGACAACCAGTGAATTTGCGGTACGAATTTAAATGGCTTGAAAGGCATGAGAGGGAGCAGAACCCAGCGGCACCTCCAGTCTTTATTTTATTTTATTATTTTAGTCAAGGAGGTCTCTCATCCAGCTCCTTTTTAGTCTTCTCTGTGTGTTGTCGGGAATATATGTTGTGGCCATGTTGTTTATTTGTGTATTAGGATGTCCATGTAGTTTTTCGTGGAATCGTTTGTAGTAGGTTTGTATTTGTTCTTTAACTGTTGCTATACGTAGGTCAGTATGTAAAGTTATGTTGCTTACGTACCATGGGGCTTTTGTAATTGTCCTGAATGTTTTTGCCTGGAAGATTTGGAGTTTGTTGATATGTGTCTTTTTAGCTGTCCCGTATATTTGAGAAGCGTATGTCCAAATAGGTTTCAGTAAGTAAGTATAAGTGTTAATTTTTTGTTTAAGTTGTAGAGTTGAACGTTTGGAGAGGAGTGAATATAAAAGTCTTAGTCTTTGGTTAAGCGTTTTACTTTTTTTTCTTTATATGTGGACCCCATGTCATTCTTCGGTCAAAAGTAAGACCAAGGTAGTGTACAGTGTCTGTTTGAGGAATCGGTGTGTTGTCAAGAAAAACTGGTGGGCATGTTTCAAGTCGAAGTGTAAATGTAATGTGTTGCGATTTGTCGTAATTTATATGTACTTTCCAAATATTTAGCCAGTCATGTAATTTTGACAAGTGATGCTGTAGAGTCAGTGAAGCATGATTCGGATTTTTATCTCTTGTTAAAATTGCTGTGTCGTCTGCATATGTTGCTGTAAGAATGTCAGAGCTAATTGGAATGTCGTGTGTGTATATGATATAGAGTAATGGAGCAAGCACTGAGCCTTGTGGCACTCCTGCAGACGCCAACTTAATAGAAGAAACCTCTGAGCCTTGACGGACAGAGAAAGATCTATCAGAAAGAAAGGACTGTAGAATAAGATAGTAGGTCGGTGGGAGTATCGTCTTTAGTTTAAAGAAAAGCCCTTGGTGCCAGACTCTGTCAAAAGCTTGAGCAACATCCAGAAATACTCCAGTTGCATACAATTTGTGCTCTAGTGCCGTGCATATGTAGTCGGTAACTCTGTGTAATTGATGTATAGTCGAATGTTGTGTTCTAAATCCAAATTGATGGTCTGGTATTACGTTCAGTTTTGTTAGTATATCAGAGAGTCTTTTGTATAATAAATGCTCGAAAATTTTGGAACAGACAGGAAGTAAGCTAATAGGTCGGTATGATGAGGGGATATTTTTATCTTTGTTTGGTTTGTGAATCATTGTAATATGTGCGTATTTCCACTGTAGAGGGAATTTAGTAGTCCTTAGTATTGCGTTGTAAATAGTAGTTAAGAACACTAGACCTTTCCTAGGCATTTGCTGGAGTACTCTAGCAGTGATCAGATCATAGCCAGGAGCTTTTCTTTTCGGTAACTTTTTTATTTGTTCGGCAACTTGAGCTGGTGTAAAGGGAGGTGGAGGTAATGTCAGTTGAAGGGGTACATCTAAAGTACTGTGTATATGTTTGTCATGTTCAATGTTATTGCAGTTCGTATGTGGTGTAAACACAGTTGAAAGATGTTTAGCAAAAAGTTCTGATCTTTCTCCATCGGTCACGGCCCAAGAGCCATCCTCCTTTCGGAGGGGTGCTTGGACTTCACGATGCCCGGTAAGATTTCTAGTACGCCTCCATAAGCTTCCATCATCAGATTTAAGGTTACTAATGTAATTATCGTAATTCGCTCTTTTAAATTTTAGTATCTGTCGCTTGAGTTCGTTATTGAGTCTATTAAAAGTTCGTTTGTCTGACGGCAATCTGTCAGTCTGCCATATGTTCCGTGCTCTTCTCTTTGCTCTGATCAAATCCCTTATGTATTGAGGGTAAATGGGTAGCTTTTCCGA
The DNA here is from genome assembly GCA_003667255.2 of Euschistus heros. Lineage (NCBI taxonomy): Eukaryota > Metazoa > Arthropoda > Insecta > Hemiptera > Pentatomidae > Euschistus > Euschistus heros. The sequence goes on along the minus strand of RCWM02000170.1, from coordinate 256,886 downwards.
CTTTCTATGCGTGGGAACTGAAGAAGACCACGCAGCTTCTTGTATGTTCCGAGTGAAATATTCTACTGCATCATCCAGTTCATTTTCAGTCTTGATAGATAAAGGAATTGAGAGAGAGTCGTTCAAAAAGGTTCTAAATGCATCCCAATCAGTTTTGCCGTTAGTAAGAGTTGGCTTTTTTTTTGCTTCACAGGGTTCTTCAAATAGTAATAAATGCACAAGGGAATGATCAGAACAAAGATGTGAGCTTGTACTTATGCTGTAAGGTATAGTTCTAAGTCCTCTGGTTATAAAAAAGTCTAGTAAGTCTGGTGTTTTTTGTCTGGAAGTTGGCCAATAAGTAGGTGAGTCAGCTGATATTGTATCCAATGAAAGCTCATGGAGGGCACATTTTAGGTTTCTTCCTCGTGGAGTACTCAGTCGTGAACCCCAAGACTGATCCTTGGCGTTGTAGTCGCCTCCTGTAATAAAGCATCTACCAAGACGTCTGAAGAAATCACTGAACATAGTGTGCGTCAGAGCATACCTCGGAGGACAATAAACCGCAGCAAACGTAATGCTGTGTTGTCGGGTTAATAGTATGATAGCTGTTGCTTGAATGTCTGGTGTTATGGGTAATTGTAATGGATTGTGTTTGAGAGCAGTTTTGATGAGGATGGCTGTACCTCCGTGAGGTGTATTGTCTGGGTGATCTGTTCTATATATTTTGTAACCTGGGATGTAAAATTTAGTTCGGGGTGTTAAATGTGTTTCTGTTATTAGTGCAATGTCAATCCGTTTGTCGTGCAAGTATATGTCGACTTCAGTCCTGTGTTGATTTAGTCCGTTTGCGTTCCATAGTATGACAGACATGGAGCCCACAGTCATTTGATTAAGGGTCATATGCACGACGGAAAGCTTCAGTTATCTCAGAAATCTTTTGTAGAAGACCAAAAAGGGGCTGGATTAAGTCATTTAGACCATTAACCAAGTTTAACAACTCACCTGACGGGTTTTCATTTGGAAGAGCCGGTAGGATAATGCTCCTACTCATACCTGAACATCGCTGTTGGTGATGAGGTGCTGGTGCTGATTGCTGCTGATGGACAGACGTAGGCATTTGTCGATGTTGCTGCCTCTGATATTCGTGTTCTGATCTTGAAGGAAGTGGGTAAGACTGAGAGATAGGCGGAAATTCGTGAAGAGCTGGGACTGCTTCAGCGTGAACTTTTGGTGGCCTTTGAAGCGTATCATTTCGGGAGTTCCGATTTCTTCTCAATTCTTTTAAGGTTTGGCATCCCCTATAATTGGCGGGATGTGACCCTCCGCAGTTGGCACAGGTAGCTGCAGTTTCTCTTGTTTTAGTGCAGGAGGTGCTTTCGTGATCTTGACCGCATCTAACACATTTTGGGGAATGGTTGCAATAGGTTTTAGTATGGCCATACTGCTGGCATCTTATACATTGAGGGATCATTTTTTTTTTTGCGTGGTTCTTCAATTTTTATGTGTGTGTAATACAGAAATTCAATGTCGAATATTTTTTCATTGAACGTTGCTTTAGTTACGTCTACAAAGAACATAGGGAGAGGTGTTTTAAATCGTGAAACAACATTTACTATATTGGTTGCTTCGTATCCATGTTGGCCAAGTTCTTGCCTTATGACATCTATGGGAGTCGCAAAGTGTAAATTTTTAATAACAACTCGAGGGGTTCTATCATCCGGGAGTTGATAAGTGTGAAAGTCCGCTCCACATCTTCTTAAGCTTGTCGCTAGTTTTCTATATGTGTCTGGAGTAGCCGGGTAAACGCTTACACGTTTCATTGAAGATTTGAGACCAAAGCTGTTGGGACCTACTTTGTTATGAAGGAATGAAATAAGGGCTGTGTAATCCTTCACATCATTTATATGGATAGGTGGGGGCTTAGCATTAACGGGTCTAGCATTATTGATTGGCTGTGGGTCTTCTGTTATGTTAATTAAAGGTTGGTAACTATTTTTGATAGGCGTGAAATCACTGACCTTTTTTGTTTTACGAGGGTCTCTTTCGATCGTAAGGTGCTGTTTTCGTCCGGAAACTAGCTCCCATGGATTTTCTTCATTTGAGGTCACTGTATCGGAACTGTCCATAGAATTAGGCATTACGTTAGTAGATAACGTCTCCGTCATTTTAAGCGGAAAACCCGCTCTTCCCGAAATTTATGCTAACTTTTCTTTCGGTATTATTAAGCGCGACAATATCTACAAAATGATACTATTTCGCTCCTAATAATATTATAGTGGATCGAAAATAAATCTAATCAAATTTTACAGAAAATTTTACAATAAAATTTAAGTTATATTTTTGTTCGATCATATTTCTGTTTGTGATAAAACAGTATAGTCCAATTTCCTGTATAAAGAATTTTTAAATAATTCACCTGATAAATTAAAGTTATCTATGATCCAAGGTACACTATGCCAAGAGTAATGATACATTTTCTTGTGTTTAGTCATTAATATTACAATGTTATAATGTTGATGTTTTTTATGGTTCTTGTGGTTCAGTAATTAAAATAACTATTATATTTTGATGATGTTTTAAGACTCAGTTGTATACTAGCGTTGTTATAGTTTTGTAGTAGATAACCTATAACAGTATCCACCAGTAACATTACCATGATTATGAGAACAATATTGTCTTGAAATATTAAAAATATTTGTTATTTTATTGACCGATCCTTAAGTAATAAACATATATATATATATATATATATATATATATATATATATATATATATATATATATATATATATATATATATATATATATAAACTGCTTGATTCATATTTACAAACAAATACACTGAGTATAAGAATAATACATTTGAATTGATTTATAAAACTAAAATTACATCTACAGGCTACAATCTGGAACTTGAATTATGGAATTCCAATATCGGATTCTGTGAAAAAATCAAGATTTCACCATCAGCTGATGCCAATGGTATGGAACTATGAAGCTTCAGTTCCTAAGGTGAGTTTAATGGACATATTAAATTAAAGTTGATCCATTATGAAGGTATATTTTTATTTTTAGTCATTATCACCTCCAAAGCTTTATTGAAACTTATATTATTTATTTATAACAGTCTGCATCTAACCAAGTAAAACATCAGCATCTATAAAGTTTAATATAGCCTTAAATCAATTAAAAAGACTTTTGGACATTCATATGCTGCAAAAATTATCATGGTTTACTATTGCTACTCAGAGTACAATTTTTATTTCATGGAACTGTACATGAATTTGATTTGAAAAAAATAATATATATATATATATATATATATATATATATATATATATATATATATATATATATATCAGTTCAGATAAATATATTGACAAGTCACATAAAAGGTGACCAGGACACTACTTTTGGACACATAATGACAGTCATTTTCTTATACTACATCTCTATTAATTTCGCTTTTTACCTTTTCATTTTGTATAAATATATATGCGAACTAGTTATTTACATTTTGTATATAGTTACATGTGAACTAAAATATCTAATAGGGATTTATAATTGTTGAGTAAGAGGAAGACTTTATTTATTGAAAGTCCCAGTATCAAAAGGAAGGAGCAAAGTGTTTTCAAGTTCCATAAACAATAAAAAAAAAACAGTTGAATCAATACCAAAATGGTTTCATGATGTAATTAGAATAAGAGGATTCCCAAGCAAAATATTAGATTTTATTTTTACATATTGGATATGGTTAATTATTAAATTGTATGAAAATGAATATCGTATAAATTAAAAACACTGTTATTTATTTATTGTTTCTAATATACTACATTAATATAAACTTACTGTTATTTGAAATATCATATATTTTCCTTAAATGTGGGTGAGTTTTTCTCTAAAATAAAAAAATGAAATTTAAGCAGTGAGAAAAATAATATAGTATACAATGGTATATGAATAGGTCTGTCACTATCTGTATCAATTTAATTTTTTTTTTTTTGTATTTACTTAATTTCTTCTAAACCTTGTGAAAGCATTTTGGTAGTAGTTTAAGGATAAGAAGGTGCTGGAAGGATTAGCAAGAAAGATCTTAAGTGAATTAATATATTTTGAATTTGATTGTTGAGGATTCAGAGAGAACTTTGCTCTCAAACTTCCAGGTTATAATAATTATATAAAATAGTAATTACAACTTGTACCATCGAAATTTTTAACCTCTATATTCAACAGACCTACCCCTGACCAATCACCATCATTTTAAGAAATCATACTATTTTGAGGAAAACATATTAATATATTTTTCCAAAATGCATTTCAATCATTTAATCCTATTTTATTATTTAATATGATACACTTAAATTAAAAATGTAGAATTTAAGGGGTTAAATTTTTATTATTAATAGCCTAATCTTGCAGTTCTGTAGTTGCTAATTAAAAAATTGATTAGTTTATTTTAATGTGTTTAATAGTTCATCATTAAGGATATGGAAAAGCGTGGTCATAATGTCACCGAGTCAAAACCTAACCAGTCTTGTGTCACAGCTATCTCAAAGAATGGCAATTTATTCGGTGCTTCTTCTGACATGAGAAGACCAGGAAACACATCTTATTTGTTGGACTAGTAGTTTATACTTCGTACATTATTTATTTAAATGATAGATAAATTATATTTAATGTTATTTCTAAACAAGGAAATAATTTTATGTTAACCTAATTCATAAGTATTTTATAAACCAAAGATTAAACTGGTTATTTCTGATGATATCCCACTTAAGAAATTGGTTACTATGTGCAATGATTTGTAATTACTATTATTGGAAGTTCTAAATATGTGTTCATGATATAGTGTTTGTGTCAATTACATTAAGATTGTTATTTGTTACAAATGTTCAGAATGTTATGACAGGGAAACATATTAAAAAATTTTTTTTGTTTGTTTTTCTTTCTATTTTTTATACTTTACCTGATATCTTCAGAAATCTTATTTCCTTTCATTGAAAGTTAGCATTAGTGGAACATTGACTGGCCAGTTATTTTCGGTGATTGATGATACATAGGTCTTTGATTTGGAATCTTCAGTTATCGTCTTATTACAAATATAAGGAAATATTTGTACTGTTGCAGTAATTTTCCAGTTGCTTCTATGTCATTTATATATTGCATTGTTTTCTATTTTTATTTTCTTTTGAATGAATTTTAATTGACATAACCAGAATATTAGATCTACTAATAGATTAAACCTATTTATATATCAATGAAACCTTTTATTGAATAACTGTTATGCTTGTTATAATAGATTTTGGGCAATCTAGTTACACTTATACCTAATCTAGTACACACTTATACACCTATTTATACGTATAGGTACATATTTACAGAATAATAAGATAACGATCTACTTGATTTTGGAAATATATAACAAAACCTTGTAATTAACAATATTTTTTAATAAAACAAAATTATTACCTAATCAGATGGTTTTATTTTGTACACATAAATAATTTAAATTAAACAAGCAAATCAAAACTAAAAAAGAAATAAAAATTACATATTGTCAATCATTCTGGCTATTCCATCATTATTCATTCAAAAGGAATGATCTAAGCTTAATGACATTTGTAATGAAATTAAAAAGTATGTTAATTTTTATCTCATCTTCAATTATTAATATTATGGGTGAAGTTTTTTATTTTATTATTAGTTAGAAAAATCTGTCTGAGTATTAGATATTGGGGGAAGTTGAATAGGATATGATTTAGACTGTCTTTTTCATTTTGATTAAACAAGCAGCATATATTTTCAGAGTCTATTTTGCACGCATTATTTTTATAATAAATCTGTATTTTTTTTGTCTGAGGCTAGCCTGAGTTGTCATATTATTCTTGTTTTGTAAAATGGGGCATTTAAGAGAAAGCTTTTCATAAATTTTTCTTTATTAGGGCAGGATCATGATTTTCTCATAAGTAACAATTGTGTGATATCAGAAGTAAATTTTTTAGCTGACCTATCCAGTTCTATTTTAATTCTTGTGAATGTGCAATATGAAGTTCAAATAATTTATTAAATAGGACTCAAGGGATTCTATTAGCTGGCCATATTCCATATTCCATATCCATAGTGTACACTAAAAATGGTTGATAAAACAAGTTGGCACCTTCCTACTTTTGTGGAAAGAGTTACTGGAACTGATGACTCATCCAGGATCTGTTCATTACTTCACACTAAACCAGTGGACTCTCTTACGTAGTGCGTGTTTTTAAATTCTGCTGTTTTGTCTTTTTATTTTATCTATTACTTTAAATTAGAATTTTATAAAATGCCGCTTAAGTGATTAGACAAGTATTATCGTGCTTGTGTAACAATAATTGTACTGACTATAATAAATTCAATGTGTGATTAATTGATTTTGAATTAAACACAAATTATATGATATGTGTATTCCTCAGGATCTTCTGCCAATTCTCTTAAAAGGGTTGACAAAGCTACTGATGAACAATATTTGTGATTCCTTTAGGCTTTGAAACAATCTGATCTTTGCCTCCCAGGGAGAACTCTTTAGAGTGGAAAATAAAATTAGTCTATGTAGTCAGTAACCTAAGTGATGGAGGAATATGTATGGGGGTCTAATGTGATTATCCTTACATGATTCCGTTTTGGTTTAAATTATTTTTTTCATTGCAGTCTGCTATTTCTTTCTTGAATCAAATGCTAAGCTATTTCTAAAGGATGTGTTTAAATTCACTCAAAAATGATTTGAAGTATTTTGAATGAAGAATCGAGGCTAATTCATTCAAATAACAATAACAATAAAATTCATTCCAAAAACCATTTCCTATCGCAATCTTGATTCCTTAACATTTTCCTCAATCCAAACTGATATTGACGCTCTGGACTGGGACTCTATATATTCCTCCCACACTATCGACAACATGGTTGACATCCTCACATCCAATCTCTTATCCATCCTCGACTCACATGCTCCCCTAAAAACCATCCTAATCTGACTTCCACCAGCACCCTGGATCACAATAGAAATCAAAAACCTACAAAAGAGACGAGAGGCCAGCCGAAGACGTTTTTGACGGACTAGACTTCAGGACGACTACACTCTGTTTAAATCCCTTCGGAATCAGACACAAACTGCCATTCGAAAAGCTAAATCACAATATTTTCATGAAGCCCTCTCCAGTGCCTGTGATCCAAAATCAAAATGGAAAATTTTATCAACACTTTCCTTTAGTAAATCCTCAAATGCTTCGCTTTCATACTCTTTTACTCCTAATGAAATGAATTCCTTTTTTGCTACCTCATCATCAAACTCCTCATCTCTTTCTGCCAGCTACGCTCCAAGCGGTCCTCCTTTTAACTCCTCCAATTTTTATTTTTCCTATATCACACCCTCAGACCTCATTGATGCCATTTTCCAATGTAAAACGCAAGCTATTGGACATGATGGTATTCCACTAAAATTAATCAAACTCTGCCTTCCTACTATCCTTCCAGTCCTCCTACATATATATAATTATTCTTTGCAAAATTCCACCTTTCCTTCATCCTGGAAGAAACCTAAAATACAACCCCTACAAAAGAAATCTAACCCATCTTCACTTAATGATTTCCGTCCCATATCAATACTTTCCAATCTGTCCAAACCCCTCGAAAGACTAGTTCAATCACAAATCTCCAATTTCCTAGAAAACTCTCATCTCCTTAATCCGTTCCAATCTGGGTTCCGACCTGGTTATTCAACTCAGACAGCCTTAAAAAAAATTACTAATGACATACATACTGCCCTGCCCTTGACGAACGAAAATTAACTGTCCTTATCCTTCTAGATTTTACCAAAGCCTTTGACACCCTAGACCATTCTATTCTCCTCACGAAACTAAAAGCCCTATCTTTTTCCTTAACCTCTCTCCTCTGGTTTCATTCCTTCCTCTATAGTAGAACTCAAATAGTATCCATACCAAACCAGCCACTTTCCTCTTCCCTTTCATTGACATCAGGGGTAGCCCAAGGTTCCAGTGTCTCTCCTACTCTTTTTTGTGCCTACATAAATGATCTACCAAATTCCATTCACCATTGTTCCTACCATCTATACGCGGATGATTTCCAGATATATCTATCCTTCCATCCCTCTGATTTAATTAAATCATTCTCCCTTATCCAAGAAGACCTTAATAGCATTTGCAAGTGGGCCTCTGATAACAAATTAAAATTAAATGTAGAAAAAACTCAGGCTATTATCATTGGTTCTAATTTTACGAAACAATTTTTATGTCCGATTCTGCCCCCCCCCCCTCTCCCCTCCCAAAAATAATGATGTCATGTTTTACACTAATAGTGTTGGTATATATGTATGTAACTGCAAAATTAAATTTTACGAAAAACTTTTTATGTCCGATTCAGTCCCCCTCCTCCCCCTCATATAATTAATTCTGTGATATTCTACACTAATAGTGTTGGTATATATGTATGTAACTCCAATATCAAATTTTATGGAAAACTTTTTATGTCCGATTCAGTCCCCCCCCCCTCCCCCCCGTACTAATTATTTCTGTGATGTTCCACACTAATAGTGTTGGTATGGTATATATGTATGTATGGAAAACTCAAATATCAAATTTTGTTCTACGAAACAATTTTTATGTCCGATTTTACTGCCCCCCCCCCCCCCCCCCCCCCCCCCAAAATAATGATGTCATGTTCTACACTAATAGTGTTGGCATCTATGTATGTAACTGCAAAATTAAATTTTACGAAAAACTTTTTATGTCCGATTCAGTCCCCCTCCTCCCCCTCATATAATTAATTCTGTGATATTCTACACTAATAGTGTTGGTATATATGTATGTAACTGCAATATTAAATTTTACGAAAAAATTTTTATGTTTGATTCACCCCCCCCCCCCCCCCAAAATTAATTCTGTGGCGTTCCACACTAATAGTGTTGGTATATATGTATGTAACTCCAATATTAAGTTTTACGAAAATCGGCGCGGTTTTTATATCCGTTTTACCCCCCTTCCCCTAAAAAAAAAATTAAGCCCACCTCCCCCACCACCTCAAAAATTCGAAATTGATTTAGTGATTTTTCACCAATACTAAAAAGTGTGACCATATCACCTTTTCAAATTTTTCAGATATCAATTGAGTTGTTTCAAAGCAGAGTCACTGTAGTTGTGGTTGGGTAAGTACAATTACAAATACTAGATAGTATTCGCCGTCACAATTACTTTTTTTAAGTACTGTACTTGTACTTGGAAGCTTTTAAGTACAAGTACTTGTTAGTAAAAGTACTTGTGAACTGGCAAGTACAAGTACTTTCCAATTACTGTAACTGTACTTGTGTAATTGTACTTTAAGTACTTTTTGCCTAACTCTGCAGAATCTGAGATCCCTTCCCCACCTCCCGATACTGTCTATGAACTCCCAACCTATTCAATTCCACTCCACAGTCAAAAACCTTGGTATTAACCCTTTCATGGAAACATCATATCTCCCAAATTTCTAGACGGGTTATATCCATCCTTAAGCTATTCCATTCTTCCCAGGACTCCCTTCCGAAAACTACTCGTCAACTCTTGGTTTCTTCCCTTATCCTACCCCATTTTGATTACAGCTGTGTTGCATATGGTGGCTTGACGGCGGAACTCGAGAGTAAACTAAGGAGACTAATGAACTGTTTCATTAGGTTTATCTTTAGGGCTCCAAAAGCCTCCCACACATCACATCTATATACAGAGTTAAAATGGCTTTATCCTTCATCCCGCATAAATTACTTCCTAGCCTCCTTCCTCTACCAAACCATCAATTCTCGGAATCCCTCCTACATCTATAACATCCTCCAGTTCAGATCCTCGGTCTCCTCCCGCACTACAAGATCTCGCTCCTCTGACCTGTATACTTCTTCCCATAAGAGTACATCATTTGACCACTCCTTCATTTCCCGTGCTACTTCCTTGTGGAATTCACTACCCTGTAATATCCGTAATGCTCCATCTCTGTCCACATTTAAATCCCTTCTCTTTCAATACCTCCTTTCCCTCCAGAATGATACTGACTAGCAAAACTTCACTAAAAAAAAAAAGAAGTGCATTCAGTAGATGTAAATAGGTTTTTATTCTTTCTCCTGCAATTATTGGATTTTGTAATTTTTATTTCTATTTTTGTTCTTTATTTGTAAAATTGTAAATAGTTAACCAGATTGTTAATTTATTTTATTTCATCTTATGAAAGCTAGACTCATTGTATTTATTTATGTACATTATATTATTCTTAGAGGACATCGTCCCAGAATGAAGTTTATTTTCTATTCTATTCTATTCTAATTAAAAGTAGCTCAGAATTACATTTATTTAAAACCATGAATTTATTTAAAAAAAAAAAAAAAAATCTTTACTTCTATAAATACAAATCGATAGTATTTGTACTTGATCTGGAATCGATCACAAAGAAAGATCATAAACTAGAATCGGTTCGAAGTTAATAAATTGGATAGTAAAGAACTTTAATTTTGGCTAACCTGTGAGAGGGATTGATTATAGATAATTTCATTTGTGACGCAATAGTAGCTTTAGGGATTTAACGATTATGGATTTAAAGATTTTACAACTGATAAGCATCAACGTTTATCCTAACAGGTCTGATATTAAGCATGTAGATCCCATTTTATTGTGAATTGAAAGTTTAGAACGTTAAGTAAATATTACTGAAAAGTCTAGTGGTTTCTTGTAGAATCAGTCACGTATTACGATTAGGTTTGATGACATATTGCCACTTCTATTGGAATTATTTTATTCAAAAACTAGTTTCGAATGTTAACCTTTCGATAAACGCGCCTTCTTGTTTACCAACACTAGTTTGTAATGAGCATATCTGCCTTTTTAATCGCCATATCTATAACATATACACGTTTAATAAGGTGGTGTGTTAATTTTTCTAGTTAACTTGGTATAGCTCATGAGTCTATAAAAAATAAATAAAAAAGTTACTTAAAATTTCATTTGAAAATAAATGTTATGTTTTATGACATAGTTTTTTTTTTTCAAAGATACAAAAAAAAAAAAAAAAAAAAAAAAAAAAAAAATTTAATTAAAATAAATACGAGGTGTACAAAATTATACTTCAAAAATAGTTCCATAAAAATCGTAAAATTACTGAAAAGATAAAATACAAACATTGCAAACATATTTTGAATGCTGCAAGCAAATAAACTGCCAACATATTTCATATTTAAAACGGATGATACTCATTTTTTTAGTTTTTAAAAACTGCCTAAATTGTTTTTCTAGGAGGCTCTAGAAATTCTAGAGGCTCTAGAAAACATTTGATCTTCTGGTTTTGTCTTGATGCTTTTCGGAAGCCTCACTTTTTTTAAAGCTTTGTTACGTAGTTCTCCTGTCACTTTTACACTTCTTCGTACGTCTTCATGTACAAGTTCAGCATAATGTTTTCTGAAATATTTTTTCCCCATAAGATTATTGTTGTAAAATATAATATTTAAAAATCCTAGGTGGATGAACGCCAGTATGCCTGTGATACAAAACAAGTTTTTCGACCTGATTGTTTGCCTAGGAATCCTCGGTCTAGTCTGTGCCAGGTCCGGTTCGAAAAATGAGGTTAGAAATCCCAAGACAACCAAAGATCAAATAAAAGTAATTAAACATTTTCGACGCCTATCGGAAGATTAAATAGTCATCATGAGTTCTAAAACATAAAAATTTTCAAAGCATCAGCACTTCGTTAGATAGATTATTCGCCTAAGGAGGCAAACGGACTTCTAAAAGATAACAGGAACAGTCGAAAAGGGACAAGTAGAATGAGACCATTTAGTTTTCACTAAGACTGGTTGGTTTTTTCAAGTTCTATTGGAAAAAAATTTAAAATAGGACTATTAGAAATATTTATAAAATATTAACAAAAATCTGGATTGGTTTTGAACGATGCTAATATTTCTAATGATTTATAAATATTTAATTTCAGGCTATTTTCCGCTTGATGTATTAGTTTCACTCCCGAGTCATCGTTGAATTTTAGGTTATTTTCTTAATACAATTCATCTTTATAGTACTAATATATTTGATTCATAGTCTTACATTTTTAAAAACCTTAATGTATAAAATCTATGTAACAAAGTGCTGATGTTTTGAAAATTTTTATGTTTTACAACTTATGATGAATGGTAAGCATTCGAAACTAGTTTTCAAATAAAATAATTCCAATAGAAGTAGCAATTAATTCATCGATCCTAATTGTATTTATCCTTCTATGCTATCATGCGTTTTAAGATTCTACTTTAATCGCTTATCCTATTTTCGAGGAATATCTAATGTATTCGAAGAATCATGCGAATAGAAGTTATAAAGAATGTAAAGGACATTTATAGGCTAGCAAAGGATGCTTTTATTTATTGACAGCGTTGAGGGAGGGTGTTTGAACAATGGCATACCTTTCTATAATATAACGAAAAATCGCTAGAATTCGAAGATTTGTTTTCTTAACCGTCTACTATCGCGGAACAGTACATGTTAAACTGTTTACCTTCTCGTCTACTAAATTATTAAAGTGGCGTAATCTTAGTATAGTTCCTCACTGAGTCAACATAATATTTCTATTTGCAGTGAATATTTGTTTAAATATATTGCAGAATTATAAATTCTGATAAATCTATAAAACATTTGACAAAAAGTTCTCTGTACAATACTGTATTTTAAATTTATATTACTTACCTTAATTGTATCTCGGATATTGGATCAAATACACCTGCTTAAACTTTAGCGGTGGTAGTTTTGATTAGAATTTATTTATTTTATTTCTGAAAAAAAGTCAATATATTTTAGCTGACAGAATGACTAACTCATTATATGTTTATATTGTTCAAAGTTTAACCACATGTCATTTCTTTTAATTCCAACTGAATGCTTTTAAAATCAATTTTACTTTTAGAGATGTTTATGCTATTACCTCAGTCCAGTTTAAGTAGCAACTACTAGTGTTATAGAGCACATAAAATCATTTCCTCCTTATACCAGTCGTTACACAAGGCACCATAACCATAGTAGAAAATATCTGTGCCTCTCTTTAATCTTGCGAAAATGTACAGTTTATACTTAGAATATTTCAATAATCAAACTTAATAGAGAATATTTTTTACTTTATAGCATCTGTCGCTAGGATTAACCATTTAGGAATTATTTTGATTTGAATGAAAAAAGCCACGTTTGAAACTCCCATTTTCTCTCAACTTTGTTAATCTTGAATAATCATTAATTGTTAATTAATAATTATTTTAAGTAATTTGACCTATTAATTTTTAAATATAAATTGGGCAGTGTTTTTTATCCATAATCTACTGCCTGTTACAGTTTAAAAAAAAAAAAAATTAATATCGGACGGATGTTAAAGTCCTCTTTGGATCACACAAGCAGAATTCCCTCATCAAAATCAAGTATGTAGATTACATTTAAAAATCTTTCTTAACTTTTACTTTTTTTTTTTATCAATTTACATTTTAGAATTAAAAGGATCAAATTACTTAAATTAATAATGAAATTAAGTTAGAAATTAATGATTATCTAAAATACATGAAGTAGAAACCAAACAGGGGTTTTAAACGTGAAATTTTCATTCAAGCCAATATAACTACCAAACGTTAAGTTCTAGCGAGAAATGTTATATAACAAAAAATATTGCCCATTAAATTTCTAATATCAACAGAGCGAGAGTATTTCAAAATGTTATATTTTTGAGAGTGAAAAAAACGTTACTTTTTGTACAGACCCCTTGTCAAAAGACATATCAATTTCAAAAATTAGCAATGTACACTTGAATTGTAGTTTAAGATCTATCTTACGTCATGTAATGCAAAGGTAAGTGTATTTATGAAATTTCAAACACGTTTAAAACTATTTAAGAACTGAATGACAAACCTCGTTTATTCTAGTTAAAGGTTACGAGTTTTGAATGAATTTTTCGTTTCTGATCACTAACCACAAAAACTACTGAACAAATCTGAACTAAACTTTTAGTCACATGATCTTTGTAGTTCCAGGAAGGTTTAGCAATAATAAGATATACTAGTTTTAAATTAATTTGTTATTTAAAAAGCAGTAATATGTAAGAGTGGAGTTTGATAATGCATTTTATTATCCGTTAGAGAGTTTCTTAATACTCTCTGTCTATCTGGATTACCAACTCATACATTAAAATTAAAAATTGGACGTGCAATTATGCTTTATGTAATCTTAAAACACCAAATCAATGCAATAATTATAGTAGCCAGGTTAAAAATTACTACTATGCTTGAAAATATCATTGAAGAAATAATATTCAATCGCTTAGTCCAATGCAATAATGTTGGATAAAATATTATTTTTATCGATAAAGAAACAAAACTTCAATTATTATGCTGTTAAAATTAAGTTAAAGTTCTTTACTTAAGAGAGCGGGCGAAGCCGCGACGGGCGATGCTGTCTTCTGTAAATTAAATTTTATTGAACTATCAAAAGAGCTGAACGTACAGAATGATTATTTATGTGTGTAATTGCTAAGTTTTAATTATTATTATTTTCATTATCTATTATAATTATTCTGTTATCTATTAATAATTGTAAAAAAAAAGATTATTTCGAGTTGTTACATTACTGTTTCAACCTAATTAAAAAGTGCGATTAATGATTGCAAAACAATTGAAAAAAGTTAAGAAAACTAAACAGGTGTCTTAACAATAGAATTATTAGATGCCAGATAGTGTCTTCACTCTTATGAGAATGCATTAATAAGGTTGTAGTAAGAGTACGCTGAATTCATCACCTAAAAAATAAATAAAAACTTTTTAAAATTTATTAATATTATATATATATGGAGTTTTCAGAAATAAGTTGAAGTTACCACAGCAAAGGTGTCCAAGTTGATTGGGACGATATATGCGCTCATGATTACTAAAGGTTTGAGGGTCATTTGTTGGAGAATTTTGATGCTGGTTTTGGTACGATTACTACAATAATACCACCTAGTTTCATACATTTTCACTCTCAGCTCTTCATTCTATAAATGAAACAATTGTTATCAATTGCGATTTGTGTATTTTTGTTTATATTTAAATATATAAATTATTACCAGATCTATGATTCCTTGACCCAAGAAAGAAATGGATGCAATGAAGCCAACTTCTATACAGCCTAGTACTGAAGAGGTGAGAGATGTACCAGGTAGCTCCCATAACTATAATTGTAGAATACAATTATAAATTGTAACAAAGTACCTTAAGAATGACAGATAGTTACAAAACTAAATACAATTACATCTGGTCAAAGAATTTATTTATTATATTTCCAGATCGGTCTGGTAAGCCATACATGGGTGATTTAATGATATTAATATTTTAACAGGATTAGAAGTCTCAGGTAAGATACACCCTTAATAAGCAATGTTGCTTATGATTTTAGAGTATTTGTGTTAAGTAGACTGTACACAATATTTCTGGATTTTAGATTACATGAGTCACATATTTTAATATGAATCAATTCTATCTTGTCCTGAATATATAAACTCCTGGACTAAATTAGCGCATCACCTCGTTTTTTCTAATTATTACCTCTTACTTTTTTATTTCTTTCTTCATTATTTCTTTTCATATACCTAATAGATAAACATATTTTTCTTATATTTCGGTAAATTGATCGATATTCGAAGAGTAAGTAGTAAAGAAATTTTGAAAAATGTATCTATCGGTTTTAATGTGAGACCAAATAACGAATTAATGGAAATGTTAAGCCTAGTCCAGACTGTAAACAAATGTTTTGAAACAGTGTTCAGGAACTATATTCCCGATGTTTCTATACAGCGCAAATTTGTTTATAACTTGTTTCGGAACTGTTCAGAAATGTTGCGAAACAAAATCAGCCCTGTTCCTTGTTTCCCGTTAGAGATGGAAAACACGGGAACATTGGTTAGAACTGGAATATTAGTGCTTTTCGTATCCACCACCTTCTTTTCCTTATTCTATTCCTTTGCCTGTTAAGTAAAAGAAATAAATTGGCAACATAAATTCCTGCAATAGCCTCACTCGACATGTTCATAAGTGGAGAAACACTGACTCAAATCTGGATGCGGAACACTGTTTCGGAACTGTATATAACCTATTTGGGAACATGTTCAACAATGTTCCGAAACATTTGTTTACAGTCTGGACTAGGCTTTATGCTTACAGATACTTGTTTAATACAAAAGCGTTACATTAATAACTGGTAACACTGAAATCAACTTGTTTATGTCCAAATGGAGTTCATTGAGTTGAAGAAACCTCTATTTTAAGGCCAAAAGGGTTAGGAAATAGTCATCTCTGGCTTGAGTGACTCCTTGCCGAGCCTCCAACGGTTGGTTGCTTACCGTTTCCCTGAATCCATGGATTATCCCTAACCGATGTTTGGTTTATTCCCAAGATTATGGAAACTTGCGATTTCTTAGAGAGACACAAGCGGAAGTGTAACTAATAATATTTGTATAATAATATATAATTATTATTATTACATCTTTTATATTTATATATATATACTCCTGTACAATATTTTATATATATACATCTTTTAAAAATAAATTTCTTAAAGATATTTTAGGACTTACATTGTTTGAGAGTAAACTCAATGCAATGACCACGGAACCTGTCAAGTAAGCCGTGAATATAGGAACAGAAAATAATTTCCTAAGACAATCAAACGAACTGAAAAAATAAGAAAGACATTTTGATAACCAATGAAAAGTTATATATAAATAATATTAAACTAATTATTTATTTGTTTTATAATGGTATACTCTTTAATTTGTTGAACTGTTTACATACATATAAAATGCGTTTGTTAAATTACTTATCGGACATTATTTTTATAAATTGATTTCTCCAAATCAAGTTTATAACGTGATCATACATAGATTTCATATCTAACCATATTATCTGTAAAAATGTATTTGTCTCGGCATTGGGAAGCGTACCTACAAGTTTTCGATTTTTAAATTTTTATTTTAACATTATAGGGAGTTTCATAATAAACAAATAAATTAAACTGACTTAACAGAGCTAACAAATCACATGCATGTAGCATTATTTTTCATAGTCTTCTGCCTCTAGATTTTACCAATGACAACTAGAAAAAATTTAAATTTAACTGAAATGTGTGCGTTAAAGTTTAAAGTAATTTTTAAGTCTCACTTACTAGAAATTAAAAGTTTTTTTGGGAAAGAGAACCTACGGCCTCATATATCAACCTTTTATGGACCAAAAACCTCTTTTCTTTTGAACTAAACGTTAGAATTTCCCTTAGTTGTTTATAGAAATGTTTTTTATTGGTAGAAAATGATGGTTTCTGTTAGCAATAAGTTAACTAAAAATTGATTATTTTTTCGTGAATTGGCAAAAACTTGGTATAGAAGTATTTGGTTCTAGAAAAATGTTCAAATAAATTACAAAAAGATTTGGACAAGTAGGGATATAATTTTGAATTGAAATAAAAATAAATTTAATTTTGGGGCCATTGCTCCTAAAGAATAATTGATATGAACAATTTAATTGCAGCCCAGCTACTGTAAATAAAATTAAGGATATAATATTAAGAAAAAATAATAAGAAAATTGAATTGTGGTATAAAATATATATTAGAAACGCTTTATAAATATTACATGAAAATAAAAATAAATTATATAGTAAAAAAGTTTAAGTAAATTAAGTAAGCAGAAACGGGAGAAATGAATAAACTAAAAAATAAATGAAAAATACAGTAAACAGGGCTAAAAATATGCCTTTTTTGAAGATAATTAGTGAGATCTGAGATAATAAAAGTTACAATAAAAGAAGTACAAAAACAAAATCAAAATTATATTGTGAACACTCATATTTCACTGTTGAATTGAATACCTAATACCTAAAGAAAGAGTAAGGATTAAAAGCTATTGATAGTGGAGGAATGGTGAATGGTGGATATGAGGAAGTCCCAAAAATTATATGCATTGGCAATAAAATAGCCGATATTCTGAGCTAGGGTGGCTTTCACTTAAATTCCAACAGCAATATGTTCTGGGTGCTTTCCTATTCTGATCTCTAAAAACGCAAAAGCCATCCTATATTCTTGAACTATTAACTCTGCGTTCTTCTATCCACCTCCTGAACACAAAGATCCAACCTTTT
This sequence comes from Euschistus heros, assembly GCA_003667255.2. Classification (NCBI taxonomy): domain Eukaryota; kingdom Metazoa; phylum Arthropoda; class Insecta; order Hemiptera; family Pentatomidae; genus Euschistus; species Euschistus heros. The sequence continues at coordinate 238,720 of RCWM02000170.1, read as the reverse complement.
AACCTGTATCCCCCCTCACATAGGACTCCTTCCATTGAAAAATCCTTTATCATTCGTACTACCACAATTTAGACAATCAATCTTCCGCAAATATGTAAATAATTAAGTAAATATTTAGAACTATTTTCTCTTTTCATATACGACTGTATTTTATGTTTGTTTTTTTTTTTCTATCGACAATATATGCCGCAATTACTAAAGCATTTAATTTTCAATAAATACGACTAGACGATTGTATCTGTATTTGTGCATTTTAATTCTTAGGGGACAGAAAACCGCTGAATAAAGTTTATTTTTCATTTCATTTCATTTAATCAGATTGAGGGAAAAATCTAGTTAGTAAATAGGGTAAACCAGACATTTATTGGCATCCTAGACAGTTATTGACACCCCATTTCAAAAAATATTAGTAAAAAAAATCATAAAATTCCTTTTAAATTCTAAAACTCAACTTCATAAAAGTAATTTAAATTCTGCCCATATTTTAAAATATATTCATAGGGTGACAATAACTGGTTTTTACGATATTTATTGTCACTATCTTGTAAAATACATTCCAGTAATAATGTTTGATGTGAACTTTCTTGTTTAGCTTAAAGTATAGTAATTAAGGAAAAGTCATTGAAAATTTAAACTTTGTTGAACTATTCTTTTTATCATTTTAGTATGATTTGTTTTTTTTCGAATATTTTCTTAACGGTGTCGATAACTGTCTGGTTTACCCTGTGTGTTCTGATAAAATTTCAAGAGACAAAGTACTTCCATATCAAGTTCATAAGAACTTAGGAAAATTCTTTATTATTGTATATTTTTTATATGTGTAGTTATATTATTTTAGTTACATAGTTATATTATAATTAAAATAATCAAAATTATATTAAAATACCTTAAGATGATTTGGTGGTGCTCAATATTTTTTTTTAAGCATTCGTTGTAGCAGTAGTCATAGAGCTGATCCGAAAACTTTTTTTGATCGGAATAATTCATCTTTAATCCGCTCATTTTAAAATAATAATCAGCTGCACGTTTTTCTATTTTTTCTATCGAATTTATTAAAATCTTCAGCTGGCAATGAACGTTTTGTACCAACACTATATACAAATAACCTCCACCGGCAATAGTAAATATCACTGTGGTTCCTGTGAAGACTTGTACCACGTACGCAATAAAGAATCCCATAGTTGTGTGAGTAGAGAATTGATACGCGATAATAGGAACTGGTAGGTATAAGTTGAGATAGGAGGAAAAGCCTTCCTCGACAACGTAAGTACCGTACCTGTCCAAGATCATAGAGAGTACGAACACAACGACAGCACCAATCCCAGTACTGAATGGTACTATTGATAACAGCTTCACCTCCCTAGCCATTTCTTTACGCAGGATTTCGATGAACTCAGTATCATCTTCCTTATAGTCGTAGAAGTTCTTAGACATGTTTCGATGAAATTTAACCATATCATCACGATATACGATTATCGTATATATCACTATACCTGACATCTGAATGAACATGAAGTAATAGGCACCTTTCGAGTACAATACGAAATTTATACCGAAAGTGGCGATGAGGCCTTGTAAGGCGAAAACCCAGTGGTAGGCTATTACTGAAATGCTGAAGAAATATTGCAATAAGGTCTTTGGTAGATTTTTTTTATCATACTTTAAATAGATGAAGCATAGTTGTAGCATCCCTTTGTACTCTTTATCCAAAAACCTATCTAATGCCTCATCACTTGTATCAATAGATTTGAAGTATTCTGTAACCTTTTCTGTTAATTTCATGTTATCTGTTGGACTAGACGATCAGTACTGGCTCCTTGAGGCGAGTAAATAAGGTTCGTCCTCTTCGATTTCTTATCCATATTAACAATTTAAGGGAGAAGGTGAAAACAGGCGGAATTCTTCATGAAATGTCTACAGCGGTATTAACCTGTTTCCTTTCTACCTTAGAACCGTTCATAGAGTTGAATATTTAAAGAGTACTACAAGGTCTAAGCAATATTATATCATAAGAAATAAACGATATTCTTATGATTAAGGAACCCTCTCCATGTAAGACACCCTTTTTCCAAATGGCTAAACCAATTATGAAATTTTATTTATTAATTTAACCTTTCTCTAACGGATGAATGAGTAACTATAACCCTCAATAATAATCAAACACTTTGTAATATTTATTAGAATAAAAGTTTTTTAATAAAAAAAAAAATAATAATAAGATAGATGAATTCCATGAAGATATACGTTTTGATGTTCTATGGTTTTTAAAGTTAACTATTCTAAATTTTTAACATCATTTATGGAACATCCCTTAAAAATTTTCATTCCAACACGTCAAAAACTACACAATGTTTTGTCTTGTAGAAGGATCAGTCAAAAATAAAAATAAGAAATGTAGAAAAAGTCATTATTTTATTATGACGACGTTTCAGCCACAGCATCATCAGCATAGATTTAAAAATAAATAAATAAAATCATGTTAATAAACCAAGTCACTCTCAAGAATATAACTGCAATTTGTTTATGAAATTTGGGATGGAATTTAAATAGGAATTCGGGAAATAAAAGCTTCTTCTGTTGAGGATATTTTTTCTGTTCAGGCTCTTTACGAGGATTTACCCTCCCTTCAAGCTAAGTTTGAGACGGTAAATGAAAAAATTAGTGTATCCTATGAAAACAGAATCAAGTAGATACCCAAGCCCCGGTATAGCCTTTAATGATATATTACGCAAAATTAAGGCTAAATTCTTTCAATTGAAAAAAGAAGAGCCCATTATAACCTCCACATTGCGGTGCCCTCCTTGAGAGTGACTTGCACTAGGCATTGTCTTAAAAGTTTTTCTCTTTTTATTTCTTAATTAAACCTTATCATGTACGATCAATTAATGTTCTGGCCGAAACTTCACCATAAAACCATATGCCTCAAAAACATAGCCATAGATTTATCATAAAAAAACTTCACAGGAATTTTTCATCAATTTTGACATGGACACGTCTTTTAGCTAGGGGTCTGATTTTTTTGGTGTAACATTTCTTTCGCACTCAAAAATGGAACATTTTGACACGCTCTACCTCTGTTGGAATTTCTCATATCGAAAATTATAATAAAGACAATTATTAGAAAATTATTATAATGGCAGTTTCCTTGTCAGGAAGTTAATGGAGAATGTTTTTGTTATATAACAACTGTCTCTAGGACCAACCATTTAGTAGCTACATATATTTTTTTACAGAGCTATATTTGAAATTTAATCTTGTTTATATATCCTGGGACTAAGAATCTTAGGAGATTTGTGAGTTAGTTATTTGTTTCGAAAATTATAAATGATATCAGGTCCATAATACATTTTATAATGTATTAAAATATATAGTATGTATATAATATATACATATATATTAAATAAGACAGACTAATAAGAACAAATTTCCTTGTAAAGAAAAGCCAATATTTTAACATTCTAATCGTATAAAAAAAAAATTACATAGCCAAAAATTAGTTTCTGGAGAACAAAAATAACAAATAAATTCATCCACTGAGCAAATCTGGCCGAAGCCGGGATTTATACTTATAGCACTGTTTCTCATATACCCGTACTTCAATTTGAACCCACTACAGAGGGCCTAATTCGGTGGTGCTTTTCTTCATAAGACCAAGTGAAATGAAGGTAAGTTCGCTTTACGAGTCATCTAACTTTGAAAATTTCTGGCAGTCAAGGTTATGCCTTCATTAACGAAATAAAAATTAAGCTTAAACCTTAAACCAGTAAATATCCATACTGAAGTTGGAAGGGTTTGGCAAAAGTTTTAGTCCTATAAAAAATTATTTTAACGTAACTTCAAAACCATGTTATTTTCTCAACTCCAGAAAAGGGCAACTTCAAGGACGTGTACGTACCCTGGTAATGACATAATCGAAAAATCAGTTCCACAACCTTATGCTACATTTATTTAGGTATTCAAAAAATAGTAAAAATATTTGAAAAAAAAATATCGAATTTTAGGGTTTTTTCCACGTTTGCCCCACTGTGCGTCGTTTGTCCAAATGGGTCTAATTACTGTCATGTAAATAAGTCCTTTGTAATTTATTTATTTTAACGCTTGTCTAGTAAATGTTGGCGTATTCGGAAACAAAGAGGAGATTTTTGTTTCTTAAATATGGAAAATAAATTTTGAAATTATATTTGATATTTTAATCTACTGGAAATAGGACATGCTTTTTCAAGCTCGAAACCCCAAGCAAGTTGAGACACTAATTGATTTGACTTTCTATGGAGTTTACTATGATATATATTATAGTATAGGTATCTTGTTTGGTCCAAATAAGAAACATATCGGACATTAAGATCTTAATGAATAAGTTTATTGATGGCAAAGAAAATAACTTAGGAAGGATTTTGGATTGTACAATCCTTTCAGATGAATTGAATGGTTTATTGGAGCTCAAAGCTCAAAACTTGAGATTAAATTTAGAATATGTAATGCCCAGGATCACATACAAAAAATCTACGAAAAAATTAGCTATCTAAATAAACATAGCTCTAAGTAATTCAGTACTAAATTCAGTTCTGATTGCCAATATTGAAATGGAATGTTTGACTTTTTTTATTTACATAAGATGCTATCAACCTGTCAGTGACTGACAGTTCTATACAAACCATGGCATTCTCTCTTGCCCCACCCATCTTCCATCTATACTTAAAACCTTTTTTGTTTTTCTTTCTTCACTATTCTTCGATGAAGGGTGATGTCCTGACATGTAAGTTCGAATTTTATCTCCGATCTCCTATTGTTATACAAAGCAACACGATCTTTGCAGTACGAATATTACATAGTTAATGGAACTTATAATGTTCACTAAAAATATTGAAAATAGATCTTAGTAAAATACATATATTGTTTTTTGTTTTAATGCTGTACTTCTCTCGATATTTTATTATAAATCTAAGGATAATCTTTTTTATAAATAATTGTTAAAGTCCACACATAACTATTTTAAGTGATATATACTTAATGTACTTACTTAGTTACTTACTACGTAGCACTACAGCCCGGTATAGGCCTTGCCTTCCTGAACAATGCTTTGCCATGTGCCTCTATCCTTAGCCTTCCGTTTCCATGCTGCAACGCCGAGGATCCCTAGATCTTCTTCAAGATCCTGTAGCCATCGTCTTCTTGGTCGGCCAACTCTTCTCTTTTTGCTCATTATAGAGCCACGCGAAAGTTTGCTCGGCATTCTATTAGAGGGCATTCTTATGATATGACCCAACCATTCCAAACGTCGTATTTTAATAAAATAGACCAAATATACATCCTTGTATAAAGAATACAACTCGGCATTGGATTGAAGCTTCCATGTATTTGATTGTGCATCAAATTGATTGTGGACTGGATTTTCCTTAAAAGCTTACGCTCATATAAAGTTAATTGATTTTTCATTACGGTGGTTAAGGTCCACGTCTTCGCTCCATACGTTAGGACTGGCCGAATTAAGGTTTTATACAGTCGCACCTTAGTGGTTTGAGACGATAGGCTACTTTTAAAAAGTTTTATATTTGCGAAGTACAGCCCTATTAGATGCCATTATTCTTTTTCTTACTTCATTTATTATTTTGTTTTCATCATTCAATTCTGAGCCAAGGTATGAGAAACGTCTAACTTTTTTAAAGGAGTAGCCATCGATATCTATGGTAGTATTGCTCTGCCCTCTACTAATACTCATATATTGCGCTTTTTCCTCATTTATGCAGAAGCCCATCTTTTTGCTTTCATTATTGAGAGTACTAAAGGTCTCTTTGACCGATGGAATATTCCTGGCTATGAGGCATATATCATCAGCATATGCAGATAATTGAATGCATGAATGCATGATATTCCCGGAGACATTAGTCCTTTTCAAAACACTAGCCAGATTGAAGAGGTTGGGAGACAGTATATCGAATTGTTTCGAGCCAGTCAGAATGGGGGAGTCGGGACTTTGCCGTCACTACCACTCAATGTCATGTTGATCAGTCTGATCAGCCTGTTTGGTGTATTGAAATCTATCAAGGCTTCAATCAATTTTGCTCTACACTATCAAAAGCCTGCCGATAGTCAATAATATATACCTAATATAAATAAAAAAAATTACAATATTTCTCTCTCTGTCTCCTTCCTATCTTTTTCCCTCCTCTCTCCCCTTATTCCTCTTCATTCTCATTTCTCAAATAACATCTTACCTCATTGTTTCCTCCTACCTCTTTCTTGAATAATTTATATTATTTGTCCTATACAGAAAAAAAAAAAACCTTAAAAGTCGTTAGCCCCCCACTCCTCTCTTTAGCTCATTGTTACTAACATGCCTCGGTTCTTTCAATTTCATGACAGATTGTCAGGTCTAATGTCTTACAATATTAATAGCATAAGTCTATTCAAAATAAGAACATAAATACTGAACTAGGTGAAATCAATGAACGGATGACTGTTTTGTTGAATATATAATCTGTAAGGAGTGTAAATTAACACATCTCAGCCGAAAGAAAGGAAATATATTAAAGTGCAAATGTTTCAGCATGCCTTGCTGCAATCTACAAGTTCAGGTACACAACTATATCTATCATACCAGTGAAAAATTGGTTAAGTTAAATATTACTTTTCAGTGTCCGAATTTTAAAGTTTGAAAAGCTGTAAAACATCCGGTTTATGTTATTGATCAATGAAATTTTGTGAAAAGTATTAAGATAGTGCTCTATTGTCACCACTAATAATCTGAGTTGATATCTCTTATCAGCAATTAGATATTACACTAAACCAGTTGTTCACACATAGAATCATGCAAATAATTTTTTCTTTCTTTTTTTTTTTTTGTTAGGAGGTTGAAATAAATAGAAATATTTGTAAAATAATTAAAATTGCTTTTTATTCCTCGAAACTTCAAAATACCATATTAAAAAACTTTTGAATTTTTAAAACGTAAAGACAATATAAAAAGTAGGTACCAATAGATAATTATTTCTGTTGCTGATATCTATTGTTTCTGGGAAGTTTATAGGTTACCCAAAAGGCATATGCATTCAAAAGTACTTAACTAAACTTAACCTTTATTCATTGAATGTCCATAATTGAATAACTTTATTTGAATAGCTGGCCACCATAAAACAAATTGTGCATGAACGATCACCTAAAATTAACCATGTTTTACTTAGGTGTACTTAACGGTTCAACTTTGTTTGGACAGTTATTCACAGAAGTGTGTGAGATATATTAAATCCACTTGACTACTTAAGTTTTACAAAACTCAATATAAGAAGGTGCATTACAATAACTATGCTTTCAGTTGAACATTTGACTGAAACACTAATTAACTATGAAGAATGTACAAGATGACAATATAACAATAATACCTGACTCCGTTATTGCTCGTCAAGGACTAAACACAATGTATTTAGACCATCCTCTTGTTCATCACATTCATGAATATCTAATAATGTTGGAACAAATAGGTAAATCGGTTCACTTTGTCTGGGCCCCCGGGCATGTTCGTATAACGGGAAATGAGATGGCTGACAACGCAGCCAAAGAAGCATTAGCCCTCCCAGGAGAAGCCACAGCGATCCTAATTCCGAAAGAACTCGCTCGCCCTTTAAAAGAATGTATTAATAAAATATGGCAAGCAGTGTGGGATGAAAGTCCACCCAGCAAACTAAGAAACATAAAGAAAGATGCGAAGCCCTGGATTACATCGATCCGGAATAAACGCCTGGAAGAAGTTGCGATCACACACCTCATAATAGGACACACCCGGATAACGCATATTCACCTCATTACAAGGGAAGCCCCTCCAAAATTTTTGAAATGCTAAGCCAATCTAACAGTTAAACACATCTTCGAAGAATGCAATCGCTATAGAATCCATCTAAACCATGTAGGGATACCAACAAATATCTCAATGGCTTTAAGAAACGATGAATCCGTTATACAAGCCGTCTTTAAATTCATCTATGATTCTAAATTAATAGCCTGCCTCTAATAATTTTATTAATTAATGAATCAAACTAACAACCTAGGTTGATGACCTAGCAGTTAAACGCCCTCTCAAACTAACTAAACAAACAACTATAAAGAAAACATTTCCATGTTTCTTTTTAGTCACATTTTGGTCAAAATTCGACTTAGCCAGTTGAGTCACAATGTGAGTACTGAGATGACAGTTATAGCCCTAAATTTTTTTTTTTTTAACCCGCGTATTTTTTTTTTTTATTCTTCTGAAAGCTTCCTATTTTACATTCTCTGTAATATTCAACTGTCAATAATATTAAACTATTAAACTAATGTCACTAGATGTCGAGTATCTAAAATAAATTAAACACGATAAAATTTACAATAAAATTGGAATTCACAGTGTTCTAATCAGCGAATCCAAAAAAATGTGCCCTCTGCTCTCGAAGATATATTACATGGAAAATTATTTAAAATATGATAAATCGGCGAAAAAATGATTCGAAAAATGATTTGAATCTTTAATATGATCAGACCGTTAAAATTGCTATTCTTAGAAAAGTTGTTTTGATTGTGGTTTTGAACTATTACCAATTACTTCCTTCAAGGATATTGAGCATCTTATCTCAACGTTAGAAAATTATCGGAAATAAAATGTTTCGGTTATATTTTACAATGATACATAAGTATACCGGATTTTATATATACGAAACAAACCACAAAAATATGCCATTCTAGTGAATGAGCTGCTAAGTCGAATTTTGACCAAAATGAGGATATATTTAAATAATATAAGGAAAATATGTAACAATAAAAACACTTGAATATTCATGCTAAGCGTATTAGTCTTGGGGGATTTTAAGATCTTATCCGCTTTGATTACGTACGTCACGATGTCGCCGAGGGAATTTTTATTATTTTTTTTTTTTTTCCACGCAAACAGGCCATATCATCCCATTTCAAATAGGTTGCTAAATACATAGCATTCTTTTTCAATATAAGTTAGACACCAGTAAGCGACAAGAAACTGCTCAGACTACTTCAACATTTACTAGACAAACGATCAAAGCTCCCAATTCATTACAAAAGACTCATTTACATGACTGTGATTAGACCTATTTGGACGTACGGAGTTGAGCTTTGGGGCTCTACTAAACCATCCAATTCATCTCGTATGCAATCCTTACAATCCTTCGCAAAATCCTCAATGCTCCTTATTTTGTCACAAATCAACTTACCCATAAAGATCTTAATGTTCCATTAGTTGCTGATTTAGCCCAAACCAAATACCTATCCTTTCATAGTAAGCTCCATAACCACTCAAATCCATTAGTTTCTCAACTTGCTTCCTACTCCATTCCCAATAATCCTCTGAGGCCTCTAAATAGAAAATGGCCTAGAGATCTTCTAGTGTAGAATTTTTATTGAGGTGCTACTGATGAGTAGTTCTTTTCAAGTTTTGACATGTTATTATAATCGTTATCAGCTCATTTACATAATGTATATATTTGTACAGTTGTAAATTTCAATAAATTGATATATAAAAAAAAAAAAATCAATTATAATTTTTATAGTGTTTTAAATCGCTACGTGCTTACTTAAAATTATTTATTATTAATTTTAAAAAAAAAAAACGTTTTAATAGTTTTTCATTTCAAACCAATTAATTCTTTTTAATAATGATTAACTACAGAAATGGCCTTCACTAATATTCACTGTTGCTAAGCGAATTTGTGAATTAGCTGTTGTCTCTGTTTGTATTAATGATGGAGTTAAAATATAATCAAATTAAATTGGAATAGAAAGCCGTGTAATGTTGTTGGTTACAGACGCAGCATCTTAAATGATTAAAGCAAATAGATCTCTCAAATGTTTTATGGTAATATATTCACGTCACTTGTCTCGCTCATGGATGTAACCTTCTTCCTGAAAAAGTTTTTCCTGATGTTAGCAAGTTAATAACCAATGGGAAAAAAGCTTCTTAAAAGCTCCTTCCAGAGTAAATATAAAGAAATTATGAATGGGAAACGACTACCTTCCCAACCAATTACGAGATGGGGTACCTGGATAAAAGCAGCTTTGTTTTATGCCGAGAATATAGTTATGCTTAAAACTTTCGATCTTGAAATATATGAAATAGATGGGGATAAGGCCCAAAGTGTAGACAACGTATATGATCTAATGATGAATAGTACAGCAGCACTCAGCAACAATCTAATTTTTATGAATTCGCATCTAAGTTTTTTGCCAATAAAACTAAAACAGCTTCAAGAAACGAATTCGTCGCTTGAAGAAAGTTCCAAAATAATCAGTGATGTAAAAGACATTGTGTCAAAAGTTCCAGGCGACATAGGGAATGTCTTACAGGACAAAATATATGAAATTTTTACTAAAAATTCAGGCCTCGCAGGACCAGAAAATGTTAACAAAATTTTTTAATGGGGACGATTCAATTGTTTTAAATGAAGTTGAATAAAATCCAGTTATTATAAATGCATATATATTTGCTCCCGTTATTTCTGTAGATGTTGAGGGATCTTATTCAAATTATAAAAACATTTTAAACGATAGAAGGATGAGTTTTAAAGAGAAAACAGAAATGCATTTTTAAATTTTAATGCCGAACTTGTACAATAACTGTTAAAAAAAAAAGAAAAGGTGCACCAAGTTAAATACTTTTTTTTGTAGTACCTGATTGTATTGTAAATAATAGTGTTGTGTATTGTAAATAATAAAATTTGGTTTTACAATTATTTTACCTATAAAACAAGTTGTATAAAAACGATAATTTATTTTTCAAAATACAGTTTTAAAATCCTTTTAATACTTTTTTAATATTTTTCCAAACTCTTCTTTACTTGTTTGGATATTTTTTACTTCATATTTATCTATTTGATTTTTTACTTTAGATGTTTTATAGCAATTCTCAAGAATTGATGCTGCATATTTTTTTGCATATTTAAGGATTTTTACTGCATATTATATGGCATATTTTGCACTTTTTTACATAAATACTTTTTTTTGTAGTACCTGATTGTATTGTAAATAATAGTGTTGTGTATTGTAAATAATAAAATTTGGTTTTACAATTATTTTACCTATAAAACAAGTTGTATAAAAACGATAATTTATTTTTCAAAATACAGTTTTAAAATCCTTTTAATACTTTTTTAATATTTTTTCAAACTCTTCTTTACTTGTTTGGATATTTTTTACTTCGTATTTATCTATTTGATTTTTTACTTTAGATGTTTTATAGCAATTCTTAAGAATTGATGCTGCATATTTTGTTGCATATTTAAGGATTTTTACTGCATATTATATGGCATATTTTGCACTTTTTTACTGTATAAAAATCCGGGCTCTGGTAATGACATAACACTAATGTGTGGAGCCGGCTTTAGAATCACCAATAGCTTTTTAAAGATCAGCTTTTCGTATTCCCCTTAGTTTATATGGCGATTATGTTATGCAGGAGGCGGGGTAAGGTGGTGGGACAGGTAAATCAATCTTATCGCACCTTAGCTTTAGTTAGCGCTCCACCATCTTCCTGAGACCATGGTATTCAAGTCAGGGTTTACAAACAAGTGAGTCTTAAATATCTAGCTGGAAAATAAAATATAATAATTAATACACAACCTAGTGTAAACATGTGCACCGTATGATTGATAGGATATGAATTAGAAGAATATGAGCAAGAAACATCTACATTTTTGTTTTTTCTGCCTATATTAATTCGATCGAATATTGAATAAACTTCCCTTATTATTACTACTACTAAAATTTCTGTATAATTACTACTAAAATAATAACAAATGAATCTTCTTCCGTATACAATAAATTAACTCTATTTGTTAATTCTATTTTTTGAACTATGGCAATCATAAATTAAAAGATATATTTTTATTAGTTTTTTACTGGTATTATTATTTTTTTATTTATTTATGTGAATACAAAGAAAGAATGAAATATATGTTTATCCGAATTTGATATTGATAGGACTTTGATAATGCTTGTCAAATTTTTTTATTCATCATTAAAATTTGTAATTCAAACGTTATTATTAATTAATGGTATCTTGAAACGTAGTATTGACGATTGGGATTTGAGTTCTATTCATTTTTATTTAAGTATACTATGATTATTCAAAAGGTTAAACTGTTAATAGCACTTTAAACTATACCTGGATCACGATTCACGAGAAGAATTCAAATTCAGGGTCAGTCTTAAATCGAGATATGGAAACAAATGGTATTTTCAGTATGGAAACATAGAACGAGGAATATTGCAAAGTTCTAAATTTCAGCTTTTCACAAAAATATTACCGTTTTAGAATTCTAATTATACTGAAATAAATTATAAAGTATAAGAGGATTTAAAAAAAAAATTTTAATAGTAAGGTATTTAGGAAATGTTTAAACTATATTTTGGTTTTGATGGAACAAATATTTTGATAACGATGCCAGTATAAGTATTATATATACGATTCTTTACCTCTTGAATACTCTCAAACGTCTATTTCATACATCAAGAAAACTTTAAGAAACGACACAATAAGAAACTGAAACTTACACTGGCAACAATCAAACAAAGGACGACCCGTTCACAAGTTTATACCAGACACTAATATAGGAAACTACAACAAACTAAAAATTACACATTACAAACTTACACAATTTCTAACAGAGCATGGACCTACCAAACACTATTTTAAACGTTTTCACCTTTCGGACAAAGAAATATGCCATTGTGACGGACAAACACCACAAAGATTTAATCATATATTATATAACTTCCCACTTTTTGACAAGGACAGATTTTTTTAAATCAAATCTATAATAGTTAGTGGAGAACAATGGCCAATGTCAGAAAGGAATCTATTCAAAAAATATAGTTCTGAATTGAAGAAATTTGTTCAAAGCATTGAACTTTAAACAGAAGATCACACAGCATATAAAGACATCAACTTTTGGTGTATTTTTATTTTGTTTCGTTTTATTTTATTTCATTTTTTTATTTTTATTTATTTTTTATTTTTAGTTATTCATTATATATTTTTTTTATTTCGTTATTTTATTTATTTAGTATCCTTTTTTTTTTTTTTTTTTTTTTTTTTTTTTTTTTTTAGTGTTTTCCTTTCTATAAAATAATTGACAATAATGTAATTAATTAAATTTTGTATATTTGCATATTACACAATATGCTTGCATGCATGTGATGTGCTCACTTTTCAATAAACGACTCTTTCATAGGGTTAGGGTTACTATATATATATATATATATATATATATATATATATATATATATATATATATATATATTAAACAGTTAATTATATAGTTTCTAAGGGTCGACAAAATATAATTTTGATATATATATATATATATATATATATATATATATATATATATATATATATATATATATATATATATATATATATATATATATGCATTAAAACTGTTTTATCCTTTTTAATGGGTTTACGTCCTCATATTCTTTAACCAGGACATATAGAATGTAGTAGGATTATTAAATATTTTAACAAATAAAATCAAGCCTTATTTTAAAGAATTACTTAGATTTCTTAAAATTAATCCATTACTTAAAGATTTAAGTAAGGAAACATTAAATAAATGAGGTTGATGGTGTTTTTTAACTTAATAAAAAAATAAATAAATAAATAAAATGATATGGAAGGAGTCGACCAGGACATCATAACCATTTAAGGCCAAGATACCAACTTCAAGAACGGAAAAGGTTTTTTTTGTACCAATTGTTATAGACTCTTCATTATTGATTTAATCAATTTCATTATTAATTCTATATGTAAACTACATTTATTAAGCTTTTTATACAAATACCGACATCGAATTCGAATTCTGCATCAAAAAAAAACCCTCAACTACGAAATTTCATCCAAACAGAAAGACAAAAAATCATAACTTCCAAACTTTGTCTGACCAAATGGTATGCAATTTTTTTTTTAAAACTAAAAATCTTGAATTACGGTTAGACGGTTAAAAGTATCAATTTCACATATTAACCCCAAATATAGGGTGGTAATACGCTTGAAATGTCTTTGGTTTCATCTTCCTATCTGGTATCAAACTCAAGTTAAAAATCAAAATGTATATCGGAATTTCCAACTTTTCAAATAGATTTTTCTTCCCCTTTTGTTCGTCGAATTTTACATTTATGTACATCAAAAGAAAGCTGAGGCTCTCCTCTTGAAATTTTGCGTAGAGTAACAAAGTAATGGCGGTTTAAAAAAAAAGTTACCAATAATCAGTTTAAAAATTTAATCCACCTTGAAGAGGATGAAAAAATTATTATAGTTTTTATTGAATACACGTTTTTCAATATTTTTGAGTATGCAGAAATAGAATCTGACTTAATTTTTAGTTTGAAAAATCTATAAAGGTAGTTTGCTTGAAAGTCTAATTTTTTTTTTTTAATTTAACTAACCTTAATCAAAATTTATCAAGCGGTTGTATTTTTCCTAAAATCTGCATTCGAAAATAAAAATGTTGGTGCAAGAATCATGTAATATCACTTTTTAAACCCGAGATATAAAATAAATTAGTTAAACGCTATTTCTTCTTTTTTTTTTTTCTTGTGTTCAAGGGCCCATTAATCTAACCTGGAAATTTCGTGTATAATATGTTTTCACCAGTAACTTCCAAAAAATACTCAGTCCTTCTACTTTTAATATTTAAAAAATATAACCATGATAAATAATTGCTGATCAGTATGTTAATGTAATTTTGTTCTTTTTTTAAATTTTTCATTTCAATTTACTGATATTTATTTATAAATATCGAATCACTTCAACTTCAAATATATTAAAATATATAATTATATATAATAACGTCATTTCTAAATTAATTAAATATATGTTTTGAATAACAAATAAACAAACTAAAACTTTAAGAATGCCTGCTCTCTTTATTTTCTTAACTATGCTAAGTTGTTTACTTACATCAAACTTATGATCAGTCTTTTTAAACCGATATTACATTATTTTTTTTTAAATAACTGTTTATTATTAGTATTCAAAGAAATTTACTTGAGAAAAATGCAATAAAAAAAAATGTGATAGCACAAGTAGGAATGTCTTCTAGTCAGTAATATTTTTATTATAATAGAATTTTCTAAGTTTTTCCAAAAAAATAACCATTCAGGAATGAATAAGATGTAGAAATGTTCGAAACCTTAAGTCATCGATGATCCTTGAGTGCTCTTCCAACAATAAAAATAGAAATAATTTCATAATTATTGTTTTGTTTGTGTTACTATTCGTCACGTTTTTCGCTCATCCAACTAAGAGTTACGTCTTCGGTATTATGTGTGAGATATATATTTTATTTTGCCGTTTTGGAATTCTTAGTAATCTTACCGGAATCTGGAATAACTAGAAGATTGATTCTTATGTGAACTTAATATACTTGCGTTCTTACATAAATAAATATGTATATATATATTTATTTTATAACCAGCATCTCTCGTTAACTTTGACTAATAATTGGAGATTTGTTGTTTATCGATAAAAATATTTTATTGAGTATTATTTCTTCAATGATATTTTCACGAATAGCTTTATTTTTTAAACCAAATAAAATTACACTGATTAGGTATTTGAAGGCTACCTGAAAGCATAATTGGATATTCAATTTTAATTTTAATGTTTGAGTTCGTGATCCAGATGGACAGAGACTATTAAGAACTTCTGTTTAGTTAGGAAAGAATATAAAAAAACTTTTGTGGATAATGCATAGAACTAATGGCCTATGAATCATATTTTTACACACAGTAGCAATAAGCAAAGGGTCGACATTTTGATTAGTAAGAATTTTTATGCGGCAGAAATAATTATATTGGTTTCATCTGGTTGGATTTTAATTTCTAATTATAAAAGCTATTGAAAGTGTGACCTTCTATCTGCCATTTAACATCTTAAATTTAAATAATTGCAATTTTAAACATTTATTAATGCTAAACCTTCCTAAAACTATATAAATAATAATTAACATCTGGTATAGATGGGTTTAATAGTTTTGTTATTGTAAAGTCTATTGCAGAATGGCGCTAACTTCACATCGGCCGATTTTCAAACTTCACTGGGATTCACCTGTCGCACTACATATTTAATTTTTTTTTCTTTATTAATTTAATTGAATGTAAGTACATTTCATTATCAATTTAGGGATCTTTATAACACCGTACCTTTGTAACCTCTCATGCTGAATGGCGCTCGCCACCTATCGGCCAATTTTTAAACCTAACTATGATGGTATAGAAGGATCGATAAAAATATAATTGATAAATTGATTGCCACTTCTATTGGGATTATTTTATTAGAATACTAGTTTTGAATACTAAACATTCATATTCAGTTCTAAAACATACAAAATTTCCAACACATCAGCACCATGTTACATGGATTATATAGACTAAAGTTTTCAAAAATGTAAGACAAGAAATCAAGCATTAATACTTACCTCAGGAGATCTAAGAGATATAAGGGAGCAGGTAGGTTGAAATTTGGGAGTTTACTAATGGATTTCCCTTATAACTCACAGGATTTTTCCGTTCCTATAGGAAACATATTTCAATTGTTTATCTGGTATTTTAAACAAAAATGTGGATCGGTTTTAAACGATTTTATTATTTCTAATGATTCATCAAACAAGTATGCAAATAACATGGACATCATGGGACGGTCATTAGACTCCATCAAATAGGGATTCCTAGCCCTGTTAAAGGTCGCCAGAACACTTGGGCTGGAGGTAAATGGGGGGAAGACTAAGCTCAAGGTCACAGAAGAAGTTCCCTGACCTGGTGAGACCATCAATATTGGCCTCTTTAACTTCGGGAAAGTGGCCCAATTCTGCTAGTTGGGTTCAATGGTGACCGAAGATGATGAACCTGAGGTGGAAGTAAAGAAAAGAATTTGGATGGCCAACAGGTGCTATTTTAGCCTACGCAAGGAACTCTCCTCTCGCCTTCTATCCCAACAGACCCAAGATCCATTAGTAAAAACATTAATCCGCCCAGATTTGTTGAAAGGGTCAGAGACATGGACAGTATCCAAACAGATTGTGCATTACCTCTTTGTCTTTCAGAGAAAAATCCTTCGAAGAATCTTGGGTGGAGTTTTTGTCGATGGAAACTGGCGAAGGAGAACAAATAAGGACGTCTACTCAAAATACAACGAAGCAGATGTAGTTCAGTCATTGAAGATTAGAAGGCTACGATAGGCTGGCGATGTGGCTAGAATGGAGGATGAGGCCATTCCTAAAAGGCTGTCAGTGGAACATCTGTATGGCACGAGAAGAAGGGGGTGGCCGAAGCTAAGGATGGTAATAATATCCTGGGAGTGAGGAACTGGGTGGCGGCTGCACAAAACATAGAAAACTGGAGAAAGCTGGTGGAGGAGGCCACCGGTTGTAGTGCCAAAAAATAAGTAACAATAATAAATAATTTATAAATACTATTTTCTACGTGATGTATTATTTTTACTCCCGAGTGTATTGTGAAGTAAAACACACGAGAAAAACTGGGCGATTGGTACATTAAAGAGTAAAAGGACATATAAGAGCTTACAATAATAAGTCCTAAGATTCCAATTTCACTATCCATCTAAATGAAAATAACCACAAGTTTAATAAAGATTCGGGAATAAAAATAATACATTAAGTAGAAAATAGCCTAAAATTAAATATTTATGTATCATTAGAAATAATAGAATCGTTTAAAACCGATCCAAATTTTTGTTTTAATGACCAGATAAACATTTCTAATAGCTCTATTTTTAATTTGTTTCCGATAGGAACTGAAAAATCCAATTAGTCATAGGGGAAATCCCAAAGTAAAACCCCCATAAAATTAACCTACCAGGCACTTCATTCTTTCACTATGAATATATTTCAGATATCTGTTAGATTTCCTCAGGCGAGTATCAATATTTTATTTCTCGTCCTACATTTTTGAAAACTTTAGTATATATAATCAATGTAACATAGTGCTGCTGCGTTGAAAATGTTGTATGTTTTAGAACTGAAGATGAATGTTTAGCATTCGAAACTAGTATTATATAAAATAATTCCAATAGAAGTGGCAATTAATTCATCAATCGTAAAACAAATATTTCCCTAGAGTGAATCGTGAAAGATGTAATGGAAACTGAGGTCTCATGTCAAACAGCTGTTTCAATTACTGAATGCCCAGTTTAACGTTCTTAAAACTATTTATTTGTATATTTTGTTAATGCAGTTTATTCAGGATACATTTTATGAAATTATTTTTTATTGGGCATCAAAAAATCTTATTTATTATTATTGCTATGTTTAATTTTTATATATTTACAAAAACTTTGCTTTGAAAACAATTGTAACCAGTAAATAATTTATTTATAAAATAGACACAGGTTTTGTACTAGATTTTTTAAATTAAAATGTATGGAAAGGGCTAAGTATTTTCGACAATTGTTTTTATTTTTTATGATTATTTCCTGCCATAACAGTGCATAAATTAATGCATTTAAAATAAATCTTTACTGATTTTATGGCGATAATAAATTTTAAAATATTGTTAAAGCCACCTCTAAAAATTAATTAGGGTCCTTATCTTTTGAAGCCTCAGAATAGTTTGTAAGCTCATTTGTAACAGTTTCTTAATTTTGTTTCAATTCTTTCGCAAGAAAGCTTCGCTTCTACTGGTGGACCCGCTGATACTGTTTTTGTTTTTTTATTCTTCAAAGGGCTTTAGATCAGTTTTATATAAAAATAATGAATAAAATTCATTTATAAAAGAATCTTTTTATTACTTTATTAGTTGACCCTACATTTTACAGTTTTTAGAGAACCCCCACAACGAGCAAATTACTGACATAGATAAAATACACAGAAACTCAAAGGAATTTCCATTAAAGAACATAATAGTCATTTAAAATCATCTCTGGCAAAATAAAACGCCTCTTATGTTGGATCGACCAATCAATTATCGGTGAATACACTTCTGGAAATATCCTTCTTATATGCTAAGCAGTTCTAAGAAAGGCGAGAAGAAGACAAGTGAATTATTCTTCTGGAGGCGATTTTATAAGTTTTCCTCGTTTGTTCATGTACGGTGGAACGTCGTTAAGGAAAAAGAAATTACCTTGCTCGCTACAAGGCCAGAGTTCTATAAAATTATTAAACAATCAGATGATTGCAACATGATTACATTTTTTTCAGAGTTTCCTCATCAACTCATAAGGTGAAATTTGTAACACATATCACACGGTGGTGTCTTAGTATCCGAGGAATTTTCGGGTTATGATCTATTTATGTCTTATAGTTTTCAAAATATCTAGTAACAATCTAAAATGTCGCTGAACATTATAATATACTAGCTGAAAGTATCCTGCTCCGCTACGGTTTAATATCATTAAGATGAAGGACAACTTAAATTAGGAAAAGTTAAGCTTGACGTTGATAATTATTATTACTTAAATAAACCTAAAGAATTCTATTCTTAGAATAATTTCAATAAGTAAATTTGACAATTTGCAAAAGTCTATTTTATATTATTCTGATAGTCCTCCAGTGAATCTTCGAGACAGCACTACCATCTTACCAAGCTCTGATACCAGACCATCAGCTTTTCCTATTGCATACTTTAAGTGAATATAGTCTCAACTACTCAACTTTTTTGATTTATTCGAATAAAGTTTAGTCTTTCTGTTTCTATTTTTGCGTACATATCAAGCATAAATTGGTTGAGGAGATTACGAAATTAAAGTAAATAAGGTTCTTCACCTCTTCGCTCACTAACATTTAGGCTTAAAAATCAGCTGCAGACACAGTTTTCTTAAGTAGTGTATTGGTGTTTGGGTCTCGCTGAGGGGTGTTAATACTTTACCAATCTTCTCCATGGTAGAACATGAGAATATACTGAAGAGAATTATACACTTAGTAGAACTCACTGATTCTTATCAGTTTTTTGTCCCTACATCGAACTGGCCTTACATGTCATCACCAGAGAACATAAGTCTTTTAACCTCCTCTTTAACATAAGTCTTTTAATAGCTTCTCGTCACGAAACAACTCAAACTTGTAAGTTGTAAGTTGTAACCTCTGCAGCTACCATGAGTTCACAGAAAGTACAAATATTATAAGGTTTCGACATCGATCGTATTTTTGTTTGTTTCCAACTATAAGGAATTTAATTTGTGGTCAAAGTGTGCGGCTTAAACATCTAACCTATTTTATAACATAGCTTATCCCCAAATACCATATGACAATTAATATTTTATTAATTAAAAACGCCGATCCAGGCCGATTTTTTTAAATTCCTTTCTTAGCGAGCAGCTACGGCCCTAGAGGAAGGTACATATCGAATTTCATCCCAATCCGTACGGTAGTTTCTGAGATTTCGTGTTAAATGAGTGAGTGGTATTTGAAAAATATATAGCAGATAAAAAGTTATATATCTTTATTTATTTTTTTTTTTTCATGGGTTTTAATTTTGGCTGGAGTGTATAGTTTTCTTGTGTAACGTTTTTTCCACACTCAAATATTTAACATTTAGACTCACTGTAGCTCTGTTGGTGTTGACCGAATCGATAATTTGGCGACAGTTTACTTATCAAACATTTAATGAAGAATATTTTTTGTTTTATAACATTTGTCGCTAGGACCTACCGTTCAGGAGCTATGTTGGCGAATGAATGAAAAAGGTCAGGTTTGAAATCCCTATAATATCTAAACTTTGTTTATTTCAAATAATCGTTAATTGTTAATTTGATTTAATTATTCACTTAAATTATTTCATCCTTTTAATTCTATAATGCAAATTGTAAAAAGCAGTAGATTACAGCTAAACATGTTCGTGATCTATTGTTTATCCCAATCAGGGAATAAAAGTTTAATTTTTTTTTTCACGAGTTATAAAGTTAACGTTATTTCCAGAAAATTGAAGAATTGAATTAAAAAAAGAAAAACGCCTGAAATGCCGATATAGAATAAAAATTAGTGTTTAAAACATATCTTGAATGAGTAAACATATTTTCAAGATTTATGTGATTTTTATGTTTAGGCTTAACCTCATTATGTATTTCTCCAGGGCAGGAAGGACAGATTATCTTACAGGTGACCAACTTATTCAAATGTGAGTAGGTGTAAATTCAGGCGAGAATTGAACTTGCGCACGTCCATGGTGCTCTGAGACTAACATGCTCAGCCACTGGTCCCGTTTTGTGGGGCTGAAGAACTTCTGTTGCTGCTTTTAATAGTTTTGATCTTTGGTGATAACGTCTTTCAATAAATGTGATCTTCAAACAAATTTGTGGATTTACGTTCTTCATTTTGTGGGAATCCCAGTTGCGGAAATCGTGTTCTGTGCACTGACTGAGTTAGTTTGTGGCTAATGTATTTTTTTACGTTGTGGTTTTGGTTCCTCTTACTTAATGTCAGTATTTCTTTTCGCATGTCTTCTATATTATAATTTTTATTGAGAAAAGATGTTATAATAGATTTGATTTTGAGGATGAAAATATTTCCAAGTTGTCTACTCGGTTATTCTGCTGTAGTATGTACTTCATAGCAATAGTTTAGTTTTGCGCTAAATGAGCAGCCTTTATTGTTTTCTTATTTGATTTACGTTTCAAAGGTGCTTAGTATAGTTGGTTCATTAGGTTCGTTGGTTATGACTAGTGCATCCGTTTTTCCTTAGTTGTTTGCGTTTAAAGTTAACATGTCTTTGTACCCAATTCCATATTTTTTAAAATTTCATTGATTGTATTAAATTCTGTTATTATAACGATTCCGATAGCCATTTTAGAAAAGTGCATGGTGTAATTTCCCTACGTTCATGATTCCTGGTATACAGCACAGGTGTTTTAGGATTATAAACAATTTTTTTACTAGCAGCTAAAGTAATAGACTATCATACTCAAAGTTTTGTCTACAACTATATATTTGTTTCTATTTATTTTTCAATCTACATCTGTGTCAGTAACTACAACCAGCAGATATGCTGATATGGAAAATGTGACTTGAAAATCATGACAGAAAGGTAGTTCTCCAGTGAAATTTCCTCTAGACTTGAGATTCAAAATGATGAAGAATGGGGAAAAAAAGAAACCAATCAATACTTATTTTTAATAAAAAATAAGTATAAGAAAAGTTTATCCATAACTAAAACTTTTTATCGAAAACCATTAATTCCTTCTTTAAGAACAAACTATGTTTGCTAACGACACGGCAGACCCAACACAAAAATAAAACCATAGCCAGAAATACGCTTCAAACTCACCTTAATGAACCAGGAAAATATTTTAACATATGGATAATCAACTTGAATATTCAAAAATTAATTGTAAATTTTTTACTTTCAAACGACCAATTTACACGAACTGGTTCTAAGCAGTAAGAGACTGCAATGGAATTTGTCTAGGGAGCAAAATACCTTAGTCTTCATCTCGATCATTGCTTTACCTGGAATAACCATATTAATTATATCCCATATATGTAATTTATATTAAATCCTACGAAAGACCCAGGTCAGCCACTGAACATGTCAAAATTTTTATATTTCGCCGATACATACACATTTTACAAGATTTAATCAAAGTTTCATATATAAAATATATATATTATTTAACCGCCTTTGAGATGGAAACGAAATTTAAATAATCAGACATATATTTTCGTAGTTATAGCGAGGATTTCACAAAAGTGAGGGTATTTTTAGGTATTGCCATGTTTATTTTAAGATACTTGATTAAAACTTTATATATGGAGTCTAATAATAAATTTAACCAGCTTTGAGATAATGAAAATAAATTTGAATCGGACATGTCGTCGCCAATATGTAAAACTAACAAATGTGAAAAACGCATTTTTTATTTCGTTCGTTTGCCGTTGTATTCTACAAGGCCTACCTTGTGGTAAAATGCTAGAAATTCGTAAAATTGACGTTACTGATTTGAAATTTTATCTCGAGGACTTGTAAAATACAACGGTAAAAGAACGAATTAAAAAAAAAGAAGAGATTTTTCACATTCGTTATTTTTACATAGTGGTAACGATATATTTTAGGAGTTATAGTGCAAAAAAAAACTACATTACGGGGTTTTTAGTGTGCTGACATGTGTATTTTAAAGTACTAGATTGAAACTTCATATATGGAGTCAAATAATAAATTTAAGTAGCTTTGAAATGAAAAAGGAAATTTGGGATCGGACAAATAGTTCCGGAGTTACAGCCAACAGAGTACCGATAAACGTGTTTTGCCGAAGAAGTATGACTGATCACAAGTTAGCCAATCTCTGCAATATTCCCATAACGCAGCAAAAAATGGTCCAACTTCGCAATTGTTTTTTCATATCGTAGGTACTGGTTCCAGCGATAATTTACTATGTAAGAACCTTCTTCGAAAATGGCTTCGTTATCTTGTTATAGGTAAAAAAAAACAAAAAACGATAATAACCGCTATTTTGAGCATTTTTGGGGGATTTTGGGTATAAACCTGACGGCTGCGTTGGTAGTTAAATTCAGATTTGGATTCAGCACTCCAAAAAAACATAAAGATTCGTTGAGAAAAAAAGTTCGGCAGGTTTTCTCTTTAAAACGGCCTTTTGCAACCTTATTTTACTGCCGAAATTTCGTCCACTGTTTGGAAAAGGCAGCAGTGGTTTTTCGTGCATAAAAATGGATGATCTTTCAGATAAGCTTTGTTTTTTTCGGGTGACTTATCATGCTAGGTTTAGTGTCGTGAGCTCCTAGCCTAAACGTTAAAATTACAGACATATGCATGGCTGGTAATGCTATACCCCATCATCAATAGAAATTCCATTCTTTAACCAAATACAACTATATTTAGTTTATAAAACAATATTCAGGTCATTAATGATGTACGGTTGGTTGTGAAATTTGGGGAGCAGCCTCCCCTACCAAACGGAAAAATTACAATATTTCCAAAACAAGGTCCTGGGAAAAAAACAACCGCGTCGTGAATTAGACATGGATTAATAGACGATTTCATTAAAAAAAAAACGCTTCACCAGGTGTCATTTCCAGTTTGCTGTGGTTAATGATGTACTTGTGTGAATGGATCATAAGCCATCCATATTACTTATTGCCCACACCGAGGCAGATTGTAATACTTTCTTTAAATAAATGTTTTCAAAAAAAAAAAAAAAAATGATGTACTAGCTTTCAACGTAGGAGCTCAGACATCACGCAGATTGAAACCAAGACTCATGCAAGACGTTCTGATGTAAACATTACTATTTTATTCAGTATTTACTTTTTAGTTACAACACTATTTCTTTTCTTATTACTGAGCAGTAATAAATAGCACTATTTAATTTTTATTATTTGATTATTTATTTTCTTTCTTTATTTTTCATTTTATTATTTTATCATATAATTTTTTTTTCTGTCATTATTATTATTAATTTTATGTTAAGTGCCTGATTTGGCCTTGTTTATGATTATTATTTATTTATTATTATTTATTTTTTTATTTTATTGATTTATTTATTTACATTTTATATTTCTTTAGTTACTATAATTCCAAAATTATTAGAAAACTTATATGTTACTGTTGTCTCTTGCCCGAGACTATACCCCCTTCCTTCTACTCATTTTAAATTATTATTAAGTGAAGCGTCTGATGTAGTAGAATTTATTTTCGGATTTTATCCAGAATGGAACGTCCTTTTTTCATCTGGAAAATTATTTGTGTATTTGATAAACATAGAATTTACGCTAGAAAGCGTATTTTTTTTTTCTTTATTTTTTTATAATTATGAAAATATAACGTGTAAATAGGTGTTAAAAATATTTTTTATGGACATCGTAGTCACTCTTAGAAACGTTAACTTAAACTAATGACACATTCCGACAAATTATAGCATGCATACATATTGTTAACAAGCGGATGGGGTTGAAGACACCGGCTGGAACGGCCTCTTAGTCCAGTAAAACTGCCAAACTTTTATTCTCAACAGATGTTTATGTTTTTTTGTGGTGCTGAATTCGCATCTGAAATTTACTACCACGGCAGACGTCGGCTTCATACCCAAAATCGCAAAATACCGGTTATTTTCTGTTTTTTACCTATAACATAAAAACGGGGCTTTTTTCGAATATTAATTGTAACTAGATTTATTACCTACGAAATGAAAAAAAACTACTCTGAAATTGGAACATTTACCGCGAAGATATGTCTAGGGAAAAAGAGTAGAAATAGGCCAACTGTCAGTCAGTCCCACTTCTCCGCGGAAACATATTTGTCGTACTTTTTTTTCTATAACTCCGAAATTATTTGTCAGATTTATTCAAGTTATTCAATGAAAAAATTAAACGAGGGGTGCAGAGAGCATGGAATACGCGAATATTTTTGACTTCACAGCTTCGTTAGGAGTAGTTCGAAGGTAAACATACTAAAAGTCCCTGCCCTTGGGAGGGGGAGGGGGTGAGCTAAGTTATTGAAAATCGATAATATTCGAGAAAAAAAACACACTTTTTGACACACATCTGCTTCTAGTGCCTTTCACGATCGTTTCTAAAAAAAAATGTCGTAATCAAAGTTGTAAAGCATTAAATTTACTTTAATTTCATACGTACGTTTCTGGCACTTGAACCAAACGTTTGACAAAAAAGTGAGGTAAACATTTTTTTTTTCGAATATTCACGATTTTTAATAACGTATGTCTCGAAAACCATTAAAAGTTAGACAAATATGTACACATGGCATTTTATAGTAGATTAATTTACCTTTAACTATTATTTGAAACATTTTTCTAGAGTTAACCGTTTTCCAGATATAATCAAAAAACCAAAAAAATTGAACTTCTCCCCACCCCCTCACCAATAACCCACTCCACAGATACAGGGACTTTTAGTATGTTTACCTTCTAACTACTAACGAAACTACGAAGTCAAAAATTATCGCATATTTCATGCATTCTACAATGTGTTTATTGACTGGACTATTGTAAAATTGTATGATTTGTTTCCTTGTTATTACTTTTTTATGTATTGCCCAGATTCAGCTTATTGAATATTTCTCATTTTTAGAAGTAAGTATAAGGGAATAAAAATTAATTTCTTGAATTGATAATAACTGAATTAATTAATCAATTATATTAAATAAATGAATTAAAGTTGTAATATATCTTTTGATAAATTCATCAAATGTGTTAGTTGTCTATTTATTACAGCTGGAAAAACAACTCTTATTTTATTGCGGTATCTTTGCCAAACACTTTCTTTTCCCTGGCTAATTATTAGAGAAAAACAGTCCTAGCTACATTAATTTGTAAACTTTTATTTTCACTTGACGTTCCATCAGATCGAATGTCAGCTATGATAATTGAAATATAGTTTTTAAAAAAACTTTTACTACAATGTGTTCTACACTACTTTTGAAAATCAATCAAAAATACAAAAAAAATTGAATTGATAAAAGATGCATTAAAGTTAACTAATAGTTGTGATAAATATATCTATTTATAAAGTCTACAAATGAGTTAGTTGTTAAAACATCCATATAAGGTTCACCGAGCCGATCAGGAAATAAAATAAATAAATTAAAAAAAAAAAAAGAAATGGTCCAAAAAAAAAAATATTTAGCAACGGAATTATATCAAATGAAGAAATCTACAAAATTAAATTAAAGAAAGAATATGAAATTTTAGAAGATTTAGAAACTGGAAGAAGATTAAATTTTGTAACAGGTTCGTGATATGAATTGATTCAAATTGACTCAAAAAACCGTTTTGATAAATTTTGTAAATATAAAGCTCCGCCAGGAAGATAAATGCATATTCATAGAAAGCAAACTAAGAAACAAAATAGTGTTAAGATTTATAGATAAGAAATAGAACATCGAAAAAAATGAGAAGAGCTAACGCGTTGGAAAATAGAACAAAACCCGCTAAACTGAAGAATGTGGATATCGTAATAGCGATAAGGTTTTGCTATGTCAGGGGATATTTACCGATAATTCAAAGCTTCTTCCGATTCAGTCATTAATTTTTGTTTAAATGTATCAGGATCACGGCTACCTGAAGGTCGATGGATTCCAGGAATCGAAGGTAAATAAAATTATCTGCAATTTAAACTCCATCTTGCTTTCAGACCAAAACCATAACAAATAAAATTGCACGATTGACCACATCGCACATGTACACTGCCGGTCAAAAGTTTGAGACCATCCTGAAACGATACCAGTAAATTTAAAAGTTTGATGTTAGGTGAAAAATAAATGGATTTAAATAAAATTAAACGCATTTATATAGTTTATACCAAGATCTTTAATGTTCATCTACCTTTAAGAGAAGAAATTAAAATTAAGTTTTCAATACATAATTTAAAACAAACTGTATTTTCCATATTAATTCCAACAATTTCGTTTGCCGACAGAATAACCTTGGATTAAAAAATTTGAAATTTGAATTAAAAATTGAGAAACGAAAATCTCCCATTCATATTAAATGAAGGCAGCGGGAATTTTTGTTGAGCCATTTCAAATTTAATTAGATATTTATGAACTAAGTTCCTTTTTTTCCTGCGTGGAATAGCTCGTAATTGATTTATTACGGAGAAAATCTCAAAAGTGAAACAAAGTGTTTTTACTTATAAATAAAAACATCAACATAAAATTAGATAGAAAAAGAGAGGCGGAACGATATTAAAGATATTAAACTTTTAAATTTACATACTTTGGCTCAGGGTGGTCTCAAACTTTTGACCGGCAGTGTATTTCAAAATTGAAACTGAAAAATCTGTATTTTTAATACCCTTTTATTAACTTAAGTAACGGAATCTTTCATCGTGATTTTCACCAATTTCCAGCTATCTGATTAACTTGAAAATTTGCACAAGTTTCAAGGACTAATGAAAATACAATAATTGCACAACTTTGTTCTAATTTTCTCTCTTATTCTAATTAAATTACCCTCAAAATAGGAGTCTGCCTTGCAAAAAGTGAAGTAGTAGGTTTTACGTTTTTGTATGGTCCAGATGGGTTCTGAGTATAAAATACCAAAAATGAAACTGAATTTGATTAGGCGAAAATGTTTGGGGGCAAAAAAAAAAAACCAAAAACAAATTCAGGCGTTTAGCCACAATCGGTTGTTAAACATCGAAGAATTTTTTCAACTTTAAAAAGTTTTAGTCATGTTCAAGAGAATAACGCATAAATGTCTAGTACAATCGAAAAATATAATATACTAAATGTTGTAGATCGTTAAATTTTGTGCAAGATAGGATTATTAAAGTAAAAATGTGCCCATTCCTTTTTTGATATATCTCAAAAGAAACAAAAATCGTTGGTTGATTTTGGATAAATCAATGAAATGCAAAAAAATCACAAATAGTAAAGGGAAATTAGCTTCAAACCTTGAACTCAAAAAAATAAAAGGTCTGATGCTGCAAATTGTTCACCACGCTTAGCTTTTTAGTTAGCTTTGCCATAAAAGCTTGAACTTCTAGCTTTTTTTTTAATCTATAATTTTTAATTTACCATCATGTGGTACGTTCACTCTTATAAAATGTCAAAAATGTATGGAATTGAATTAAATCCAACCTGAAACATCTCGCTTGCGGTTGGGATTAAAATATATTTCAGGTACACTTTCGATATGATCGTAAACCACTGACTCCTATGGAATCGGCCTTGTAGGAATTAGACATGCGGTTTCTCATTTATATGAGAAAAAAAGTAGCAAGGCTAGTCATTAAATGAATTACATTGTGGAAAGAACAAAACTTACCAGAACTAAACTTAAATCTATGCACGGACTCAATCACAGAGCTTCCTGGTGACCCTGGTTTGACTGTTCAGAACTTACAGGACATCCCGACTAATCCTACCGCCTTAAATAGGGTGCTAGCGCTCAAAACTACAAAAAGCGGTTTTTTCATTTTATAAATTTATTTAAAATATACTAAAAAATAAAGTTAAAAAGTAATTTAACACCTTCACTGCAGCAATGAAAAAGGTGGTTTCTTTAACAGTGCGTTATTGGTCTCCGGAGATACATATACATTAATTCTATTTAATTCTGCCTGTAATTTTTCAATCAGACTATAATCGGATTTTTATTATATCAATTTGTATCGGTCCCCGAGGAAGGATCACTAATAGGACAACACAATAGGATTGATGAATTAATTGCCACTTCTATTGGAATTATTTTTTAGAAAATTTGTTCGAATGTTAAACATCTATCTTCAGTTCTAAACTTTCAACACATCAACACTGTGTTACAAGAAATCAAATATTGGTACTCACCTGAGGAGATCAAACAGATATCTGAAATATATCCATAGTGGAAGGAGGAAGGAATACTGCCAGGTAAGTTAAATTTTTTAGGTTTGTACCTAGGGATTTCACCTATGATTAACTGGATTTTTCCGCTCCTATTGGAAACAAATGTAAAATGGGGCTATTGGAAATGGTTAGGTTTTAAACTATTGATTCCAATTTCGCTATTCATCTAAATAAAAATAACCATAAATTCAATAAAGACTCTGGAGTGAATATAATAAATCAAGAAGAAAATAGCCTAAAATAAAATATTCATGAATCATTAGCAATAATAAAATCGTTTAAAACCGATCCAGATTTTTGTTTAAATGACCAGATAAACATTTCAAATAGCCCTAATTTAATTTGTTATTTCAAAAGGAAAGGAAAAATCCAATTAGTCATAGGGAAATCCCAAGGTAAAACCCCTAGAAAATTGCCTAAAATTAAATATTGATGAGTCATTAGAAATAATAAAATCGTTTAAAACCGATCCAGATTTTTGTTTAAATGACCAGATAAACATTTCCAATAGCCCCATTTTAATTTGTTTTCAAAAGGAACGGAAAAATCCAATTAGTCATAGGGAAATCCCAAAGTAAAATCCCCATAAAATTAACCTACCAGGCACTTCACTCTTTCACTATGAATATATTTCAGATATATGTTAGATCTCCTCAGGCGAGTATCAATATTTGATTTCTCGTCCTACATTTTTGAAAACTTTAGTATAGATAATCCATGTAACATAGTGCTGCTGCGTTGAAAATTTTGTATCTTTTAGAACTGAAGATGAATGTTTAGCATTCGAAACTAGTTTTCTAATAAAATAATTTCAATAGAAGAGGCAATTGATTCATCTATCCTAATAACGAGACACATAATTTATGCTGATAAATGCATATCACTGAAAAAATTATTCAAAATAATTTCTCAACCTCCAATACATCGATTCGAGAGTGTAGAGAAGATTTACAAATTTAACATCCATAATCAGTCGATGTGAAATTTTTCATTATTGCGATATGATTAAAAGTAAAAAAATAAAAGCAAAATCTCTACTTCCCAAGGTTTTCTCATCATAAAAATGCCGCGGATAATAGTTTATATGAGTTTACATAATACGGTAATCCAATAACTTCCCCTGTCAAAAATGTAGGCATAACCATTGATCAAACTATTTCCTGGAAATCCCATATCCCACTAATCTCCCGACGGTCGTCACCTCATTTCCCTATCCACACACAAGTCCTATTATACTCCCTTCTTTCCCCAATTTGACTACATTAGTGGGGTACATGGTAGATTTTCGATGGTTCTTGAGGACAGATTAAAACCGAGCTTGAATTTTTTCATAAGGTTTTTCTTCAGAACCACAAGAAGTTGTTATGTTTCCCATCTTTACACCGTTTTAAGTTGGACCTCCCCTTCCTTAAGTAGAGAATACTTCCTTGGCACTTATAGTATCCTACCATTCAAGTCCTCAATTGAATCACTTCGTACCTTTCATTCAGATCTCTATACTCCATTCTACAGAACTGCTGCATTCCAACGTTCCTTTCATGCCGGCCCCTCTGGAATTGTCTCTCTTGTTTCCGCAATGCTTGTTCCCTCGGAACAATCGAAACACTCTCCCTCCTCAGACTGACGCTCCCTAATAATATGGGGCCTAATAATAAATTCCATTCTTCATAAAATAACATTCAGACATAAAACATTAGCCTGAATTTACAATTTTCTTTTATAATAATGCTTTCATTTTCGTATAGATAATATTTGATTATCTGTAGTTTTTACAATTCTATTTCCCTTAGCCTCTATACAGATATTATTTATTGTTTATTTTAATAGTTTTATATATTTTAAAAAAGAAAATATTCGTTCTTTTAATGTTGCTTATAATGTCTATTCTAATATTAATCATTTGTCCTGTATTTTTTTTTATAGCATTTTCTCTGTTAACTTGTATTGAAAACCTGTAATTACTATTATTTATATTTATATTATATATTGTAAAAATTACTAGGCCAGATATGATATCACTTTCTTTCATGTAATGTTATTCTTAATGGAGGTCTCTAAGGAGTATTATGAAAGCCTATGTTGATATGGTATTTAAAAAACAAACTTTTTAAATATGTATCTTTCCAGTCCTGTCCTGTGGAAGCCAAACATACTCACAAAGTATCAAGAAAATAAAGTAACAGTCTGGCAAAATGCATTAGAGAGAAATATGATAAATATTAAAAGAAAGGATAGGATCAAGTGCATTGATATTCAGAAGGAAACAGGGCTCAGAGACTCTTCCATGCTAATAACAAATTAAAATGGAAATGGGCTGGACATCAGTTGAGATCTACAAACGACAGGTGGTCATGTACTGTAACCGAGTGGACACCATATGGCTATAGTAGGAACAGAGGAAGGCAATTGAAGAGATGGAGCGATTCTTTCAAAAAAGAGGCTGGCCCAACATGGTGGAGAACAGCAAGAAATCAAAATTCATGGAGGGAGGAGTGAAATCAAATTGCGAACCCCGCTTCCAAGTAGGACTGGTAACCTTGGGAAGTGTAAGACCCATTACTCCTCTTAGAGGAAGGTTAGTGCAAGAAGACAATGTGTATTTATTTATTATTTGATTGTATATATTATTTATTTGCATGCTAGAAGCTATTTTCATTTCATTTCACTTTTAATGGACACTGCCCCAGAAAAAATTTGATTCTTAAAAAAAACAAATATATAATATTATTATAATATAATATTAATAATATGTATATATAGTGGTATATATACATATTATTAATATATTATTATTAAATATATACAGATATTTTTGTTTGCAGTAAATTTGTCGCCAATCATCCACAGCAAACCTCGTGAAATCGTTTATCTTAGGTATTGTCAGAGATAAGTGACAAGGTTCATTGTTTGGCGACATGACAATACAGAACTGTCGGTATCTATATGAGCTGACTGTTTACAAAACAGTAAAAGCAACATGATTTTATAGAAAATAGTTGGTAAAGGTTTTAAACAGTGGTTACCTAATCACATTAGTGTATCAACATGGTTTAAGATCTCGAGAAACAGAAAATTTACTCACTAGTGATGTTAAGTGGATGTTAAATCATCATAAAGTTAACAAAAGCACTGAAAAGAGACAAGTTACTTATTTATAGCTTACCGATCAAGCGTGAACTATAACATCATAGACAGTATAGAAAATGAAATAGTTAATGAGCGTATCTATAGGTAAAAATCTGTCATTTCTTAGTTTAGGTACTTGATCGTAAAACTGTTAATTATCTTGTAGGTTTTAAAAATATTTCTTATGAATAATTGTTGTTTTTTTCTTCACATCTTATTTTTCTTTCCTAAATTTATTTTAATAATCTTGCAATGGGCGTTTCTTTTAACACAATTATAGCTAAAAATTCAAGTTTCATTAATATAGAAATTGTATTCTGATTAATTTCCTTATTTATTTATAATAACGTGTGTGTAAAATATGTCATTATGTTGTTAAACATTCTCAATTATAAAACATAGAACACTTATAGATATGTCCTCATGCCAAGAAGAATTACAGCTAAGAGAAAAAAGTGCTGCGTGCCAATTCAGGCGGATTCTACTCACACGAAGACTACTCCTGTGTTCTTTATTTTTTAACAATTGTAAGATATTGTTCAGAATATAAAATATACCAACTTTATTTTTGTTTTTCAATTTTTTATCTTTAGTGGTATTCCGCTAATCCTGTTTCACACACTGATCCACTACCTTAGAACTTTGACTGGTTTAACATCTACTTGGAATTCAAAAACAAACCTGAAACGACAAGCAACTGCTCGCCGTTTTCGACTATTACAATTTACATTAAATTACAAATTTACAAGCCAAATATTCAAACTTTCCAATTAGATCTTTTTGGACCTACGGATTTGAGCTTTGGATCTTCACTAAACTATTCATGTTCTCTCGAATTCAATCCTTACAATCCAAAATCCTCAATGTCCCCTACATTGTCACTAATAAACTTATCAACAAATATTGCAATGTTTCACATATTTCTGATAAGCCTAAACCAGAACGTTTCATCTTATCTCACACCTAGAAATTATAATAAGTTATTTATATTATTGACAATCTGTGAATTTTATGAAATATGAAATTAAATGTGAGAGGAATGAGAGGAAGCAAAACCCATCTACGTTTCCTCCTTGCTTATTTTATTTTTTTAAATTGTTCTGAAGGTTCCTCACCAGGTTTTTTTTTTTTTTTTTTTTTTTTTTTTTTTTTTTTTTTTTCCAGAATTCTTTAAGTGTTAGTTGACATGTGCTTGGACGTGTCGTTTATTAAGTGCGTTTGGATGCTCATGTAATTTTTCGTAAAACCGTTTGCAGTGGGTTAGCATCTAAAAAATAATTGAAGGGTTTGGTAGATGCCACATTTTTTTAAAAACAAAATTTTGTTCAGGGGGTGAAGCGGTTCTGTGCAGAGGTGTTAGATAGCAAAATTTGAATATTTCAAAACACAGTTACAATTGGTTTATGAGGAATAGAGTGTTCCGAATTCATAGGATCAATTCTATACCATTTGGGAAAAACTAGATAAGTTCATTTTTGTACAAAATCAGATAAATACCTTGGGCAACCCATATTGGTGTCCTACACATCTTTTACAATGTAGGCTAGTTGTAATGTCAATTGTATAAAAGGATACCATTGCCATTATACAACTTGCCTCCTTATACATGATAAGTATGACTCCAATATGGGTTGCTCAAAATATTTATCTTATTGTGGACAAAAATGAAATTATCTAGTTCTTCCCAAATGGTACAGAATTAATCGTCCAAAAACTTCATCAATGGTTGTACCATTTTAGTTATTAAGAAATGATAAGTGTAAGGGAGTAGAAAAAATATAACTGACAATTGTTTTTATAATGATATATAAGGGTGAGTCCCTCTTAATGTGTACAAAAAAAAAAAAAAAAAAAAAAAAAAAAAAAAAAAAAAATTGGTTCAACTAGATCAAAAATGAAGAAACGTGCCATAGACCTTACTTTTATATTCCAATCCGTTGCAGATATACCATAATTCAAAGACTTTTTGAGGAAAATAAAAATTTTCAATTTTTTACTATATTTTCGGATTTAGTAAATAATTTCCTATGAGAACAGAGTACATGTAACCTTGAATTTTACAAACATGGGACCTAAAGAACAGTTCTTCGCTTTCATCTAATTTTCGGATCTTCACCTTATTCAGTGTAGTTACAATGTTTTATAATACTTCTACGTTCACCTGAATATTATAATACTATTAATCTGAATGTATTAAATTAGAATAACATCTGCTGAGGTTTAGGACGTCTGATTTTTTTGTTTACAGCACGATTTTTTCTATGGTTATAATTGCTTTAATATTTTGTTTAAAATTATTTTGTTCCGGGTGAATAATTTTGGGAGGATCAAATTTGAAAGAATGATTCTTTAAATTAAAAGATCCATTTCTTGATTCTTTAATTAATCTCAGGATGGGTTCTGAATGAAAATGTAAAAATATGATTATTACAAAATGCAAAATTTCATCATATCACATCTTGTCGAAGATGTTATATAAGACAGTTAATTTTCCTTTAAAAGTAAATCTATCATAAATCTAGATTAGTATTGCTAATCCAGGTTTTTTCTTTTACAATCGCGATATATTCAGTTAATCTTTGATGAAATTTTTACAGCAAGATCTAAGCTGTAGTTTTCTGAAACCTAAATAACGTGAACAAATATTCTTTGATATGATCTGTTCGGATCTTTTTTTGGTTGGCTAAGGCAATCTTAAATTTTTAAAACCTATCAGCCTTAGGAATTTCAAATTTTATGCATTTTTTAAAATATATTAATTGAAATAGACAACTGTACAAAATATAATACTGCTCTATGACTTGTTGTTTGACTGCAGTATGATTGTATTTTGATAACAGTTCTAAGCTACAAGGTCCTAATAACATCTTTCCAGATGGAGAGCTCACAGGATTCCCATCGGAAGCAAGTTGAGAGACTATCGGGTTTGGGTGGATTTGTTGTTTTTAATGGAATAATAGGTATGGAACAAATCTTCAGCACATGGGACATTAAGGTCATTAAAGATATGTTTCTTAGTGCGATAATAATGAGAATTTAAACGCTCCTTATTATATTATTAACATGGCGTTGGTCGCTAGCCGATCTGGTACAGCGTTAGTCGCTAGGTGAGCATTTCCTTCACTTCATTGATTTTCATAAAAAATGCAGTTTTATGTTACCAAATATGTAGTTATAAATGGTTAATAAATGCCATCATAATGTATCAATAATTGTAGTGTGAAGTATAAAGATTAAAAATATATTTTTACAAAGATTTATTGTAAAACCAAAAAAAAAAATCAAAAATTAAATATTTTACTATTTACATAATATTACGTTTTTCATCAGCTTGATCATTTTCCTCAATTTCTATTCGATTATAACACGTATATATGCAGTATTTTCATTGTGAATTGGAACATTGCACTTTTTACAATTTTTTTTTTTTTCGATTTTCTTTTTTTATTTCTTTGGCACACCTATACCAGATCTGTTTTGTATTGCCTCGAGCAGCCACGAACAAGAATCTGGAATAGTAAAAATTAACTACAATAACTAATTACTTACAATTCATCTTCTCAACTGGCTTTTTATCCAACAATTCAAGAATTTTAGATCCTCGACTCATTTTGAACCCAATTAATTCCTAATCAATCGAAAGAAATTAGAAAACTCGCTCTGTAAAATGTCACGAATAAACTGCACGAGAGTTAATCTGATACTGGGGAGTGTGGGCATGGCAATTTTAAGTACAAATCTCCCAATATCCTGGCTACCTGTATCCGCTTCACTTAGAAACCGAATTCTGACGAACTTATTACATATTTTTTAGAAGGGTGAGGGAAATGCTCAGCTAGCGACCAACGCCGGGTTAATTCGGGACATAACCATAAATAAAAGGATTGGAGGTAGTAGATGGTTTAGTGTAGCCCCAAAGCTCAACTAAATATCTCAAAATTAGTCTGATTAAATCATGAATTTGTCTTTTGTAATTCATAAAAAACTCAGTTTCAGACCACTTTGTTTGTTCTTCGCTAGTTTCAATTGAGATAATCTCCACCGAAGATTCTTTGAAGGAATCTTCTCCCAAAGACTAGGTTATACTCATTCTGCTTCATTGTAGTCAATGTCTCCGATCCGTACAACGAAACTGGGCTAATCCGCCTCCATTAATCCATGTCTTATACAAATGGAGCTTGGTTTGCCGGAATAGAAGGCGAGAGGAGTGTCCCTTGCTTAGACTAAAGTCTATATCTCCCTTTTATATTATATTATTTTATAACTTGTATATCCCTGAATAAAAAATTTATAAAATGATATAAAATAAATTTTAAAAAATAGTAAAAAGGAATAAAATAAACTCACACAAAAAAATTTAAATCCAAGTCTTGTATATTTCACATACAAGTACATCTTAATATTGTATTAATATTACTTATTATAATGTACAAGCGTCTTATAATATGTACAAGTGTCAGTGAAAACATTAGAGAGATGAAAACAGATTTGTATTTTAATATTTCCAATTTACTTTCCTCTTATGAGAGTTGTGACAGAGTTTATATATGTGAGAATTGTACGATCGGGATCTAAAGATAGACTGTTTTTTTGTAAGTAGTATAATTTCCAATCATCAGGTTCTGATTTTTAGACAAGGGTTACGATGAAGTAAGTTATACAATTTCATGAAACACAGTTAATTAATAATCCCTAACAAATACATAAAACATTAACAAATAGAAAAATATATTTTTTATAAAATAGATAGTGTTACTTATTACAACCAGACACTTTACAACACCAAAAAGAATTGCTGAAAAGCATTCATATCCCAAGATAACCTTTCGGCGTCATTAATGATATAATTAAAAGCAATTACGTAGTTATTTATTATGATGCTCATAAAAAAAAAAAGTCTTTGTAAACATATAAAATTTCCTATTCTTGATAAGCGGAGATCAACACGGTCACCAATGATGTAATTCAAAATGCTGATCATAATTACATACTTATCAGTTATTATACAACTGCATTTTACAAAAAATAAACTCAAGTAGGGTTTTAAAAGGAAAGTCTTTTCATTCAACATTGTTCTAGTAAATCTGGGCTAAAAAAAGAAATAAAAATAAAGACAGGCTTCCAACATATGTAGTAAAAAAAAAAAAAAAACATAACTCTTAGTTTTATGATTTAGTAACAATCATATAACTGACAAGGGGGCGTTTTTTGTTTAACTCACAGATTTGAATGCCGATTTTCGTGTGGGTCGGTAGCACAGTTAGCAAGATTAACTGATTATATTACGGCAAGGTTTAACGAAAAGAAACATACAGGGATGATCTTGCTGGGCATAGAAAAAGCGTTTGATACAATAAGGCACAATGGTTTATTATACAAACTTATTACCTATCGGTTCCCTCGCTACATCATACATACTATTCATTCATTCCTTTCCAACAGATCCTTTCAGATTACAATTAACAATTCCACATCTCCTAAATATCCCTTAGCAGCAGGTCTTCCTCAAGGATCCTGTCTTTCACCAATCCTGTTTAATTTATACATATCCGACCTACCTTCTCTCCCTTCAGTTGAAAGATCATTATATTCCGATGACACGGCGATTTACACTAGTTCCTTCAGGATAGACACAATAGAAAACAGATTATAGTCATTATACTTCAGATTTAATAAATATTAAAAAAAATGGGAAATAAAAATAAACGAACAAAAAACATCTGCAATAAGTTTTACAAAAAGGAGGCCCAATATACCAAAACATATCTATCTAAAAAATATACAAATCCCTTGGACTCAAACTGTTACCTACCTTGGTCTGGAACTAGATAAACGATTGACATTCACACCCCATATAAATAACAAATGCGACAAAGCCAAAAAACTTTTAAGTACTATGGCTCCATATTTCAGAAGAAAATCCCCACTGTCGATCAAAAACAAACTCATTCTGTATAAATCAGTCATAAGACCATTACTAACGTACGCCTCTCCCGTATGGGGCTACACCTGTGACTCAAACTATAAAAAAATTGAAAGGGTGCAAAACAAATGCATGAGAATAATAAATGACTACCCCAGACACACAAAAATAACCGACATGATACTCGAATTAGATTTTCAGACAATTAAACAATTTATTCACACACAGACCAGAAACTTTTTCAACTCTACAAACAGGTCAGGAAATCCTAAAATTCAAACAATAGGCAATTATAACCAGCAATCCTTAAGAAGATACATACACAAACGTACAAAACACATACTACTATAACAATATTTTGCTAATAAGACATCCAATAGTTATTATCTCAGCTCGAAATTAAATTTATTGGAACACAGATAATATATAAGTTAATTATCCAAAATGTTGATTAACTTAACGTACAAAAGCTAATAAATTATGCATTTTAGTTTTCTTTTTTATTATGTATTTGCTTTTATCAATCTCTTTTTTTTTTTTTTTTTTCTTTCTTATTTTGTAGGTTTTTTAGTATTTTTCCTACTGTTAAAATAAATGCATTCCAAATCATACCCATTTTAGTTAAGCTCAGCTGACTATGTAGTGTAAATTGTTTTATTACCAAAACATGTATCAATATTTAATATGTGCAATTGTAAATGTTCAATCATTTGAATAAAACTTTTATTATTTATATTCGTGTGGGTAGTAGGGACTTATAATAGTTTAAAACTAGAGTTATAGCCGCCAATGGGCATTGGGAGCCGAGAAAAAAAATAAAATATGAAAATCACATTTTATTTTTTTTTCTCAGCTCTCACTCAAGATAGAGAAATAATTCTTTCACGTTAAATTGTAGTTTTGTATGCTATTTGAAATAAAAAAAAACTTTCGTTATGCTCAAGATACGACCCGGCTTTAGGATGCTCTAAAACTCCAAAGAAATGACATAATTCTAAGGAAATCCGCTAAGTCAGTGGAATTTTATTTTCATGAATAACTGACCTCAAATCTCGATTTAACGCACCTTAAAACCCTTATATGTGAAATTTTATCAAAATCAAAAAATAGTGATTTTTAAACCCCTTTCGAGGAGTTTAAAATTTTGAGTTTGGGATTTCATCAACAATTTCTAACGGTCATAACAACTACTGTGTTCAACCAATTACAATAGTAATAGCATTAAAAAAATCAGCATACATTCTGTTTTTTTATCCATGCATATAACATTGGGTTTACACCAGATTTTATTGGGCAAAAACTGATGTTAATGAAAAAATCCGAGGTCAAATATAACTTGGGATATCTCAATAAGGAGAAATCTTGCGACCTGCGAATTTGGGTTAAACTAGGCAGTTTTAGTAAATGATAGTTTAAAAATACTAAAAAAAAACAAAAAAAAACTCGCTTCAATAGCAAATCGAATTAAAAATTAGAAAATAATTTTTATTTCATGAATAATTTGTGTTATGGCAATAGGAAGCCAGAAAATCAATTATGATTCATTAATTTGGAATAAAATTAAAGTAAAACTTAACTTATTAACAAAATAATTCAATTTATAGTAAAAAAGCATGGGGTGCAACAAACTTTTGTTACAGAGGGACAGATGGTCCGACACCATTGAGATTTTATTATTTATTTTTTCATAATAACTTAACTTTTATAAATAGTTACCAATAACTTTTTTTAACCATTTAATATCAAACTCCCCACGCTTTTTTTTTTTTTTTACTATAAATTGAAGTATTTTGTAAATAACTTATGTTTTACATTAATTTTATTCCAAATTAATGAATAATAATTGATTGTCTGGCTTTCTAATGCCATAACACAAACTGTTCATGATATAAAAATTATTTTCAAATTCTTAGTTTGGGTGTTTTCTTTTTTTAGTTTTTTTGAACTATATTTTATTTTCTTAATTTTTAGTTCCAAACGTATCAATAGTATTTATAATCAAGTTCTTCTATTTAAATTGTCGGAACGATATCTGTAGTACCACAATCATAACCATTTATATTCTTCAATTATCTTCAATTGGTAAGACTTTTTTTTATCGGTAAATGAGAACGGCGAAACTTAACGACGTTCCGTGAATAGTATACTTGTAGGTAACTTATCTAAATAATTTCTATTATTCTGATCATTCTATTGAGAACATTTGTAGAAAGTTGTGGAATGATTGAAAATATTTCTATCACACGTATAGGGACGTTTTGAGTTGTAACTCGTAAATAATTTTTTTTTACCTTTAAAATTTTGTAGAAATTTGAAGGCTGTCAATTTCTAAAAAAATGTAAATAATTTGCGCTATCTCACATATTTCACCACCGATTAAAACCAAATTTTAAGGTCATCTATAAGCCGTAAAACTGCATTGTTAAGCCCCAATCCGGAGGTCGCAGGATTTACCCTTATTGAGATATCTCAAGTTATATTTGATCTCGGAATGTTTTATTCACAACAGTTTTTATCCACTAAAATCTGGTGTAAACCCAATGTTATATGCATGGATAAAAAAACGGAATGTATGCTGATTTTTTTGATGCTATTACTATTGTAATTGGTTGAACACAGTAGTTGTTATGATCGTTAGAAATTGTTGATGAAATCCCAAACTCAAAATTTTAAACTCCTCGAAAGGGGTATAAAAATCACTATTTTTTGATTTTGATAAAATTTCACATATAAGGGTTTTATGGTGCGTTAAATCGAGATTTGAGGTCAGTTATTCATGAAAATAAAATTCCACTGACTTAGCGGATTTCCTTAGAATTTTGTCATTTCTTTGGAGTTTTAGAGCATCCTAAAGCCGGGTCGTCTCTTGAGCATACGAAATTTTTTTTTGTTTCAAATAGCATACAAAACTACAATTTAACGCGAAAGAATTATTTCTCTATCTTGAGTGAGAGCTGAGAAAAAAAAATAAAATGTGATTTTCATATTTTATTTTTTTTCTCGGCTCCCAATGCCCATTGGCGGCTATAACTCTTGTTTTACACTATTATAAGTCCCTACTACCCACACGAATATAAATAATAAAAGTTTTATTCAAATGATTGAACAGTTTACAATTGCACATATTAAATATTGATACATGTTTTGGTAATAAAACAATTTACACTACATAGTCAGCTGAGCTTAACTAAAATGGGTATGATTTGGAATGCATTTATTTTAACAGTAGGAAAAATACTAAAAAACCTACAAAATAAGAAAGAAAAAAAAAAAAAAGAGATTGATAAAAGCAAATACATAATAAAAAAAACAAACTAAAATGCATTATTTATTAGCTTTTGTACGTTAAGTTAATCAACATTTTGGATAATTAACTTATATATTATTTGTGTTCCAATGAATTGAATTTCGAGCAGAGATAATCACTTTTGGATGTCTTATTAACAAAATATTGTTATAGTAGTATGTGTTTTGTACGTTTGTGTATGTATCTTCTTAAGGATTGCTTGTTATAATTGCCTATTGTTTGAATTTTAGGATTTCCTGAACTGAACTTTTTGAGCACCCTAAAGCCGGGTCGTGTCTTGAGCATAACGAAAGTATTTTTATTTCAAATAGTATACATAACTGCAAATAAACGTGAAAGAATCATTTCTCTATCTTGAATGAGAGCTGAGAAAAAAAATAAAACGTTATTTTCATTTTTTTTTCTCGGCTCCTAATTTCATTGGCGGCTATAACTCTAGTTTTGCATTATTATAGGTCCCTACTACCCACATGAAAATCGGCATTCAAATCTGTGAGTTAAAACCAAAAACGTCCCCTTGTGAGACTATAATAGCAAAATCCAAAAATTTTATCTTCCCCCCTCCCTTCCCACCTTATGCTCATTCCCCAGGGTTGAGAACTTAAAGTATCTTTACCTACTAACTACTCCCAACAAAACCCTGCAGTCAAAAATTATAGCATATTTCATGCACTCTACAACATGTATATTGACTGGACTATGTTTTCTTTTATTCGCATCATTCAAGCGAGGACATTACAAAATGTGAAATAATTGTACTGTCAAATACCAATTAGTTTCAAATTTGATCTGCTTTAATCTATTATATATTTGTCAAATACCACTCACTCACTTAACACGAAATCTCAGAAACCACCGAACGGATTGGAATGAAATTCGATATGTAGATTCCTCTAGGGCCGTAGGTGCTCGCTAAGAAAGGAATTTTAAAAAATCGGCCTGGATCGCGGCTAATTTTCGAAAAATGCGATTTCAATTTTTATTGGGTGAATAATAATATATTAATTGTCATATGGTATTTAGAGATAAGCTAAGTTAAAAAAATAGGTTAGATGTTTAAGCCGAACACTTTGACCACAAATTAAGTTCCTTATAGTTGTAAACAAACAAAAATACGATCGATGTCGAAACCTTATAATATTGGTACTTTCTGTGAACTCATGGTAGCTGCAGAGGTTACTTACAACTTACAAGTTTGAGTTGTTTCGTGAAGAGAAGCTATTAAAAGACTTATGTTAAAGAGGAGGTTAAAACACTTATGTTCTCTGGTGATGACATGTAAGGCCAGTTCGATGTAGGGACAAAAAACAGATTATAATCAATAGTTCTACCAAGTGTATGATTGTCTTTAGTATCGTATCATGTTCTACCATGG
Organism: Euschistus heros; assembly: GCA_003667255.2. Taxonomy (NCBI): domain Eukaryota; kingdom Metazoa; phylum Arthropoda; class Insecta; order Hemiptera; family Pentatomidae; genus Euschistus; species Euschistus heros. The sequence goes on along the minus strand of RCWM02000170.1, from coordinate 195,685 downwards.
AGAAGAAAGGTACACTATTAACATCCCTCAGCGTGACCCAAACTCCAATGTGTCTGCAGCTGATTTTTACGCCTAAATGTTAGTGGAGCGAGGAGGTGAAGAACCTTATTTACTTTAATTTCGTAATCTCCTCAACCAATTTATGCTTGATATGTACGCAAAAATAGAAACAGAAAGACTAAACTTTTTTCAAAAAAGTTGAGAAGTTAAGACTATATTCACTTAAAGTATGCCATAAGAAAAGCTGATGGTCTGGTATCAGAGCTGGGTAAGATGGTAGTGCTGCCTCGAAGCTTCACTGGAGGGCTATCAAAATGATATAAAATTAACTTTTGCAAATTGTCAAATTTACTTATTGAAATTATTCTAAGAATGAAATTGTTCAGGTTTATTTAAGTAATAATAATTATCAACGTTAAGCTTAACTTTTACTAATTTAAGTTGTCTTCATCCTAATGATATTAAACCGTAGCGGAGCGGGGTACTTTCAGCTAGTCTATTATATATTTGTCAAATACCACTCACTCATTTAACACGAAATCTCATAAACCACCGAACGGATTGGAATGAAATTCGATATGTAGCTTCCTCTAGGGCCGTAGGTGCTCGCTAAGAAAGGAATTTGATATAATCGGCCAGGATCGCGGCTAATTCGCAAAAAATGTGATTACAATTTTTATTGGGTGAACAGGGGTCACCTGTGGTGTAGTGTAATAATAGATTAATTGTCATATGGTATTTGAAGATAAGCTAAGCTAAAAAATAGGTTAGACGCTTGAGCCGCACACTTTGACCACAAATTAACCTTATAATATGGTACTTTCTGTGAACTCATGGTGGCTGCAGAGGTGGACCCTCACAAGTTTGAGTTGTTTCGTGACGAGAAGCTATTATAAGATTTATGTTAAAGAGGAGGTTAAAAGACTTATGTTCTCTGGTGATAACATGTTATGCCAGTTCGATGTACCTATTCCTTACGAGCAACTCACCAACATTGCTTCATCAGAAGCTTCGTCTTCAACTACTCTTCCTTCAGGTTTTCCGGTCATAAGATAATCGGGTTTTCCCAACCAGGCGCAAGTTGTATTTTACAAGTTGACCCTAGCATTTCTGAAACATTTCATTCCTTGAACCTAGAATACACCTTTTTCTCTGTTCAGATGAGTCTATTGCAACATTGAAGTAAACTCATCAATCTAAAAGTAAACAACGCAGAAAATGATTTACAGATTCAGTTTGCAACAAACAACTATGGAACTCGGCTGCAAAATATATTCAAGCACATGTAGAGGTCAACAGGGAAGCTGTTAAGAAATATATGACAAATCATCCTCAAATTAGCAGAAAAGTGGTAAACAAACATAAAGAGAGCCAAACCGAAGTTAAAGTATATGTTGTAAACACATATTCTGAGAATCACCCAATTGAATACAGTATAGAGGGACTGTACAGAAGTATAAGAAAACCCATCCTGAAATCCATAGAAAATCTTAAAAAAAAATTATCAGAAAATAATCCCCATGTTAAACCTGTAGCTGTAACAAAACACTAGGAAAGATGTTCAATGGAAAGGTTACAGCCAATATGACCCAAAAACTGAACATGCAAAAGACAAATGATCTCCTCAACCAATTTATGCTTGATATGTACGCAAAAATGGAAACAGAAAGATTAAACTTTATTCGAAAAAATCAAAAAAGTTGAGAAGTTGAGACTATATTCACTTAAAGTATGCCATAAGAAAAGCTGATGGTCTGGTATCAGAGCTGGGTAAGGTGGAAGTGTTGTCTCGAAGCTTCACTGGAGGACTATCAAAATAATATAAAATTAACTTCTGCAAATTGTCAAATTTACTTATTGAAATTATTCAAAGAATGAAATTCTTTAGGTTTATTTAAGTAATAATAATTATCAACTTTAAGCTTAATGATCCTAATGATATTAAACCGTAGCGAAGCAGGGTACTTTCAGCTAGTAATGTATAAATCACAAAATGTGCTAAAAGTAGCAGTGGCTGAGTTATTTGATCAAACAACATTTAAGCACATAAAATTTTCAATCCCTTCTCCCCAAAATCAAATTCAGCATAAGGGATGTCTCTATTTATTTAATTATTATTTAACAAACTTTAATTAGGTAAATAACACATTTTTCTATTGAAACTATTTTTTTTTTGTATGTTTTTTGAAAAATCTAAAATAAGTGAAATATTTTGGGGGTTTTTGCCCCCAAAAATTTTCCTCTAATCAAATTTAGTCACATTTTTTAATTCTTATTTTTACGAACCATCTGGATCACATAAAAACATAAAACCTACTACTCCATCTTTTGCAGGTCAGACCCCATTTTTGGGGGTAATTTGACTGGACTTAGTGAGAACTATATAAGAAAGTTGTGCAGCTATTGTATTGTCATTAGTCCTTGACATATGTGCAAATTTTCATTTTAATCAGACTGCCATAAATTGGTGAAAATTACGATGAAACATTCCGTTACATACAGGTCAAGTTAATAAAAGCACTTTAAAAAAACTTATATCTCAACTGATCTACAGGAAAATTTTCATTTTTAACATCACTCCTACATTAGAATTGAACAGTAACTAGACTTTTCTGACTTTCTAAATTTTCAAAGATATGATGTGGAGTAGATTTAAACCTTCGAAAACTTTCGGATTTTCAGAACTTATGAAGCAATTTATGGTTTATCCAAGATATCATTAAGTTGAAAATTTTTGTTTTTGGCAAAATTTAATATTGTTAAAAATATGTAAACCAAAAAGTGCCTGGCACCCATCTTGATCTGCCATTTTGAATGGAAGTCTACATTCATGTGAAGAACTTTTAAAAATTTGTTCTATTTATAACTTTAGACAAATCTTGAAAATTATTGCTTATGAATTAATTTCATATCAAATCCTAAATTCATTGGACTGTATTTGAACTTTTTAACGTTTTTGAGTTAAAATTGGGTAGATTTAAGCAAAAATAATCCGGTATTATGTAAATTACTACTAAAAGGCTTTCACTTAATTATAAACTAATAGTACATAATGTTGAATCATATTCTTGACTAAAAATGTAAACAAATAAATGGATGACAACATTTGTCATGTAACTGAGGTTACAGTTAATTAAGAATTGTAAATAATTATGAAATAGCTCCCCCATATTGAAGGAATTAATTTTATCAGGCAATAAACAAATTACTCAAGGGTACAAATTTCTGGATTACAGAAATAAAAGTCTTAATGATGGATTAAACATTAAATATTTAGGGAGAACATGTTACGAGTATTTACAAACATTAATTCGTTCTTTTACAGAATAACTAATATTTGTGAAGGTCACAGGCATTTTTAATAGTGATTGAATGAAAATGAAATTAAAATGATAATTTAATTGATTAGCTACTGTTCGTAAATACTTAAGATCCATTGAAAAAATTCCAAATGTCTATACTGGATTCCATCTAGTGACAACCTATTAATAAGTAAATATTTTTTTCTCAGCATCTTGTTAAGATATCATTATGAAATTTAAAATCTACATAACTATCCATAAACTATTTATAATATATATTTTTTAGAGTTTTTGTGATATCGGAAACTGCAAAAACAAAAAGTTTATTTTTTGAGGGTGGTTTTTTATACCAATTCCTGAAATGACATCTGCCAATATATGTGAATATCTTATTTGTTCATTAGCTACATAGAGAAATAAATTTGGTGTAGAAAACCTTTTATGAAATTATCTTTAACTAGTCTAATGGATTTTTCAGAATTGTGTGAAATTAATCTTAAAATATTATTTACAGGCATGTATCAATTGTCACCAGTAGTATGTTATCTAGTGAAAATAATGACTGACTACGAATAAAAGCTACTATATTAAATATATACTAAAAATACTATAAAAGAAAAAATACGACCAATGCACATTAATAGCAAGAAGTACAATTGCTTTATCAAGTATGAGCTGAATATGACACCTATGAAGGAATTCAGAGATATGTTTGTGATTGTGCTAATAGAAACAGAATAGTGGGCTCCTGTTTTATGTAAAGACAGTTATAAAATATTTAACACAGGCTCATTATAAATAAAAAATTATAAAACCAGCAGAAATATAGAATTTCACAATTGATGTGACTAATATAGTTACTAAAATTGAAGAAGATAGTGATAATTATTGAATTTAATATAATATATTATTTCATCCAAATATCTTAATTGGTTTTGGTACCCACATACAAGGGTTAGTATAAAAAACCTCCCCCAAAAAATAAACTTCTCCTTTTTTGCAATATCCGATATCACAAAAACTCTAGAAAAAAAAAAAATGACTAGTTTTTGGATAGTTAAGTAGATTTTAAGTTTCGTAAAGATATCTTAAATAGATACTGAGATTAAAAATATTTACGTTAAGGGTTATCATCCTTATTATTCCCTTACTGAAGGGGTTAGGGATGTAAGACTAGAGACATGGCAACTTTAGATGAACAACAAAAACAAGGCAAGAATCCTTCATTTGATGCTGGTGCAGTTTTTATATGCATAGTCCTCTAGATCCTTTATTGTTTTTAACATATATTGTTTACAATTAGAAAACCTAGTATTAAACTTATGACAAAACAATCATTCATTACCAGCTTTAATTCATTTATGACTATATAATAAAAGTGAAGATAGAGTCATTAATTTACTGAAAAATAAATAATGAGCTTTGAATGCTGTAGAATGGACAACATTCTGATTTAGAAGTATCCTTTGTGATATCTAAATTACTGGGTAAAATAAACAGCTTGCAGCAATTACTAGTGTAATAAAATTCACCATTGAGTCTCATCGTAAACAGATAAAATTAATAATTATCTCTCATATTTTAGTTTTCAAACTCTCTTTTTGAGTAATTTATGTTTGTTTTGTTTTTGTTTTTTTTTTAGCAGGAAAATGTTACATAACCCCTTCATCTTCTTAATAACTCATTTTCTAGTTGTTTTGAATTATTCATATTATGCTACCTGACCTTTTTGCACATAAATTCTTAATCCAAAGAACTAGATTGTATTTTTTAAAAAATGTGACATAAACCCTTCAATTATAGAATCCTCATTAGTTAATAAATTAATGCTTTTAATCGTGTGTTACTTGACTACACACCCCAAGTATCTACATCACCTTATTTATTTATTTCTGTTAAATTTTATTTAATTGTAATTATAAGTCAGAGGACTTACAATTACAATTACAGAGGACTTATGATACCTGGAGTATCATCGAGGGTTATCAACTTATATGATTTTTCTGAAGATAAATGGAGAGAATATACAGGGTGAGTACCTCTCAGTGTAAAAAAAAAAATTGGGTGAAACTAGATCAAAAATGAAGAAACATGCTATAGACCTTACCTTTATATTCCAATCTGATGCTGATATACCATAATTCAAAGATGTTTTTGAGGAAACCACGTTTTTTTCCGTAAAAGCAGTTATATATTTTGTTTACGAATTTTTCAAATTTTTACTACATTTTCGGATTTAGTATTAAATTTCCTATAAGAGCAGAGTACATATAACCTTGAATTTTACAAACATGGGACTTAAAGAACAGCTTGATCTCCACCTTAAATACCATGTCTTTCCGGTTTTAAAAGTAAATTTCTCAATGAAATTGATACAGATCATTAATTTGACCATACCATATGAAAGCTGGTGAGATTTGCAAGTTTTAGTGGGATTTGCAATTCTGTGAATAGTTTTTTTGAAAATCACTGAGTGTTGAAGTATTATAAGGCATTGTAACTTCCCTAACTAATGTGAAGATCAAGCTGTTCTTTAAGTCCCATGTTTGTAAAATTCAAGGTTATATGTACTCTGCTCTTATAGGAAATTTAATACTAAATCCGAAAATGTGGTCAAAGTTTGAAAAATATTAAAACAAAATGGAGATACTACAGCTTTTATGATAAAACGTGGTTTCCTCAAAAAAGACTTTGATTTATCTTATATCTGCAAGGGGTTGGAATAGAAAGGTAAGGTATGCGGCATTTTTCTTCATTTTTGATCTAGTTTCACTCAATTTCTTTTTTTTTTTTACTTATCCTGTATATATCCCTGTCTGCCATGAAGTGGATAAGTTGAAATTGTGAACTTTTCAGCAGTGCATTTTTCACTGTTTTCCTAAATCCTATATGTACTCTGAAAATACCATTTGTGCCAAAATAGATACTTTAAGGCCTTATTAAGAAACACAACTTACCCAATTCATAATAACACAAATATTAAAAATCCTTCTTTGAAAATTAATATTAAATCATTTTCCAGATAATTTGACCTATCCACTTCTACACAACAATCACCGATATATCCTTCTACTCATACTCATATTGTGCTATACCTGTGGACCACTAAGTTGTATTCTTGAACAAATTCACTCTCATCTCATAATGCCCTATGCTCAAGGCTGAGATGCTGAGGATAGGTATTACTTTTAGCTGGAGAAGATTTAGAGACTGGTCGTCACTCAAAACCTGGGGAGTAACCAAGAGGTCAGAGGAACTATAAGAGGAGACCTCGAGGACGCTACTGCCAACAAAGTAGACGGTGAAGGGCAGTATCCTGCCAGAGGTGACCCTGATTTTGACTGAACACTGTGAATCTTGACTGGGGGGTTGATAAATATCCTTGGAGGCAGGCAGCAGTGCTAGCGGTACAAGCATGGCTACGAAGACGGTAAGGATCGACTGGGTTCATGAACAAACATGATCAAGCTGAACTGGAGACCAGTGGAAAGGTCGATGAACTGTAAAGGGAACCACAACTTAAAAACTCAAAAGTCCACTGAAGTCAGAGTTGCCTGACTGAAATGTGTAGCTAATTCCCGGTATCCAAGGTGATGACTAGGAAAGCAAGGCAGCAAGCAATATTTCTCATATTGGTACAATTTGGAGCTTTTACCATGGAATTCAGTTTTCATTTGTGAATATTGTTTCTTCGTTTTATAAATGTTTTAGCAGTGCTCAGTTTTGTTCTATACTATTTAATGACAGTAAAAACCAGCTTTTCTTTTTAAGTTAAGATTACATGCTGTGTTTATTTACTCAAAATGTTTTATAATTAATATTGAAAGAAAACATTTTCTTTTTAAGGGTGAAATTGATCAATAGGGAGTTAGCAAATCTAGATCTCCACATTTTATGTATATGATTGTTATATGTTATATAGAAATAAATAAATCATAGTTAGTGAAAGCAGCATTACTTCATGAGAATGAAAGTACAGAGGCTGAGACCATAGTAGATTTAAAAAAAGAAATTAATAGACAAACTATTTGTGACTTTAAATATTTACTCATTAAAATAGGAATGATAAAAAATGGAAATTTTAAGTAGGATTATGAAATTCTTGTTTCATACGTTTTTATAGAAAAATCAACATCATGCTTAAAAATATAAATAATAAATTATAATGGATGGTATTTTATAACTTTGTAAATTTTTAAATTAATTTTTCAATTGTGAATTAATGCATTTATTAATTATATCAATTTGGAATAGGAAGAACGTAAAATGTATGCTGACTATTTTATTGCTGCTCGTCCTGATAGTTGTGGTGATCATCTGCTTTACCCTTAATCCATTTGCTTCAAATATCGTTTTAGATGATGAAAGAAAATGGATTTACCCAGAACCCGCGGTGGCCAGGGGAGCTGTGGTCAGCAATGGTGGGCCTTGTGCTGCCATTGGCAAGTAAGTATTTATTTGGTTATTATCACAAAATGGAAGAATTTGAGTCCTTAATGATTTTCTCTGAAACTGTTGGTATGTGATGTCTAGTAATCACCCAGTAAAAAAAATTAACCAAAAATATTAAATTCTTGGAGGAGTACTTGAAAATCAAAAATTTTGTAATAACCATTAAATTTGTATTATATCTTTGAAGAGGAATATAAACTCTAGAAGATAGCAATGATTTCCTTAAATTATTATCAGTGAAAGCTCAATAAATTTAAAAAAAATAAACATTATTATTCAGGCTCATTTTTTGAAGAATATGAACAATTTTGTTTCATTTTCAGACAGGCTATCACTGTTAGTATTAATTTTTCAACGATAAGAAGTTATGGTCCAATGTTATTTCTTTAGTTAAAGGCTTATTATTTCTATGAAAATATAACCATTTAGCAAGGCTTTCAAAGTACACCATTGACTAACTTTTGGCCATGATTCATACCACTGAAAATCTAGATTTAAAAATAAGTTTTAGTATTTTGCAAATTATAATAATACTGTATTTTTATCATGTAGAATCTCTTTAGCAACACAATTTAATATAAAGTAACTAACAAGCTTCTATATGGAGTACGATTCTGAGAGAGATCAGTCAAAAAAATTAAGCAATGTTTGAGATTAACAAACCATATTTTTTATTATTTTGCTATTGATGGCTATCGTGAGGGCTAAAACAAGAAATAGTCGATTATTGAATTAGAAAATAAAAATAAAATGAAGTACAATAGAGTAAATAAAAAAATTGAATGATCTAAAAAGGATTAATATAAATTATACAAAAATAAAGAAAATTTCAAGAAAAATTTTATCATCATGTATGTGTTTTATTACAGCTTTACTCTGGTTTTTTATTTAAAAATTAATTTTTACTTATCTATACATTGTATTTACAATTTACTTCATCACATTTAATTTCCCTTTCTTTTTGCTTTGATCATTTTTAATTTTTATTGTTTTCTATTATTTTATCAGTTTACTATCTCAGAACTCAACATTAATACATGACGCATTATATGTCTTGCTCAGCAGAGGCTAAATATGGTCACCACCAAGACTATTTTCAATATCAATGTCTGGTGTTGATTTTATCATGTAGTATTTACTTCATCACATTTAATTTCCCTTTCTTTTTGCTTTGATCATTTTTAATTTTTATTGTTTTCTATTATTTTATCAGTTTACTATCTCTTTTGATCATCTCATATCTTACTTATTTTATTTTTAACCTCTTTACATACAATAATGCCAAATATTTACATAAAACATTTAAAGTGTTAATTAGCACTATTATATTTAATTTTCTTTATAATTGAATAATTTACCCTATTATATTTAATTTATCTTTTATCTTTTATTTTTATCTTCAGATTCTGTTTTTGACTATTTCTTGTTTTAATCCTGATGATGGCTATCCATGATATGGCTGAAATGTATTAAAAATAATAAAAACATGGTTTGGTAACATCGAACAAGGCTTAATTTTGTTGACTGATCCCTCTCAACATCTCTATATAATATTCATAAATACAGCTCTTTAACAAGCTTTTAGAATAAAAATAAAAATTGTATCAAACAAATGCGATACAAAAAGTTCTTAAAAGACAAATGAAAAATGATCACAGAGTACATTTAGGCATAACAGAAATACTTTTTGTAATTTCAGGAAAATTATGAAGAAATATGGCAATGCTGTTGATAGTATAATTGCTACAATGCTTTGTGATGGGCTGACTTGTCCTTCCTATATGGGAATAGGTGGAGGTTTCATGGCAACCATATATATTAAGAATGAATCAAAAGTGGTAACAATTATTGCCAGGGAGACTGCACCTGCAGGATCAACGCAAAGAATGTTTTCTAAAAACTTCACCTTATCTCAGAAAGGTAATTTTTTATTTTATAAAATAAATAATTCTAAAGACTATCAGTAATAAATCTTTTGTATCTTTGCTTAAGATTTCGAAATCTCTGTTAGGTGGTCTTGCGGTGGCTGTTCCCGGAGAGCTGAAAGGTTATTGGGAAATGTATAGAAAGTACGGAGGCAAAGCTCCTTGGAAAGAACTCTTTGCTGATGCCATAAAAATGTGTGAGGAAGGTGTTCCAGTAAACAAGCGTCTTGCTGATAAGATAATGGAAAATAAAGACGAAATTTTAAGGGTACCTGGATTAAGGTAATAATTCGTTTGTTATAGCTTGATTTTGGAACATCTCATGAATATATTTGGCTGCATGATGTATTTTAAAAAGAAATGGAACTTTTACGTCCAAGAAAAACGCCTGGAAATCATCTCCTAGCTTCATATTGCTGGGAACCCTGGATTCCTTTTGTATAATTGTAATAAACTGCTCGATAAAACTAGTGCATTACTTTGTTTTTTCGATTTCTCTGTTAAAAATTTCTTTAGACTTAAATGGAATTGCTCTAACTAGGACTTGTATTAGTAATGGAACCAGGCTTAGTCATGATCCTTTAATGTAATCTTCCTAGTCAAAAGAATAAACAAATAACTCAGTCTTCGTTATACCTCTGATTGTGTTATTCTTGTTTTCATTTTGAGTTTTTTAGTACTTGAACATGGATAGGTATTAAGAAATCACAGTTAGAGCACTAGCACTCATGTAAGAAGAATAGTCCCAAAAACAAGTTTCTATATGCTTGGGGATAAACCAATTATCGGTTAGGGATACTCCATCAATTCAGGGAGACGCTTGGGAAAGGTAGGCCAAGAGTTACTTCAGCAAGAGATGACCATTTTATAACACTTTTGCCTTAAGATACAGGTATCTAACAAGTCTTCAACTAAGAAATGAACTTTATTTGGCCATAAACATGTTAATTTCAGACCAAACAATAATAAGAAGCCCACGTGACACAAATTTAACCTCCAAAAACGCAAACACAAACATCTCTAGGCCACTTCTCACCAGATAGCATTGAATAGTCAGGCTTCAATTTTCATTGCAGTACACATATTGGACCATTGCTGATTGGAAAATGGTCTTGTTCATTGATGAATCAAGGTTTGCCCTACATTCTCTAGGGTACTAAGATGCCCTGGAGAACGGTTTGATGCCTCCAAAATTTATCCAAGAACAGTTTCAAAAAGCCTCTGTAATGGAGTAGAATGGCATAAGTTTGGAAGCCTGCATAGAGTTGCACATAACAAACATGTGCTAACTGAATGCAGAGCAGTATGTGACGGACATCCTGGAGGAATATGTAATACCATTTGCTCCATAAAATTGGTGAAAATTTTGTCTTTCTCCAACATAATACAAGACCAAATATTGCATAATGACTACTTCCAGGAAGTAAGAATTAATCATTTGCCTGTAGGCCAATAAGTACGGATCTTAATCCAATAGAGCATGTTTGGGATATGCTGAAGGGGCATATCAGAGCTTGAAATTGTGCACCAATTACAGTTGCTGAACTTCAAGACACACTTCCTTAAGAAGGCATTGCTCCTGTCATCTAGTCAATGTCGATATATTTGGAATATGATAGTCTTGATGGAGGACATGTTTCCAGATATTAATGTTGTAATTTTTTTGTTTTAAACAAGTTCTTGTAGCCTTCACAATTGCATTATTTTGTGCTTTATTCACATGTTAAAACTGAAAACATTTTTCGTGCTTTCTTCTTATTTACTCTTTGAATTTTGATCAAGTAAGCAGAAACATAAGAAAAATATATTTATTTATCATTTATATGAAAAAATAAATAAAAAGTAAAAGGTAATAATTAGAAAAAAAAACAAGGTGAAACGCTAATTTTGTCCAGCAGTTTATTTGAAATAACATTTCATTTATTTGATTATAAACAAATGTACCAAACTAATTTAAATTTTTATGCATTTCTAATAAGTCCGGAGAATAATTTCAAAATTGTGGCAAAGTCAAAACTCTATATTACTTTCAAAAAAATTTAAAACCGTGCTTTCCCATCCAAAAATAAAAATTTAAGGAAAAATAAAAGCTTATGGTTTCAAATTGGTCTACTTCACAACCATTCATTTCTTATATTCATTTGTACATAGTCACCTTAAATATTTATTAATTAATAGTAATCAAAATAGTTTTTCTTATAACTTAAGATGAGCTAACCAATTCATTTATTATTTTAGCATTTATATACCTATTATTGAAGTCATTTATAATTTCAGAAAGAGATTAGAAAATGACAAGGGAGAACTTGCTAAATTTGGAGACAGAATTAAACTTCCCACACTAGCCAATACTTTGAGATTGGTAGCAGAAGAAGGCCCTGATGCACTCTATAATGGTTCCCTTACTGCTGGGTTTGTCAAAGATATCCAAGACAATGGAGGGATTATCACAGAAGAAGACATGCAATCATACAAGTAAGATTTCTCTTTCAAATTCAACAAATCAGTGCTCAAATATACTAAAAATTAAGTATATTGTATTTGTTCATACAATATATTGGGCTTGTGCCCGATGGTGGTTTAAGCCATTGAGTACTAGCCTAATATCAGGAGGTAACAATGAATACTATTTGGTAATTATAGCATTGAAATGGAAAATTCAAAAAGAAAATCAGTAGTTTTTCAATGTATTCCCACAAAGAGGCACTTAGATAAAAAAATTTAAAAAACAGTTAACTTTTGTATCATTCAAAATATTTTTTTTATTTTTTTTTTATTTTATTATTTTAAGAAACATATTTTGCAATGATTATCAATTTTTAATTTTATGGTTGAGAAAGTTTGTTTTTTTGAATAATCTGAAGTTTCAAATACTTAGTTATTTTCAAAATTTTTAGGGTTCGCTGGGAAGAGCCTGTTCATGTGCAGTTAACATCAGGAATAAATTTTTATTCTGTTGGACCACCTGCTTCAGGCCAATTACTTGGTTTCATGTTGAAGGTATTAAATAATACACTGAAGCCAGATATGGATGCTGTAACAAATACTTCTATCATTACTGAAACCTTCAAATACACTTATGCCATGAGGTCTCGCTTTGGAGACCCAGAATATGTAAATATCAGCCAGGTAAGTTCATGATTATAGTCAATCTATTTGTGCTAAAGTTTGTGCATTTTTTAAATATTTTAATTGGAAAGCCTAGATACAGAACTTTGTAATGTATTAAATTTAATTTTGAATACTCTTTATTATGAAGGGAGGAGTTTATCGAACATCAGCAGTTTGACAAGAAATATCTGTCAGCTAATAAAATGGAACATTTACAATTTAAAAATTTTCAGGGCAGTCATTTTTAACTTCAGCATTCAAACCTATTTCTGACATAAACTTAAAAATATTATATATTATTTTGAAGAGGTTTTTTCTGGGTAAGTATATAAAATAGGTAGTTGAGAGAGATCATTCAATGGGATTAAATAATAACCAATTTTAAAATTACCAAAACGTATTTTTAATTTGTAAAAGTTTTAGCCCTGATGATAGCCATCAAAGTTATGGCCAAAAAATTGGCAAATTAAAAATATGTTTTGTTAATTTTAACAATGCATATTATTTAAACTCGTTGAATGATCCCTTTCAACTATCTGCTTTATATTATTATTTAGACACTAATGTAGTTCAATATTCCATGGTCGGAAAGAAAGCTACACAGTTTAGAAATGAATTTTCAAAATATTGTTCTAATTCATCTTATTTCTGTCATTGTATGACATCTTATTCCTTATGACTAAATATATGTTTAAAGAATTTTGCACATAAAATATTTTAAAGTGTTTTTGATGTTATAAACAACAAATTTCAAACATAAGTTTTAGTCTTCTTTATTTTTTAATGTGAAGTCAACGCATAACACTAAAAATATTTTTAAACAGAATGACATAGTGAACACACTTTTAAGTTCAAGCCTGATGATGGGAAAGATGTTCCCAAAACATATAGAGTTGTAGAAATAACATAAATTATGAATGAGGAGTGTAATGTTATAAGAAGTTATATTTGAACAAACTTCTTTGACTTTGCATTCAAAAATTATAATCTATACTATTATATAAAAGGACAAGCCACTTTTCGTTTGTGATCACTAAGCACTAAAGCTACTGAACTAATCTGTACCAAATTTTAACCTCATCACCTTTATAGTTCTAGGAAGGTTTAGTAATAATAAAATGTATATATTATTTATTAAATTTAAGTTAAAAAGTTAAGTTTGCAATTAAAAAAGCAATAATATGTGGATAATAGTGAAGTATGAAAACTCACCAATAGGTGGCGAGCACCATTCTGTATGCAAGGTTACAAAGACACAGTGTTATATAGTGTTTGAAATTGATAGGAAATTTATGTGTGACGAGCACCATTTCACAGTAGAGTTTATAATGGTAAAACTACTAAGCCCATCAGTACCTTATTTCAACTAAAATTTCTTCATAGTACTTGGAAGATTTAGCAATAATAGAATTTAATTTTAATTAAATGTGTAAATTTAATTTTTTACTGCTGCACAGTGTTTGTTTGGACTCCGAAGAGGAAGCATCTAGTAGAGCTCTGAGGGACAACAAACAGATAAGAGAAACCATTTCTTTATATATATACCTCTTTTTTATTTATTATTTTTTTTTCATTGACTTTAAGCACTATTTAATTTTTTACATATTTTCAAATTCAACAACCGATTATATCGGTCTTCTAATCATGGAAGAACCAGACGATCCAATTATTTCTTTTAGCCCTCGGACTAAAAGAAAACGTTCAAGGGGAAAAATGAAATCCCATACAGACAGGTTGATTACAGAAGAAGAACAAAATATTAGTCCAACCATTATAATAATTAAAAGAGAGGGCGACGAGAGCTTTGTCAAAATCTCCCCTTTTTTTATAAACAAATTTATCACAGGCCTAGTAGGGGAAGTTAAAAATATTAAAAAAATGAGGGACGGATCGCTATTGGTCGAAACCTTTAAGGGAACTCAGTCCGAAATACTCCTTTCCTGCAAAGATTTTGGAGGACAATTCCCAATACAGGTTACCCCCCATAATTCTCTTAATTATAGTAAGGGAATTATAAAAGTTTATGATTTTCAATACCTGGATATTGATGAAATTAAAAAGGAGTTAAATAAAAAAATAATAGATATTATTAGAATTAAAATTAAAAAAAATGGTTCCGAAATAGCTACACACAATTATATAATTACTTTTCCAACACCTATTGCCCCAAAAACATTTAAGGTAGGATACCAGACTGTTCCGGTTCAGCCATATATCCCTAATCCCCTTCGCTGCTTCAACTGTTTAGGTTTTAATCATCCAACCGCCCAATGTAAAAAAGAATCTGTCTGTATACAGTGCGGAAAAGCAAAGCATACACAGGGAAACAAATGTGAAAGAGAGCCTAAATGTATAAATTGCGATGGTTCTCATAACGCCTTGGATCGCACTTGTCATATATTCCAAATACACAAAGAGATCAAGGCTATACAAATTAACAATAAAATATCGCAAATTGAAGCAAAAAAAATATATAGAGAAAGATATCCAAATTCTTTAAACAAATCATTTACACAAATATTAAAAGAAAAAGTAAATCAAACCGAAAAAAAAAAGAAATCGGCATCCAAACCGATATCCCATTCTTTTTTGGAGAAAATAAAAAACAAATAGTAAATACCGAACAACAAAAAAGTAAAACACCCATGAGAAATGATAAACAAACCTCGTCAACCGATATGTCTAACGTGTCTAGCATAAGCCCCGCCCTAGCTCCCCCTCTCCTCCCCCCCCCCTCTCCTAGCACCAGCTCTCTATCAAACCTTCAGCTAAAAAGAGTTACTCGCTCAACGGCCGCCAGTGCTTCTGTGCCAGCGGCCCCCCCTCCCCAGCTCCCTCCCTCATCTTCCCTCCCAGCCCCACTCCTTTCGGCTGGCGTATCTTCAGATCCATCTGAGGAGGGTCATTCGATAGGTTATGCAATACCTATTGAAATTGATCCTCCCGATAGTGACAACGGTTATACCGAAGTCACATATAAAAAAGGAAAAACAAAAGGAGGTAAAAACAAAACAGATAATATAAATAATTCTTCTAATCAATAGACTGATAATATTCATATATATTAGTTTTAACTATTTATTATTTCTTATTCTCAAATATCGCTTTTTATTATTCTATTGTTTTTTCTGTTATTGTATTACAGGAAATTTATTTCTTATTTTCTATTCGATACAGATATTTACTAAAATATTATTTCCGTTGCATAATTACAACATTTCTTATTCCCAAATTATTGTTTTTCATAACTAATAACAAACCCGTATGTCCTTACTTCAATGGAATTGCAACGGATTAAAGACTCATTTTAACGATTTAAAAATTTTGATAAGAAATATAAACCCCTTTTGTATAGCTCTCCAGGAAACAAATCTTTTAAATAATGAAAATAGAACATTAAAAAATTTTAAAACTTATAGAAAAGATAGCCCTAATCCGAATCATGGCCACCATGGCGTCCTTCTTGCTGTTCAGGAATCAGTATATTCAGAACCGATTTCAATAAACACCCACCTCCAAGCTGTAGCTTCCAAAATACATTTAAATTTCACATTTTCCGTTTGTAACATATACCTACCACAGGATCGTACTATAGAAACCCAACACTTACTGGATATTTTTAACCAACTGCCACGTCCTGTGCTCTTTGTCGGAGATCTCAATGGTCATAGTCCGTTGTGGGGATCCCGAGATTTAAACATGCGTGGAAAAATAATAGAAAATTTTATTGAATTTTCCGACTTACTCTTACTAAATACAACACAACCTACCTTCCTCAGTTCCAGTTACGGGACATTTTCTGCTCTCGACCTGTCTCTTTGCAGCCCTACACTCTACAATAATCTAGACTGGACTGTACTTCCCGATTTAAATAGCAGTGACCACTTCCCAATCTTGATAAAATTCCTCGCATTAAACCCAATATACCAAGTTAAACCCAGATATATTCTTGACAAAGCTGACTGGCCTCAATTTACTTCTTTAACTACTCCACCACTAAACTCTCCATGTGATCTGAGTATCGAAGAGGGATGCCTAGCAATAACTAGCACTATCCTCCAAGCAGCACAAGCAGCGATACCGATGTCGTCCGGTCACCCAAAAAGACCAGCCGTTCCTTGGTTTAATGACGCCTGCAAACAAGCCCTCAAAAACCGCCGTAAGGCCTACAAAAAATTCCTCAGACGCATGACATCTGATAATTTAATAGAGTACAAAAAACAAAAAGCCATTTGTCGTATTACCTTTAATCATCATAAAACTGAGTCTTGGAAAAAATTTGTAAATAGCATAAATACTTCTACTAGTACTAGCACCGTTTGGAACAATATCCGAAAAATTAACTCCAAAAACTCTTTACCCCGCCTCACAATTTTAGTCAATGACCAGCTGTCCGATGATCCATTAAAAGTTTCAAATACGTTTGCTGATCACTACTCGGAAACTTTCAATTCCAGAAATAAAAATTTATCTAATAATGTGGACTTTAAAGAAATAGAACATGAAAATAGTACATTACATTCAACTTACTACAACACACCATTTACGATGTGGGAACTAAATTATACATTAAACACTGTAAAAGGTTGCTCACCCGGTCCCGATAATATCCATTATGAAATGATAATTAAACTTTCTAACAATACTAAACAATGGTTACTGGACTATTATAATCACATTTGGCACTCCGGTATAATACCAAATACCTGGCGAGACTCCATAATTATTCCAATCCTCAAAACGGGAAAAGACAAGCTCATTCCATCCAGTTACCGTCCAATATTCTTGACAAGTTGCCTCTGCAAAGTAATGGAACGAATGGTAAATAAAAGATTAATGTGGATCCTGGAGAAGAATAATTTTATCCAACCGTTTCAATCAGGTTTCCGAAAAGGCCGATCAACAATTGATCAATTATTAATTTTGGATACGGAAGCACAATATGCATTTGTGAAGGGTCAACAAATGATTGCTGTCTTCTTCGACATGCTAAAGGCGTTCGATAATGTAAATCATGCTGTCATACTTCAAAAATTATCATCGATAGGAATCCGGGGACAAATGTATTCATTCATTAGACTATTTCTAAGAAATCGACATTTTAGGGTACGGATCGGATGCCAATATTCACGAGATCATAGACAAAACAAAGGAGTTCCTCAAGGGTGTGTGCTCAGCCCAACACTTTTTTACTGGCTGTAAATGATTTAGGGCTCAACCTACCTAGAGGGGTTAAGCCTCTTCTATTTGCCGACGACTTCTCAATATTTTACCGATCAGAAAGCATTCTGGATATTCGACTAAAATTGCAAGAGGCACTGAACCGAATCCATCACTGGTCGACTACTTTAGGTATCCAATTCTCAACAGAGAAAACAAAATGTATCCATTTCAGCCGAAAACGCAACACACCTTCCTCACCAGAACTGTTCTTAGGAAACTATCTGATAACCTATACTAATCATCACAGATTTTTGGGTCTTAATTTTGACAAAAGACTAAGTTGGGAATATCATATATCCTCCTTAAAAATAATTGCAATAAAAAAGCTAAATATATTATTCGGGTTCTGAGCAATACAAAATGGGGTGCCGATAGAGTGAGCCTACTCAGAATATATCAATCATTAATTTGTTCCAAAATGGACTACGGTTCCTTCGTTTACAGCTCTGCTTGCTCCCGTGTTCTTTCCAAACTCGATACCGTTCACCACGCCGGAATTCGAATCGCTACAGGGGCATTTCGAACAAGTCCAACTCTTAGTTTGTGTTCCGAATCAGGACTATCACCACTCTTATTTAGAAGACTAAAATTGGCAATAACTTATGTTTCTAAAATATACCCACAGACAGGACATCCGACTTACAAATACATTTTTAACTCTAAATTTTCTAACTCCTTCAGACAAAAACAAAATTCAACTCTCCCGTTATCAGAAAGAATCTCCTCAGCTATATCTTTCCTTAAAACGATAAAAATTACCATAAATAGCATGCCAGAATAGAAGGTTAAAATCCAATCAGCAGATTCCAAATAAAGCTTCACAAATACAAATTTACACCGCCGAACTTAACGCAATAGCTGCCCCTAATAAAAAAGTCACTGATTCGCTGAGTTCTCTGAAGGGCCTACAAAAACATCAAAATATCGATTTAGGCCTTCGCCACGTGGGTTTTGATATAAAGGAGGCTTCGTGTGTAAAAAGAGAAAGAAATCGATGATGGATGGCATGGGGACTTTTGAAAATGTTGTAAAACCCTGGAATACATCCAACAAAGCCGTATCGTAATATAGGCCACACCAGATTAACACCATTATATGCAAGAGTTTACTAACGGTGAAACACATTTTTCAGGAATAGTCTCTGTCCATCAACAGTGAAAAAATAAAATTGATTGCTAACTTTGATAAATAGATTAAATATAAAAGATAAAAAAAATTGGAAGTCTATTTTTTTTTAACCAGGTTAAAAATTACTGCTATGCCTGAATATATCATAGAGGAATAAAAATTAATACAAAATGCTTATTATTGAAAAATTGCATGCTACAATACAGGATTTTTCTTGTTATTGCAATAATTACAAAAAAATCAAACCAGCTTCAATTATAAGTAAAATTACTGAAGTTCTTTACTTATGAGAGAGGGTGAAGCCGCGATGGGTGGATGCTAGGTCAATATAAAAAAAATGAGGTTGTAATGATCTGAGGATTTTGTGAGCTTTCAATGTCAAGGAGAAGTCTGTTGTTATAATTTAACATGTAATGTTAAATGCTAAATTAATAATCAATAATAGATTAGAGAAAACAGTTAAGTCAAGGAAGGATAGGCTATAACAATCTATTAAGAAGAAGAAGAAAATAAACTTTATTACACTAACAAATGCTACTCAACGACTAGTGTTTCTGTTTTCTTTTAAGGCATGAGTAAAAAAAATTGGACAAAGCTTCAATTGTAGGAAATTGAATAAAAATGTTTGTGTCCTAGAATTCGAGCAACATCCTCAAAACTAATATGGCATCCAGTCTAGATTTTAATTTAATGTTGATGGAAAAATTAGCCTTTATGATAATGGTTACAGATACCATTTTAATATTTCTATCTTTATAAGTATATTAAATAAATTTTCCATCACACTTTAAGGAGCTTAATAGGAAATAAATATTAAAGTGAAAGCACTGATACAATTTTTTTAAGTAAACATAATAATATATTTGTATTATCTTTAATACTTTTTTTAATATTACAGGTTCTTCAGCAGATCAACGATCAAGGTTTCATTGAAATGATCAAAGAGAGGATACTGGCCAACAAAACCAATAATGACCCATTGCATTATGGGGCTCGCTACTACAGCAATGAAGACATGGGAACAGCAAATGTTGCAGTAATTGCTCCAAATGGTGATGCCGTTGCAGCCACAAGTACTATTAACCTCTTGTAAGCAATCTCTATTAATCTTTCACATCTGTGGCTTCCTAAGTGTTGGTAACTATAACTATTAGTTACAGCAACAGCTGTAAGTTACTCACAACATGTAGAAATAATTAAAGAGGGAAATGGTTTAAAGAGACCTCCAAGGATCTTCTGGATCTTAGGATTACTCTTGGTGTTCTAGACCATGTAGCAAAACAAAGAGTGTTATCCATGGATCCTGCCTAAATTTTAGTCAGTGGGTCAAACTAGTCAGATATTAGGTTCAGCTACTGAATAACTGGTGAATTATATAAAAAATGTGAATAGATAAAGCTGATAAATATATTTGGAATAAATTATAATTTTTATTTATTTATTTATTTTATTTTTTTTACTTATTTAATATTTTAATTGTCTGTTCAAATTTTATTTGATCTTTAATCAGAAGCTTAGGCAGATCAGGAATAATTGATTTTATTCATCTGTAATACCCTTTTATACATTATATAGTTTTATGTTATTCAATTATGCACTTTTTTAACATTGTTTTCAAGGCTATATACAAACTGGACCAAAAGACAAAATACTGACACACACTGTACAAAAAAAAAACCAAAATTGACCCACTCATAAACAAAGTTAGAAAGAATTTTCATCAATTAATAAAGGAGGAAATCTCAGTTAAACTGACTTGGATCAAGAGACATGCTGGGATTTATGGGAATGGATGGGCTGAAAACTAGCCAAATCTGAATCAACAAACGAGTCATTACTTTTTGAATACTCTCTAATGCCTATTTCATATATCAAGAAAACTTTAAGAAGCGACAAATGTAACAAGCTTACAAACAACGAATGGTTCACAAATTTATACCAGATATTAATTCAGAAATTTACAACAAATTGAAAAAAATATGTTACAAACTGACACAATTTCTGACAGAGAATGGACCTACCAAATACTATTTTATGTGTTTTCATCTTTCAGTCAATGAAAGTGATGGACAGACAACACAAACATTTAATCATATATTAAATAACTGCCCAATATTTGACCAGGATGGATTTTTTTTAAAAAAAAAACATATTCTAAATAGAGAAGAATGGAAAATTTCAGAAAAGAAACTATTCAGAAACTATATTTCTATGTACGTTATTATATTTCTATTTAAACTGTATACAGAACTGCATATATTGCTTATAAACTTTTTTAATTTGGTTATTTTTATTTATTTTGTTTTATTTTAATTTTTGTTTCTATGATATAACTGACAATAATGTAACTCATTAAATTTTAGTATAAACATTAGTGTATTATAGGTAATCAACAGTACAGTGTTTGTTTTATGGTATCTTGTGTATTTGTTCAACCTGAGTGGGTTTTTCCAGGCAGGTTGTTTCAACTGGGTGAAGGTAGCGTCCCTCAGTTGTACAGAAACTATTGGAGAGGCCCTTTGTTGCCTCGTTGCCAAATTCTGCTACAAAAAATTATTAGTAAGCAATCTCTATTTTTCATTCACATCAGTGGCTTACAAACATTTAAATTAATTCAGTGGTTAAACATTTATCGTCAGCTGAAAATATATATATACACACACATACTTGTGTGTGTGTATCAAATTGTTGGCCTAATGAATTATTTCCATAGTTTAAGATTCAAATTTTTTTTCAAAGATCACCTATTTTTCTAATATTTGTTTGAATGCAAATACACCATTTTAAAACATTCAGTTTCATGAAAAATGTCACCAAATTCAGCAAAATTAGTTATGAACTTTAAAATTTATAAATTTTTAAGTAAGAAAATATGAAATTTGTAACTTTTGGCCACTCTTGCCCATAAGTTTCCACCAACACTTATGGGGACAGAAAATTACTTATTATTTAAACTAGATCCTCATTGGTGTTTTCCATTTTATAATGATTAAGAATCTGTAATTAGGTTAATTTTTTTTTTAATTGTTATGAGTTATGATTGTTGTAATTGTTGGGGTGACATCAACTCTGTTGAAAACAGAATAAAAAATGACAACCTAGCCACCAAAATGTGGCTAATTTTCTGAAGATTTATTTACTGTTTACTTTGAGTCACTGGACAGAACATTTTCTCATTATGCTTGAGTCAGATGTAGCACTAATGCACAAACTATATTCATAATGTATTTTTTATAAAACCAGTATGAATTTGAATTTGAGACATGGATATTCAATAATAAAAATTATCAAGTTAAAAATCCGTGAAAATCTACTCTATATGATTTTCTAACAATATCCTGTTATTTTTATAGCCAGAAAATAATGAACCATTTGCAGTTAACAATAATTTTAATAATATACTTTTGCTTATAGATTTGGAAGTGAAGTTGTATCAGAGAGCACAGGAATATTATTGAACAATCAAATGGATGATTTCTCAACACCTGGTTTAGTGAATGGTTTTGGAGTGTATCCATCAGATACAAATTTTATTGAGCCCGGAAAGCGCCCTCAGTCATCTCTCTGTCCCTCTTTATTGATTGATAAAAATGGTGATGTTCGTTTGGCTGTTGGAGCTGCAGGAGGAACAAAAATAACAACTTCTGTTGCCTTGGTTAGTTTTATTTAAAATAAATTGAATACCAGTCAACATGCTTTTTTATAATTCTTAACATAATTTTTCAGACAATCATTCGTAATATTTGGTATAACAAACCTATTGCTGAGGCAGTTGATCTACCAAGATTTCACCATCAGCTGATGCCCATGGAATGGCGTTATGAACCATTAATGCCAAAGGTATTTTTTTGTTTTGTTTTTTACTCTTATTCTTGTAATTGATTAAAAAAGTAATAATAATAACATCACGCTCCATGCATTATCATAATATGTAAATCATGTTAATGCAAAGATAATAAATGTGTATAATATTTTAATAATAATTTAAAAAAATTGTTTAGAACATTGCGAAAAAGTAGGTTTCACAATGGGTTTACTATCACAATGTCTCATGCATCTCTTAGGAAAAATCAAAATAAAAAGTAGATGTAGTTGAATTCTAGTCAAATGTATAACTACATCAATAAAGGTAAAGGAAAAATAAGTAAGAAAATTGAAAAAAATCTTTACTGGTTGAAGCATAAACTGGATACAATAAATGACCTTAAATAAAAAATAAATAGATCAAATTACAAATAAGTAGCAATCTTAAAATTACTTTCTTTTTTTTTAATAATGTGTCAGTTATAAAATATCTTCCTTTATGATCTCTAAAAGATGAGTGTTTCTTCTGCTTTCAATAATAAATTTACTATATTTTGTTTAGAATATCATCTCAGCTATGAAGGCTCGTGGTCATAATGTGACTGTGTTGGAATCAACTGCTGTAGTTACAGCAATAGCTAGGAATGGAGAAATTTTCAGCGCAGCATCAGATATGCGCCGACCAGGAAACACATCTTACTTGTTGCTCCCATGTAGCTGTACTGATTAAAAAATTCTGCAAATCAATATTGAGAATTTTCTCGAATAATGTACTGATAGATACAGTTGTTGAAATTAGATAACTGTAACAGTCTTTGAAGAGGATATTTATTAAGAATGGTTATTTGGTAGCTAAATCAGTTTCAGAAAATATTTTTACTGCTATTTTTGTAAAACTAAAACTACAACTAAAAATATATTACAAAGCATCTTTATTAAGATCAATACACTTCTTTAAGAATTTGGCATATATTCATCACAAAATAATTTTATTTACAATAATTGAGTGATAATTTTAAAATGATGGATATTAGCAGTATGTATAATATCCCTATTGTTAAATGATAAGATAAATAAATATGTTATTTAAAATAATAACCAACTTTTAATAACAGTCATGTATCATTCCATTGATTGCTTAAACTATATGCAATAAGTAAGCAAAATGTACTTCTGAGAGAAGTATAAGCTTTGTTACCATTTATGATGTTAAAATAACATAATTAATGAAATAGTATTAATACGACACTCTTTGATGAGGAAATTTATAATATTTATTAAGAATGGTTATTTTATAGTTAAATCATTTTAGAAAATTTTGTTCACTGTTATTTTTGTAAACAACATGGAATAAAGTCTGTGATAAAGCTAAATTATCAGAACAAACAATTTAATTGCTCCTGTGATCTAACTTATTTCAATGTTTTAAGGAATATTTTCAATTTCTTAGGAAATAAAGATTTATTAAACATTGCCTATCTTGAGATCAATACCCTCCTTGAAGGATTTGATATTTATACATCATAAAATTAGTTGCCAGACACCATGGCTGGAGGCGAGGTACTGCTTCAGTGTGTTTTAAAAGAACTGTTGCGAGAGGCGCCGCTGCGGCTGTGTCCAGAAAAATGAGAAGCTTAGCAGCTGCCATCGGACTGCTCTAGGGACCAGTGCATAGATGCAGTCAGTTGACCAATGTGTGGAGGAGTCGGGGAAAAGGATTTTACAAGGACAGGGATTTAGTGAAGACAGCAATGTTGGCCCATGGGAATTAGTGGTTATGGCACACATTGCTGGTGTTTGGCATTTAAGTCTGCTCCTAAAATGAAATGTCCTATGGAATTTAACCCTTTTCAGGGCACAGTGAACTACAGTACACCAAAGTTCGATATATTGTTTGGAGGTACCCCATCGTTCAAAAAGATTAAAAATATTTGTAATAAATGAAAGTAAATTATTTAATTTAACAGATTTATTCAATATTAGACGAATGAAAAAAGGGGGAAAAAAAAACGGTCATCTTATGATGTATGCCTTCTGACGATCTTAAAGTGTATGCCTGATCTGAAAAGAGTTAAAAAATAAGAGTAATGGGATTTAGAAAAAGGCTTGTTGGGAAAGGAACAAGCTGACACAATAATGAATGTAAAGAAGGGGATTTGAATTTTTACAGTTGTGGATTGAAGGAAAATTAGAAACTGGTAGGGAAAGTAGATAGTGAGCTAGAGATTGATGGATGATAACAGCAGATCCAGCTTATGCTGTTCCATCTGGGTGGCCAGTTCGATATATTTTGTACTGAGGTACGTTAAATAGTTGTTTTTTGGTCATGTCATGTAATAAAGTAGTTAATTCAAACACCATATGCGTTCCATAGAAGGATCGTTAGGGACTTAATTTATGACATTTAAGGATTTCTAGGTAGTGTGACTACAAGATTTTATCGAAGGTTGTGGAAGTTAGGGTTCATTTAGAGCTGGTTTAGGTTGTCCTAAGGCCAATGAATGTGCGTTCTTAGGCTTTTACTAATTGAGAAAAGGGCACTGTTACATTAACTATTTTGATGTCTGTCTTGTTGGTCTAGAAGGCTCTTTCCTTCTGGATGTTGTCTGAATTATAGATTTGAAAGTTTAGTAAGTTGAACACACCTTATAATTGATTTGGCTCCCTTAGTGGCAATTTTTAGCATACAGGTTTTTAATCATATTTTTGCCAAAAACAATATTTTTTCAATTCATATTTCCAAAGTACTGACAAAATATACATTTTTGGTTGAATGAAAAAATTACTAACTGCTAATATCTTGGATGAGCCTTAAAGTGTTTCACAAGTCCTGAAAATCCGAAAGTTTTCGAGGGTTTAAATCTACTCCACTTCATATCTTTAAAAAATTTAGAAAGCCGGAAAATCTAGTTACTATGTTTGTTCAAGTGACGTTAAAAATGAAAATGTTCACATAGATCGGCTGAGATATTAATCTTTTAATAAGCTTTTATTAACTTCACCTTTATGTAAAGGAATCTTTCATCATAATTTTCATCAATCTGATTAAACTGAAAATTTGCACATAGGTGAAGGACCAATTACAATACAATAATTGCACAACTTTATCCTAATGTTCTCACTTAGTCCAGTCAAATTATTCCAATTTCGGGGTCTGCCTTGTAAAAGGTGGAGTAGTAGGTTTATGTTTTTATATGGTCCAGATTGGTCCTCAGAATAAAATATCAAGAATGTGATTAAATTTGATGAGGGGAAAATTTGTAGGGGGAACAAAACCCAAAACCTTTGCACTTTTTTTCAGATTCATACATGCAACATGTACAAAACTGCTTTCAATCGAAAAATGTGTTATTTACAAAATTAAAGTTTATTAAATTGTGCGTCCAAAGACATCCCTTAAGCTGAATTTAATTAAGGCATTTAGTCACAATCGTTTGTCAAAAATCGACGAATTTTGCCAACTGTCACAGTAAGTTAGTTTTGATAATGTTAAAGAGTAAATGACACAAAAATGGCTAATCCAATCAAGAAATGTTGATGTACAATAAAAGTTTTAGACCATTAGATTTTGTGCAACATAGGATTTTTAAAGTCAACATTTGCCCATTCTTACTCTAAGATATTGGATAAACAGTGTTACTAAAATTGCAAACAAATCACAAATAGGACGGGGAAATTAGCTTCGAATCTTAAACTTTAATAAAAAAAAAGGAACAACTGCTGGAAATTGTTTATCACCCTTAGCATTAGATGTGGGTGGATGAGCATTGGGTGGGATAGGAGAGAAGAGGGTGTCATTTCAGGGTAATGCGATTATATATCAGAAATGGTAGACTTTAGAGAAATATGTTTAGTGTAAAAATTGAATCGTTTATTTCAAAAACCACCTAAGGGACAAAATATCAAAACATGTCTTGTTTTTTTATGTGTTACTGTACAATTTAAAGATAAATACATCTTTTAGTGCAGAAATAACTTATGTTACATATCAGCAATTTTGGCAGCCTTGAAAATTATCCGTTTATTTCAGAAAGAACCCAAGCAAAGTTTTTTTTAGTTTTCTGAAAGCTGAAAAAAGCGCACTTAGGTGGTTTTTGAAATAAACGATTCAATTAAAGCTGATTAAATTTCCTATAAAATTGTTTTTATACATATATGTCGAAATTTCAAAGGTGTTCAGATTTACATTACTGAAAATCGATAATTTTCGAGAAAAAAAAATTGTTTTTACCTTCCTTTTTGTCAAACATTTGCTTCTAGTGCATCCCATGACAGTTCTGTATACCAATTATCAGGGACAAAGTTTTAAAGCATTAACTTTACTTTAATTTTATATATGTGTTTGCTTTAACACGCTTTTATTTGTTTGAACTGTATGTATGTAACTGAATCTTTTAGCGTGTTTTACCAATTAGATTGGCCTGAAAATTTGCAGACGTGTTAAGTACCATTGAAAATACAATAACTTCACAACTTTGTTCCAATGTCCTCACTAGAACGATCAGAATAAAAGAAAATATTTAAATAAGTTTGCAGGTCAACTGTATACCATTAACGGGACGTCGGTAAATGTCTTTCTTCTCTACCAAGAAAAAAATTCTTACCGATGGAAGATAATTGAAGAATGTAAATGATAATGATTTTGATACAACAGATGCACTCTGGCAATTTTAATAGAAGAACTTGATTGCTCTAAGTTTATATATTTATACAATATAAGTTTATATCAAACTTGATTATAAATACAATTGATATCATTTGGAGACTAAAAAGTATGAAAATAAATTATAGTTTAAAAAAACACACTTTTATAGCAAACCAAGATAAAAAGAAGAAAATAATTTTAATTTCATGAATAGTCTGTGTTATGGCAATGGAAAGCCAGACAATAACTATGATTAATTAATTTGGAATATAATTAAAGTAAAACTTTAGTTATTAACATAAAAAATCAATTTATAGTAAAAAAAGCTTGACAATGAGATAATGAGGTCAAGTTAATGAGTTAATATCTAAAAGGCCATTAAGACAATACATAAAGTCTATTGAATTAAAATTAAATTGAAAAGAAATTAAAATTTAGTGAGTAAATACAATATAATTGGTAAATATAAAAAATGAGTAGATACAAAGTTAATTACATGTACAATGGTACATTATTCATTATTCATGAATAATGTACCATTCATTCATTTATGGTACATTCATTCATTTGATTATTATCAAAAAATTAATACTGCAAAAAACCTTATCCACTGTAGTTTTACCCTTTCTGATTCCCAATACTACGCTTCTAATACTGACCACATAAAACAAATACTCATCTCTAATAACTTCTGCGTAAACATTATCAATAAACTCCTTAGTAAATAACTCGTCTACCATTCCTTCCTTATCCAACTCTCCGTTACCTCCACCTCTATACCTATACATATACCCATCCTTTCAGATAAGATACAAAAGTCTCTAGCCTAGGCCCAAGCCCCATAACAAAATCCTAAATATTTACTCCAAACTAGACTAAAGATCCCATACAACTTCCTCTCCTTTCTAATGTCATCTACCGCATTCCTTGTCCCTTCCCCAATTTAATTCCTCTAACATCGGTGAGACAAAAAACCACCTCAAAATCCGCATCTCACAACATAAACGCTCCATCATATCCCGTAACCCTTTAGCCACAAAACTCCATTTATTTATATCCAAGTTATGTTAAATGCTGCATTGAAAATCCAGCAGATCCTGAAAGAAGAATATTGTTTTTTTGTGATGCAGTTCATGTCTTTAAATGTATTAGAAACTTTTTCCTTAATAAAGGAATGTTATTATTATTATTATAATAAGACAATAGATTACAATTTTTATTAAAATTCATTCATTCTCGGCGCAACAGACGCATGAAGCGGTCCTTGGCCAGCTCAACGGCTCTTCCCCAGTCTTCCCTGTCCTGATGGATATTCCTGCTTTCTTCAGATCCTCGGAGACGCTGTCCTTCCATCTTCCCTTCGGTCTTCCACGAGGCCTCACTCCATCGGGGCTTCCGTAATACAGTCTTCTGACTGTCCTCTCCTCGTCCATTCTGATTACGTGTCCCAGCCATTTAATTCGCTGTATTCTCACATATTGGGAAACATTCAGTTCATTATAAAGTACGTACAGCTCTTTGTTTTTTCTGAGTCGAAACAAACCATCCTCCTTTACAGGTCCATAGATGCATCTCAATATCTTCCTTTCGAACCTGTCAATACGTTCAGCTGATACTTTACGCAATGTCCAGGTTTCAGATGCGTATGACAGGACGGGTCGGACGAGTGTTTTATAAAGTCTGAGTTTGGTTGTGCGACTGAGCAGTCTACTTCTAAATAGTTTAGATAGACTAAAATAGGATCGATTAGCTGCCACTACTCGACATTTTATTTCCTCTTTCTCATCTAAGGAGTCGTTGATCATCGATCCAAGGTATTTAAAACTTTTAACGCACTCAAATCTAAAGTTTCCCATTATGTAGTGTTTCTGCGGGTGCACTGGATTCTTCCTTCTTAACGTGAGAATCTTTGTTTTATCCTCGTTTATTTGGAGACCCATTCTTTTTCCTTCCATCTCAAGTACCGCAAATACCTCCTTGATGTTTTGTCGGTTCCTTCCTGCAATGACAACATCATCAGCATATGCCATTACCTGTGTCATTTTATTAAATATGGTTCCCTGAGATATCAGTCCTGCTCTTGTTATAATTGCATTAAGGACTATGTTGAACAGTAGCGGGGCAAGAGAATCCCCTTGTCTCAGTCCTGAGCTTATAGAGAATGAGTCTCCTAACTTTCCGCCAATCTTCACCCTGCCTGTCGTGTCATTCATTGTACACATTGTGATTCGAATCAGTTTAGCTGGGATTTCCATCTCTCTCATGGCCCGATATAATTCTTTTCTGATGACTGAGTCATATGCAGCTTTATAGTCTATAAAGAGTAGCCACATGCAGCTACCAAACTCATTCATTTTTTCCGTCATCTGCCTAAGCGAGAAAATTTGGTCAATGGTTGAACGATTAGCCCTAAATCCACTCTGATATTCTCCAAGCTGCGATTCCACGTATGGGATTAGACGGTTATACAGGGCAATTGAGAACACTTTATATCCCGTATTTAGTAGACTGATTCCCCTATAGTTCTTGCATTGAGTCGAATCGCCTTTTTTTTAAAAAATTGGTACAATGATAGACTCACTCCATTCTTGTGGCATCGTCTCCGAGATCCACACTTGTTCTATTGTCTTTATAATTTCTTCTATTAGTTGCGGACCTCCTGCCTTTAGAAATTCTGCTGGGATGCTATCTGAACCAGGTGCTTTGTTGTTTTTTAATTTATCCAAAATTAAATGAATATCAATGCTATCAGGTGGCAACAACGCCCTCTCATTTTCCTCTTCTGGCGGGTTACCAATCGTCTGATCCACAGTTATGGGATTAAGGAGTTTCTTGAAGTGGTCTCTCCACCTTTCTTGTATGTCTTGGTCCACCACTAGTAGCTTTCCCTCAGCATTCCTAATTGCTGAATTGTTGCTGAAGCCTGTAGTTATGGTTTTAACTTCTTCAAAAAACTTCCTTGTGTCACTACTCCTTCTAGAGTCCTCAATTGCCTTCACCTTCTCTAGTAGCGCTTGCTTCTTCTTTTTCTTAAGTACCGTTTTTGCCTTAGTTCTTGCTTCTTTGTACTCATTCCTACTACGTCTAGTATCTCGGCTCAAGAAAACTGCTCTCTTTGCATTCCGTTCCGCCACTACTTCTTCACATTCCTTATCAAACCAGGTGTTATCGGTTCTCCTATCCTTCTGACAATACTGGTCCGCTGAATCTGCTATGACCTGCTTCAGGCAGTCCCACTCTCTTTCCACCTCTCTTCCATCTTCAACTGCAGGAATATTCTTCACTCCTTGTTCCATGCTTGACTGGAATGAGTTTCTAATTTTCTCTTCCTTAAGCTTCGTTCTGTCCCATTTGGACCTCTGGTTCTCGTTCCTACGGCGCAAGGGTCTCACTCCTTCGGTCATCTTTGCCACAACTAAATAGTGGTCTGAATTTACATCTGGTCCACGATATGACCTAACATCGTTTATTGAGTTGAAATGCCTGGATGAGATCAGTATATGATCGATTTGTGTTGCAACGCCAGTTGGTGAGGTCCAAGTTTCCTTGTGTTTTTTTTTTTTGAGTGAGGAAATATTGTACTCATAACAGTTAGTGAGTTAGACACCGCAAAGCTGATCAATCGTTCACCATTGTCATTTGTCTCTGGATGCATACTGTATCTTCCAATGGTATGGGTGAAAGCAAGCTCCTGTCCTATTTGTGCATTGAAATCACCTAACACTACTTTCATGTCGAAGGAAGGGCCATTTCTAATAATTTTGTCCAATTCTTCATAAAATTTATCCTTTTCCTCTTCCTCCTTTTCCTTAGTAGGTGCATGTACATTTATCAAGGTAATATTTATTTATACAATTTTTATTAAAATGTTTATGAAATTGACCATGCTCCTACAAAAAATTGCCTGCATGTATGCCAAAAGTTGACTAATGCTCATATTAATCCTACTTGCTTCCAAAGAATGAATACTAGAATGATATTCCATTAGTCACAGTATTGTAGTTGGAATAAATTTCTACAGAAATGTTAAACCAAAATTATTTGCCCATAGTGAACAAACTGAAAAATTGACAAGAGATATTAATAATTTAATTGACATTATGAAATCTAAAATTCCTGAGCAGGTATTAAGATCAGACTCAAATAAAATGCAATCACTGGAACTTTTTTTTTTTTTTTTTATAAAATTACTACAAAACATCTTGTAAATATATTTGCTTCAACTCAAACTTTAGAATCTCTCAGAGTAACATTAAAGAGCACAATTGAGATATATAAATATTTATTTGATCAAGGTTTAAAAAATGTTCTTACTGCTAAATTTAATCAAGATCCTTCGGAAAGGTATTTTGGAATATTAAGGTCCTTGAGTTGTGATAAACACCCATTCATTATAGACTTCTTGCATTTGCATATGCTACAAAGTTAATATGTCCCAATAAAGAATGTACTGAATCAAAGTGCAAATGTGTCAAATGATGCAGATGCTCCACTCCCAGATTATGTTAAAAGAATGAGAGTTTTAAGTAAAGAGACCGAAAAAGCCAGCAAAAAGCTCAAGAGTGATGTTGAGGAAAAAATAAAACAAGGTTGACATTATCCTACAAAATGAGCAAAATTTAGATCAAGATGATATTGAAGGTATGGAAACTGAGGTGATAGGGAAAGAATTTGAAATTATATATTATATTTGTGGCTTTGTCAATAAAATCCTTGGGAAATTTGTTTTATGCAAAGAATGGATTGAAAATTTGAGTTCTCCAGTTGCTTTGCCTGGTGTTTAACAGCTAACTTGCTTGAAGAGTTACTAAAAAAAAAGAAGATATATCATATTTATTCCACCCTTCAAAATTTTTTTTAAATTTAGTACTAAGAATAGAATTTAAATAATCAGTAGTCAGCCTAGTAAATAATCAGTTGAAACTAGAAATGATTCCAATTCCAAACTCAAAAGGATTCCAAATGTCTCAAAACAAATACATTTGGATGATATTAGATGTTTTAGTAGGTTATCAGGAATATGCAAGTGCATACATATATTTCACAGCCCAAGTGATCACTAACGAAAAATGGCTTGTCCTTTTATATAATAGTATAGACTATAAATAAAGTTTTTTTTTTTTTAAGGATCAAATCAGTCTGTAGTTACTGGATTGTCAATCAAGGCCTCCACATTTTAAATCAAATATTGCAAGAAGAACAAATCTAGAAGAAGCCAAAAAAAGTGATCTTTTACCACAACTAGGTCCAGCAAAATGACCATATGAGATTATGTCATTGGATAGGATTTTTGGTTCTGCAGGGAATAGATCCTCTAAACATTATCTTCATCTTTTTGCTGACCACTTTAATCGGTTCACATTCACTTATCTTTCCAAAGGCCAACAAGCCAAAGATCTAATTCATTTCCTAGATCAAAGTTTTGAGAAAAATAAGATATAAATTCTTCTTATAGGTCAATTAATTAATGAAGAAATTCTAAACATTCTTCTGTTGTAATGGTGTTACAATAATTTTCACAGTAGAAGATTATCTATTCTCATACGTTCTGAATGAATAACTAAATCAAATCTTAGTTGTTTGCTATCTTAATTGCATCTGTTTACTAAATAAGTGACCAATATTCTCCATGTCTAAAATTGTAGCAGAATGTAAAAATGAATACAACTAATATATAAAGCTTAAAAATGTAAATAAGTTCTCACCATTTTATTTACTTACAGGAAAACTATCATGTATAATTCGTACTATTCTATCCTAATAAGATTTAGAGCAAGATATAATACAAGCATTTGAAAATTCACAAAAATATTATTCTCTAATTAAATAGAGAAGTGAGAAAGGAAAAAAAGAGATTGTGAATTTATTGTTGATGTCATGGTTTATGTCGAGGTGGAAAGTCATCTGAATAGAAACAAATTAGATCCCATATGGTCTGAACAATTTAAATCTCACAAAAAGTGTCTTCAAACATTTATAAAATTAAGAAGCCATTTTTTAGACAAACTTGCAGCCTTACTTTGTACATAATAGCAAGCTACTGCTTTTCCCAAGAGAGAAGTTGTAAAAGGGAATGAATCAGTTTTTGAACATCTGTTTTGTTTGTCAAATGTTTTTATTTGAAAATTTTACCATATGTTTTTAGTTATCATGTTGAGTTTTATTATGGTTTAAGCAGTGCTTCTTCATGTTATACTAAGTAATGACTGTGAAAACGGATTTTTCTTTTTTAAGAAGATTACGTGCTGTTTTAATTTTCTCAAAATGTTTTGTAATTTATATTGAATAAAATATTTTTCATGGGTCAAATAAATCTATAGTAACTTAGTTCACAAATCAAGATCTCCACATTGTATATATAATTGTTATATGTTATGTAGAAACATATAAATCAAAGGTAGTGAAAGTAACATTTCTTCAGAAGAATAAAAGGCAGAGGCTGAGACCAAGGAAATTTTTGATGAACTAGAATAGAAAAAAAAAAATAAATTAATAGGCAAACTATTTGCAACTTAGAATATTTTTTCATTATGATAGGAATGAACAATAATGAAAGTGTGTAAGTAGGATTATGAAATAATGTATGTCTTTTCAATGTTAAAGGAACATAATACATAGAGAAATCAACATCATGATTAAAAATATAAATAATAAATTATAATGTGTGGTATTTTATAACTTGGTAAATTTATCAATTTATTTGACAATTGTGTATTAATTAATTTATTAATTATATCAATTTGGAATAGGAAGAACATGAAATGTAAGCTGACCATTTTATTGCTGCTCATCCTGAAAGTTGTGGTTATCATCTGCTTTATCCATAATCATTTTTCTTCAAATATCATTTTAGAAGGCGATGAGAGACAATGGATCTACCCAGAGCCTATGGTGGCCAGGGGAGCAGTGGTCAGCAATGGTGGGCCTTGTGCTGCTATTGGCAAGTAAGTATTTAATTAGTTATTATCACAAAATAGATTAAAAAAACAAAACAAAAAAAAAACAGTGTCAGCAGGCAGTGGGACCAACGGTAGAAGCGAAGCTCCCTAGCGAAAGAAGTGAAACAAAATTGAGAAACTCTTACAAATGAGCTTACAAATTATTTTAAGGCTTCCAAAGATAAGGGCTCCAGTCCATTTTATGAGGTGGCTCTAACAATATTTCAAAATTTACCATAGTCATAAAATCAGTATGGATTTATTATTAAATTTGTTAATAATAAAGAAAAATAAAAACAGTTGTTGAAATCATTTAACCCTTTCTACACATTTTAATAAGAAACTGTAGTACAAACCATGTGTCTATATTATGAATAAATTATTTGGAGGTTATAATTGTTTTTAAAGCAAAGTTTTCGTAAATATAAAAAATTAAACATGATAATTAATTTATTTATTTTGGCTCTGTGTCATTAAACATGATAATAATAATAAATCAGTACTTCCTTTCTATATATTATCATTGATTTTATTATGTAAAATCAACAAGCAATGAGTATATATACTTCCAATAAATACTGAAAACACAATCCTACTCAGAACACTTTATAATTTTTTTTTTCCATTTAAAAAAAAAGTGTTTAGAGATTTTTCATTCATTTGTGGTGAATTTTACTGTATACAATTTTTATTAAATTTTGTACTTTTAGGCTGAAAAACCTTATTTATAAATATCTTTTTAATGAATAAAATGCTGTCTGTACTTTTTAAATTATAAGGAGTCCATGTATTGTACTGAATGTTTTTGAAGGAAAAGTATAAGAACTGAAATACATATTGGATCTTTTAAATACTTTGTAAATTAAAGAAAAAGAATAAAAAAAAAAAAACATGATGATGGGTAAGGTTTATCAGTCATTTACAACAAATAAATGATAAATCATCTAACAATTTTTATTTTGATAACAATTTTAATTTTTTTTTTTTTTTTTTTTTTTTTTCGTTTCACCCCCTTTGGGGTACGTTGAATCCATCACTTCACTGTGTGTTGTCCTTTCTTAAGTGCCCAGTACTTCTTCATTCTTTCCGATCTTCTTTTTCTTTCTTCATCTGAGATAAAGGGTTTGGTTTTTAGAGTGGATTTATCTTGGAACCTAACAAATTCATCTTTAGTTATTAATTTAGAAGTCTGATCAAGTAGTGAATTTTCTGTAATTTTTAATTCTGTTAAGTCCTTTTCAGTTTCTTTAAACCAATTGGGTTTTGTTTTGAGATGGCGTAAGAAGTCAAAGATTTGCTTGGATAATCTTTTAGAGTTCATTCTGAGAAGATGACCGTAAAAATTGATTCTTCTTTTTCGCATAGTATCAGAGAGTTTTTCAATTTTCTTGTAGAGTGTTTCATTCTTTATGTATATTGTCTTATTATCCTGAAATTTTGGTCCTATGATTTTTCTTAAAATTTTCCTTTCTTTTAGTTCAAGTTTCTCCATATGACCTTTGATATTCATGTTTAGTGTTTCAGCTGCATACAAGAAGGCTTCTGGTTTAATCACTGTTTTGTAATGTTTTATTTTGGACCCCCAGGAAAGAGATTTTTTGTTGTATGTATCTTTTGTTAGTTGGAAAGCAAGTTCAAGTTTATTTTTTCTGGATTCCAATGCTTTGTTTTCCTTAGCATTCCAACTAATCCATTCTCCGAGATATGTGAATTCTTTTACTATTTCTATGTTTTGTTCTTGTACTTTGAGGTATTTACGTGGGTGTTTGATGTTTGTCATGATTTTAGTTTTTTGAAAGGATATGTGAAGTCCTATCTTATTTGCTTGTTTCTCCAGTTCGAGAATTTGTTCCCTGTCTTCCTCCATTGTTTCAGCAAACAAGGCCATATCATCTGCAAAAGCAATACAACTAATTTTGAGGTTCTTCTTTTTACTGCCCAGTCTTATGCCAATCTTTATATTTTTAGTCCATTCTCTGACTACTTTCTCAAGTGCACAGTTGAATAACAACGGTGAGAGCCCATCTCCCTGTCGTACTGTTCTTATTTCAAATGGATCAGATAATTCACCCATGAATTTAACTTTCGAAAATGTATTTGTGAGCGTTGCTTTTATGATATTAACTGTTTTTTTTTATCCAAGCCCATTTCTTCCAAGACTGATATAAGGGATTTTCTGTCAATCGAATCATATGCCTTTTGAAAGTCAATGAAGGAGATTACATATGTTTTTGCCCTTGATTTTTGGTATGCCATTATATTTTTGAGATTTAGAATTTGTTCAGAGCATGACCTACCCTTTCGAAAACCTCCCTGATACTCTCAAATTTGAGGGTCTAATTGTGGCTCTGCTCTGTTCGAAAGGACTTTAGAAAGAATTTTATATGTTATATCCAGCAACGAAATACCTCTATAGTTGTTTGGGTCTGTTTTCAACCCTTTTTTGTGAATAGGGTGGATGAGACCTGTTTTCCACTCTATGGGAATCTCTTCTTCCTTCCAGATTTTATCACAAACATATTGAAGAGATGTAATTGCATTTTTGTTAGCTTTTTTCCAATGTTTGGCAACTATTTGGATTTCTCCAGCTGCTTTATTATTTCTGAGTTCTGAGATGATTTTTTGTGATTCTTCCCTTTTTGGTGGTTCTGAATTGGGCTTTTCAGTGTTACTTGGAGTTAATTCAACTGTGTTGAGGGTTGGTTCACAATTCAAGAGCTTCTCAAAATATTCTGCTAGGATTTTGCAATTTTTTGTATTATTGTGAGCTATGGTTCCATGAGTATCTCGAAGTTGGAGGGTGCTTTGTATCTCGATAATTTCTGCTTGAACGTTTTGTAAAAACTTCTTGTGTTGTTTCTGGAAAAGTCTTCATCAATTTGGAGCAGTGTTTTGTTTTCAAGTGTTTTAACAATTTTAATATAATACATAAAATCACTTCTATACTTTTTTTTTTATTATTATTATTTTATTTTATTGAAATGTTTGTTTTTGTTTTATGAGAATACAAAAAATTCAAAAAACATTAATTTTATTTATTTTTTTAATCATTTCCTGTCACAACAGAGCATAAATAATAAATCCATACTGATTTTATAGTGTATAGTCTATGGTAAATTTTGAAATATAGCTAGAGCCACCTCAAAAAATGGACTTGAGCCCAAGTCTTTGGAAGCCTCAGTTTCATTAAAAAATTTTTTTAATAAATTAAACACTGTACTTTGTAAATCACAACAAAGGAAAATTTTTCAAAATATTAGAAGACGTGCTCTCAAAAAGTACTATTTGAAGTTAAGGTTCATCAGTGCAAAATAAAGAGAAAAATGATTTTAAGTTTTATATTGAAATTGTTATCCAAATAAAATGTGTTAATCCAAATAAATTACAAAAATAAACACTATTATTCAGGCTCATCCTTTGAAGAATAAGAACAATTTTGTTTCTTAGTCCTATTATAGAATGGTAATAAAAGAATTTTTATTATTTATATACCACCTAGTCAATTATCAATTAAAATTAAATTTAAAGTTTAATTTGCCGTCCATTTTCAAAAAGTGAAAAATTATTTTCTCTAAAATTTTTCTCTTTACCCAGGTAATCGTTTCCCTCTACAAAAAAATTCAAAAACCAAAAAATAATTCTCAATACCCCAGAAATAACAAGGCATCACCAAACTGCTAATTGTTTGGAGGAAAAAGCATTGTAATCCAGTGTTTATTTGTTTGTGACCAGTAAAATGAGGGGTCATGGAGAAAAAACATGCTAATCCAACCTAGCTCTTAAGTGGGAATAAGGATTAGTATCCTTCAGTGGCTTTGGGCATAATCCTGGGGCCATCTCTGAACCCTGCCTTGAGCCCCCATCAGATAGGATAGATAGGATTGAGTGACTATGTTCAACCTCCCGACAAATAGATTAGACTGTCTAAAACAGCCAAAATCCAAAGGATTAAATGAAAAGAAAGAGTATCCTTTTAAAAAACAAAATTATTTAATAAATTTTCAAAAGGGCGACAATATTAGATTATTCTATTGCCTTAAAAAATCTTTAGATCCTGGCAAATCTCGAAAACGTAACCTTTAGTGTTTTGTGAAAAGTATCAAATGGGAAGAAGGAGAGCTCTTTTAAAAAACAAAAATATATACTAATTTCTTAAATATACATATGAAAAATGATCACACGGTAAATTAAAGCACAACTGTAATATTTTTGGTTTTTAGGAAAATTATGGAGAAATATGGCAATGCTGTTGATAGTATAATTGCTACAATGCTTTGTGATGGGCTGACTTGCCCTTCTTATTCAGGAATAGGTGGTGGTTTCATGGCAACCATATATATTAAGAATGAATCAAAAGTGGTAACAATTATAGCCAGGGAGACAGCACCTGCAGGATCAACGCACAGAATGTTTTTTAAAAACTTCACCTTATCGCAGAAAGGTAATTTTTTATTTCATAAACTAAATGTTTCTAAAGACTATCAGTTATAAATCTTTTGTATCTCTGCTTAAGATTTTGAAAACTCTGTTAGGTGGTCTGGCAGTGGCTGTTCCAGGAGAGCTGAGAGGTTATTGGGAAATGTATAAAAAGTACGGAGGCAAAGCCCCTTGGAAAGAACTCTTTTCTGATGCCATTAAAATGTGTGAGGAAGGTGTCCCAGTAAACAAGCGTCTAGCTGAAAAGATAATGGAAAAAAAAAATAGAATTTTGAGAGTACCTGGGCTAAGGTAATGATTTATTTGCTATATCTTGATTTTGGAACAGCACATGAATAACTTTGGCTGCATGATGTATTTTAAAATGATGAACTTTTAGGTCCATAAATAGTCTCAAAAGCATCACCCAGCTTCATATTAATGAGAAATGCTGGTTCCCAATGATACAATTATAACATTATATATATTTGATTATAAAAAAATGGACCATACTATTTTTAATATTTATGCATTGTCTGGTGAATAATTTCAAAATTGTGGCAAAGTCAAAAAACTTCTATATTTCATTTAATAAATTTAAATCATTGACTTCCCTTCCAAAAATAAAAGTTTATGGTTTCAAATTGGTCTACTTCACAAGCATTCATTTCTTATATTCATTTTTACATAGTCACCTTGATTGTCGTAGGTTACAATTAAAATTCAAGGACATTTTTGATTATTCTTTATTGCATCACCGATTTAATCTCTAAACTCAAACCCGCTATATTAACAAAATAATCCTTTGAGTAAAAAAAAAATCATTGTGACTCTAAATATCACTGTGGCAAGAAAATGTAATCGAGGAAGGATTGTGGATGGGAGTAGGATTCTGGTGATGATAGAACGGGATGGGCAAAAGAAGT
Source organism: Euschistus heros (assembly GCA_003667255.2). NCBI lineage: Eukaryota > Metazoa > Arthropoda > Insecta > Hemiptera > Pentatomidae > Euschistus > Euschistus heros. The sequence goes on along the minus strand of RCWM02000170.1, from coordinate 155,815 downwards.
CCCGAATGGAAATTTGCCCCCACAATTAGCGTGACGTTTCAACTTTGCTACCTTTGATCATAAAAAAATATCAAACCGAGAAACACTATCATTACAGATGAATGGAGAAGCTACACACAGCTTGCGAAATCGGGACACACCCACCAGACAATGAACCATAGCTTACTTTTTATAGATCCTAATCCATTGTCCCACACTCAAAACATTGAATCACCATGGATATCAGTTAAGCGAGGAATACATGCGGGCGGAAATCATTCCCAAAATTTATACTCACACTTGTGTGAATATCTTTGGAGACGAGCTGTTAGAGACCCTAATAAAGATGTGTTCAATGAATTATTATATTTAATTATAATCCAAACTTGTAAATAATATTTTTTCCCTGGGGGCGTCTACGGAACTTTTTCCCTTGGTAAATAGTTCCGCAGACTCCCCCAACTTTTATAAATTAATATTTTCTACAGGATAACTTAAACACTTCAATGAGTTTAATATTAAACAAAAATTTGTCAAATGTAGATTAAATTTATATTCTGCTATTTCGGTCGTGGATCGGATTCGATGTCGGGAGACCCTCCTGGGGCCCACCCAGCCTCTTAAAAAGTGGGTACCCTTAATTGGGGAAAAGCCTGGCGGTTGAGCATGAATTCTGGCCAAATCACCTCCTCTCACAACCGTTGGCTTAGAAACAGTACAGCCTACCTAAGTACTGAACCCGAGACCCTTCATGGGTTGTAAGTGGTACAGGTTTTTTAGATTAAATAGTACTAATTGGATTTATGTTTTGGTGGAGTGACATGGAAGAAACAGTCATTTGAAAATGTGGGTGTCTGCAGAACAACACCCAATAGTTTTTCCTATAGGTTATGATGAGCTAACCAATTCACTTATTATTTTAGCTTTTAGATACCTCTTTTTGAAGTAAATTATAATTTCAGAAGGAGGTTAGAAAATGACAAGGGAGAACTTGCTAAATTTGGAGACAAAATTAAAATTCCCAAACTAGCCAATACTTTGAGATTAGTAGCAAAAGAAGGCCCTGATGCACTCTATGATGGTTCCCTTACTGCTGGATTTGTCAAAGATATCCAAGGCAATGGAGGGATTATCACAGAAGAAGACATGAAATCATACAAGTAAGATTTCTTTTTTAAATTCAACAAATCACTGCTCAAATATACTGAAAATTAAGCACTGGCTTGTTCATACGATATATTGGTCTTGTAACCAATGGTTGTATAAGCCATTGGGTACAAGCCCTATATCAGGAGGAAACAGTGAATACTAGTTAGTAATTATAACATTAAAATGGGAAATTCAAAATGAAAATCAGTAGTTTTCAAAATATTTGCACAAAGAGACACTTAATAAAAAAAAAAGAAAAAAAGTTAACTTTTGTATCATTCAAAATAATATTTATATTATAATTGTAAGAAAAATATTTTACAACGATTATCAATTTTTAATTTTATGGTTGAGAAATTTTGTTTTTCTGAGTAATCTTAAACATCAATTACTAAGTTTTTTTCAAAAATTCTAGGGTTCGCTGGGAAGAGCCTGTCCATGTGCAGTTAACATCGGGAATCGAGTTTTATTCTGTTGGACCACCTGCCTCAGGCCAATTACTTGGTTTCACGTTGAAGGTATTAAATAATACACTGAAGCCAGATATGGATGATATAACCAATACTTCTATCATTACTGAAACCTTCAAATATATTCATGCTATGAAGTCTCGCTTTGGAGATCCACATTATGCAAATATCAGCCAGGTAAGACCCTAGACTCCCATACTCCCTGGCTAGAGTTTGAATCCACCTGAAGTCAGGAACTTTATAGTCCATTATTTTAGATGTGGATTGACTTTGAAGTGGGGAGAACCTCCTGTGGCTTTTCAAATTATACTTCAGTATAAAAAGATAAAGTTGTTAGTAAAATTAAAAATTAAAATGTGATAACATATTTATACTATCTTTAATACTTTTTCAAATATTACAGATTCTTCAGCAGATCAATAACCAGAGTTTCATTGATATAATTGAAGAAAGAATACTAACAAACAAAACCAATAATGACCCATTGCATTATGGGGCTCACTACTACAGCAATGAAGACATGGGAACAGCAAATGTTGCAGTAATTGCTCCAAATGGTGATGCTATTGCAGCCACAAGTACCATTAACCTCATGTAAGCTATCTCTAGCATTCACATCTGTGGTTTCAAAGGTGTTGGTAACTATAGCTGTAATATTTATCTTTTTAAAATTATTCTGATAGAGTATAAAAGGCTACCAAATTTCTTTATCACAAAAACATTATTATTTTTTTATTTAGATTATGTTTTGGTCACCCATATCTACTTATTTCTTACTTTGGACCATAAATAAAAGTTTTTAATGCAAGACAAAGAAGATGCTGTTTTATATTTTTGGAGTGAAACTCTATTCTAAAAAAAATTATGCAGCACTTTCTTTAACACAATCTGTTTTCTCCTAAAAAGGTTTATTACAAAATGAGTACTACACCCTCTCATCTTCTAGAGGCACGTCTACCCTACTGAAAAGAGGAGGACACACTCAGTCTCTCACGGATCTTATTGGCAATTTTTTGGGAGGTTCCTGATCAATAAATATTAGACACGTATTTTGCCGTTCCGACCAATGGGCCCTAGAGGCCGAGAAAAAAAAAATAATAGAATTAAACTAATTTATTTTATATATCAAGTTAAAAAAAAATGATATCGACATGTATCTTGCACCAAGATTTTTAGTTTAGGAAAAATACAACCGATCCAAAGATTTTGGTTTAGATTAATTAAATTCTAAAAAAATTATTAGATTTTCAAGCAAACTACCTCTATAGATTTTTTCAAATGAAAATTGACATAAGATTCTAATTCAGCACCCTCAAAAACATTGAAAAACGCTTATTCAACAAAATCAAAAAATATCATTTTTTTCATCCTCTTTGAGGAAATGGTAAATTTTGAAGCTTACTAATTTATTTTTTTCTATTTGGATAAAATTTTGTATTTATGGATTCTATTGAATGCTGAATTCTAATCCGATGTCGGTTCTTGTGAGGAAAATATATTGAATGCACTTCACTTGAAAAATTTTAGCTTTTACTCTGTAAAATGTGGTAGACAATTTTTTTAGCCTTAGAATTCAATTTCAACACCCTCAAAACTTGGGAAACATATGCATATATATACAGGGTGTCCCGAATTTAAATGGCAAAACTTCAGGAACTTATAGGGGACCGAAAAACTAAGACAAAAAGTCCTCTAGAGATTTGCTCGTTTTTGCTTAGTTTTAGAGAAAATCGCAAAAAAAAAAAAAAAAAAAAAAAAAAAAAAAAAAAAGAAACAAAACAAAAATGTTACTGGTAGCGATTATCACCTTTCAAAGTTTGTCAGGCTAGGCAGTGAGATATGCAAACACTTTATGTTATCCTTTACATTCAATATCGTGGCAAGCAATATGGCGAACTTTGAAAGGTGATAATCGCTACCCATACCATCTTCAAAAAGTTCAGAATTTATTACCTCAAGGTTATGTCAAGAGATTGAATTTTAGTAACTGGTTTCTTGACAAAATTCACGATGATAATTTATTTCCATTTAAAATTATATAGACCGATGAAGCTACCTTTACAACAGGAGGAATTGTTAATCAAAGAAATTATCATGTATGGGGTCTTGAAAATCCCAGATCTATTAGAGAAAATAGGTTTCAGCATGAATTTGCTATAAACGTTTGGCTTGGAATGGATTACTGGTGGGACCATATTTTTTACCTGAAGATTGAATGGTATCACATTTACACATTTTTTGGAGAACGACTTTTCTAATTATTTAGATGACATTCCCTTACAGCAGCGGATTGAAATGTGGTTCCAACTTGATGGATGTCCAGCTCATTATAGCAGAGTTGCTCGAGCTTGGCTGGATATAAATTATCCACAACGATGGATTGGACGTGGAGGAGTAGTACCTCGCCCACCAAGATCACCTGATGACACCCATGGATTTCTTCGTATGGGGAACCTTGAAGCAGGTAGTTTATTCGGTGTCAATCAACTCAAGAGAGCAATTAAGAGACTGAATCATAGATGCTGTGCACCAAATATCATCAGAACAATGTTTAGCTGCAATTTATTGCTAAATGTAATGCTTGCATTGGTGCAAGAGGACCACATTTTGAGCAATATTTACATTAAAAAGAACATGACATAAATATATAAATGTAAATAAATAAGTATAAAAATGAACACTTGTTTTGTTTCTTTTTTTTTTTTTTTTTTTTCTCTAAAACTAAGCAAAAACGAGCAAATCTCTAAAGGACTTTTTGTCTTAGTTTTTTGGTCCCCTATAAGTTCCTGAAGTTTTGCCATTTAAATTCAGGACACCCTGAATATACATATATATATATATATATATATATATATATATATATATATATATATATATATATATATATATTATTATGTTCTTTTTTAATTGAGATTAAAAGTAAAATTTAATATCAATATAAAGTTAATTAGTAGTTCATTAATTGTCCCAATTTGGGCGCCATTTTGTTATGTTCTTTTTTAATTTAGATTAAAAGTAAAATTTAATATCAATATAAAGTTAATTAGTAGTTAATTAATTGTCCCTATTTGGGAGTCATAATGTAATGTTCTTTTAATTTAGATAAAAGTAAAATTTCTAATTTATATAAAGTTATCTTTTTATTTGTTTAAATAAATTTTGAGGGAATATCAAGGGTTGAGCTTTTCAAAGATAATGATTTTGACTCAAGAATATATTTTATAAACAAACAATTAAACATATTTTACCAGATTCTATTTAACATTTGACATTCGCAATTAAGATACCTTCCATCTTCGAATTGATTGTTTTCTTGTTATTGGACACATGAAAATAAAATTATAAATGAATTGAAGTACAATTTCCAAAAAAATGAAGTGAGATTTCCCTTAACATCTACAATAGCATCAAAAATGAGTACACTATTTTTAAAGTAAACTGCTGTAAACTATTTAATTTTTCAATATCGTGTAAAAAGTATTTCTGTTAATATCAAAAGACAAAAGCTAAATTCACTACCATTTCTTCCTCTTTTAACTTATTTTTTTCTGTTTTAACTTTGTTTGAACTAAATCAACATATTAGCAAAGGAAAATAACAAACATTTACAGTATTTCCTGACCTTAGTCAGAATTGGTAGTGTATCAAAAATATTCTGATAAATAAATGTATTATACAAAGCATTTACTCCTCTTTATTAATAGTAAAAACATCTGACATGTTTGAGGAAACAAGGTCCCATCATCAGACTTTAAAACAATCTCTTGGTTTTAACACACCGTGTCAGTGTCATTTACATGATTGGCAATGTAAACTTGTTATGCGAACATAATAATTAAATTGGAAATATAATTAAATCAAAAATTCATTAATATTAATAGTAATTAATAAAAAAATGTAAAAATGGGTAACAACACAGAAATAGATCATATTGAAGTTTATATAAGCACCAAGCCAAATTGTCTTCAAGAATAATATTAAAATAAACAATAATAAGATGAACATTGCCCAGCTGTATGTCAGTAAGACAGAATAAGTGACCATGTGAAATCAATCACAGTTCTAAGTAGAATTTTGGCATAGTAAAATAAGATAAAATTGTATAATTGATAAGATTTTGTAAAAAGATATATTTAAAGGTTTTTAGATCCTGCAGATGGAGCCTGACTCTGAAACATGTTGATCACATTTTAATAAATAAATAGGAGTTATGCTTAAAATTGAAGATTAATTACATCTCCTTCAACTAAAAGACTTTTAATAATTTCTACCTCTGTGCCAATACTTTATGTTCAGACTGTATGTTACACAACCATTACATCAATGAAAGTACTAAACCAAAGATCCTTCCTTTGAAATTAAGAAGAATTAAAATTACAGTTCATTTATTTTGAAAAACTAGCCCATAATGATTATTCCAGTTGGAGTCTTACATAGGTTTATTATTGAATGCATTAGATCAACATTATTTATTTGTTTATTTTATTATAAGAATATTCTTGTTGCACTACCAATTTTGACTAAGGTTAGGATATACTTTAAATGTTTGATATTTTCCTTTAAATTTATATGTAATTCTACATACAATCCTTTAAATTCCTATGTAACACTCCAACTGGAATAATCATTATGGGCTAGTTTTTCAAAATAAATGAACTGTAATTTGAATTTTTGATTTAATTATATTTCCAATTTATTTATTATGTTCGCATAAAAAGTACCAATTTTATGTATATCTGTTTTTATAATTTACCGCTTGGTTTATTGTTTTATTTATGTAGATTGTTTCCATTAATTTTCTGTTAATTGCTTTATTTTTATGATTTAAGATCCTTGTGTGTTCAAAATCAAACTCATGTTTAAATTTATATGCATGTTCACTTAGTGCATATTACAATTTATATATAGTGCATATTACAGTTTTTGCAATTTATTTTATAAATCAAGTTTTTTTTGCTCCATTTATCTGTGTTGTCTTTGTGTTTGATGTTATAATTATTATATAGGGCACCATTAATTTAAAATTTTCATTATTTAATTTACTTATTATTCGTCTCTTTAGTGTTGGAATATATTTTACCCTATTGTAGGTTTTCTTTATATTTATATTAGGTAATTTTGGCGTTACTTCTATTGGGTTTTTTTTTTTTTTTTTTTTTTTTTTACTAATAGTCAATACTTCATCTATAATTCCTTATTCTGGTAAAAATCTGTAATTTTCTTTTATTCCTTTGTCTTGACTTTTAATCCACTTGGATAAGACAGAAGATTAATAGAATTAATGAGTTAAATTAAAAAATTGAAGAATGAATATTATGGATAGGACAGGGTATTATTAGAGTTGTGTTTAAATTAAAAAATGAAAGAATGGAAAATATAAAATTGGTTATAATTGAACTAGATCCGATAAACTAGACAATTCATATTAAAATTAAATATAATGTTGTGATTATTAAAATGAAATATAATGTATAAGGAATATTGCGATGATGAAAACTGTTACTTGAGCGAAGGAATAAACAAACGATGTATCAGACTCTGCGCTATTCGTTGAAATGAGAAAAAACGGTTATAAGTTTCCTAGTAAATTTAAAGGGATGTGATTGTGGTGGGGGTGACAGGGTATTGGTATTACCGAGAAGTTGAGAAAGGTTAGGGATGCGAGTATCTCGGGCTGAAGGGCGGGAAAAGAGCTAATGTGTTGCGGGCTCTCGTACTGAGGCCAGTACCGAGTTTGCTAGTAATACCAAAAGGACAAGCCATTTTCGTTCGTTATCACTAACCGCGAAAACTATAGAACTATTCTGTACCAAATATAACTATATCATCTTCATAGTTCAAGGAAGGTTTAGCAATAATAAAATTTATATATTTTCTATTAAATAACTGTTTAAAAAGCGATAAATATGTGGAGTGAAGTAAAGCGAGCGCCATTTAAGAGAGGTTACAATGATCCGGTGTTAAATATAGCTAGAAATTGATAATAAAGTTACTTAATTCAATTAAATTGTTATCCAAAAAGCTATAAATATGTGGCAAGCGACAATAGCGTTTTAGTAAAACTAATGAACCTATCTGAACCAAATTTTAACTACATCATCTTCATAGTTCTTGAAAGATTTAAAATTAGAAAGTTTACCATAATAATAACTTATACTATTATATAAAAGGACAAGCCATTTTACGTTTGTGATCACTAACCACGAATACTACTGAACCAATCTGTGCTAAATATTAACTACATCATCTTCATAGTTCCAAGAAGGTTTAGCAATATTAAAATCTACTGATTTTTCATTTATTTTTTATTAAAAAAAGAAAATATGTGGACAACAGTGAAGTTTGAAAATTGACCGATAGGTGGAGAGGTTCTACGCGAGATGTTACAAAAGAGCTTGAAATCGATGATAAAATTTACTTATTAAATTATAAAGAAAATTATTAAAAAAGATTTAAATATGGTGTGCGATATGTGGATCCCAGTGAAGCTTGAAAATCGAACGATTGTGTATAGCACCATCCCACAATAGAGTTAACAATGGTAAACTGAACCTATCTGTACCGACATCTAAATAAATAATTTTTATAGTTCTAGGAAGGTTTTGCAATGGTAAAATTTACAATAACTAAAATTTAAATGTACAATGTTGAGAGGCAGGACTGAGGTTTGCCACACTGTCATATACTTTTATAGTTCGAAATCAACATCCAACCAGATGAAATCAATAAAGTTATTTCTGCCGAATACAAATTATCACTAAATCAAAATGTCGATCCTTTACTTTTTTATATTGTGTGTAAAAATATGATCTATGGGCCTTCTGTCGTAAGCACTGATAATGCAGTTTATTTTCCGCAAACGTTTCTTAGTCTTTATCTAACTTGCTCTATGCTCAAGACACCACCCGGCTTTAGGGTGCTCAAAAACTCTAAAAAAATGACAAAATTCCAAGGAAATCCGCTGTAAATCAGTGGAAACTTTTTTTTATGAAAAAAACTGACCTCAAATCTCGATTTAACACACCATAAAACCCTTATATGTGAAGTTTTATCAAAATCAAAAAATATTGATTTTTTTATCCCTTCCGAGGAGGTTACAATTTTGAAATTGAGATTTCATCAACATTTTCTACCGGCCATAACAACTGCTGTGTTCAACCGATTGCAATAGTAATAGCATCACTAGAATCAGCATACATTCTGCTTTTTATCCATGCCTATAACATTGGATTTACTCCCGATTTTAGTGGACAAAAACTGATGTGAATGAAAAAATCCAAGGTCAGCTATAACTTGAGATATTTTAATAAGGGGAAATCCTACAACCTCCGGATTTGGGCTAAACTATGCAGTTTTAAGGCTTCTGGATGACCTTAAAATTTTGTCTTAATCGGTTGCGAAATATGTGAGATAGCGCAAATCATTTACATTTTTTCAGAAATTGACAGCCCCTTGCCTTCTAAAATCCTACAAAATTTTAAAGGTAAAAAAAAATTATTTTTGATTTCGACAAAATTAAGTTTCTACATGTTTTTTGAGATGAGGAATCTGAAAATAATATTAGTTTTTAGTTAAAAAATTTTCCTCACCTATATTATATAAATAAAACGTTTTAAAATGACATATTTTTATTTCAAATTGCATAGAAATCCTATGATTGATGAATAATCTAAAATTAATATCAGGTTTTGGTTTAAAAAAATGTATATATTTTTTAAATGGTCTTATTTGAAATTTATTGTGTAAAAACTAAAATAATAATAGAAAAAAGATCATTTTATATCAGTCTTATTTATATAATATAGGTGAGGAAAATTTTTTAACTAAAAACTGATATTATTTTCAGATCCCTCATCTCAAAAAACATGTAGAAACTTAATTTTGTCGAAATCAAAAATAATTTTTTTTACCTTTAAAATTTTGTAGGATTTTAGAAGGCAAGGGGCTGTCTGTGTGTTGCTAATGTGTTGCGGGCTATCGTACTGAGGCCAGTACCGAGTTTGCTAGTAATACCGTTAAATTAGTTTATTTTTGCTTCAAACATGTGACTAACGGTTCACACTAAAACTAAAGAGAGGTCTTATCACTTCGATGTCCAGCGAGCCAAGAGAGCGTCTCTCTAATAAGTAGCGTCCAAGCCAAAAAACCGTTAACGGACAAATCTTCACGGCCTTCATCTTTACTACGTCTTAACGACTTTTTAATTAAAATAAAATATAGAATTTAATTTATACATTACAAAAACATTTAGAAATCCTTATCATTATTTAACATACCTTAATTCAAATTGACAAACAAAACTACGTAACAATTAGATCGGCGGCGAACTCTCGCTGGCGCCAAATTCAAACCAAAATCCTTTTACCTACAATTTATCTGGACTCCGTAATATCACTACAATATATATATATATATATAAAATAATTAGGAAAAATAATTTATTACTTTAATTATAATTTAAAGTAATTATAATTATTTATTATTTATTGTAATAATAATTTATGACAAATTAATATTTACATAATATACTGACAGAACCACATATTAGATTTGAATGTTATGTATTTACAATTTTGATTTTATTTTGCAGTTGAACATGTTAAAATATGATTGTGATAGTTGACATAAAAACATTAGAGCAATAACTGCCTCACTTCTGTTGCTGACAGGATTTTGTTGAATATAATGAAAATGAAATTGTAAGGTAATAAGCTTCAGTTATTAGAACAACCCAGTCAACAGGGATTACAAAATGGATTAGAGATGTGTTCTGGGTTTGAAGAATATAACCAAAATTGTAAATAATTAACAATCAAATCTAATATGTGGTTCTGTCAGTATATTATGTAAATATTAATTTGTAATCAATTATTATTACAATAAATAATAAATAATTATAATTACTTTAATAATAATTCAAATAATAAATTATTTCTTCTAATTATGGTATATATATATATATATATATATATATATATATATATATATATATATATATATATATATATATATATATATATATATATATATATATACATATGTTTCCTAAGTTTTGAGGGTGCTGAAATGGAATTCTAGGGTTAAAAAAATTGTCTACCACATTTTACAGGGTAAAAGCTAAAATTTTTCACGTGAAGTGCATTTAATATATTTTTTTCATAAGAACTGACATCGGATTCAAATTCAGCATTCAAAAGAACCCTTAAATACAAAATTTTATCCAAATAGAAATATAAAAATTCGTAAGCTTCAAAATTTGCCTGACCAAATGGTAGGCAGCTTTTGTTTAAATTGACAAAAACATGAATTACGCTTTATTTATTTACCAACTTTATTTTTTTGCACGGAATATAGGGTGGTAATTAGCTTGAAATGTGTTTGGTTTCATCATCCTGTCTGGTTTCAAACTCAAGTTAAAAATCAAAATTTTTTCGGATTTTCCAATTTTTTTAATTGTTTTTTTTTCATCAAATTTTACATTTATATGAATGAAAAGAAAGCTGAGGCTCTCCTCTTTCCAGCGATACCAACCAGTGAATTGCGTGACAAAGTAATGGCGATTTAAAGGTATGTAACCAATAATCGGTTTAAAAATTTCATTTTCCTTGAAGAGGGTGAAAAAAATATTTTTATATATTATTTATATATAAATAATATATATATTTTTATATATAAATATTTTTAGATATTTTTCAATTTTGTTGAATAAGTGTTTTTCCATGTTTTTGAGTGTACTGAATCTGATGTCAATTTTTGTGTGAAAAAATCCATAGAGGTAGTTTGCTTGGAAATCTAATCATTTTTTTAAAATTAATTAACCTAAACCTAAGCTATGGAGTGGCTGTTTTTTTCCTTAAATCCGCAATCAAAACTAAAAACCTTGGTGAAAGAATCATGTCGATATCATTTTTTTTACTCAAGTTATAAAATAAATTAGTTTAATGCTATTTTATTTTTTTTTTCTCGGCTTCTAGGGCCCATTGGTCGGAAGGGCAAAATAGATGTCTAGTATTTTTTGACCAGAAACCTCAAAAAAAAATTGCCAGCAAGATCCGTCAGAGACTGAGTGTGTCCTCCCCCTGTGAGTAAAGATATAAATTTATAAATATGAAGAAGGAGGTAGTTAGGGTGTGCGGTCTTAGAATTCAACAGAGTTAAAATATAAATTTTAATGTATTATGCCAACGTTTCAGCTTACATTGGAAACATTCATCAGGGCTAAAAGAATAAAATTTTATCTATTTTATTTTATTTATTAATTTTTTTTTCTAAACTTACTATCTTTTATTTTCATACTGTTATTTTTTTTTTAATATCCACTGCCTTTTTTGTCCATATCTTTTTGTTTGTTCTTCTAGCCTTGATGAAGGCTTACAATATAAGCCGAAACATTGGCTCAATACATTAAAATTTATATTTTAATTGTGTTCACTTCTATGACTGCACACTCTAACTACCTACTTCTTCACAAGTGCCACAGTCAATTAATGCCTCATCAATAAATATGAAGATAATTACAAGACAATCAAGTACTTAAATCTTTACCTTTATAAATCAATAGATTTATCTATTATATCTATCAAATATAAATTGATAGAGAAAAATATTAACTTATAGCAATTTGATGTCTCATGGCTAGAAGGAAAGATTATTATATTAATTTCATAAATACAGTTCCAAATATATTATATGGCACCAAAATCATAGATGAAACATCTGGTGATGAATGGCACCTATCTTAGAGTTAACATTTTACAGTTTAAAAATCCATATCATTGAAAGTTATGAATTTATTGTCATTTTAAAAAAAAATTTCAAACAAAATTTGAAAAATATTCATTCATATTATAAAAAAAAAATTAAGTTATTATTATACTGATAAGAATAATATAACTAATTAGAATTGATGAATTAGTTGCCACTATTATTGGAATTATTTTATGAGAAAACTAGTCTCGAATGCTAATCGTTATCTTCAGTTCTAAGACATACAAAATTTTTCAGCACATCAGAACTATGTTACATGGATTATATATACTAAAGTTTTCAAAAATGTAAGACAAGAAATCGAATATTGGTACTCACCTGAGGAGATCTAACAGATATCTGAAATATATCCAATTTTTGGGTTAAATTTTTAAATAATTTTTAAATAATTAAATTTTTAAATGGTTAAATTTTTGGGATTTCTCCTATGACTCATAGGATTTTTCTGTTCCTATTGGAAACAAATTTAAAATGGGGCTATTGCTAATATATAATTATTATATATAAAAATTTATCTGGCCATTTAAATAGAAATCTGGATTGGTTTTAAACAATTTCATTATTTCTAATGATTCATAAATATTTAATTTTAGGCTATTTTCTACTAAATGTATTATTTTTACTCCCGAGTCTTTATCGAATTTATGGTTATTTTTATTTAGATGGATAGCGAAATTGGAACTTTGGGTCTTGTTGTTATATGCTCTTAGATGTTCTTTTACTGTTTGATTTACCGTATTTCCAGTGTATTCAGCTTCACAGTCATTTCATTTTAGTTTGTTTACACTGCTTTTTTGGATAGGTTCTATTTTGTCTTTAGGTGAAGAGAAATAAGATGATAATGGTTTATCTATTTTAAATGCAGGATTTAAACCTAATTTTGTTTAAGGTTAAAAAAAAGTTTCAATTATCTAATTCCAATAGAAGTGGCAATTAATGAATCAATCCTAACTGTATTCTATACCATCATGAGTGCTTTAAGTGAATATAACGAATATCTTTTTCTCAGCTTACTAGAACCAGATTTAGTATATGTGCCAACTATATTCATTATGTAGCAATTATGATAACACAGTACGAATTAGAACCTAAGATTTGGGTATTTAAATATAAAAGCAACTTCATCAAGTTAAAAATCTATGAAAATCTATTCTATAAGATCCTGTTTTTTTATAGCTTAAAAATTTTCAACCATTTGCAGTTTACAATCATTTAAATTGTATACTTTTGATTATAGATTTGGAAGTGATATTGTATCAGAGAGCACAGGAATATTATTGAACAATCAAATGGGTGAGTTCTCAACACCTGGTTTAGTGAATAGTTTTGGAATGTATCCATCAGATAAAAATTTTATTGAGCCTGGAAAACGCCCTCAATCATCTGTCTGCCCCTCTATATTGATCGATAAAAACGGTGATGTTCGTTTGGTTGTTGGAGCAGCTGGAGGACCAATAATACCAACATCAACTGCCTTGGTTAGATTTATGTAAAATGGATTAAACTCTATGCTACATGCTTTATGTAATTCAAAATGTAAATTTCTAGACAATCATTCGCAACATTTGGTACAACAAACCTATTGCTGAGGCAATTGATCTACCAAGATTTCACCATCAACTGATCCCCATGGAATGGAGTTATGAATTATCTATGCCAAAAGTAAAAATTATTTTTTTAACCTTCCATTAAAGTCCTGTTTTTGTGTTTAACAAAATTATAATATTATATTCCCTGCATTATGTATAATATGTGATATATGTTAAGGTAAAGGTAAAGATGTTTAAGATTGTAATTGTATTCCATACTCTCAAGGATTCCCTAACAGAGTTTAAAAATAAACAATTTTCTTACTGGTGAATGCATAAACAGAACAAAACAAATTATTTTAAATAAAAAATACATACATCAAATTACAATAAGTAACCACTCCTTAAATTAAAAATGAAACATGCTAAATTATACTTAAGTAAATTTGCTGGTCACGAATTAATAATTAACATGAAAGTACAAAGTGACAAATAAAGAAATGTTGAAATTTTGAAGTACATACTAGGTTGCTACAAAAATTCTTGAGCTTGTATACTTATGTATAGTTTACAAGGCACAGTGTACATAATTATTTCTTTGTTGTTTTGCAGACTATTATGGCATATTATAAGCGGTTTATTACAGATAAAGAAATTCTCCAAGAACAACCTGAAGAGACGGATGAAGACGGGAGTGACAACACTTCCAGCGAAACAGAGGATATTATTTTACCGAACGACGACGATGTGGATGATGATGCTGCACTGTCTAGTGATAATTTTTCAGATTATCATGATGCTGATGAATATTTTTCCACGAGCGAAGTGGGAAATATTGAACTTGGAAAAGATTTAGTATTAATTTGGACAGATAAACCTGTCGCGAGTATTTTTTCACGTACTCCACGACATAACATTATCTCTCATCTTCCAGGTCCCAAAGGTAGAGCAAGAGGACTCACTAATGAGTATGAATTATTTAATCTATTTTTCACTGATGAAATGATTGTCCTATTAGTGAAGTACACTAATGAAGAAATTGACCGTAAAGAAATCAAATACAAATCAACACAGTGGTACATCGGTAGAACTGATTCTACAGAAATCAAAGCTGTCATTGGCTTATTGTTTATGTTAGGGGTACTTAAAAAAATCCGGATTGACTGTAACTGATATGTTTTCTCAAGTTAACGGCCCTCCTATTTTTCGATGCTCAATGACAAAAAATAGATTTGAATTCCTGTTGAGTGCAATACGTTTTGATTCAAAAACTACCAGAGAACATAAAAAAAAAACCCAGATAAATTTGCCCCCTTTCTGGAGTTCTGGAATTTATTCAATCATAAATGCATGGAATACTACAGTCCCTCAGAACACGTCACTGTTGATGAGACTCATTTGAGTTTTAGGGACAGATGTCCTTTTCGTATGTATATTCCTCAAAAGCCGGATAAATATGGGTTGAAAATAATTTCCATGTGTGATGCTAGGACATTTTATTTTTGTGGAGGGATTCCTTATGTTGGTCGAGAGAATAGACCACAAAGTGACTTTTTGCTACCAACTCAGTACGTTCTAAATCTTACTGAATCATTGAAAGGAAGTAATAGAAATGTTACGACCGATAATTGGTTCTCCTCATGTGAATTAGTAAAAGAGTTAAAGAAAAGACAGCTCACATTAGTCGGTACGCTACGAAAAAATAAAAAAGAACTTCCTCCCTCCATGATAAATTCAAAAGGTCGGAAAATCAATTCAACAAAATTTTTGTATGATGATGAGAAGATGATTGCTTCATACTGCCCAAAGAGCAATAAAATAGTACTCCTCATATCCTCCATGCATTCCACTGGCACAGTAGTTGAAAAACCTGAAATAGTTGAATTCTACAATTTTACCAAAGGAGGTGTGGACGTTTTTGATAAACTCTGCCACGCAAAATCGGTTAAAATAATGACAAACAGCTGGCCCATGCGATACTTTTATGGTATGTTGGATGCTGGGGCAGTGAATGCTTATGTAATCCACAAGCTAAATGTGGTCCCGCAAAATAAACTCAACACCTATCGTGCTGAATTTTTAAAAAAACTTGCTTTTGCCCTCGTTACACCACACATGAAGGAGAGGATTACAAATCGCAATATCAATAAAACACTCAGAGAGGAAATATGCAACACAATAGCAGAAAAAATGCCGGAAGACTGTGCATCACCAGCTCCGTCAACTTCCGTGAGACCAGGAAAATGTTCCTTCTGTGGGTAGAAAAAGAATCGCAGAGGGAATCACCTGTGCACTAAATGCAAGAAAAGTGTCTGTGGGGAACACAAAAGAGTGATTTGTCCATCCTGTGTATAATATTTAATTTTAAAATTGCTATATAGTAAAATAATACATGTTCCAAATAAAAGTCTTATTCCTATAAAGATAAAATAAAATATTTGTTCCTTATAGTTTCTATCATAATTTGTAAATATATAAATCTTCTTTAATTTGTATTTATATATTTATACCTTATTGACACGAATATTAAGGGAAAAACACTTTTTAAAGCTAAGTGTCGTATTCGACACCGCCTTGTTAAATGTGTTCTGATAGTCCACCTTGTGGTAGGAGGGTTAAAATCCATTGTTTTCAACTGTTTTCACACATCTTTCTATTGGTATCACTCCTTTGGTTTTGAGGCAAAGAGGTTTATAAAGATTATAAACCTCGTATTATAAAGATCTGTCCTTTTAAGAAATAAGTCACTGACATAAGGTAACCATAATCTGTAATGCAATTACTTTGGCTTGGTTCTCATTGACCAAATTAGGGTACTTTGCAATGAAAGCGGCGTAAACTTCATCTAGTTATTCACCGTAAAGATTTGAGTACACTACCCAACCATCAGGAACAAGCTCAAAATACAAAATGCTTTGAAGTGCCACAAAACACAATCTAGTTTCCAAATCAATCTAAACGAACCAAAGTGTGGCGGTATTTTGATGGATAACTGATTCATCTTCTGAGGGACAAATTCCTTTGACTGCTATTTTGCTTAGAACTTTTTTATTTTTCTGACATTACACATTTGTGTTAATAATTTAAATGACTCCATAAAGCCAACTCAAGTCATAAGGAAGGAAAGTATTAGTTTAAGTAAACATTGACATAAATAGTAGGAACAAAATATTCTGATTGGAATAATTATGAGATTAAGGATAGTATTCATGTATTAAGGACTTTTGTAACAACCTAATATGTACCATATTTGCATGGAGGTCACAGGTTTTTTTCTTAAATTTAAATCAAAAAGACCAATATTTGAATAGAAATACACAATAAATGGCCTCAAATAAAAAATAAATACATCAAATTACAAATAAGTAGCAATCTTAAAATTACTTTTTTTTTCTTTAATTATGTGTTAGCTATAGAATATTTTCATATATTATCTTTAAACCATTATTGTTTTTTCTGCTTTCAATTTTAACTTTACTGTGTTTTGTTTAGAATATTGTCTTAGCCATGAAGGCTCGTGGTCATAATGTGTCTGTCTTGAAATGGATTGCTGTAATAACAGCAATAGCTAAGAATGAAGAAATGTTCAGCGCAGCATCAGATAGGCGCCGACCAGGAAACACATCTTACTTGTTGTTCTCATGAAGCTGTACATAGTAAACAATTCTTCAAATTAATATTGAGGATTTTTTTTTTAATAATGTACAGTTGTTAAAATTAGAAAACTATAACTGTCTTTGATGGAGAAATTTATGATATTTATTAAGAACGGAATTTAATATTTGTCTCCTTTATTTTTGTAAAACAACATGGAATAAAATCTGTGATAGAGCTAGATTAGCATAACAGTCAATTAAACTGTGATCTAGCTTATTTTAAAATGTTTTAAGCAATATTTTAATTTTACTAGGAGATATAGATTTATTTTATAGTGTCTCTCTTAAGATCAATACACTCCTTGAAGAATTTGACATTTATACATCAGAAAATCATTTTATTTATGATTATTGAGTGAGGATTCTAAAATTAATATTAGTAATACGTAAAATGTCCCTGTTGTTAACTGAAAAGATATATAAATAATTTTATAAATTACAATACAACTATGTACAATACAACTATGTACATTACAATACTACTATGTACATTACAATTATAAAATATTTTTTATATCAGTCATGTATCATTCTGTTGATTGTCTAAAGTATATGCAGTAAGCAAATGTGAAGAATGAGGTTTGTTACCATTAATGATGCCAAAATAAAATAACACAAATAATGAAATAGTAAGTAAATTAAAAAAAAAAAGTACTATTACTTTAAAATTTTTACTTGTACTTTTTAAATATTAAATAAGTATTTTAAAAAATTTAAAAAGTGTCACTTACATTTTTAATCTCCTATAATATTATACCTATCAGCTTCAAGAAATGGATTACTGTTTGATAGCAAGAAAAATATCTGCCACAATAATACTAACAGATAATATTCCTAAATTATTTTAATCAATTAAAAAATTTGGAGCCAATGCATGAGGAATAGAAAAATAAACTGAAATAAATATATTTCCAGAGGAAGGTGAAGGTGTTAAGCAATTGATTTAAAAAATCCACAGTGCTTATTTAGAAAGTAGGAAGTCAGACTATCATCAAGATCCCAAGACTAAAATGGCACTTATTATTTGAATTCATAAGTTAAAAATCTGCCATATATTAAGAAAAAGGTACTGAAACAGTTCATCAAGTTTGAATTTTGTAGCTTTTATAATAGGCAGTGATAATGCAAATCTGTAATAGTATCTATTCATTAAAAAAATTAAAGAAAATATAGGAACATAAAAAAGTTTATTAGGTTCATTATTTAGACAGCTACTTCAGATGTGTAGTGGATGGGACGGAAATTTTGAAAACTGAATCTAAGTCAAAATACAAAAGAAATATACTGCTATTTTTTTCCTTAAAGCATAATGGTATAGAGATATCAAGTCTAACTGCTATTTTTGTTATCTCTGTACTTATTTACACATAAATAAAGAATAAACCCATATTTTTAAATTTCAGAGATAAATATTTGTTATATTAGGTTAAAACTCTTAAAAAAGCTAACATCTTTTTATAAAATAAATTATATGCACCTTTTTGAAACCAATAGCCCTGTATGGGTATAGATTGAAAAGTTCCTTTATTAAACAGATCTAAAATGTCTATTAAGTTCATAAAATAAATCAACCATAAATAAAAAAACTTTTAGCTGGTAGTTTATGTCACACCATTTGTTTTCAAATACTAGAATCAGTTTTGAATCACTACTACTTCAGTAGAGAAAAAAAGAAATTAATAAATACTTTTATGGCTTTTTTACAATCCAAATACTTTGGTAATAGTTTGTAGATAAACATACATATAATTTGTCTACTTTATATGAAGAATACAGGGAAAAAACAGGCTAACTGTTTATTATATATATATATATATATATTGAATTTATGATGGTGTCTATAATTATTTAATACATATTGTGATATTTTGTAATTTGTTGTTTTGATTCTTTTTCTTAAGTGCAAAGAACGTTATATTGATTTCTGAAAGAACAAAAACTTTTATGACAGTTGTATCCTTTTTTTGTGAAAAAACATGATGATCATATATATGACCAATATATAAATTTATTTTAAATATTTATTTTTTTGTTTTTCAGAATAACAACAAGATTTTTGAAACTAGTGATTTTTTAATTTGAAGTAATAGTAAAGACTTTATTCATACAATTAAAATAGAGAGTGTAAATTTCTATGATATTTAGATCATTATTAATTTAAATTTTAGAATAAAGTTTTAATTTAAGTATTAAATTAAAAAAAAAAAATGAAAAATATATTTATACAATTAAAATTGAGAATTATAGTTTCAATGACAATCTTAACTACACTATTTTTAGATTTAAAGTTTTAATTATATTCAATTTTCTATCGATGTTAATTTAAGCCAGAATGAAGTAAGACTCAAATATCAGTTATGTTTTAAAAACTTTCCTTTATTTTTAATAAGCCGTCAAACCTTCTTGTTTTAAAAATAAAATTACAGATAGGATGTTGAATTTAAAAAGAAAGGTATATAAAATGGCAATGGCAGGGTTAAGAAATATTCCACCCACTATGTTGCACTATAAATATTGATAAAGGTTGTAGCAATTGAACAATTAAAATAAGCGGCAAAATAAACTTATAAACACCTGAGTAAGAAATCTCTATTTGTATGAAAGCTCATGAAATATGCAAAACGTTTTTTTGTAAAACTTATGAATGCCTGTATTTCTTAGAGGTTTGAAGTAAGTAAAATAATTTATGATAAAAATGAAACAACCAATAAAAGTCTTGGATTATCTTTCAGTTCAGTAAAGTGTGTTTGTATATCACCTTGTTCTTTACATTTTTTATTTCCTTACTTTTCCTATTGACAGATAAATTCATAGCTAATATTTCTTAACATTACCGTGATATAAACTTAATTTTGATAAAATTAAAGAAAATGAACTACCAATGTCATCATTGATAAATCATTTACTTTTTTTTAAAGGATTAAAATATTCCTCTTACAAGATAAGAGGTGGGCTTGAAGTGAGTTTCTATAGTATTAAATTACTCAACTAGGAGCGCTAGAATCGGCAGTTGAGCTCAAGTGTTGAAGTTAATAAGCATGTCTTAATCCACGCAGCAGTTTTCTTCATCAGTTGTTCTAGTAAAAGAATTCAATAATGTACAATTAATAATTCAATAGGCACAAATATATGTACATGTTATTCATAATTTCTCAAATGATCTGCATTGAGGAAATAACCTCTCGGTTCTCATATATTTCATGATTGTTTTAATTGATCAAAATTCGGAACCTTAAATCGTGCCTTAAACTAATGAGTAAGGAAAATATAGAGCCTCGGTGACGCTTGGCTCAAGCACACCAAATTAATTGCTAATTAATTTTTGAAGAGGCACAGGTCGTCCCTTAGAGCCGCTTGTCTACTTCACAAGTGGTTCGGGTGAAGCGATCTACCTCGCAAATATATATCATTCAATTCCAAGCGGGGATCTGAAACTTGGCGATAAATTGTTCCACTTTTAAAAGGAACGCCTTACATCGCACACTGGGGCCATATATAGGGCGCTCGCGCTCAAAACTCCAAAATGCGGTTTTTTCGTTTTATAAATTTATTTTAAATAATAAAATAAAAGATAAATAAATAATTGAATTAAAAAAGGCATATTTTTTTTATTAATGATAGGTTTTAATTTAATAAAATGCATTACTTTTAATAATGTACTTATATTATAAATTTAATATAAAACTTTCTTTGGCAGAATTATCTTAATGATAAATAAAATGTGTAGAACTACAAATTGAACAATTTAATAAAACATAAAAGTAATCAAATTTACATAATATGTACCTGTAGTATAAAAATAATAAAATGTTGTAGGTACAAATATTTCGCACAATATCTACAGATAAAACAATAAAATATGTTTATAAACATATATTTTAAGTATCAATCATATTTTTAGGTTTATAATTAATGAATAACTATGTAATGCTTTTTTACATGATGTCTTTAAATTAGTTACCTATTTAATATTCACGTAAATTTTGAAGAATCATTTCAAATTTTAATATAGAATCAATGTTAGTTTTACCTGATGCCCTAAAAAAAGTTTATTATGGGTCTAATCAGAATTATCGGAATCCGTAATATATAGCTAGATGTAATGTGACATGCAATGTTGTTTAAGGTAGATGGTCCAATTGTTAACATGCCACAAACATCGGGGTCGAATTAATATTAATTAATTTTGTTTTTTATGTTGGCATTTTTCTGAGGTTAGTTATCAATTATCAGATATTAGATTAGACTAGTTATTAGATAATAGCAGCCGATTAAAACCGTCATTAATTTTAAGAAGTCTAGAAGTCTTCCTAGTAAATTGTTCACCATAAGCCTTAAAATCTTTGTTACGGGCCTTTCACTAAATTCAAAATTTTCAATATCTTGATGTTGCGCGAAGGAATTACCCTTTCGCTTTCAGATTTATTTATACAAGAGCTTCTATTATCATATTTTAATGACAGTTTTGCAATTCCCTAGCGCTAAATTGAATTAATCAAATTCAAAGATTTAGGCTTCAAATTTTAAAATTTAAACATTTATTTTCAATTTCGTTCATAAGATTTTATTTATTAGTGTTTTATAGTACATGCCTGTTTAATTCTAGAAGTTTTTCTACTAAATTTTTTCCTGTAAGCCTTAAAATCTTTGTTGTGGGCCTTTCATTAAATTCAAAATTTTCAATATTTTAATTTTGCGCAAGGGAATTGCACTTTTGCCTTCACATCTATATTTACAAAGGCTTCTATTATCATATCACAATGACAGTTTTGCAATTCCCTTGCGCAAAATTGAATTAATCAAATTTAAGTTTTAAGAATTTAAATTTTGAATTTCATCGTTAATATTTTTTTTATTAATATTTTATATTATATACCTTCACTTGAACACCACATAGTATGACTTGAAATATAAAACTTTAAAAGAAAAAAAAATTAGCGTATTGAAATGGTTTGCACTTTACAATCGACTGAATTATGCTCTCTAATAATCCGCGACATAAAACGGATTAAAACATAGAAAGGAAACAAACAGAAGTGAGTGTTCTTTACTACTTGATTTGCCATATTATGTAGATTATTTTAGCCACAAAAAAAAGTAGAAATACCCAAAAATCAAAAATCGAGTTTTGAGCGGTGTTAGTGAGGAGATGGCCCCAGTGTGCATCGTTCCGTATCAACTTAAAATGCCGGCGTTCCGTTGTTGTTATTTTGATTCACTTACGTTTCGGGATTGTCGTTCAAATTTTTTTCTCCCCTTCTTTTGTTTTTAAAGTTGGTTAAAGATTACATCTCATATTTAAATGTAAATAACGTAACAGTTAATTATGTATATTATGGCAAAAGGATGCTGAGGTCAGAAGTACTTGGGATTAGCGACTAGTGAAGAGCCGTTCCGACCTAAAAGCCGAAAAAGATTTTACGTTCCGTTCCACGTCAGTTAGACTTACCTACAACCTACTTATATGCAGTTTCTTTCCATCCCTTGTAACTTCCGGCTGCTAATCCTCTCCTTCTATTTTATAATTAAAAATTTTATGGGTACTACATATAATATTTGAAAAATAGCTAAATACAGTTATTTTAAAAAAAAATGTATAATTTTAAAATATTTAATCAAGAATTCTTGGAAAAACAAAATATGAAAATCAAACAGAAAATATTGACAGATCTGTTCTTAAAAATTAACATGCAAACAAGTTTCATCAGCTGAAAGGCAAGAGCGATGATTGCTTAAAATCTTCCCTGCTTTCGAAAAGATCCTCTCGGACGTCACTGATGTTGCCTCAACACCAATCAAAACAGTCAACCCATCCATCACAAGACTTTCAGTTTGGTGCTGATTCTTAAAAACCAATTTTTTACATCAGGGATCGAGGAACGTGCATACTTATATATATACTTAGAGCGTCTTGCTTTGCTCGAGAAAAGTAAATCTGTCTTGTTGATTTAAATCATACTTGAGTTTTGCAATTAGTTTCTTTGAGGATAAATCGAAGTCTGCAAAAGATCGTAATGTAAAATTTCACAAACATCTTTATGACCATTGACATAGGTTGTAAGAGCTGACGCTGTAGGGAATTTTTTGGAGCCTTAGCTCTCCGTAACTTTTTTTTAAAGGCTCAAGAATTGTGCACAATTGTGCGAGAATTTTCCAATTACATTGGTTCCGAGAAAAAAGGAGGAATCAATTCTTGTGACAAATTCATTAGCTTTTAAACAAATAGCGGAAATCCATTAAATTCCATTTGCAGTAAAACCTGGGTGGTTCATTTCTCTGAATCCGAAAGAAGAAGCTGAGCTCTGCCGGTAGAAAAGATTATAATTTATTTTCAATAAATTATCATTACAATGTGTCACATTCATTTGAAATTGTAATAAATTATAAATGTTTTGCTGATTATAAA
The DNA here is from genome assembly GCA_003667255.2 of Euschistus heros. Taxonomy (NCBI): domain Eukaryota; kingdom Metazoa; phylum Arthropoda; class Insecta; order Hemiptera; family Pentatomidae; genus Euschistus; species Euschistus heros. The sequence goes on along the minus strand of RCWM02000170.1, from coordinate 131,859 downwards.
ATTTTAAACTACAGTGGAATATACTTATACGAAACTCAATTATAAGAAACATTCAGTTATACGAAGAATTTTTCGTTCCCCGACGAAACTCCATTTAATCCTGTGTAATGAATTATTCACTTGTGCGATATTCACACGCTTCTGTAGCGAGAGATGACAGACACCGATGAAAAACCTCCTGAGTGGTCCAACGTTCACCTCGGCGTAACATTCGAAAATTTGGTTGAATTTAAAAACTGAATTTAGGAGATCGTTGCTTAGGTCACAAAAACCGAACAAGGTCTTAACGATTCTAATTCTTCAAGTTCTGACGACAAAGAGCTTGGACCACCACCAATATTTACCCAAACGGTCGCTGCATTTGAGGTTGTAAAACGTACATAATTGAATGTGAACGGCTGTTATATAACGTAGCTTCCAGAAAAATTCAGCAATCTAAAATAATGAATTTTTTAAGACTAAATGAATATGTACTTATATTTTTCAAAAAATGAGGTAGTGATGGTTATTTAAATTCTTATCTTGCTTTTTGAGTTAATTTATTTCAATTATTTTTTATTTAATTATAGATATACATATGTACATAATATGTACAGATTTACAAAATACATAATATGTACATAATACATGTAATCCATATCTATATAATAATAAAATATGATAATGTACAGCGTAATCTAACAACAAAATAGGTACAAACAATGAAATTGTGACTTTTTTTAATAAAGAATTTCTTTTATTTTTAAAATAGCCAAGAAACCGAGTACTATTCAGTTATAAGAAGAATTCACTTATCAAAACATTTTCGATTTCCCCTCACATTCCTATGAGACTCCACTGTATTCCAAAGAGGATTACAATGGGAGTGGAATAATGTATACTAGTTACAGATGAATAATATACCTGTATAATGTTTTCAACTCAAATAAATTATTATTATAAATTATAAGAAATTTGTATGTATAATATATATATACGAGTAATAATAAATCCCTTAAATTTAAAAGAAATTAACAATACACAAAAAAGATATATTGTACACAAATAATTTTTTTAATTTTTTCATCTCACATCTTATTTAATTTGTAAAAAATCAAATTATTTTAGGAAGTAAAGTCAAAATGTTAAAATGCGAAATCTAAGTTGTACTCATGAAATCCACCTAGAAATTTAATTCAAATGCAGCTATTTGAATATGTAAAAAAGATGAATTGTGCTTAAATATGACCAGGCATACTTGTCCTCCTGCAATTGTATATATATATTTACCAATAGAATAGTTTTTTACTAATACAATGCAATATTGTTCTGAGAAAACACATTAACATTACAAGGTGTGAACATGAAAGAATTAACATGTTTCAAGCCAAAGTACATATAAAAGGTCTGTTTGCTATCTTCTACAATCATTGTGTATTTACTTCTACAAATGGATTTCAAATTTATTATTTTTTTCCTGTTCTTAGCTTTTTCTGCAGTTATCGTAAGTGAAGTCATATCTTGCTACACATTTGGGTCCTACATTAGAAGGTCCCTTGGTAATATTCTTTTAAGACCCCTCGGAGGGTAATCGGGAATGGAGTGGGAAGCAAGTTGGGAGGCTAGTGGATTCGAGTGGGTATAGAGCTTATCATCGAAGGATAGTTATCTAGTTTGTGATAATTCTGGAATAAACGGACATCTAGATCATTATAGTTGTTTATCCTTGGCATAAAAATTGAGGATTTTGGTTTGTGAGAATTGATATGAGAAGAATTGGAAAGTTTAGTGGAGCTCCAATGCTCAACTCTATATCTCCATATTGGTCTAATTAATGCTATGTAAATCTATTTTGTAAATAATTGGAAGCTCTTAATTTTTGTCTAGTTTATTCCAAGCAATTTCTTGTAGTTATAGGTATGTGGATTTTAAGTTAGAACCATATCCAGACAGAGACCTAGGTATCAGATCTGTTCAACAGGGAGTTCTGGAATACTTTTTGAAAAACTACTGTGGGATAGCAAATGCAATGGAGGTATTTGATGAGATTTTGTGGAATTAATTTAATCCTTCAATTTCGACATTTTTGTTGAAGGTTTGCGTAAATGTTTGTAATCCAATTATGGTAGGAGAAAAAGGAATTTCTTTTTAACTAAAATATAAGAGGGTTTTATATTTAAGAAAATTGATGCATTTTATATAGTTACATTTACTTCTTAGATCACAGGACATTTGTATGTTTGACACTTGTGAATAAATACAGAAAAAAAAAAAATCATGGAACAATATATATTTTAGAATATTTTAACATAATTACACAATGCGATTTATTAATAATTAGTATAACACAAATTCTTTTTTCTTTTTTTTTTTTCTCATTTATTGGTATTTACAACTGTACAAAAACATATACATCAAATAAATGTGTTGATAGTGAATACAATGGTTTGTAAATAACTTGTGAAGGACTACTCAATAATAGCACTTCAATAAAAATCTACACTAAAAGGTCTCTAGGCCATCTTCTTTTCAGACGCCTCGGAGGATTATCGGGAATGGAGTGGGAAGCAAGTTGAGAGACTAGAGGATTGGAGTGGTTACGGAGTTTAATATAGGAGGATAGGTATCTGGTCTGGGCTAAATCAGCAACATAAGGAACATTAAGGTCTTTATGGATAAGTTTATTGGTCACATAGTAAGGAGCATTGAGGATTTTTTGAAGGATTTTGGATTGCAAGGATTGGATTCAAGATGAATTGGATGGTTTAGTGGAGCCCCAAAGTCCATACACCCAAATAGGTCTAATCACAGTCATGTAAATGAGTCTTTTGTAATTAATTGGGGGCTTTGATCGTTTGTCTAGTAACTGTTGAAGTAGTCTGTAATGACGAGCAGTTTCTTGTCGTTTTAGTCTTATATGTGGATTCCAAACACAAATTCAAAGCTATGATTTGTTTGTTTGTTAAGAATAAGTAAGTAATAAATAAAAGAAATGAGATGTGGATAATCAAGAATAGAATCAGCTATCATAACTATGCAGTATTGATATGATGTTCACAAATAAACCAGGCTATTTTAATTATTTACTCAGAATGATTGTTTTCATATCACATAAAGAATACATATATGAATTATAATTATTAATACAATTTTTGTTACAGTCACTGGGTAGAGCTGACATGACGGGAACACACTTGGGAGAATTTGAAGAAAAGACGGAACAATCATCTCCTAATGGAGAGAAGGATACAAGATGGAAAAATATATACAAGTGGTTCCCTGGCAAGAAATCTAATTCTTGTGGTTATCGTAAATTTTAAAACTAATTGTAATAAATGCAATGTAACAATAATTCTGACTATTCTTTCAATGTTACCTTTATTACATCTTAAAATATTCCAAATTATATTACAAGATGGGGGTCAGAAGTGAACATAGTTTGCTTATTGTTTATTTCTTGTTTTTATTAATTTTGAGTCAATGAAAAGCAATAAGAAAGTATTTCTCTTCAATGAGTATTACAATAAATTATGTATTCATCAATAACAAATATAAGTTGGATAGTAGATGATGTTATAGCTTCCTGTTTTTTTTTTTTTTTTCATGTTTCACACTTTTTGTTTCCATTATTCTCTTTAATGCAATTATTATGACTTGCAGCAAACATTATTATACTCCTATGGTATTACAATCAGATATATTAAAGCTACTAGTGAGTAAAAGTTTTAAAACTTTTTTTCATGATAAAAATGGAAAGAAATGCTGTTAAATATGCAAAATTATTCTTTTTCAGCATAAATGTATGAAAGGCAATGTTTGCTTTTCTAATTTTGTCACACAATTTAATAATTTCTGGTCAGTATTTTAACTAGAAACAAAATACATTTGGTATGTTTTAATGTTTTCATATCATTCTTGTTTCATGCAACTTGTAAAGATGTTGATAGCGTGTGTTTTCCCTTTAATTATTTAACTCTGAATGTTTTTAATTATTCTGGGATTAATTTTATATCATAATGATATATGACTGATCTTAAGTCAAACATAAACATAAATGTGCCTTCCTTGCTTTGCTGGATGCAAACACATTTATAATAGATTATATTGATAAAATAGCTAAGTTAATTTTTGATAAGCTTGAGCTTACTGAAAGATCGTTCACAAGATGCCACAAAACTGCAGTCTCCAGCTTGAGCGCTCTGTTCTTACACATACACGTAAACTTTTCTTGTGTGCTCGGCGCCCACGACCTATTTTGTATTATCTGTAAATAGTTTAAAACGAAAAGTTCATTTCCCTCCTAAATAGTAATTACCACTGTAAAATTTTACAAAGATATTAATGAAATTTTTCCAATAATACCGTATAAGTTTCCTGAAAAAAATTATTTTTTTTAAAACTTGTTTTTAATTTTGACGCCACCCAATTTGCGCCGCTCGGGGCGCCCGCCCCCTTCGACCCCCTTTTGGTACGCCTCTGTAGGCGTTTTGTTGAACATAAATATTTTCTTGTAGATATGAAGAGCAGACATTTTCACTGCCAAAGAGGTTAACAAGCACTTCAAAAAATAAAAATAGGAAATGACATATTAATCAATCAGTCTTAACATTATTTCCTGATTGATGTGAAATACTCATGAAGTCTACAAGGAAATGCATTTTTTAGAGTTTTTAGTTATAGCTGTAGCTCAAACGTTTAAAATCAGCTATAATTTAAAATTTAAAATTGACATCTTTGGAAACCTATGATATCCTAAAGTATCTTTTAATAATTTCCTCTTATTTATGTGGAACAAATTCACTATGAAGAACTCATTTCTGAAAGTGACTAATGTTTGATGTATCTACTTGCTTCTTCATTTACTTTAATTTTTTTCTAAACTTTCAATGTATTACATAAAGGAATATAGATACGGTATTTGTTGACTGAGAAGTATTTAAAGATGTAGGTGATTAGGGTATGCAGTCTTAGTTTGGATACATAGATACACAGCAATTAAAAATTAATAATATAATACTAATAATAACTTAAAATTAAAATTTATTTTTAATTGCTATGTATCTAGGACTGCATACCCTAACTACCTATATCTATAACGGATTATATGACATAATTACGTCTATTCAGGAATACAGAGTTGGGTTTAGGGGCTCTCAACCGTCTAATTCTTTCAGTATTCAATCCTTACAATACCAGATTACTGTGGTTCCACATATTGTTTCTGCAGTCTCCAGGATAGAAGAACAAAGTGGAAAAGCGAGAGTGTTAAAGCTGCAATAGTTGGGAAGAAAATGGCTTGGAAAGCATACTATAGGACCAAAAGTGCAGCAGACTGGGAACTCTAAATCAGAAGAAGAAATTAAGCCAAAGAAGTAGTTAGAGTGGCAAAAAGGAAGAGTTGGGATGAGCTTACTGAGCTTACTTACCTATCAATTATACCTTCATGGTTATGATTAAAGAATAACTATGTAATGTTTTTTTACATAATGTCTTTAAATTTTTTATTTAATATTCACGTAAATTTTTAAGAATCATTTCAAATTTTAATATTGAATCAATGTTAGTTTTACCTGATCCCCTAAAAATAGTTTATTATGGCTCTAATCAGAATTATCCGAATCCGTAATATGATGCTAGGATATAAGGTGACATGTAATCATGTCTAAGATAGATGGTCCGAGTCCATTGGTAACATGTTACAAACTTCGGGATCGAATGATTTCGTTCTTTATGTTGGCATTTTTCTGAGGTTAGTTACCAATAGATCGAATAAATTAGCAGCCGATTAAAAACGTCTGTAATGTTTTGAATTTTAGAAGTCTTCCTACTAAATTGTTCTCTATAAACCTTAAAATCTTTGTTGTGGGCCTTTCACTAAATTCAAAATTTTCAATTTTTTAATTTTGCGCAAACGAATTTTCCTTTCGCCGTCAAATTTTTTTTTTTTTTTTTTTTTTTTTTTTTTTTTTTTACAAAAGCTTCTAATATCATATTACAATGGTAGTTTTGCAATTCCCTTGTGGTAAATTGAATTATTCAATTTCAAAGATTTAGGCTTCAAATTTTAAAATTTAAAGATTTTTTTTTTCAATTTCGTCCTTAAGATTTTATTTATTAGTGTTTTATATTACTTAATTATAGAAGGTTTTCTACTAAAATTTTCCCTGTAAGCCTTAAAATCTTTGTTGTGGGCCTGTCATTAAATTCAAAATTTTCAATATCTTAATTTTGCTCAAAGGAATTGCACTTTTGCTTTCACATCTATTTTTACAAAGGCTTCTATTATCATATCACAATGGGAGTTTTGCAATTCTCTTGCGCAAAATTGAATAAATCAAATTTAGGTTTTATGAATTGAAATTTTTAATTTCATCCTTATTATTTTATATTATTTACCTTCACATGAACACCAAATAGTATGACTTGAAATATAAAACTTAAAAAAAAAAAATTAGCGTATTGAAATGCTTTGCATTTTAAAATCGATTGAGTAATGCTCTCTGATAGTCCGCGATATAAAACGGATTAAAACGATAAAAGTAAACAAACAGAAGCGCGTGTTGTTAACTAGTTGATTTACCATATTATGTAGATTATTTTAGTCACAAAAAAATTGTAAAAATACCCAAAAATCAAAAATAGAGTTTTGAGCGGTGTTAGTGAGGAGATGGACCCAGTGTGCGACGTGGAAAGTGCTGTAGAAAGGCTAAAGATAGGCAAAGCAGCAGGTAGCGATGGTATTGCTCCAGTTAGGTTTGAAGGGTCAGAATTACAGAAACATCTACAAGGCCTCTTTCATACAGTTTTTTCTCAAAATATAGTGCCGAAGGAATGGGAATATAACATTCCTTAACACAAAAAAGGAAGGTAAAGTGACTGTAGGAATTACCGGCCTATTTGTCTATTCCAGTTGGCCTACAAGCTTTACACACCCATCCTAGAACAAAAGCTAAGGGAGTTTGTAGAGGAAAATCTTGAAGAGGAACAAGCAGCCTACAAATCACACCGCAAGACACAAGACCACATATTCTTTCTCAGGACCATTATTGAAAAGTCATGGGAAAGGGGAAAAAGTATATTTCTGGCTTTCCTAAATATAAAGGCAGCATTTGACTCGGTACCAAGACATGAGATATGAACAGCTCTAGCCGCTAAAAATGTTCCAACTGCACTGATAGATGCTGTAACATCCACTTAAAACAACACAAAAAGCATTATAAGAATAAATAAAAGAGAATCCGAGGCTTTGAAATGAGTAAGGGAATAAAGCAGGAAGATTGTTTCAGTCCTCTACTATTTATTATCGTTATGGACGAGGTAATAAAAATTTGCAAGCAAAGGCAGCAATAGCAGTGGTTGGGAAATGGAATATGAGGACAATCCTTGCTCAAGCTATGGTGTACGCAGATGACATTATTCTAATAGCAGATTTGGAAGAAAGCTCACAGCAAGCAGTCATAGAATGGGAGGCTGAACTGTATAGAAAAGGAACGACACTCAATGCAAGTAAGAGTAAAGTTAGGCATGCTGGAAGTGATGAAGAAAATATTGAGATCCGATACGGAGGAAAATTATTAGAGATGACCGAGCAATATACCTACCTGGGTATGTTCCTCAGCAGGAAGGGAAAGATTGATGGGGAGATTTCCAACCGGATCAGAATGGCAAAAAGCATCTATTACCTGTTGTAGGAAAAAAGGAGATGTTTAATAAAGTAAAAATACACATCATTAAAGCTATTTATTTACCCACCCTTACTTATGGAAGCGAGAGCTGGGTTCCTCTGGATAAACACTGGAGTCGAATAAGAGCAATGAAAATGAGGGACAGAGTTAGAAACGAGAGAATATGGACGTCGGAGTCTTACCCATAAGAGACATAGTAGAAAAAAGGCAGCTGAGATGGTTTGGCCACGTTTGCCGAATGGAGGAGGACCGTGACCCAAGAAAGCTCTTCGAAGCTAGGCCTACCGGAAGACGTCCCAGGGGCAGGCCTAGACTAACATGGATGGACTACATTTCCAGACTGGGGAAAAAATATAGGAAATACTCTAAATGCCATGAAAGCGCTGGCAAGAGACCGGGATGCATAGCGAACTTGGACCGAGGCACCTCCACGCTGAAAGGCACTAAGGAGGAAGAAGAAGAAGAACAATACCAGATCCTTTTTATATTTCAATACTTTTTATTTTGTCAAATTATCTAGAACATAGAGGATTTTCAGAAAAAATCTTTCAACTTTGAAACTGTATACCACTACTTGCCTGGTCCTTTCTACACGCAGCAAAACTCAGATTTGATATGTTTTTTGACTCGCTTGGTTTTTTTCACATTTGATCTCGCTAGGAAAATGCAGCTTTTCATTCTGAATCGGTTTATACCCGTAACTCATTTTCGTAAAATAATTGACTTACCTTACCTGGTATCTTCCCCTGACTTTTCAAGTGTATTATTGCATTGTAGTCGCATATCGCAATAAATGATTTTTGCCAGCAACTTAAATAAATTCTCACATTATTTATTTGAAAACCGGTGAGAAAGAGACCTGCCTCTTTAAATGTTTTAGTTTTCATTATATTATAAATGGCTTCAGGAAACAATTAATTAGCAATAACTTTTAAGATATATCTATGCTGAATAAAAAAAATTTATTTGACATAAAAAATAAACAGAAAATTTGAACATTTTTAGAAATAATTCAGAATATAATGGTCATAAAATTATATTTCCAACATAAAGTCAAATCAAATGAAAGAAATATAATTTTGAATTTTATTTGCAAGATCTTAAATTTTTATTAGTTATAGCATAAAAAAATCTAAAAAAAAATTGCTTTTCCTCAAGTGCTTTCTGATTGGTGACTTGTAGTTGTTGATGGTGACGGCCTCCTGTAACACAGTGGTTTGTAAATAAAAATATGTAAATTATGATTTTCACCAAAATAATAATTTCTTGAATTTATACTCACAATAACGCTATTATAAGATCCAGAAAGTCCCATCTATCACTGCAACAACAAAATAAAAATTCCTTATTGTTGTATAAACTAAGGATCAATCATTGATTTTTAAAGATCAACATGGTTTAAAATTTGATTATAAACTTACAATCTTGTTTGTAGGAGAACTGTGTCCATTTCCTGAGGCCTTGAAATTAAAATAACATTTTATTAAGAAATTAAAAAAAAAAAAAAAAAAAAAAAAAAAAAAAAAAAAAAAACATTCAGTAAGTTTCTTACACATATGCATAGTCGAATGGATAAACTGGACTTATAAGAGCATGGTGAAAAGTTACAAAGGCTTCCACTCTGAGAGTTGTCACCAAAGAAAAAAGCAGAACTACCTAAAAATATATTTAATAATAATATATGGTCTACTTGGAGGTAAAAGTCATTAAGTAACAAAATAAATTTTTTCCAGGTGAGCAAAACAAACGTATAATTTCTCAGATAGTTATATAGTGAACTTTCACGTTCTCTAATGTGCATATAGTGAGTAGCAAAAGTTTTCGTACACTTACTAAATTCACTAAAATACGATTTCTTCTACTCTCTTTGTAGAAAAATAATTTTTTTGACAATATCATATTCTTCCTCATTGACGTAAGAAACATACCTAATCATTACTCTGACCTGAAATCCGTTACATTTACTGTTTTTTATTTTTATTTATTTATCTATATATTGGGGTTTTATATTATCCTCACGTGAATGAGAAGGAATATAAAATCCTCAAAAAAAAATTATTTATCTACAACAAGAATAGAAGGAATCGTATTTTAGTGAATTTAGTAAGTTTCCGAAAACTTTTGCTGCTCACTGTGTATATATATATATATATATATATATATATATATATATATATATATATATATATATATATATATATATATACATATACACAGTGAGCAGCAAAATATATATATATATATATATATATATATATATATATATATATATATATATATATATATATATATATATTATATATATATATATATATATACACTCTTATACATAATATATACATATGATATCCCACTTGATACTAACTCTTTATCAGCAACTTATACCGACGATACAACCATTCTCACAAGACACACTGATTCAATACAGGCTTCATTGACTCTTCAATATTACTTACTGACTCTTATAGACTGGTATAGACTTTGTAAAATCATGACACATTACATTCACACAACGAAACTATACATGTCCATCATTATACTTAGACAACAAACCAATTGTGCTGAGTAGCACAGCAAAAATACTTAGGACTAACATTCGATAGAAGGATGAAATAGGCCCCTCATGTTAAATAAACGCGACTTACTTTAAATAAGCGAGTACGACTCTCATTTTCCCTGCTACAAAGGAGATCCTACCTGAAACTAAGTGCCTAAATACATACACTTACCTACTAAAACCCATATTAACTTAGGTATCACAGATTTACGGTTCAACCAAAAAAACTCACATATTAAAACAACATACATTTCAATCACAAGCATTATGCCTTATTACAGGATCGCCATAGTACGTAAGTAATAGTACTGTACTTGACTAATAAAAATAAAATTCTGAATAATTCAAGAAAAATTAAATGTCTATTTAGTTTCGCATAGCCTAACAGACTCATACGAAACATGGCTACAACAAATATTCCTGACAATACGTACCGAAGGCTAAAAAGAAGCTGGGTGAGGGACCTCCTTAAGTAAGAACTCCCTCATGTTTTACATGTCCTATTTACCAAACATTTTGTTTCACTACATTAGCTGGTCGTCTTCATTTAAAGACAGGTGTGAATTAAACAATAAAGTTTAAAAACAAAATTAAAATAATAAAATAAAATAAAACTGATCTTAAAGTGTTAATATTGAACATCAATATACTCTTGTAATATGTACTTCATAATATTGGAAGAGTGATTATTGATGAGGTGGATAATTAGATATTTAACAAGGGTGAATGATGAACATTGTAAGTGGAGATGAATAAGAAATGTCAGAATAAGGTAGCATAAATAATAAACTATTTTTAAAAGAAGGTAATTTGATGAGAAGGGATATACAAACCAACAGGATGAGATCTGGTGTTCAAGAGGTGGATAGAATATAGATCATAGAACATGGATGTTTGAAGGTATTTTGGATTTTGAACATTAGAATAGAAAGGTACCGTGAAATTATTGTCGTTGAAAACTTGCCTAAAGCCGCCTCAATCCAGCATCACAAAGTGAATGAGAGCACCTGGGGATCCCAAGATGAATCTTATAAAGGAATACATTAGTCTCTCTAGCCTCCTGGAATCTTTGGAGCTAGTAGGGATTTGTTGAGATGGGCTGTAATAATGGTATGAACATTTACATAAACTGGCTAGAAGTCTCTTACAGAATAGATAACAGTTGTCATTCTAACAATTGACATTTGTGTCGATGAAAAAGATTTTTTATAATAATATATCTTTTCATTATACAGTGGTCAGATGAAAGGAGAAAACACCAGGCAATAAATTAGTGAACATGGTCCCCAGATGGCCGAAACCGAAAGAAAAAGAATATATCTTTCATGTTTTGGTTAATATGCAGCCATTTCAAAGGAAAATTTAGACTTAAAACGTTGTTTTAGATGTCAAATGACATGATTAGAGTGCTCAAGAGTTATAATTTTACAACTGATACGTTGAACATAATATCAAAATATGAAACATTAGAAACTTACATTTGATATATTATCGATTGCTAATTTATAATACAATACAAATTTCCAATAGTCCCATTATAAACAAAAATAAAAGAAATAATTAATTGTTGTTGATTAAAATAAAAAATAAAAAATAAAAATAAAAATAAAAAAAATAAAAGAATGTTGTCAGTTGCTTATTTTCATATTTGAGAAGCTAAAATATGGCATAGTTTTTAGAAATGGCAACAAAAAATTAGTTTTCTAACAGCAGATCCGACACACTAAACCTTAATTTTGTGGGGCGAGGGGGGGGGGGGGGGGTGAAAATTAAGAAGTAAAATTTTAAGAAAAGTGAATTGGTTTTTATAACTTGCAATGGTAACAAGCACATTTCTCCTCTACTCTAGGTTACAAAGATTTATACATTTCTAGGTTATTTGTCTGAGCCGTTACTGTATTAGGATGTGACAAAATGCTGTTGATATTTCTATCTATTAAAATTATAAACTTACAAACAAGCGAGACATCTTGAGGAAAAGAGTCGGGTGTCCTTAACTGCCAACAAAAAAACGGGACATTTATATATGAATGTTGTCAACAGGTCATTAGTTAAACATTATACAATCTTCAACGGCCTGATACTTCTTTAGATTTTGCTACCATTAAGAAAGATAATTCCTCGGAATTATCAAAGTAATATATTTAAAAGGAATAGTTGATTGGTTTTAAAATAACTAAACCTTAAAATCACTATTGTACCACTATAATGCTTCTCCCTTAATTATAAGTTAAAATTTGACTTGGATTTCCGTATTCAGTCTCTCCAATCCAAAATCCTTCGTAAATTCCTTAACGCTATGTTATTTATCATGTCACAAATGAAAAAATCCACAATTTACTTAGTGTTCCGTACGTTGCTGATTTGTCACGAACCTGATGCCTTTTTTTTCATAATAAACTGAAAACCCACTTGTTTCTCAATTTGCTTTCCATTCTATTCTCATACTATAATAATCATACTAGACATCTGGAAATAAGATGTGGTCAGCATTTGTTATTGTCCCTCTATAATGCTTCTTCTGTAATTATAAGTTAAAATTTGACTTGGATTTCCGTATTCAGTCTCTCCAATCCAAAATCCTTCGTAAATTCCTTAACGCTATGCTATTTATCATGTCACAAATGAAAAAATCCACAATTTACTTAGTGTTCCGTGCGTTGCTGATTTGTCACGAACCTGATGCCTTTTTTTTCATAATAAACTGAAAACCCACTTGTTTCTCAATTTGCTTTCCATTCTATTCTCATACTATAATAATCATACTAGACATCTGGAAATAAGATGTGGTCAGCATTTGTTATTGTCCCACTATAATGCTTCTTCTGTAATTATAAGTTAAAATTTAACTTGAACTTCCGTTATCATCAATCAACAGCTTGATCAATAACATCAATCAACGTCCAAGGTCGTTTTTAGATGAGAAATCCATGTCGTTCTGGGAGAAGGGCATCTTTGATCCCCCTTCTCGTTGGCAAAAGATTTTTTAACAGAAGGATGTAAACATCATTTAAAATTAATAATTATATACAAAAAGTAATTGGATTTTTATATAGATAAAAATAAAAAAAAACGGCATGGATTCATTGACCGATATTATACAATATGAATACAAGAAATGATACTTAGCCCAATAAAAAATCAAATTAAATAAATAAACACAAATTTTAATATTATAAATGATTTTTTTTCTTTTTTTATACATCAATTTATTGAAATTTACAACTGTTCAAATATATACATCAAGTAAATGAGCTGATAAAGATTACAATAACATGTCAAAACTTGAAAAGAACTACTCATCAGTAGCACTCAATAAAAATTCTACACTAGAAGATCTCTAGGCCATCTTCTTTTCAGACGCCTCGGAGGATTATCGGGAATGGAGTGGGAAGCAAGTTGAGAATCTAATGGATTTGAGTGGCTATGGAGCTTAATATGAAAGGATAGATATCTTGTTTGGGCTAACTCAGCAACATATGGAACATTAAGATCTTTATGGATAAGTTTATTGGTGACAAAGTAAGGTGCATTGAGGATTTTTTGAAGGATTTTGGATTGTAAGGATTGGATACGAGAAGAATTGGATGGTTTAGTAGAGCCTCAAATTTCAACTCCGTAAGTCCAAATAGGTCTAATCACAGTCATGTAAATGAGTCTTTTTTAACGAATTGGGAGCTTTGATCGTTTGTCTAGTAAATGTTGAAGCAGTCTGTAACAACGAGCAATTTCTTGTCGCTTTAGTCTTGTATGTGGATTCCAAGTAAGACGTTTGTCCAAGTGGAGTCCAAGGTAGCGGATCTGTTCAACAGGGATTAGTGGAATATCATTGAAGGATACTGTAGGACAGGCAGTATTATAAATGATAAAATTAAAATATTGCACAAAATAAATTGTTGCCTTTCTAACACTATATTGAAACAGTGTAAAATATTCATTTGAGGGTAGAGGAGAGGTACCGGAAAAGAGGGGATTAGAAAATTTTTAAAGACATTTTAAATAACGTTGAGTGAAAAAATATTCCAGAAATGAGCAGAAGGAAGGATTTTTCGTACGCTGCTTTTATCTAGGAAGAAGGATATAGATCAAAAGGATGAATCATGGTGGTCCTGCAGTACATTGAAAATTAGATTTAAAGAAGTTCAAAGATATAAAGGAAGAAATAGTTCTAAAGTAAAAACTATTAGTCAAGGAAAAAGTTAAGATCATATTGTTTAAGAATGGAGAGATAAAACCGCTTTAATCAGGCATTAAAATTTGTTAGAAAAGTTTCTGGGAGATGTAAGATAGTAGGATCCCTAATAAAACTGCCATTAAAGTACTATTAATTATTAGCTACTTCAAAGGCCATTATAATCTCTATACACATCTAATTTCAGTGAAACTACTTATATGACTATATCTATACTATTACGAGTATATAAAAGGAAAAGTGATTTTTCGTATGTGATTACTAACCACGAAAGCATCAATATGTGAATAGCCGTGAAGTTTGAAAATAGAACGATAGTTGGCGAACGCCATTTTATATGAGTGGTTACAAAGGTACGGTGTTATATAGACCTTGAAATTGTTAATACAGTTTATCTATGTTCAGCTGAGATAATTCTGGGACCAGCTCAGAAGGAGTGTCGCTCCCCATGGTTTGATGATGAATGCGAAGGTGCAACCCAACGCAAAAATATAGCATGTCAAGCCATGACACAGAGGGGCACAAGAAGTAATGTCCAGGAGTACAGGAGGCTCCGACGAGAGAAGAGACTACATCGTAGGAAGAAAAGGCTAAAAGAGCACGATGTACTTCGAAAAATCGAGGATCTGCATGGAAGTAAAGAAGTAAGGGAATTCTACCGCATGATAAATATACTAAGGAAACTCCCTACCAACGTAAAGTCTTCTTGCCTGGACAAAGAAGGTAACCTTCTCACAGACCGAGCAGATGTCTTGATAGAGTGGAAAAGACACTTTGTAGAACTCCTGACAGAATTAGACATGCACCCAAATGCCAACCTAGGGATGGTTAATAGAGCGCTGCCTGACGATGGAGAGATGGAAGCTGAGTCCTAACTACCCAGCGAAGAAGAGATTGAGGATGCAGTGGAAAAACTGACGAACCACAAGGCTCCAGGGCATGATGGGCTACCTGCGGAACTATTGCGAGCGATAAAGGTACTGCAAGCTCTCTTACAATCAATGTGGGAGGATGAAGTGATGCCCTCAGCATGGAAAAAGTCGATCATCTATCCTTTTCACAAGAAGGGTAATCGCCTAACATGCTCCAACTATAGAGGCATATCCTTATTAACATCCGGATACAAGGTCCTCTCGAATATATTATTCACACGTCTTCTCCCCTATGCCAATAGAGCCATCGGCCCCTACCTGTGTGGGTTTAGAAGCGGGAAATCGACAGTGGATCAAATCTTCAGCCTGAGGACCATACTGGAGAGAGGATATGAACACAAGTTAAAGACTCACCATCTCTCCATCGACTTTAGGGCCGCATACGATAGTATTAACAGAGAGGAGCTTTACCAAACAATGGAGGAACTCCAGATCCCTCAGAAGCTCATACGTATGGTGAGGATGACTATAAGCGAGGTATTGTGCTTAGTATGCATCAACGGAGATCTGTCAGGAGAATTACGAGCGACGAGAGGGCTACGGCAGGGTGATGCCCTTGCGTGCCGCCTGTTGTTCAGTATTGCCCTGGAGAAGGCCTTGAGGGAGTCGGGTATACAGGTTGGGCACACAATTTTCAATCGAAGTGTACAACTCTTGGCTTACGCGGAGGATGTAGATATTGTTGGCTGGTCTCAACGCGCTGTCGGGGAAGCATTTCAGGCACTGGTGGCTCCCGCAAAGAAACTTGGACTGGAAGTGAACCAGACAAAGACTAAATATTTGGTGACCGAGGAGACGCCTGGACGCAATACAACAGTGACATATCGTGACTACACATTCGAGCAAGTCACTGTCTTCATATATCTTGGTTCGATGGTAACCCAAGACAATCGTACAGAAGTCGAGATTAGAAGAAGAATAATGTCTGCCAACAAATGTTATTGTAGCCTAAGTAAACAACTTGGTGGCTGCATCCTCTCACGTCAAACGAAGCTGCACTTATATAGAAGCATAATACGCCCAGTTCTAACATACGGCTCAGAGACATGGACTACAACCAAGAGTAATGAACAAAATCTCCTAATTTTTGAGCGGAAAATCCTCCGTAGGATATTTGGAGGAGTTTTGGTGGACGGAACCCAGGAGGTATACAGTTCATTTACGGAACAGAATGTCCTTCAGGTCATCAAACCGGCCCGATTAAGGTGGATGGGATATTGTTCTTCGCATGGGCGAAGAAGAATTACCTGGGAAGCTATTGAAGGAATCGCATCATGGAGCAAGAAGAAGAGAAAGGCCGAGATGCAGGTGGAAGGATGGAGTTGCGACTGGCGCTTGGAGCATCCTGGGAGTGCGCAACTGGATGGTGGCTCCACAAAACCGTGACGAATGGCGGAAGTTGCTGGCGGAGGCCCGGACCCGGAAACGGGTTGTAGCGCCGAGATAGATAGATAGATCTATGTTCAGTTTAATTATTAAAAAAGTTTTAAATATGTGATGCGATTTGTAGACCCCACAGAAGTTTAAAAATCGACCGATATGTGGTTAGAACCATTCAGCAATAAATTTTGCTTTGGTAAAATTGCTGAGCCTATTTACACCTAATTTTAACTACATTATATTCATAGTTCTAGGAAGGTTGAACAATAATAAACTAATAATAATTATTTTATTATATCATTTTTTCTATTGCTTTGGTTTTTAAATCTGTTTAAGTGATTTTTATTCTTGTATGTAAGTTATATTTGTACCACTGAAAAAAGTAAGTAATATTGCACTATTTTTTGTTTCGTTTTGACCTTCCATCACTGATCATTCTCTCCTATGATGAATATAGATAAGAAGAATTAATACATAAAAATTTACACGAGCTAAAACAAAACCAAAGAATACAACACAGAATACTATTTACGGTTCAATATTACAATTAGCCGTGCATATGTTATTTGTTGACACTGCGGAGATACCTGACATCCCATACTAGCTTTTCTGTTTACTTATCTTACATCCTTAATCTTTAAGGAACATATGATTGTTTTTTTTTTTTTTATTTGATTTTCTTGCTTTTAATGTTTCATATACACTAAATATTGTTTATAACGACCTCCATGAGACCAGCCATATCGGGCACTATAGCCGATCGGCGTTATATCCAATCATACTAACTACATCGAGCACATGTAGTATATAATAAATTATACTGATCTTCAATAATTTTTTATTTATAAAACGATAATATGTGGATCCCAGTGAAGTTTGAAAATCTCACCGATATACGGTAATCCCCATTCTGCAAGAGTTTACAAAAGTAAAAATACTGAACCCATCTTTACCGAATTTTAAATACATCATATTCTTAGTTCGAGTAAGATTTAGCAATAATAAAAAATATTAACATTTACAATAGTAAACATTTAAATGTACATAGTTGAGTTGCGGAAAACGTGCTGCAATTAATATATTTTTATAGTTAGAAATTAAGATCCAACCAAATAATATCTATAAAATTATTTTTACCGAATTTAAATGTTTTCCAAATCAAAATGTCGATCTTTTGCTTTTTGATATTGTGTGTAAAAATATCATCCATGGGCCTTTAATTGTAAGTACTGATATTGCAGTCCATTATCCACAAGATTTTCTTAAAAGTCTCGGTCCTGGATTATTAACTCATACATTAAAATTAAAGATTGGATTTCTAATTATGCTTTTACTCTAAATAGACCAAATAAACTCCTAATAAGTGCAATCTTAAGCAGGTCAAAAATATCATAAGCTCAATCTAATACTTCAATACAAGATGTTTATTATATCAAACAGATAAAACTTCAATTATTATATAAAATTATTTAAGTTATTTATTTATGAGAGCAGGAGAAGCCTTGATGGTGGGTGGGTGGTTATTTAAATATTTTATATATTGTGCATATGTAGATTGAAAAATTAAGGATATTAGACTTGTTTAAAATAATCAGTTATTCTGGACTGCTTAGAACATATGTTAATATGATATTGGTAAAATACTTTAGCCTCCATAGCGTCAATACCCCTTCCTTTTGATTATGTCCATGGAGATATAAACATATGGAGAGGGCCTTTCCGTATTTTCTTCGGTGAGCGGTGAGACCAAAACAACAACCGGCCACGCCCACTTTACCCAACTGGCGACTTGCATTCCATTATTCCATTTGGGATAGGGTATTTCCCCATTATTAAATGGACAAAGTAACGTATTAAATAGAATAAAATCCCAGAATAAAGTTTAAGAAACCAAAATTTGAACTGAAAAAACGGCTAATATGCTAACCACATAGTTCGATTCAAAATAGCTGCGTCTAGTTAGTTACTGCCTCAGCGATTAAGAGGTAAGCCTCCTCCACTTGTCTATAACTCCATAATTAGACGGTCCAGCATGCCTAAGGCAATTTTCTGTGACTGTAGACGGAATTTCATTCCAAGCTTTGTCCGCTATTAGGATAGTATCTAAAATGAAAGTTTTAGTTGTCCTATGTTTATCTGTGTCTTAAAATATTCGATAACGCTTTCATCGGCTGAATGATGGTTAACTTTGTTGTTAACATTGTTGTAGTTAACTTTGAGCTGTTTTCCATTTTAGCCACTGCGGCGCTATAACCGATTATTTTACCCTCGAGATCAACGAAAGATATCGGTTATAGCGACCTGTTCTTTGTTATAAGCGATGTTGTTATATCCAATTAAAATGCATAAAACGTGGCAACTCTCATATTTTATATCTTGAATTATAAGAATATATCCAGACGGTATTTTAAAAAAGCACCTTAATAGAGCTTATATAAAAAAAAAAAAAAAAAAAAAAAAAAATTAAATAATAAAAATATGTTGTCAGATGGAGTTTTAGGCGACGATTTTTCATAGTAAGGATCGGTCAAAAAAGTACACTTGCTGGATCGGGCTTTGAGTTGATGGCTCATTTTCACTCACTAAAATGATATATTATTTCTTCTCAAATAGAACGAAAGGTGTCATCACTATAGTGTTAAAAGCTTAAATACTTAAAAAACAGTTTCTGTTTTATTTATATATGTTATAAAAATTTTATCGATTTGATAACAATTTGATGTGCCTTGTACATCACAGTCCAGAGGCACCATGAGCTAAACTATTTCATAAAAAATATAAAAGTTAATAAAATATATATTGATTAAACATAAAATTGATCAATAGTAATCACAAAGGAATGAATGTAAACATAAATCTATACAAGGCTTGATTTGGAAAACGACTTTTTTAAATTCTACATCAAGAAATATTAATCTAATTCGTGAATAAGTTTATTGAGTTTAAAAAGTTTTTTTTTTTTTTTTTTTTTTTTATACGAAAACGAACTAACATTAGCTGCCGTTATTTATCTATCTAATTTATTTAGATGAAAAATTACTACTATAAATAAAATGTAAAATGTTTTATCTTTCAGTTTAATCCATTTAAACAAACTAACACCACATTTGATATGAAAAGAGGGATTCGTAAGACTTACAAAACATGACGAAATCAGAGCTTACCTTTTGTGTTATTTCAGCTTCTGAAAGATATGTACGTGGCTTCTCTTGTTACATGTTTTTTCCTCTTACTTATTGCTTACATTAACACATCCGTAGCCAATGGACTCGATGTTTATCGTAGAAGTATTGGTCAAGGTAAAGTACAAATTCATTATTATATGAATAATAGCAATAGTTAATCTGTAAGTAGAAAGCTTTAACAAGATTGCTGTGAACAATAATTTTAACAATTATTCCTTCATTAATTTCTTACTTTTCAGGAATATAAGAGCTTATTTGTTTAGAAATAAAGAAATATAAAGATAGTGAATATATTTTTTTTTAGTCAGAACCATAATTATGGTATTTTCTGGGTTCATTCCCTCCATCTAGTTATCTAATCCCAAAGGCAATGATACATTTGCAATAATTTAGTTTAAATCAACTGCTCATTCCTGCCCTTCATAGACTGAGAGCCCGCAAGATAAAAACAGAGTTATTTTTTCAAATGCATGGTTGTAATCTATCCATTTCTGAATGAAAATTTATGACTCTGCCAATCATGGTCAGCACCACAAAAAATTGGCAGAGGGGGAAAAGGATTGTTGACCGTGTGTTCATAGCCGTTTGATCAAATAACTCGGAAACTGTTATTTTTAGCACATTTTGTGTTATATACATTATTAAAGCAAATCAAATTTGCAACAAATTTGGTTCAATTAATTTTTTTTTTTGTTAGATCAATAGTTTTAGAGCAGTTGACAAATCAGTAATGACAAATAAGACAGGAATCAATCAGTTTTGATTACAAAAACACAAAAAATTGTAATAATTTTCATTTTATAAGTAACAGTTCAGTTCACAGAAAATGTTTATATAAAAAAAAAAGTTGCTGGGTTTTTTAATGAATAGGTAGTGACATGAAGTTGCCCATAGTTTGAAAATCATCCATATATTATAATAGTAAACATAAGTTGTATCATTTTACAAGGTTTTTCATTTAATAGGGCGTATAAAAAAAAAAAAAAAAAAAAAAAAAAAATGACCGTTTCATCAAATTCCAGAGTTCAAAAATCTGTAAATATCTTAATGCTATTTATTATTTACCAATGCTTTATAATCCCTTTAGAGCATTCCCTAAGCTTGTTTTTAACGCTGTACTTCTTAAAAAAAAAGCCTCAGTTCAGTTATTAATTTCAAAGAAAAAACATGACAGTGTCATACGAAATTCAAGTAATTTAAGACATTACTGGAAAAAAAATTTCACAGCCGCTGAAGCAACTCGTGAAATTATTAAATATGAAAGGGAAGATGCCGTTGAAGAGCGTACTGCGCGGCCTTGGTTTAAAATATTTAGAGATACGACGTTGGAAAGGAAGAAGGTCTCTGGGCGGCCATTAATGGCTATTGATGAGGTTCTGAAGGAAGCTGTTGCGTCAAATCCGTCCACAAGTACTCGCGAACTTGCCAGGGAGTGTGGTGTGTTGAAAGATACTGTTAGCCGCCATCTTCTCTCCATGTGGAAGGAGAAAAAGACCTGTAGACTGGTCCCTCACGAACTTACTCCTCAACAATCAACAGAAAAGTTTACATAACTTCATGGGTTTGAACTCCTGCCTCATCCACCCTATAGTCCAGACCTCGCCCATTGCCCATTTTCTTAAAGGGAAAAAATTTGATAATTTTGCGGAAGTTGAAAATGCTGTCCAAGAGTTCTTTGACAGCCATCCCAAGGAATGGTATCAGCGTGGCATCGAGCAATTGGCTAGCAGATGGGTAATGACGGTAGGTAAAATGGACTATACTTTGAGTATTAATTGTATTTTATATCAAAGAAATAATAATACAAATATTTGTTTCAAAAACGGTCTTTTTTTTTTTTTTTAAACACCCCATTATTTTGTTATTCATAATGTAATTATTAATCAATTGTCATAGCCAGACGATTGTTGCACTCATATGTAATACTTAGGGCAGCTGTCCATTTTCATACGCACACATATACTTTTATGTGTGTGATATTGTGTAACTACATTCGTAAAATCCCGTTCCTTCCCCTATGGCCTGCAACTTGGCCACATCCGTTATCTGTATTATAATTGATCAGAACGTTTCATTGTATGAAGTTATTTTCTTATTTAATAGTATCAGATAGCTACTGAAAAGGCTCGTTAAGAGTTTACTTATCACTGCCTAAAGCTGTGAAAATTTCAATCTTCACTGATAATTCCAGTGATAAGTGTTATCTCAGAAGTAAACATTTATCACTGTCTGGCTTATTAATCTTGTAATAATTTCTCGGTACGAACCATAATTTTATCAACATCGTAATTGGTAATTTTAAAAATGGTACCTTCCCTTGATCATTGGTAAACAATTAATTGATTTTTAGGCTTAATGAAGGAATAAACCGGCTTATATGGATGCGATGGTAGTGTTAAGGCAGCAATATATGTCATATATTATATGCGATGCAGCATAGTGGGGAATATGATGCTTTTTTAGACATACGGGATTATGGCAGCAGCGGGTTCAACAAACGGGAATTATCTAACCAACTAAATCAGCAGTTGCATATATTTTCGGTGTATGAATTAACTTAATTCTAATTTTTGAAAAAAATCAATATTTAGATAAATGCTGAAAAAAACATGCAAATCTGATGAGAAATGGTAGGATGTCTCGGGAGCGATGATAGTGGTTACAACCAAAGCCAAACCCGTTGAAAAGCTCTAAGTATCTGGGAGCTGACTTGGATGAGAATGGAGTCATTGATAATGATATAAAGGAGAGTGTGAACTCAGCCGGAAAGATGTTTATGCTGTGAATAGAATTTTTCTGAATAAAAGAGAAGTATTCAAGAACACAAAAGGTATACAAATCTACATTCCTCCCTATATCAACCCATTCCTCTGAGCCTTGGTAAATAACAATGAAGCACAAAACCAAATTGTAAGCATCCGAAATGGCAGGATGTGTCGAAATTCGATGAAAGATAGACGGGTAGAATGTAAGGGACCAAGCAAAAGCAGCAGAGAATGTTATGGAAGAAAGCTACCTAAGAAGGTTTGGACACGTTCCTAGAAATGAGAACAATTGCTGTAAATGATATATGAGGCTAACGTCGAAGTCCCCAAAACAGTTGGGAAGGAAAAGTAACAGAATATTTTGCAAAGAGAGGTCTGAATTGGATTAGGAGAAGATAAATGGGGTTGAGGGTCGTGGAGTTTGGACCAGGCTATACAGAAAAAACCTCACGCTGCATGAGGTGGTAGGCAAGGAGTGATTATGATGATGATGATTATCACAGAAAATTTCTCTAAACTATTCGGAGACATAGTCTATAGACTAAATCAATAGATATTATATTCCTAGAGTGAATGAGACCAAAGTCTGTTTACAATAAAACTAAATTGGAGGTTTAAATAGCAATAGGAAGGTTATTTCTAAGAAAGATTAAGCTATGCAATGATACAGTAGTTGTGTTTCCATGAGAAATATACACTACTATTGTATTATTGCTTTATAGTGTTTAAAAAAAAATAGCGACCATTTTGAATATAAAGGAGTCTGCGCCAGAAGGGTTAAAAAAAAAAAAATTAGCTTTAAATACAAAACATTGGAGTTCATAATTTTAGATTGTGTAGATACTTTGATCAGATGAATTGAGAATTCATATGTAACTTTAAAAGACAGATAAAAATAAGATGGTTAGAAGGTGGTAGTTCCATAAACAATTTGTTCACAAAATTGAAGAATTCTGGAGATCTCTAGACTTCATTCCTCTAATTTGGGATTGAGACGGAAAGGTTTCCGAGCTTTGTCCAGCTAGATAGCTCATGCTTCCTATAAAGGAATGGTTCGAATCCTTCCTGATTACCTTTTATTTTGTGGTGGAGTTAAATTTCGATTAGTTCGTTCTGTTATTTGTTAGTAATCTATAGAATGACTCGTCCTTGTTGAAGAACATTAGACTTTAAGCTTTCACAAATAGTCGGAGAACTAGTGACACATTCAAAGCACGGATTTGAGCCAACTTAATCTATAGCTTAAAAGTTTCCTTTACAATAGTTGTATAGGAAATGACTAGTCGGCTTGGCGTGTGCAGGTGGGAGAGGTACATCGTAAAAGAAGGGTAAATATTTCTGATAAAAAATGTAATTGACCCATCATGAAATTACACACATTGTATTACATTATCAATGATAAGCGTAATATATCAATTTCAGACGATTATAGTAATGGGACACGGAACCAGACTATCCCAAAGAAATGTTTTTATAAATAAATAAAGGCTTAGTGAACCAGAAAGTCGACACGACCAACTGTCGACCGCACACTTCCCTCCAGCCCACTCCTCCAAAACCCAAATCCCTCAGGTCGGCCCTGACGCAATCCTCCTCCCATCTTCGTCTCGGTCTACCCCTAGGTCATTTACCTGACGGCTCAAAACTGATTACTTTTTTTAGGAATTCGATCATTATTTTATTTTATTTTATAAATAATATATATATATATATATATATATATATATATATATATATATATATATATATATATATATATATATATATATATATATATATTTTGATCCACGCTGAAAATTTAATAGCGTGTCAAGTACATTGATTTAATAATTTATTTTTTATTACTACATAAAAATGTATAAGTAATACCAAGCATGTTTACACAGACAAAATTTTTACCTCTTTAACAATTTGGGATTATCTTCCTTTTCCTAACCCATATTTCATTAGATTGAAACACTTTAAAATTTTCAGCGTGGGTCATAATTATTTTTTTATAAACATTTCTTTGGGATGGTCATGGTTTCGTGTTACCCTACTAAAATGATGTGGATTTTTGGGATTATTACTTTAAAAAATGAACTTGACACGCTTTTAAAGTTTCAGTGTGAGTCAAAAATGTTTTTTTTTTTTCTTTATATAAAATTCTTAGGGGTGGTATGCTTCCGTGTCCCACCACTTAAATCGTCTACAATTACGCTTATTATTGATAATATAATACAGTTTGTATTATTTCATGCTGGATAAATTATATTTTTTATCATAAATATTTGACCGTACTCTTACGATGAGCAGTACCTCCCCACCTGCGCACGCTAGGCAGACAAACAATAAAGCAATTTGGGTCAAATCCGTGCTTTAAATGTGCCACCAGCTCTTGGACTAAAATAATTTGCCTGATAATGCTAAAAAAAATTATATTCGTTTTGTTATATTTATCATTCAGGTGAAGAAATAATATTAATAGGAAGGGAAGCAAAAGGGATGACGAGGTGCAATAACTGGGAATGCTGCCCTGCCTTCTACCACTGCTGCTGGCCAGGAATCTTTTTTGCGCGTTGTTGTTTATACCATCAATTTAAGTGAGATGTTTTATAAAGAAATATAAAAAGTTGATCACCATTATTTAATTTTCTAATATTTTCATTGTTTTTTTGTTTTGTTTTTCAGGAGTGCACCGCCTGTTACTTGTTAATAAAGGATAGTTAACATTATTTGATTATTTCTTTCTTGACCGAAAATTAACTTACTTAAGGAAACTTTAGTGCTTGTTTAAAGGATCCTCCCGGGACCGAGTTCGAGTCCGACTGAAGGTAGAAAATTTATATTCATTTCATCCGTGGATCGAATTTGAGGTGGGGAGACCCTCCTGGGACGCACCCAGCCTCTAAAAAAGTGGGTACACTTAACTGGGAAAAAACCTGGCGGTTAACCGTGAATTCTGGCCAAATTACCTCCTTTCACAACCGTTGGCCTAGTAACAGTAATGAACCAAGATCCTTCATAGGTTATAAGTGAAACAGTTTTTTTTTTTTTTTCCATGAATGTTTTTACGCAATATATATATACCAGGTATGCAAGTTTAAAATGTCGTTTATTTCTTAAAATATATACACAGTAATTTAAAAAAAAGTATAATATATTTTATTCAAAGTACTGACCCTCGCTTTCTACACATTTTGCCCATCTCTCGGGCAATATATGGATACCATTCCAAAAGAATTCTTCATCTTTATTTGAAATCCATTCATCGAGCCATTTTCGTACGTTTTCGAAATTGTTGAAGTGTTGCTCCGCCAATGAGTGTCCCATCGATGAGAAGAGGTGATAATCAGAAGGCGCCAGGTCAGGTGAATACGGCGGGTGGGGTAGGAGTTCCCAACCAAGCGAAGAAATCGTTTCCTTAGTCAATCTGGCTGAATGTGCAGGAGCGTTATCATGCTTAAGAATGACTTTGGCGTGCCTGTGAGCCCATTCTGGGCGTTTTTTTCGATCAATGCGTGACTTAAATTGATCATTTGTTGTCGGTAGCGCTCGGTATTGACTGTTTCGCCGGGTTTGAGAAGCTCGTTGTAGACTACTCCCTTCTGATCCCACCACACACACAGCATTGTCTTCTTCCCAAAACGATCCGGTCTTGCACTCGATGTGGATGGTTGTCCATGTGGGTAACGCCCCATGATTTTTTTCGTTTGGGATTCTGAAAATAAATCCATTTTTCATCGCCAGTTACAACTCGATGCAAAAAACCCTTTCTTTCGTGGCATAAAAGCAGCATTTCGCACACAGTTTTTCGTTTTTTTTTCCATCTGTCGTTCGTCCAATTCATGTGGAACCCATTTTCCAACCTTTTGGATCTTTCCCATAGCTCTCAGGCGATCGGAAATGGCTTGCCTAGTGACATTCAACTGTTCTGCCATCATTTGTTGGGTTTGGGTATTGTCTTCGTCTAATAAAGATTGCAATTCGAAGTCCTCAAACTTTTTTGGTCAATTTTCTCGTTTTTGATCAGTAACATCAAAATCACCACGTTTGAAACTTTGAAACCAACGTTCACATGTCCTGACGGTTGGAGCAACATCGCCATAAGTCTCAACAAGAATTCGATGACATTCAGATGCCTTTTTCTTTTGATTAAATAAGAAAATCATGACATGCCGCAAATGCTCTTTATTTGGCTTAAAATTAGACATTTTTAACACCAAAGAAAGGTATGATACGTCCACGTAAACGACTTAAAAACAACTGACTTTTGTAAACAAATGACTAACAAACAAAATAGCGTTTAGAGATAAGCAAATCCTTCAATAGGCTAAGAGCGCATTCTATTGGAATTAAAACGACATTTTAAACTTGCATACCTGGTATATATATATATATATATATATATATTTATTTACAATTATAACTATTGATTGATATTTACAAATGTATAAGGTATCTGGTTTGGGCCAAATCCAATGTATGCAACATTGAGATCTTGATGAATAAGTTTTATGGAATGTGGAGGTTTTTTCGAAGGATTTTGGATTGTAAGGATTGGATAAGAGAATTTTTGAAAGGTTTTGTGAAACCCGAAAGCTCAATCCCAATTACTGTTATGCAAATAAATATTTTGTAATTTATTGGGAGATTTGAACGCGTCTTATAAATGTGGGAGTAGTTTGAGAACGATGAGCTGTTTCTTGTGTCCATTAAGTCTGGTAAGTACACAAAATATTAAAACCATTTATAAGTGTAAACATATTATTATTTTTGTAATATAACTTAAAATATATACTACTTGAATACTGACACTAATGAAGAAGCTGAGAGAGCAGCTCTAGGAAACTTAAAGAGTCCTGCTTTCCCCTAAATATAGGGGAGTGGGCTCGGTTTGGAGTGTATATATATATATATATATATATATATATATATATATATATATATATATATATATATATATATATATACATATATATGTGTGTGAGTGTGTGTGTGTGTGTTTATGTATTACATTACTTTTTTTAGACATTGTATATTTAAAAAAAAAAAATCAGCGAATCTAATTTTACATGAAATCAATTTACTTGACAGTGTGATCAATGAAACATATCTTATGTTTGTACAAATAATATAATATAATAATAAACAAAAGATAATAAAAACAAAATAAAAACATTATAATATCATGAACCACTCTAACAACTAGACATATAAGTTACCTTATTTAATACATAAATAATTTATTATATTACATATATTTTTTATATTATAAGTTAAGTATTTTTCCTATCACTTAATGGTGAGCTATAATTATGGACCAGGGAGTCCATATCTCTACATCCCTGCTTCCCACAAGAAACAACCCACAAGCCTCTCACTGAGACCTGAATCAACTACTGTCTCACGGAATTTCTCCTTACTGAAAGTTATTCTCTTTTCACGATGCCTTAGCTCACATATTTGTTAAATGCAAATGTTTTAAATGCACCAATAAAGCATTTAGATGTCCAGATATTCATCAACCTCTTGCTTGAAGTGCTAATGTGAACTCGATAGTTCGAGTAAATTGTGTTCAATAAATGGAATCAAATCGTAATACGCGAGCTTCAAAGTATCAAAATTTAATATTGTAATATTTTATTTTCTGCTCTTAACACATCTGTGAGCTACAGCATCGATGTATTTATCCATTTTTTCCCTATGTACTTATCGAGTTTATTATTTTCATACTTCACAAGAGGATTCAGGATGTGCTGATGCCCTTTCTTCTTTCGGGTACGCAGCAATGTCAGAATACCTCGTGGGTCCAATACAATTAAAAACATTTATTTAAAGAAAGTATTACAATCTGCCTCGATGTGGGCAATAAGTAATATGGATGGCTTAATGGATCCATTCACACAATATGTACAATATGAAACAAAAAACAAAGAAAGTGAACAATAAATAAAAGTGAATAATAAATATAAATAAGTAAAGTCTTGTAATATGTAATATAAAAAAAAAATTAAATAAACAAAGTACCTCAAACTATACAATACATAAAGTGAAAAAATAAATAATAATAATAATAATAATAATAAAAAAATTAAATTAAATCTTAAAAATACATTCATTCTTTATTTACAATATATACACATCTGAGGGATCCCCCTACCTGACTTGTATCTCCACTTATGGAGGAACAAGCCAGGCCCCAAGAGATTCCTGCGCTTCTCTCGCAGCTGCGTCACTAGTATAAGATAACACCAGTGGAGGCTGAGTGAGAGCGCCAACTACAGTCACTCAGAGCATGAGTGGAGAAGCTGGCCATTGCCAGGATAATAAAATTAAAAAACAAAAATCTCTATTTGTCGGCACATAAAAACAATATTGAAAAAAAATTAATTTCTCCCTAATTAGGAAAAAATATAGATCTTGGGTATGTCTATCGATCATTTACTGCTTTTTGAAATTTACATTTTGAATTAAAATAATAATAAATTAAATCAATGATTATTTTAAATGAACAAATGTAAGAAAAAATAGGAGTTTAAAACTTGATTTTTTTTTTCATTTAAATCAATGTTGCTCCTAAACGGTTGGTCTTAGCAACAAATGCTATGAATATGTACATATACATTATTAAGTTTTCGACCTGGTAACTGTCGGCAAATTTTCGATCCGAGCAACACCAGCAGAGCTAGAGAGTGTCAAAAAAAGTCCCAACACTAAAATAGGCACAAAGTGGCTATTTTCATTCAAACCAATATATGTAGCTTCTAAACAGATGGTTCTACCGACTTGTGTTATATAAAAAAAAATTTCGATGATGATTCTATAGTTGACTGTAGGGTGCAGTCAAGTAAATTAACACGTCGAAGTTTTTAAATAAAAAAAAAACTTTATGTTTGGCGTGCCGACGTTTCGACCTGCCTTGCAGGTCTTCTTCAGACACGATTGAAGATTTTATGTGCTGTCATGATTGAAGATTGAAATATTGTTAGTCAAGTCTTCAACCAGACCACTATCACCCTAAAGAAGACCTCCAAGGCAGGTCGGAACGTCAGCACGCCAAATATAAAGGCGTTCATGGAAGTATTTATTCAAAAACTTGTATGTGTTTATTTACTTTATTACACCCCTGACCATTTCTTCACTTACAAAAAAAAAAAAATTTCCATTGAATTCCTGTCCAGAAAACTGTCGGAAAACATTCGATCCGAGTCACACCAACATAGATAGAGCTTGTCAAATGTTTGCATTTTTTACAGTGAAAAAAAAACGTTACACCAAAAAAGTATAGACTCCCCCCAGCCCAAAGACATTTCCATGTAAAAAGATTTGGTACAACTAAAATATGTGGGCTAAATCATTATTGGAAACTAGTGCTGTTTTTAAAGTCCCATATTTGGCAAGGAAGATTGAGCAAAAAATATTCTTATAATAATAATAACAATAATAAATCATATAACAAGGTTTTATGGCGATAGGTCAATCAGGAGCTCTGTATAAAGAGAATTGTGTATGTCTAAAAACTTTAATTAACGAAGAAGATATATATATATATATATATATATATATATATATACATAAAATTCGACTTTAAATGTCTGTGTGTTCTTGCTCTTTTCTATAAAATCAAATTTGCTAAAATTATGATCGTCCTTTATTTGTCAACAGCAAAGCCCAATTTCTTTAGCACTTTAAACATTTTTTACTTAAAACATATTTTTGTTCATACTGAGAAATTTTATTTATTTTACTGTCGAATTCACAGTTTCATTTATACACACATTTATAGTGATTATTTTTTTATTTAGATAGTTAAGTTGTTCGATTGTTATATCACACATTGCATAGTTGTTATTATATTAGATTTTATTACGCAAAATAATCTTAAAAATGCTGATAGCTTTAATAAAAAGATAGCTGAGCCGTTTCGTTTAATTAAAAACTTGCAATCTATCAATTAATATAAACTTGATTTAGTTTTCTCTATACAGTAACACTATACTTAACAATCATCAATTATTTAGGTGACATGAATTTTATTTTGTTTGTACCATCCAACTGAAACTTCAAGTGAAACATCGGAATCGATCTCAAAGTTGAAGAATTTTATAGAACAGTGGATCCATGTCGTTACCTAAATAAACTATAACAAAAAAATAATAGGAATTTGATTATGATTAGACAGGAATATTTAAACTGGAATTTCATAAAAAAGGAAAGAATCACGACATATATTGTGTATCACTATTCAGAGCTCAAAAAATTGTCGCTATGGAATAAATTTTTCTTACGATACCCATTCCTAAATATCAGGTCTTGAGCATGCCTATTAACGAAAAATAATGTTTATCACTTAAATAAAATATTGAAATTTTAATATATCAACGAAAACCTCCAAATTCGTACAAGACGTCAATATAAAAACATTTGAAGGGGCTGGAACAAGTGTTTAATTTATTTTTCCTTTGTTTGTCAGCTTCTAAACTCAGTTTCATTTGTACCATAAAGATTGTTTACATGAAATATATTCTGTGGTTTCTAAAAACATTTTTTAGATAGCTCTCTTTTTGAAATGGCGTTTTTATTTATAAACAGTATGGCAACAAGATGGTATACAAATCACTTTATATCATATAACAAATGACATTCATACTATAAAGAATAGATATATTAACTGTAAATGATGTTTATTTAAAAATTCAAAGAATGATTTTGGTTCGGATAGACCCAGATCGAACGAGTAAAGGTTGTTTTTATATTATCCAACACGACCCGTAGCTGAGTATAACGTTTCAGACAAAAAAAAATATTATAATAGTTAGTTTTAATGTGTCTGCATATGTATAACGGATCAGATCCGGTAATACAAGGCACGTTTCATTACCAAGACATTAAGACATTTCTTGAAAAGAATATTTTGTCGGAACCGACACGTGTCGGACCGTGTCTTAACATATTTAGTAGTATAATTTACTTTCCGACTCCGATAGTGCAGTGCTGCAGTGGCTTTGCCCCGTTCCAGTTATTTTTCTGCGTTTAAATTTGATTCAATTTTGTTTTATTTTGCAAAACTGGATATTGAAAAATTAATTGATTGCGTAAGGAGTAGCACATTGAACATTTTATATTAATATAAGAATATAAAAACAGAAATTTAACATATACAATTATAAAAAAAAAATTAATCGAAACAATTTGTACAAATTTCTTCTCGATGTTCAGGACATGTAGGTTTTCTACATTTAGTGCATACTTTCTTGACTTTTTTTAAATCTTTTTTTCTTGGACAAGCCTGAGGCTTGTTTTATATTATCCGGCAGGACACATAGCGGATCATACAAACGGCACGGTTTCATGCCGAAGCAGAGATATTTTATTTTATAATGATTTGTTGTTCATAGTATATTACTTCTAAATTATAGAAAGATTTTTAGAGACTAAAGATAATTTAGTGTTTAGTCATTATGTTTGCCCGGTTATCCACCGAAGATTTCTGCGAATGTTATTTGTCTAACTTTAAAATAATATGTTACATCTTGCAGCAGTAACAGGTGTAAGGGATCTAAATAAAAACAGATTATTGAGGTTGATTAATTATGATTACATAATATACATAAAAAATATGAAGTTTGAACAACTATTAAATTATTGTATTACGGTAGTGTTAGATGGGATTCCATTCAGCCAAAGAAGTCGCTCACTGCGCTGGCAATGCCTGCAAAAATCAACAGCATTTAGATATGTTACAATTGTTCAAATAAACTTAGTATGAATCAAGATTTCAGTTACTGTTAAAGGCTTCGTTTAATGAATCTGAGACGCCGTCATCAAGTAGACTAATTTGTGGACGTTTCACAGCGTTTCCAGATACTTGGTGAACTCCATCATCCGCGACACTACCATAACTGAAAAACAAAGTTCAGTGGTTTATAAACTGAAAAAACAATATAAAAAATATATAAATGATTTGTTTTTAGTATAAACTATCATTTAGTGTGGGAGAGGATTTTGTAAAAAATAAAAAAAATTGCTATCAACACCATAAATTTCCAAGTTGATGTGAACCTTCCTGATAGTTTCTGATTTTAATTTTTTTAAATGTATGTATCTCAAAATAAATTCTATTTATATTTTTCCGTAATGAAATCAAGCAGGAGAAAAAGTGTATATATGAGGGGGGAAAAATAAAGACTTAAATATTTATCAAGGCCATTTTACAAACAATTTCAATTATTTTATGATCCAAGTGAGGTCAATGGACCACATCTAATCTGATTTAGTTGGAAAAATTATCTGTGTTAGTGGAATAAACCGGACCCAAAATATCAACATTCAATCCTGAGAAACTATGATTACTTGATTTGAAATTACATTTATTGATTTGAAATTATATTTACATTGAAATTTGAAATTATGATTAGTAGAACGGTGCGCATTCTAGCAGTTGCCATTCGACATGAAAACCTCCAAATTTCCCACGACATCCTCAGATTCTATTAAAGATGCAAATAGAAATCACACTACATGGTTTTGTGAATTGTACTACAATATTTCAAATTGTATTTTAATCAATAAATATGAAATTGTTATTATAATAATTAATAGACATGGTATTCTAAAAGTATAGAAAAAAATAGTCCGAAAAAAATTATTGAAAGTGTTTAAATTTATTATTTTTATAATCAGTTTCTAAATCAGACAAACAACAATTTATAATAAAATGACAATTGTAAAAAGTCTTGGAAGCCATAAATAAATGGCATCGGCATTGCAAGATCTAATTAAAAACTAATAATATTGTGTTGTTAATAGCCGAATAATATTACATAAATAATAATTTATATGGATAAACAATATACGAGTATATGGTATTTATTTTATGTTTAAAAGTGATATAGACTAATAAATGAACATTCTGTGGTTGCTTTTGCTAAAAAGGCGGCCGTAGTCAAGAGCGGTAAGGGAATTTAAAAGGCTGGAAGACATCGGAACTTATTTAACCCGGCTAAGTTAGTGTGTGGGATAAAGGGAAAATTGAGTTGTAATTTCGAATGTCTTCTGCTAGAATGCGCGCCGATAAACAGTAACTAACAGTTAAACGGTAATCGGTTACCGAAAAATAACTGTTAAAAGGGGCAAGCCACCTCTTCACAAGTAATACCAAAAAATTATTAAATAATTACAATACTTGATGGACAGAGAGGTCGTCTGGAATTAATGATGCCTCTCTCAAAATGAAGGCTTCACCAAGAGTGATCGTGATGTAAAGCAATTCCAACTAAAAGAATTGAAGAGAGTTATCAGAAAAAAAATAAGTATTATTTTAATCTGATAAAGGAAAAAAATATATTACCAATAAAGTTGTCCTCGGCATTTTAGGAAGGAATTCTTCAGATGTTAGACTTAATTAAGAATTAAGGATATCTTTTTGGGAAATATATATATATAGGCTGCTTTCCATTAAACCTTCATCATCTTCCCATTAAAGAACACATCAAATGTTGTTATTGTTGTGAATAATTGAGAACAATGACCTTTTGTTTTAACAATATTCAAGTATTTGGTTTGCTGAATCATCGGCCGTTTTTTCTTCTCTTCATGTTAAAAACAATTTGTGGTTCAACGACTACTTAGAAATAGTTACATATACTCGTATTTCAATTTATCAGGATCCTCTTTCATCTTTTAAAATATATTATAATTCATCGTCTGTTTTGGGAATGACATGTATGAGTTCATTGGGATGACCTTGTGGTAAAATCATTTATAATATGCCTGTATATGTTCTTTAATGGAAACGTGTTTAAGTCATTGACCATATCAGGGGTACTTGTACCACCGTTCTAAATGTTTTTGTTTAAAAAGTATGGAAGATATAACTTTATCATGCAGGCTGGCCTCTGCACCAGCCCGAAATTTTTACCGGTAAATTAGATCAAAAAATGTCGAAATCTTAGAGTCCAAAAAAAAAAAAGTTCTGACGGCTTAACTTTAAATGTGGTAAAAAGTCTTCCTCGAAATAGCGGTTGGTTTTGGATGAGAAGGGATAAAGGATTGTATTTACTGTGTGATCGAATAACTCGGCTTATTACTTTTAGTAATTGTTACTTTTAGCACATTTTGTGTTATTAAAGCACATTATTGAAGCAAATAAAATTTGCAACAAACTTGGTTCTATTAATTTTTTCAGTACAATCAATTTGATAAAGTTAAAATCGGTTTAGTGGTTTGGCCAATACAAGCGTCCAAAATTGTCTAAGTTACGGTAAGTCGCATTTATCCGCGAAAACACGTTTGTCGGTGCTCATTTGGCATAACTCAAACTATTAGACCGATCAAAAATATAATTTTTTCATCAGAAAGCTGGTTAAATTTGCTATCAGACCCTATATATTAAGTTTGATCAAGTCCCGTAAAACACCCAAACCAGCACGCTGTGAACCAAGTACTGTTGTGAAAACCTCGATGCAGAGTACCGACATCGCGGAAAAGTGCGACACCGCAAGTTAGCCAATCCCTTCTAATTTTCACTCCCCCACTGCCCTAAAACTATTGATCCGAAAAAAAAAATGAATAGGTACAAATTGTTTGCAAATTTTATTTGCTTTAATAATGTATATAACACAGGATGTGCTGAAAGTAATGGTTACCGAGTTACAGCTAAGACCATACGATTTACAAAACGTTTTCACACTCCTCCCCCAACCCGACGCTATTTCGAGGAAGATTTTTAACCACAATTAGAGCTAAGGGTGGTTAACAATTTCCAGCAGTCAGGCCATGTTATTTTTGGACTTCAAGGTTCGATGCTTATTTTTCTGTACTATATAACCAACTTCTAACCTTGCAATAATGTTTTCCTGACTACTTGGAGGTTTTTTGTTACCATAAGGACGCCGCACAGTGTGGCAAACACGGAAAAGCTCTAAAAATGACTAAAAAGACTATAAGTATTATTATTATTATTATTATTATTATTATTATTATTATTATTATTATATAGGAAATGTTCTAGTATAGCCACAAATGAGGATGTGTTTCATAAGCTACTAGAATCATCAGATCCCTACATTACTTACATGAAGCCTGAACTTAAAAGAAAACACCTTCCCATCAGTGATGAAGTACTCCAATTGATTATGTTAAGTTAAATTAACTAATTACGGTTATGTTAAATAAAATTGCATAAAATAATTTTAAAAATCTCTGTTTTATTAAAGAAAATAATGATATACTTTAGTTGCAATTCTAATGTATTTTTCCATTATGAATCGAATGAGACTATCGTAAGCTCGATAGGACTAAACGTTCTCGAAAATAAGAGTTTTTCCCGCTTTTTGACTGTTTTTACCCCTCTGTGCGCCACCGCTGTTGACTACCGAAGGAGTTTTTACTAAAATGAAGTAGAAAATATTAATTTTTTATTCTTTATCACTTTCCTATTAATCTGAACCATCAAATTAATACACAAATAAATACTCATTTCATTTATTCTGATACCGTTCTTGACGGTCTAAAATTAGTTCTCAGTAATATCATTCTCTTACCTTGCCACAAATTGCAGTTCATTTCATTTATAGAATAACCATAAAAATAATATATGGGTCATTCCACCATTACATACGAATTTGTGTCCCGAAGCGATTCTGGTTTCTACATGAAATTTCTTGCAACCCAACTGTAACAAGTAATTTCAAGGATCTTACCTCTTAAACGTAAAGTAGTTTTCCCATAGTTATTGATTTGTTTTTATGGATAAATTTGATTCAAAACGTCAAAATCTATTTCCCTCATGTTTCTCATAACATGAGTTGGTAACGCTAAATGCGAATAAGTTCTTCATTTTTGTAATTATTAACATAAATTCCTGACTCTCTTCCACCGATTTTGATTCAGATTGCTTTAATGTTTCTACGTCGCAAAAAAAAATCCATTCATATTTTAGTGTATCTTTTAATGGTAGCAAGGAGCTAACATTTTGTAAACAAATATTTTTCGCGTATGAATAATTGATTAATGAACAAATGATCAATGTTTTAAAGTAAACTGTGAAAGAAGTATAAGCATTATAAAAATTATTATTTTTTCAGTGTAAACTAGGACTAGTAAATGTTTATTTGAATCATTACAAATTTATAAATCAATAAACATGCAGTGGAGTTCCCTCTTTGTAAAATGAAATTTATTACGGAAGTACTAGATCATTCAAATTCCTTGATTTTAATTTAAATTCCAACAGAAAATTTATTTGATGTATACTCGTCACTAATTTAATAATTTGTATTTGCAAAGTCCTTATACTGATTGAAATTTATTTATTCATGATTAGTTTGAATTTATTTTTAATCATCACTATTAACCACAAATTTATTAAATTCGACCACAACATCTTTATTGTTCCAGGATGGTTTAGCAATAATAAATTCATAATTAAAAATGTGATAATAAGTGGATAACAGTGAAGTTTGAAAATTGACCGATAGGTGGCGAGCATCATACTACATAAGAGGATACATGGATTGTTATATAGAGCTTAAAACTGATAATAAAATACACTTATATTTGTTTGTTTGTTTATTTCGTTTAACGTCACTTTATGCTGCTATGGCTAATCGGACGATGCTACGGTGGGAGTCCTAAATATTGCCTATCCAGGAATAATTAGGATAGGGATCTTTAACGAGTACCTGGCATCGCACAGGCTTCGGACCCCATTTTACGTCCCTTCCGAAGGACGGCATAGCTAAGTATTTTTTACTCCCTTTAAAAAATCCTAAGGTCATCTGCCAGGCTGCGAACCCGCGATCTTGAGTTTAGTAGGCTGCTATGCTAACCACTACACCATAGGTGACTCCACATCTTATATTAACTTATATTTAATCAAATTATTAAAAAAGTTATTAATATGTGGTGCGACATAGTTTTATTGCACTCTCATATACTTTTTTGGTTAGAAGTTAAAATGAAAACCAGATGAAATTAATAAAATTATTTCTGCCGAATAAAAGTTAATACCAAATCAAAACATCGATTCTTTGCTTTTTGATATTGTATAAGTATGATTCATGGGCCATTTGTTGTAAGTACTGGTAATGCAGTCCATTACCCGGATGTTTCTTAATAGGTACTGCCCATCTGGATTACCAACTCATAGGTTAAATGCTAAATTGCCTACTTCAATGCATGATTTAAATAAAACTTCAATTATTAGTTAAAATTATTTAAGTTCTTTACTGATGAGAGCGGGCGAAGCCACGACGGGGAATGGTCATATATATATAGGATGGGAATATATATATATATATTTTAAAAAAAAATACTGCTAAATTATTTCTAATCTAACGTTTAACAAGTTGAACTTATTATTAAGATAATAAAACATGGCCGATGATTCCGCAAAGAACAAACTTCTTGAATATTGTTACACAAAAGGTCATTGCCTTCGATGATTCACAACAACAACATTTGATATCTCTTATTTAATGGGAAGCTGATGAGGGTTTAATGGAAGGCAGGCTATATATTTGTTTCCCAAAAGGGTATCCTTAATTCTTACACAAGTCTTACCATCCGAAGAATACCTTCCTGAAATGTCGAGGACAACTGTACTGGTAATATATTTTTTTTTTCTCATGCAGATTAAAATAATGCTTATTTTATGATAATAACTCTCATGAATTCTTTCAGCTGGGATTGCTTTATATTGCTGTCGCTCTTAGTGAAGCCTTCGTTTTGAGAGAGACACCCTTGTTTCCAGGCGACTTGTAACTATCACATTTTTTTTTTTCTTTCCATTTATTGAAATTTACAACTGTACAAAAAATATACTTCCAGTAAATGTGTTGAAAATGATTGCTATAACATGTCAAAACTTGAAAAGAACTACTCATCGATAGCACTTCGATAAAAATTCTAAACTAGAAAGTCTCTAGGCCCTCTTCTTTACAAACGACTGGTACGATTATCGGGAATCGAGTGGAAAGCAAGTTGAGAAACTTGTGGATTTGAGTGTTTATGAATATATGAAAGGATAGTTATCTGGTTTGAGCTAAATGTTTATGGATAAGTTTATAAGTGACAAAGTAAGGAGCATTATGGATTCTTCGAAGGATTTTGGATTGTAAGAATTGGATATGAGATGAATTGGATGGTTTAGTGAAGCCCCAAAGCTCAACTCCGTTTTATATATATATATATATATATATATATATATATATATATATATATATATATATATATATATATATATATATATATCAAATTATATTTTGTCGACCCTTAGAAATTATATAATTAACTGTTTTACAATAATCGGGTTTTTGGTCCTTTATATTTAACAATATTTTGTTCATACAATATTATTATTTATCCATATACATATTTTCTTTCTTCCTTCTCCTCTCTCCTCTCTTTTTGACGTTTCGACCCCTTATTTAATGGGGTCCTCTTCAGAACTGGAAAAATAATACCATTCTTAATATATATATATATAGTGTATATTATTATCTAGTATCTAAAAAAAAAACTGACTTTCTGGAGTTCTGTCCACATTCGATGCACTCTGCGTCAGCTTAGAAGGTGTCAATGTTCCTTGACTTTATATGTTAATCACTAATGTACTAATACAGTTTCATAAATTTGTGGTTAATAGTTATGATTAAAAATAAATTCTAGCTAATCGTGAATAAATAAAATTCAATCAGTATAAGAACTTTTGCAAATACAAATTATTAAATTAGTGACTGGTGAGTTTGTTGTTTGTTACCTCCATACTATAAATACGAGTATACATCAAATAAATTTTCTGTTGGAATTTAAATTAAAATCAAGGAATTTGAATTTTTTAAATGATCTAGGACTTCCGCGATCAATTTCATTTTACATACGGGGAACTCCACTGCATGTTTATTGATTTATAAATTTGTAACGATTCAAATAAAAATTTACTTGTCCTAGTTTACACAGAGATAATAATAATTTTTATAATGCTTATATTTTTTTTTTCGCAGTTTACTTAAAAATATTAATCATTTGTTCATTAATCAATTTTCCATAAGCGAAAAATATTTGTTTACAAAATGTCAGCTCCTTGCTACCATTAAAAGATAAACAAAAATATATATTGATTTTTCTTTGCGATGTAGAAACATCAAAGCAATCTGAATCAAAATCGGCGAAAGAGAGTCAGGAATTTATGGTTTGATTAGTAACAAAATTAATAATTTTTTATTATGTTCTTTCAAATACAAAATGATTTATAGTAATACCAAACCATTAAATATACTTTTATTTTATAATCAATGAAATTTGTTTTTCAGAAATGGAACTGTCCCGAATGATGGAGTTAATTCAGTATTTGGAAACGAAACGAAGCGCCCACAATTTGGTTCATTTGGTGTCAACGACCTCCCGTCAATAACAGATACTCTGAGCAGTAACTAAAATCATGCATGATTCATATTTGATTTCTTTTAACAATTGCTATGAATCTAAATGTCGTTAATTTGTACAGGTTTTGTCAGCAGTGTGAGCGACTTCTTTGGCTGAATGGAATCTCATCTAACTCTACCGTTCTTTAATATTTTAAATAGTTGTCGAAACCTCAAATTGTTTATATACATTATGTAATAATAATAACCTAACCTTATTAATATGCTTTTATTAAGAACCAGTTTCTGTTGTGAGATGTAACACATTTTATGGTTTTTCATGATCGATCTGAATGTACCCGAACAAAAATCATTCTTTAAATAGATAAATAAACATTATTTTCTGTTAATGGGTCGATACTTTATATTATGAATGTCATGAGAAATAGTGGTACTCTGAACTAAAACTTAATAAAAAATTAATTATTGCAAATACGTATCCTTTGATTAAAATTCATCTTTGATCTATAGCCTTAGAACTGTAGATAAATAAACTCGTCATTTCGAATATGGCCCGAATTCATCAAATAAAACATTATAGAAAAAACATTACACATTACATAACAAAAAACTATAATGCCGTCTGTGCTCTGTACCACATATTTTCCTGACTCCTGAAAATAATCTGTAGTTAAGATGATTCCAAAACCCAAAAAGCCACCGGAGCTCCCATCCTCAAACTGTCCTATTTCCCTTCTGCCAGTCATAAGTAAAATCCTTGAAAAACTAATTTTAAAACGCTTTTATTCTAAACTAGATTCCCACAATGTAATCCCAGATCACCTGTATGGATTCTGAACATCACAATTCCCAATATAGCAATGTTATCGTGTGGTGGACGTTGTCTCCTCTGCATTGGAGCGTGGAATGTACTGCACGGGAGCCTTTCTCGATGTAGCAAAGGCGTTTGACCGGATTTGGCAGCCGAGACTGCTTTACAAATTCCGTAAATTCCTATCTTCTATATATTTCCTTATTATTCGAACCTATCTCAGTGGTAGAACCTTCAAAGTAAAACATAAGTTTTCCAATTCTTCCCTCTTTATCCCATTTGCTGGTGTTCATCAAGGTAGTATCCTAGGTCCC
Source organism: Euschistus heros (assembly GCA_003667255.2). NCBI lineage: Eukaryota > Metazoa > Arthropoda > Insecta > Hemiptera > Pentatomidae > Euschistus > Euschistus heros. Next base: position 90,690 of record RCWM02000170.1, on the reverse strand, counting down.
ATTCTCTACACGGTGTTATACAGTTGACATCCCGACTCATTCTACAACTGTCCTCACCACTTATGCTAATGAGATGCGAGTTATCAGTAAATAATGATCCTTTCTTTGCATCGTCACTACAACCTCATATTACTAACATTCAAGAATGGTGTCGAAATTGAGGAATTAAAATAAGTCCAAACAAATCCCATCAAATAACCTTTAACCTTCGTCGTAAACCTACGACTTCTTGCCCTACTGTATCCTTTAACAATATACCATTAATCCCGGTTTGACAGATTCGCTACCAAGGAAACTGCTCGTCGCTACAGACTACTTCAACATTTATTAGACAAACGTTCAAAGCTACCAATTAACTACATAAGACTCATTTACATGGCGGTGATTAAATCTATTTGGACCTATGGGGTTGAGCTTTGGGGCTTCACTAAACCATCCAATTCATCTAAACTAAACAGTCCAAAAACCTTCGAAAAATCCTTAATGCTCCTTCCTTGTTGACACCAATAAACTTATCCATAAAGATCTTAATGTTCCATATATGCTGATTTAGCCCAAAGCAGATATTTATCTAATAAGCTGGGTAACAAGCTAGATAATAAGCTCCATAACCCATCCATAATCCACAAGTCTCTCAACTTACTTCTCACTCCATTTTCGCTATTTCTCCGAGGCGTCTGAAAAAAAGATGGCCAAGGGACCTTCTAATAGAAAATTTTTATTGAACTGTTACTAGTGAGTAGTTCTTCAATTCTAAAAGTTATTTACATGTCATTGCTATCATTATGATCAAATTTACTTGTTGTATATTGTGTACAGTTGTAAATATCAATAAATAGTTAAATTACAGCTTTATCAAATAGTTCGATCTCCCCTCACTTTTGTAGTTCTATTTTGATGTTTTACTTGAAGTTTTGCATTTCTCGATAACTCTTTACTATAACTTAACCAGTAAACTTCCATTTCTGTAGTTTTAAGTTGGAATATCCACCATCCAGAAAGAACTGCACACGGTGGAACTGTCAGAATCATTAAAACATTCCTCAAGCATCACTTCACACCTACAAAACAAAGCTGTACGCAAAACAAAACACCATTACACTAGCAGCGGTAGGTATATAGTCCACCTAAGTATACTCTGAACCAAAAATATATTCCATGTAAAAAATCATTGTGGCACGAATGAAACAGAGATCAGAAGCTGAAAAATAAAGGAAAAATATATTAAATACTTTTCCCAGCTCCTTTGAACACTGTTATCATCTGTTTAATTCGAACAATTCAACACGCCAGGTGACGGTTTTCACTACACACACGTTCTTGCATCTGGAAATGGAACGCTCCATAATAAATCCCTTCCCAAACCCCTTTGTAAATTTAACCAACTTTTAGTGACGCTTTATCACGCCACATTATTTCCCTTCCATTCCATCCCAATCCAATTAATCCAAGCTTTCATCTTTCCCTTGGCGCTTATTTCTCCACGAATCCTTTCCTCTCCTAAAAAGTGTGTGATTATAACCAGCTATTGTCTTATCCCCAGCTAAGATTGGATTTTAAAAAAATCTTTTAGTTTCACATCGTACATACGAATAGATTCGTAACGAACATGTTCTTTTTGAGCTGCTAAAATATTTCTAGTATCCGTCTTACACGCACATTGCTTATTATAACTCAGAACTTGTTTTTGATAGGCCTAACCTAGCTGCTATTTTTTTGATCTGCAGTCTTCCATCAGACAACAATCCAACTTCCAAAAGTTGGATCGTTTCAGAAGTGACAGCTTCCAATGGACGAATAGGACGCTGGTATAATCTTTCTCTCACTGCCTGAAACAATTTCTCCCATTCTTTTACAGAGGAATATGACAGAAAGGACTGGCAATACACGCTATACAAGCAATTTTTAATTTGAATAAGGCCCTCTTTAGAAAATAATTTAATAACTGACTAGTGTTTCGATCTTAAACATTGTGATAATGCAAAGACTATTCATGGTTTGGATACAGGCTGACAGAAATGAGGAAGTGGATAGAGTGGGCTTTGTCGGCATGGCTGGGCAGGTCTCGGATTGGCGATTAGGGCAGGCCGGAAAAATTTGAGCCTTAGAGCGTAGGATCTGAAAATTTTAAATCTCTCCTTCTAGCTGATATACCAATTTTTCATCAGGTAAAAGATGGATAAATGGCTAATATTTTTAAAATATAAGTCTTCAAAACAAAAAAAAAAAACTCAATTTCTCCTTGATTGGGAAGAACAATTGATCATGGATATGTCTGTCTATAATTTACAGCTTTTCCTAATCCACATTTTAGAATTAAATGGTCAAATCACTTAAATTAACGACGAAATTTAAAAAAACAAACAATGATTATTCGAAATAAGAGAGAAAACAGAAGTTTCAAAAGTGACTTTTATCATTCAAATCAATATAGCACCTAAGCGGTTGGCTCTAGCGGCAAATGCTAAGAATAAAAAAATATTTTCCATTAAGTTTCTGATAAGAAAACTGTCGGCAAATTTTCAATCCGAGCAACACCAACAGAGCTTGTCAAAAAAGCACCAACTCTTAAAAGTGTAAGAAAAAAGGGACTTCAATTCAAACTAATAATGCTAGTCCAGGCAATAAACATATTGCAGAGTGCATGGAATATGCGAACATTTTTGACCTTAGGATTAGGTATATTAGGATGGGGGAAACTATAAAGTCAAAAATTTTCGCTTATTCCATGCGCTCTACACCCGTCATTTCAGCACTCATTGACTGGACTAAGCTTCTAAACGATAGGTCCTAGCCACAAATGTTAAATAACAAAAAAAATTTCATTAAATTTTTTATAATACAACCTTCAACAATTTTTCGATTCTAGCAACACCAACAGAGCTATAGCTTGTCAAATTGATACATTTTTGATTGTGAAAAAAAAAAAAGTTACACCAAATAAGTATAGACTCTTAAAGACAGAGACATGTCAAAAAATAATTGTTCGATTTAACTTGATTTTTTTTTTTTCATTAGAAAATAAAACTAGGCACAGCTTATATCACTACAGGGATTCAGCGATTCTTCCTATTTTTTCAAGCATGAATGTCATAATTAATTGAAAAAAATAAATAAAAAAGGGATATCGCTGTTTTGATTTTTTAAATGATTATTGTTGTTTTTGTTTCAGCCTATACACCAGCTGTTTCACAAATCCCAAACCACACCACATTTACTCAAGGCTTTATTACATTCTCTAATGGTTGAGCAGTTCAAGCTAACGAGGCCCTAATAGCACTTATCGTTCAGTATTACTAATCGCTATAATCACTTTTTAGTTTTTCTAAGAATTGGAAACATATATATTTATATAATGTATCATCTTTTATAGATTCTGTAAATAACAGGATGTGCTAAGGAAAATGATCCTACTTGACCCTTTCTTTACATGACGCATGATAAGATAGCATTCTTCAGACAGACTGAAAAAAAATCCTATAAATAGAAAAAGAATTAATAGTGTATTATAATTTTTTTTTAGAGTTTTCATCATGGTTAAGTTCAATTGTCTTCTGTGAAATTTCAAAAATGTATCGAATTAACTTTAAATCCCACCTGATACATCTCACTTGCGTTTGAGATTAAAAGATAATTCAGGTACACTTTCGATATTTCATACAAGACTGTGCGGCTTTACATTTTATGTTTAAGTGTAAAAACAATAAAAACCCACTACCTCTTACTGTAAAAAAAAAACTGGGTGAAAAGATCAAAAATGTAGTAAAAAGCCGCAGACCTCACCTGTCTATTTCAACCGTTGCAGATATACAAAAAATCTAAGAATTTTTTGAGGAAACCACCTTTTTTTTTTACCATCATAGCTGTAATATCTCCATTTTGTTTAAATATTTTTCAAACTTTGACCACATTTTCGGATTTAGCATTAAATTTTCTATAACTCTGCTCATATATAAGCAACCTTGAATTTTACAAAATTGTGACCTAAAGAACAGCCTGATCTTCACTTTATTTAGGGAACTTACTATGTCTTATATGGGGTCACCTGTGGTGTAGTGGTTAGCATAGCAACCTACTAAACCCAAGATCGCGGGTTCTTAGTCTGGCAGATGACCTTAGGATTTTTTAAAGGGAGTAAAAAATCCTTAGCTATGCCGTCCTTCGGAAGGGACGTAAAATGGGGTTCCCGAGCCTGTCAGGTACTCGTCAAAGATCCTTATCCTAATTATTCCTGGATAGGCAAAATTTAGGACTCCCACCGTAGCATCGTCCGATTAGCCGTAGCAGCATAAAGTGACGTTAAACGAAATAAATAATAAAAACTATGTCTTATATTACTTCAACGCTCACCGTTTTTTCGAAAAAACTATCCACAAAGCTGCAAATCTCAAGAAAACATGAAAATTTAATCAGATTTCGAATGATATGTTAAAAGTAATGATTCTGTTTTGATGTCATGGAGAAATTTACTTTTAAAAACGAAAAAACATTGTGAATGCGTTAATTCACTAAATACGACACTGTTTTACAGATCTGCCAGGATCTGACGTTTTTTCGATGCCGAAGGACATCCTTGGCCACTCTCTACTTCCACAATTAGAATCAATTTTCGTCCTTAAGGATGCTGTTTTAATATGGCGGAATTTAATGATTTTATTAGTTTTTCACTTTTGAAATACTTGTGCATATAATAAATGAATATAAAGTTAAATAATACAAATTAAAATATTACAGTTCATTGTATATATAAAGGGTGATTCCCTCTTAGCGCGGAAAAAAAAATTGAGTGAAACTAGATAAAAAATGAAGAAACCGCAGTTTTCTATGCCAGTCCGTTGCAAAAAATTTAGGTCCGAAGTTTGTAAAATTTAAAGTTATATGTGCTCTGTTCTTGTAAAAAATTTGTTTTGGTAAAATCCGAAAATGTGGTAAAATGTTTAGCAAAGCTGAGATATTACAGCATTTATGTCAAAAAACGTGGCTTCTTAAAAAAAAAAAAATCTTGGAATCATCATATAACATATCTGCAACATACTGGAAAAGAAAGGTTCGGTAAGCGGCATGGTTCATTTTTGGTCTAGTTTCACTCAATTTTTGTTCACTTTAAGAGGGAATTCTCTGTATATTTTATTTTAAAAATGTAGAATGTCCCATGAAGAAAAACCACGATAAAAAAAAAAAAAAAAATGTACCTAAAATTGTGGAACTTATGCTGAAAAAAGATGTTTTTAACTAAAGTATTAAAGAATGACTTTAATCGGTGGCTGAAATATTCATATATTTTTGGATATTCTATTATAATATAAAATATATTATATATTAATAAATGAATATGAATATTGATATAATATAATATTTTCTGTTTTGTTTTTAGAAAATATTAAATGTTCAGAACTAATTTAAACCATATATGATCAGTATCAGTAGTCAATATATCCAATACTAATATCCAAGAAATTCAAAGCGAAAACAGGATCGATTAATTCATTAATGAGGTGGGTTTGTTAAATTGTTACGAAAATTGAGGGGGGAGGGTTTTATTTTCTTGAAAACATTGATATAAAGTCCCTATGTTCTGAAAACTCATAGAAAATAGTGCAAGATATCAACTAGATTTTAATAGAAGTATTATGTCTTAGCCATCTTATTTGCTTATTTGCTAAACAGCAGTGACCATAAACAGGAAGCCTACACTTATAATCTCTAGATTTTTCTTGTACACTCACCGGTGCCTGATTGTGGTAAGTCCAGATTCTTGAAGGGTTCTGTTAATATAATTAACCTTGCCCTCTACTGACTGTCCAGTAGTAAGTTAAATCAAGGAACTTGGCTTTGTTTGTTCATATAATTATTATTAACACATTATTAAAATAGCATTAACTCATTTTAAATCACTAATAATGCAATTAAATATTTATAAATGTAATCTTGAGAGGTTATGACTAAAGCTTTGAAAACCCTACAGAACGGCTTATCTTATAAAACAATTATTGAAAAAAAAAATACAAATATGGCAGAATTAAGGAAAACTAAGCACATAACTGCTTATCAATGACTAAGAGTCAGAGCTTGTTTTGATTGGTTGAATATGAAAAGTTCCACGCCCTTCTCTTAGTATATAAGCCATGGCAAAAACGATATTTCACAGTTTTCGACAATGATTGTTATAGCCTTGGTCTCAGCCCTCTTGGGCCTCCTTGGTTTAGAAGCCTCCAGCCTCCAGGATGCACCACCTGAAGAGATAATCAATACAGCCATCCATAGTATCAACAAGTATAACCTGGACAACAAGTATCAAAATTTACAGTTCAATGATTATAGGGTTGAATCTGTCCTATACAAGTTTTCGGCGAGCAAGTTGCAGCTGGGAGACCTGTCCACGATCCAGATCAAACCACATTCGCAGCCTTCGATAACTTCGATGATTAGTAACACAGGGACGACTCATTCTTACAAGGCCACCCTCGAGCTGGGAAAAGGTTTTGTTCAATACGATATCCTTTTGAATTTCCTGCTTATCTTCTCGTCATCTGGAACTGTAACTGCCACCTCCAAACACTCCTTTGAAGTTGAGGGTACAGTCATAATTGATTCCGTTCACAATTGCAAGGCCGATGTGTCCAAGATAGACGTCAAAGTCGGCCACCTCCAGGTCGTTATAAAACCAGGTGGTATTTTCAATTACATTCTGAAACCCCTCATACAGTATTTGACTAATTCTAATTCACAAGCTTTTCTTCCTCCTGAGACGATGATTGCAAATTACATTAAGAATTCTATTCCAAAAAGCAAGTTTTCAGAGATGGTGTGTGATGCATTTAAGTGATAAATTTTTGAAAATAAAAACTCATAATATTGTACATAATTTATAATGTAAGTTATATAATAAGTTTTGGTGAAATATTTATTAATTTAAATTGCTGCTTTATCAAAAATAAAATTTGAAAATTTAAACAAATCTTACTTTATTTTATTTTATTTTTTTTTTTGTAAAACCTAATCCGAATTTATATTTATTTATTAATTTATAGAGATAAGATTTCTTTTTGATGTGTAGGTAATCAGTGTAAAAGTTGTTTCTCATTAATATATTTATTTTATATATATATATATATATATATATATATATATATATATATATATATATATATATATATATATATATATATATAAAAAAGTTGATCTTGGCTTCAGTAAAAAAAAAAAAAGGGAAAATAAAAAAAAAAAAATGATAAAAAAAAAAAAAAAAAAAAAAATAAAAATAAAAAAAAGTATTAATTTTTTCCTAAAGCCAAGCTGCAATAACCAATATATCTTTTTCTTAGATTTTAATCTTAATCTTAGATATTAATTTTAATTTCAATCTTAGATATTAAGATGTGATATAATCTATAAAGCAGAGATTACAATTTTCTGTTACATAATTTTTACTGAATTGTGTTGTCACAATGTAATGGATATAGTAATAAAAATGGTAAAATATAGAACATGGTATGAGGAACACCACGAAATCTTTTTAAGTCTCACTACATTTACTAATAGACATGAAACATGTCAACCTCCATACCTGGACAATACCCTGGGCATAGTTGATAGTTGCATAATGAGGACTATTTATTAAAAAAAGAACAAGCAATCAAATCTAAAGTTGAAACAAATATACTTGAAAAATCAAGATGGAAACTAACCTCAGAATCACACCTATTAAATAATTTATGGACTTAACATAATAAATATAAGGGCACTTCTTAACAGCCACACATAAAATTAATAAAAAATTGCCATTTCGGGATACAGAGGCTAATAAAGGCACCATAGTTATGAGCATCAAAATATATACGTTGACTTATACGTTACTATAAATTTGAAAATAACACTAGCAGTGTCATTTCAAAATTAAATAGACATCAAAATAAATTTAATGGAGAAGATAAGACTTAAATTACATTACATTAATTAGTATTTTAATAAAATCTTAATAATTGATACCATTCGGTTATTTCTGTTCTCATGCCTTACATGTCGTTTTCTGAGATCATTCCTTCCTTCCACCTGCTGATTGTCATTTACCTACTTGATATGAACTAATTTAACAATGAAAGAAAAAAAAAATTGTCATAAATCTCCTTGTGAATATTTTCCAATCAAACATAAGTAACAACTACCCTAAAATAGCAGAAATTATGAAATCCACTTTAAAGATTTAATCTTTGTGACACTCAAATGAATGCCAAAATCCTAAATTCTCAACTCTTTTGTCATAATCTTCGCTTGAATTAATCAGAATCAGGAACAGTTATTTCCATCCACATAATATAGGATTTCTTCATCTGATCATAGTATTGTCAGTCTTAGTGGAGTGGTATTGCTGTTAAATATGATTGAGTTATTCGACAATAAATATAGTTTAGTACTTTATGGCAATTTTATGTAGTAATTAAATATGTCAAAATATCAGCTTGTACAATTTAAAAAAAAAGTAATTTTAACTAAACTGTGCAAAAACGAATATGAATATTGCTAATTTTGTGATATTCACTTTGTCAAGCACTTCTATATATTTTTTTATAATAAAGTGCACTGATATTTATTAGAAAAAACATTTCTGATAAATATCGATTCATTATATAATAATAACAATTGTAATATTTGCATATATAAGTGCTTAAGGCAAAGTAAATATCACAAAATTAGCAATATACCTATTCATTTTGGTGCAGTTTAGATGATTATGTTTTCATTATTAATAATAACAACATTCCAACATAGAGATAGCATAATTTAAATCAAACAGATAAGGCCTCATTGTTCAAAGTTCAAAGGTCCATAGGGTTGTAAAGAATGAGACAAGATGTTTTTGTATGTGTTTCTTTTGTGCTTTTCTGAGCATATTATTATGAGGAAAGTACAAAAAGCAGGAGCAAATCCACGTAAGTTCAAACACTTGGGTTCAACTACAGTGATGTTAGTCTATCTATGGATAATAGTTGCTTCAATGTCAGAAGGGTCAACATATGGACCATCCATAGAACAATCTCTGGGAGGCCATTACATCCTTGAGTACCTTGGCACACTATTAAGATTTAAGACCTGTAGAATATATAATCCTTATATGTTAGGTAATGATCATCATCTCTACTCCCAGTTATCAGCGTCACTTGGATGGCCATCCATCAAAATACATACCATGTTTGACAGGGTTCAACTTCGATTATCTATAGCATGGTGGCACTGCTTCTCTTAGCTTTTGATCAACCTGTCACTTATATGTACCAATATATACACACTCATTCTAAATGAATGGATCCGTTGATACAATTGTATTCATGATTTTGCTTTCATAAAAATTTTAAAATTATTATTTAAAAAACTTTTTCTGTTTTGTTTTTTTTTTTGTTTAAAAAAATCATAATGATTATAATTGAAGAATTGATAAAAACCTTCAATGTTTGCTTAAATATATTTACACATACATATTGGGTGAAAATTTATAAAGAGCTTAGAAAGTTTTGGTATTGATTTGAATTTTCTATGGGAAGATTTAAGTTTAATAATCATATTTTTGTATTTTAAAGAATAAAAATACATTGAATCCATGGGACAGATCATCTGCTGAAGTTAGGTATGAAGTTTCATCTTATATCAATCATCATAATAGTTTTCCTTCTTATTCAATTAAAGTCACACTGAAATCATAAGAAAAATTAATTTTCTTCCATTTAAAACATTTTGAACAAATATAAGTATAAAAGTGACTAACCAAAACATTTTTATTCTAGTATATTTAAAATCTAAATCTTTATTTTTACCTTTTGATTTTTTCAGGATTGATCAACTCTTCTGATGATGATAAAGTTGTGCTGGAACAAATTAAATGACTCATGGATATTCAATATAATAATATGTACTAATTTATTTTTTATTGAATATAATTGATTAATTTTAAAAAACTCATAAGTGTTTAAATAGTGTCTGAAACTGATTATGACACATTAAAATATATATGAAAACATAATTAAATGACTACATTTTTGAACTACAAAGATGATTCTACAACGTATATTATATCTACCTTTAATATTTTATTAATTATCTATAGTTTAATATCTAATTTTATTAATTATACTGAGAATATGAATTTTTCAGTTTTGTATACTAATTATAATTGTACATTTATATATAAATATAGGCTATCCGCAAATCCATCTTAGGTTTGAGTAATTGAACAGCAGCACATCACAACAGAAATGTCTAACAATCAACATTACAAGAAGCCATGACTTCCCACGAATGGTCGAAACAGTAAAGGAGAAAAATATACATAAAAAGTTTACAAATATCCATTTTATAACATAATGACTAAAATTATAGAAAACTAAATGGGTTATATCAATAAAAATACAATGGATCTAAAAGTGGGATTGTGGCTTAATATCCATCTTTAAGTGTCATCAACTAGAAACATGCTGAGAAGTAGATGCAGCTACATTTGTATTATTGTTTATTTTATTTTAATTGAAAACAGAAAAAAAAACCTTATGAAATTGGTGACTTTGTGAATCTGCCGAACACATAGTGCTGATGGCAGAATCACCTATAAGAAAAAGTTCATTTTTATCACAAAATGTAGTAACCTTTAGTGTTGGTAACCTTAGTGTTGAAAAAGAACTTTTTTTGTGTCGATAACATAAGACTTCTTACTAAAACGGCAAATTTCAGTTGTTAGGTTTTAATATCTTAGTCATAAAAAAATCGATTAAACATTTTTATTGTCATGGTGATAATATAGAAAAGTAAAGTAAACAAATAAATTCCATGTCTTTTAGAATATAAAAGAAGTAAAATTTTACAGGAAGTACTTACTTGCTCTGTCCCCATTCAATTAACTCTCCAACAATAATTTCTTCAGATGAATCACTAAAACAAATTGAGAAACATTATTGAGTGATCAGCTTCCGATACTTAAAGAAATACTATAAATTATTATTTTGAAAATATTGGAGTTGGAAATAAACTCTATTTAATTTTTTTTTTTTTTCAGGTAACTTCTTTACAATTAAAAAAATGTTTTCTTTTTTTAAACCAAACAAAAAATTCCTAATGAAACTGATTCTTTATCTCTTGGATATTGTAGATGAATTTTTGGGTTTGTTAACTATATTGCATTTAAAAGGGTTGGGTCATGAAGAATTTCCTGGTGTCATATTCATAATATTATATTTTACTATTTTTTTAAAAATTTATATTATTTCATTTTTTTTTTTTTTTTTTGTGAATCAAGTATTCATTTTTAATAATCCATTTAATCTAGGAGTCAACAATTGATTCAGCCCGTCAGTTAAATCTGATCGCTTTGGGTGCAAAGTTTATAAATTTGTACTGCATAAAATGTTATATGAAATAAAATTATATAAATGACTTACATTATACAATTATACATACTTTATATAACATTATTATAAAACGAATATATGAAATAACTGACTAATAAGTTCTCATTAAGCTGTATTAATTTTTAAAATAAGAACATTTTTTTCAGAGCTCAGAATTCTTATATAACTTGAAACAAATTTATATTTTGTAAATTATTATTAATAATATTCATATAACTATACTTCTTAAATAGTAATCAGAATAGTAATTAAAAAAAAAGAGAAGCTAATTGAAAGTGGTCTAATTAATAATTAGTAATTATTATACTTAAATGTGCTGAAAGAATTTTAAATAATGGCATATGAGCTTTAGAAATTCTCTAAAAAGTAAACATGAATCTTATAATAATTAAGAGAATTGAGGTAAGTTATTTGGTGAGTTAAATTCATACTAATATATTATGAAACAGAATACAAAAGTTTAAAAAATATATATACAGTGAAGAAATAGAATATTCTTTCAAATTAGTACACAGCTGACTGAAAATACATAAGACTATCTAATGCTAAGATATAAATGAAAAGTACTGTACACAATTATATACAATATTAAATCCGAAGAATAGTTTATTGATAAATTCAGTATGATACAGATGGTGAAAAGTAATGCCGACAGAGATCCACATTGTGAATCTTTATAAAAATGAAAACTAGAAAAAAGAACAAATAAAAAATCAGGAAAAAAGTACAAAAAAACCTTGAGCTATCTTCTTCCACTACTACCAAAAGGGTCGGGCCATCTGTTGATGCTTGAATGGTAATTGGTCTGAAACATTCAATAATAACTTGAAATTCATGGATTTATTTTAATGAAACTAGCCTGACAGTAAAATAAAACTAAAAAAATAAATAAATAAATAAAATGAAAAATATATGCCAAGATATGGAAAATTCCTGTCTGATGTTTTGTATTGTCTATTAACCCTGTATATAACACTGTAATGTTCTAGAATGCTAATTAGTGTCTGCAATTTTTAAAACTACTCGCCAAATACTAGGTATGTTTGACTGTGGGTGTCTGGTCTATGTTATCAGTCAAATAATCTTGTTACGGCTCTCTCAAGATCAGTAATAATCTATGCCTCTGAGGAATAGTGTGTTTTTCTAACGTACATTTTTACTCATCTCTTGAGCATAGGGTGTTGCTGAACCACATATTTAATTGTTATTTTTAGTGTCTATAACAACTATTCAAGATTTCTCAAGATCTAATTATAGAAAATGAATAAAAAAATAGTTATAGAAAGAAAGGGCAAAAAAATTTAAAGCAAGAGTTTTAAATTGAAAACAAGAGCTCAAAGAAAATACAATTGGACAAGGAAGAAATTAATTGTAGGGAAAGATTTAACAGTTTGGATCAAACCAAACCAATTCATATTGTTGGAAAAACTCCATCTAAAAATAATTTATACAAAATGGCTTGGCATAAAGGTAGGTTTTAGAATGTAAAAATCAATATTTACGAATTCATAGGCTTATTGAAATTAATGAATATTTTTTGTTTCCTAAGGTAATTAGTAAGCATACTTAACACTATTCCATATTTTCTAATAGTGATTTAAAATGAATCTTGACAAACCCTTTCTTGGTTTAACGGTTTTTATCACAGACAAAAATATAAAAATTTGCCAAGCTCTAGCTCTGTTGGCGTTGCTCGGATCAAAAATTTGTCAGAAGTTTTCTGATTAGAAATTTAATGGAAAATATTTTTTTTTTTTATATAACATTTATCGATAGGCTCTACTGTTTAGGAGCTATATTGATTTGAATGAAAAAAAATATGTTTGAAACACATATTTCCCTCAACTTTGTTTATTTCGAATGATCATTGATTGTTAATTTAATTTAATTACTAATTTAACTTTTTAATTCTAAAATGTATATTGGGAAAAATCAGTAGATTATAGATAGACCTATCTATGACTTATTGTTTTTTTCCAATCAGGGGGAAACAGATTTTTTTTTTTTTCTTTATGCATTTCTCTTTTAAGATAAGAAAAATAAGAAGAGTGAGTGCAATAATTGGTATTTACATAAAAAGAAGGGCCTAGTACATCATGAATTTATCTTGTTTTATTATATATGACTGATAGGCATATAGTGTTACTAAGAAGGGTAAAATCAAGGGTGTTATCTGCAGGATTAATGGGGTGGTTTGTAAAGAGGAATGAAAAAATAAAAAAAATAAAATAAAAAAAAAAAATATATAAGAAATCAAAATCAAAACAGTAAGATGTTGAATACTAAAAAAGGTTTTTATAGAGTTTTTCTTATTTAAAATGTGAAAACTGAAGACTTTATTGAAAACTTCTGAAGAGGAGAAAAATCAAATTAAAATTCATATATATCATAAGATTAATAATGTGTACATGCTTTAAAGTGTGAAACTTCTAGGTCAATAATAACATTCATTTTCAATTTTTATTTCTAATTTTATTCCTAGATTTTTATAAAACAGTTAATTCATCATTATATACCTACGAATTAAAAAATATTAATGGTGTAAAAATTAGAACAATTAATAAAGGATCTCCAATTTTTTTGACCCACAGTATGAAATGGACAGTACATCGATTTATTCCAGCATCTCAAATATTCTCAGAGGTGTCAGTATATCCAACAACCAACAACAGCAAATATATAATTTTGAGAACCTTTTGAAGACAAGTTTCCATTATAATGGAGAAAGCTTGTTGCTTTCTGTGTTGGAATTTAATCATTTTATTATAAGTTTTAAGAATATTTTTTGAGTTCATTTAATGTTTGAGCATGATAGCTTTAATTAAAAGTTATTAGATATTTTAAGCTACTACAATAACATAAAATTTCCTTTTACCTTGGATGCTCTGTAGATATGCCCACTGAGTCATGAGGAACAACAGTTGAAGTACAATTTTCACAAGGTTTCCTAAAAAAAATTATATTATTAATTCACTTTGATTGCAGGTATTTATTTATCTTTTTTAATGTAAGGCTAACATTCTGTTACATGTTTTGGGATGTACATCCAACTTCATGCTTAAAGTAGATTGGCCACTTTGAAGTAGTAATTATTCTTCATATATTACAAGGAGCAATATCCTTGACTGAATCTTTGGTTTTGTTAATTCCATCCTCATTGTTCATTGTTAGTGATAACGTTAATCTACTATAAAAAAAAACAAGTAATAATGAATAAAGTGGATGATGCAACAAAGACCCAGGATTCTGTAAAGGATATTACTGCTAGTTATGTAATATTAAAAATAATTACAATACCAAAGTGACTAAGCTACTTTATGCCTGAAGATGAGATGTACATCCTGAAACATGTACCAGCGTGTTAGCCTTATATTATAAAGGAGAAATGTCTATAATCCAAGTGAATGAACTTCTATTAAAACTAATAATTATATTATTAATATTTTTTTTTATTGAGGTTGAAGTATTAACATATTTCATTTATTTTTATCTAATTAACAAATTTTATTTTATTGAAATAGAATCTTTAGATTCTCTTGGTGCTATTCCTATGGGGTGAAGTATAAGGCTGTAAAAGAAATTCATAACATTTTTTACTGGTGATTTCAATAACTTTTGGAGTCTCTTATATGAGATAAGTTATTTTTGACCAATATTTTACATCAGGGTTTAAAATTATAATTTCAAGGACCCCTGAAATAATCGCTATAATTTCAAGGAAAGGTCAAAAACTGACAGAATCAAAGGGGAAGATTAAAATAATATTAAAGTTACTGTTCTTATTTTTTATTATACCCTCGACCATCATATCCTTGATATAATACTTCAATCTTTATTATATAGACATAATTGATAGTATATCAATACCATTTTTCTTTAAAAAAAAATAATAATAATGAGTAAAAATATTAGATCTTTACTTACTCAATTGGTTGTTTGTTGGGAAAACAAGTGAGTCCATCCAAAGTTAGGAGGAAGCTGAATGCTATCAGCATCTAGAGCAAGGGCAAATAAGAATATATATACATATATGTATATATATATATATATATATATATATATATATATATATATATATATATATATATATATATATATATATATATATTGACTTATTAAGTTATTTATTTGACAAATTAATTATATAACAAAGGTGCATTAAATATCCTGAATAAAAAATAAACAATTACTCATAATTAACAATTTTATAAAAATCTAATAGTATTCAAATTTAGGGTTAATAGTATAATTTTATAAAGTATAAAACAAATAGCATTCTAAATTATTCCACAAATATAAAGTATTCTAATAATTATAAAACATACCTATATTATTTGTGAATAAATAAATGGTTAATTTTAAAAATATAAAAACAGAGAAGCAGTTTAAGACTGTTATTAAGTTGGCAGCAATAGGAATCTGATGATTCCAACTTTGAGAGCAAGGAAGCTTGTGTAGTGCAGAGGATTGACAACTTGAAGGTGACCTGTACTTATTTTTTTTACCTTGCCATGCTAACAACTTATTTAAACGGGATACAGATTATAATTATAATACCATGGTTTTTGGGATAATTCAAAAGAACAGTCAGCTGAAGATCGACACTCTTAACTGACTGATTTACAGGTAGCATTTGAAAGACAAGGTTACAAGTAATGCAATATTCCTAGATTCCTTTTTATAGCTGAGTATTTTCTGACATAAGGCTAGCAATGCTTCCTTGATAGCTTCCTCAATCCTTTGTTCATGTAGAGGCTGGTTCAAATTCTATTTATAGGATCAATGGGATATCTTCCTTGGATTGTGATGTAAAATGCACCACTGCATTTCCTGCTATCTCCTCTAAAAGCCTTCCGATTTTTTTTCTACAATGTTTTTCGCTTCTAAATTTACCTTTGAAAATCCTTTTTAAAGTAGCTATGAAGAAAACCGTTCTCTTCAAGATTAAAGCTATACTGATTTACTCATCAAAAGAAGTTAATCATTCATCATCATGCATTAATTTGCCATGATTAACTACGGTTGGAATTGGAGCTGATATAAAATCATGTTATAAAACATGAATGTATTTATATATATTTGTTTAGCTAGATGACTCAGCTCCAATTGCTAGTTATCATGAGAATCATAAGTTGCAACATTAAAAAACCCCCTTGCAACATTAAAAAACCCCCTTAACAATAAAAATTTTTTAATTTAACCAGTTTTCAATAGTATGGGTCTTATAAAACAATAATGGTCTTGCATTAAAATTTATAATTACTTATAATTTATATCTTAAATGGTTTAAGTAAGTTTAACTTTTATATAAAAATATTGACCAATAATTTTCTTTTTTTTTTGGAACTTTTAGAGCTAGAACTTTTATTTAACAATTATTTCAGAAGTTTTATGATCAACCTCTTTTGAATAAAAGTTTTTTAAAACAGTGACCTATTTTAGAACTCTTTTGTATAAATGAAGAATTTGTAATAAATGAATAACTGTTTCGATCCCCTTTTTTTTTTTTTTTTTTTTTTTTTTTTTTTTTTTTTTTTTTTTTTTTTTTTTTTTCTGGTCTTAACGTACTTATGTCCAACAAGGTCAGGGGGAACGGGTTATCCTACAGGTTACCTACCTATTCTAGCCAGAGTGGGATGGTCAAGATTCGCCACGAAATAAATTTTAACTGGCCTAAGTGGGATTCGAACCGACAACCTTTTGGCTACAAGCGCGCTAAGACCCTCGTCCTAACTCACTTCGCCATCGAGTCCCAGATCCTTTTGTTTTGAGTGTTTAATTTGTTATGTTGATATGTATAATTTATAAGACAGTTTCCATATTGTAAATTATACGAGATTTTGCGAACTGTATTTTTTTGTCTTAATCAACGTTATTTAGATGATTGGGAAAAATTAAATTGCTTTAAAAAAATTCCAATAGCCACCATGGAAAAATATAGAAAGCTTTGACGTGTAATACACAAATGTCGGAATAGATTCTAAGAAATGACTTCAGTGAAACTAGAATATTTAACGTTGTGTACACGTAAGAGTAAGCTAAACTATATGACAAAAAATAAGTAAAAATTGTGCTAATTTGCCACTCACGAAAAAGTGAAGTTAACACAGAGGCGTGAACCTGAATAATAGAGGAACTAATTTTTTAATAACCTTCCAATTCTTCTCGTATCCAATTCTTACAATTCAAAATCCTTGGTCAAATCCCTAATGCTCTTTATTATGTTACAAATAAACTTATTCATAATGATCTAAATGTTCCATTTTTTGTAGAATTGGTCCATTTTGAATCCACTTTCTTCTCAACTTGTTTCCCTCTTCATTCCCGACAAACATCTCAGAGGTCAGAAAAGAAAATGGTATAATACCTTCTAATGTAGATTATATTGGCAGTTTACAATTATTGAAGAGTCATTGTAATCATTTTTCCTCACATTTACATGATGTATACGTTGTTGCAAACATCAGTAAATAAATAAAACAAAATAAGGAAGAACCAAACGCTGTGTATAAATGTGATTAAAAAGAAGCAACATAAATCCACAATCTAATTACTGCATTCAAGATCTCACTTTTCGATTTCTATGTTCCAGACTACAAACGTACTGCATACCAAAGTTCCTTGTGCGATCTTTATTTTCTAGAATTCTTCCTCTCCTTGTATTCGCAACGCTTCTTCCCTTAGAACATTTAAAACACTCTTCTTTCTCTCAAAACTCTAATTATATGGATGTCTCACAATGTATTTAATTATAATATGTCAGACATAAATCATTAGCTTAATTGTATAGTTTCCTTATGATACTTTAATTTTTAATGTGAAGATAATTTTTTATTTAAAATTTTTTTCTTTTTCTGGGCTTTTTTCTCAGCAATTTTGCTTATAAAATTAAATCTTATATTGTCTATTTTTTTTCCTTCTCTTTTTTCTATTTCTAGTTTTTCTTTTTGTTTTGTATTTGTTCTCATTAAATTTGTATTCACTTATAATAATAATAAATAAAGGCTTAGCGAACCCGAAGGTTCGATGCCGATACCACCAACGTCGACCGCACACTTCCCTCCAACCCACTCCTCCAAAACCCAAATCCCCAGGTCGGCGCTGACGCAATCCTCCCATCTTCGTCTCGGTCTACTCCTGACGGCTCATAACTGATTACTTTTTTTCGGAATTCGATCATTATTATACCCAACGACTTTACATGCCCATTTTAAGCGTCGCGCTGCTATTACTTGAACTATATTTACCGGATATAAATATTCTACGCAGTACTTTATTTTCAAAAACTTTTAAGGCGTTGTTCCTCCCTCAACGTCAGCGGCCATGTTTCGCATCCGTAGAGAACTGTTGGTAGTATAATAGTTTTGTATATCCTAATTTTTTAAATTTTTGGAGAGTAAGCGCGAACTGAGTAATTTTGCGACCGAGAAATAACAAGCATTACCGGCTTTTAACCTAGCCATTATTTCTTCTTGAATTTTATGTTTTCTCGATATAATAGACCCTAGATATTTTAATTGCTCAACGTGTTCAAACTTTATCCCGGAGTTATCTACATTACTAAAATGTTCACCGTTTCTACTACTAACCATATATTTCGTTTTATCGGTATTAATTACTAAACCAATTTCGTTACCGGCTTTCATGAGCATAGTAGCGTTTAGTTTTGTATTCACATATATTGATGTTTTATTTTTAAAATCTCTTGGCCAGTTATGATTTAAGTTATGTAATGTTATTCTTAAGTGACTTAGTCCCATAATAAAGTTTTTTTCTATTCTAAATCATATCTTAATTCATTGTATAAACGCTGATTTGTCAAATATTTTAAAATGTTTCATATTTAACGATTGTAAAACATTATGGATCACTCCGCTCATATGCAGTGTGACAATCTGCATTTATACAGTAAAACCTCGCTTAACGGACTATAGATCAACCGGTTCTCGTATTTACCGATCTATCCTCTGGAACAAAGCCAAGATTTTTTTCTCTCTTGTGCATGTATTAGCTGGCAGATAATCTGAACTTTGATTTGAAGAGCTTTTTCTAGAAAAGGGAAAACAGGGAACAGAGTATGATTATCGCCTAAATGTTTAAATATACTTTTCTAACATTTTTCACATGTATTTTCTATTCAAATTGCTTTTGAGCGTAAATAAATCATTCATATCTTGTTTATTAATCATGCAGATGGCCGCAACTATCAACTATAGCCCTAAGTTAATCAACTACAATACCTAAGTCAATTTTGAACCGTTTTCTTTGACATTGTTTACAAGATACTGTGGTATTTAAAAATAAAATGATTAATCTTCATCAGAGGTGTAGATTTCTAAAACAAATGTTTACATTATACAGATAATGCCTATTAACAGAACTCTGTTCCTTATCTAATTGACCAATAAATCTGGGACAGACGGAAAAACATTTTTGATTTATTGGGTCATGTGACAGCTCTTATTTCTTGGAGTTGCTCTCGATTCTTCCGAGCCTAAGATGACTGATGTTGAGAGGCGGTAGTTTATAAGAGTTTCAGGAAGAGATCTTTCAAAGCCATGAAATAGAACCACAGTATGGCCTTTGGCGATCTATTTTCTGCTAGTACTGGATACTGTCCGTTTCTAGAATTCTTTTGAAGAAGACTAGTACAATAGGACTTGAAATGATCTTTGTTTTTATGATCCAATTGGTCCCAAATAAACAACAATCTAAGATCATTAAATGAACGTTTACAACCGGTCACTGAAAAAATACGAAAGCTTTTAGTTAGCAAATAAAATTATATGTATGTATTTGTATTATATATAACTCTGCTACATGTTTATAGACTTTTTTTGTTAAATAATAATCAATGAATTAATATATGAATGTTCGTTCAGTGGGTACCGAATTTAAAAATATTTATATTCGAAACTGGCTGTTGGCAAAAAATTATTTTTCTATAACAGTCATGGACCGATCCAGCTATATAGAGACGCTCTTCCAGCTCCAATCAAATTGCCCGATTATTTGACCCTTCAGTGTAACCGTTCGTCATAATGAAAATTCCTCGTAGCATTACAGTAATAATAGGTCTATTTATGTATTTTATTTTACAATATTTCACTTATTCCCCATCTGTGATATAAATAATAATAAATGACTCAATTAGCATTTCGACGAGTTATTTATTGACCGTGGCAATAATCAAGATGTAGGTTGTATTGTATTGTAGTCAAGGGAACACAATTAAAATATAAATTTTAATTTATGGTGCCCACGTTTCGGCGTACAGTGCAAGCCTTCATCAGAGCCCGCCGTTTTCGACTTCTTCAACATTTATTAGACAAACCTTCAAACCTTCCGATTAAATACAAGAGACTCATTTGTATGAAAATAATTAGACCTATTGGGACATTCGGAGTTGAGCTCTGGGGCTCCAATAAACTGTCCAATCCATCTCGTATCGAATCCTTACGATCCAAAATCCTTCCAAAAACCCTCAATAACTTTGTATACATAAAGATCTTAATGTACTATATGGTGCTGATTTAATCCAAACTAGATAAATATCTTTTCATAGTAAACTCCTTAACCATTCAAATCGATTAGTATCACAGCTAACCATTCTATTCCACATAACTCTCCGAAGCGTCTGAAATGAAGATGGCCTCGGGACCTTCTAATATAGGACTTTTATAAATGCGCTACCAATCTTTACAAGTAATTGACATGTCATTTTAGGCATTATCCTCACATTTACTGGATGTAATTTTATTGTGTGTATACGGTTGTAAATTTCAATAAATAGTGTAAAAAGGAAAAAGAAAAATCTTTTAAATTCAGATGTTTTTTGTTTTTTTACATGGATATATATTTTGGCTGGGAGTCTATATTTGTTTGGTGCAATGTTTTTTTTCATCCAAAAAAATGTAGCATTTTGAAACGCTCTAGCTCGGTTGATGTCGCTGGAATCGAAAACGGACTGTTTTGTTTTTTTTATCAGAAATTCAATATAAAATATATTTTGTTATATAATATTTTTCACTAGGACCTACCGAAAAAGGTTTAGGTGATATATTGGTTTGAATGAAAAAAAAAAAAAAAAAAAAAAACAAAAAAACCACACGTTTGAAACCCCTATTTTCTCTCAACTTCTTTTATTTCGAAAAATTATAAATTGTTAATTTAATTTAATTATTAATTTAAGTTATCTTATCCTTTTAATTATAAAATGTAAATTGGAAAAAGCAGTAGATAATAGATAAATATATCGATGGTCTGGGAGAAATACGAAATATTTTTGACACTTTTCCACTATTTAATTAAAATATCTGCAATATAAAGGTTTAATTATATGAGAACTAAGGAAAGGTACTTACAAACACTTGAGCCATCTTGGTTGGCGGTGAAAGACTGGGCTTTGAAAACGATTTCGAAACAACTATATACACAAGGGTTGACACAACCTCCAAGGACGTGTACGTAAACAAATTATCACGACGGGAACAAAACACTTCGCTAATTTGGAATGTTAACAGTTGTCTCTTGGAATGCTCAGCGCTTCGTTAATGAGGAAACAGAACTAAATGAAAATAGAGGAATTGTTTTTCTACCTTAAATATCTGAAAATGGGTATTCGGCGAATTGAAATTGGTTTTCGTACAGTAAAATGGCCTGACTTTGCACAAAGTTTCAGTGGAGGACAAAGTTTTATATTTCTTATTTCCTAACGTAAGGAAGTGGGAAATATAAAATATATCTCATTTAGACAACAAAATACTTTTTCTTCTACTGAAACTTTTTAGTGAACTTACAAGGGGAGGACACACTCAGTATCTCACGGATCTTGGCAACTTTTTTGGAGGTTCCTGGTCAAAAAATATTAGACACGTATTTTTCCGTTCCGACCAATGGGCCCTAGAATCCGAGAAAAATAAAATAAAATAGCATTAAAATAATTTATTTTATATCTCGGGTTTAAAAAATAATATCGACATAATTCTTGCACCAAGGTGTTTCGTTTTGATTGCGGATTTAAGGGAAAATACAGCCACTACATAGATTTTGGTTTAGGTTAATTAAATTCTAAAAAAAATAATTAGATTTTCAAGCAAACTACCTCTATAGATTTTTTCACTCAAAATTTGACGTCAGATTCTAATTCAGCATCCTAAAAAACAATGAAAAACGCTTATTCAACAAAATCAAAAAATATAATTTTTTTCACGCTCTTCGAGGAAAATGAAATTTTTAAACCGATTATTGGTTACATACCTTTAAATCGCCATTACTTTGTCACACAATGCACTGGTTGGTATCGCTGGAAAGAGAGCCTCAGCTTTTTTTTGGTGTGTATAAATGTAAAATTTGATAAACATAAACCTATTAAAAAAAATTGGAAAATCCGAAAAACATTTTGATTTTTAGCTTGATTTTGAAACCAGATAGGATGATAAAACCAAAGACATTTCAAGCGTATAGCCACCCTACATTTCGTGTAAAAAAAATACCATTTATTTGGTCAGGCAAATTTTGAAGCTTACGAATTTTTATTTTTCTATTTGGATGAAATTCCGTATTTAAGGGTTCTTTGGAATTCTGAATTCGAATCCGATGTCGGTTCTTTGGAAAAAAAATATATTGAATGCACTTCACTTGAAAAATTTTAGCTTTAACACTGTAAAATGTAATAGAAATTTATTTTAGCCCTAGAATTCCATTTCAGCACCCTAAAAACTTAGGAAAGTATGTATATATAGATATCAATAAAGCAAATATATATACTATTTTAATAGCATATATATTTAAAGTTTAATAACACATGTAGGGAATCCGATGTCTTCTAGCAAAACATTTATTTGGTCTGAGAATAATTAAGAAGTTCTGAAATCTGAGAGCTGTTTGAAAAGTTTTTATATTTGGTAAGAAGCGGAGGTATTCTTTCTTAAATCTGCACTCAAAAATATAATATTTTTTTGCAAGAATTATGTCGATATCATTTTTTAAACCCGAGATATAAAATAAATTATTTTAATGCTATTTTATGTTTTTTCTCGGCTTCTAGAACCCATTGGTCGGAACGGCAAAATACGTGTCTAATATTTTTTGACCAGGAACCTCCAAAAAAATTGCCAACAAGATCCGTGAGAGACTGAGTGTGTCTTCCCTCCCCCTGTTAGTGCAAAGTTAACTCACTTAAGCAAAGCCATGACGTTTTACGGTACTTCGAACTGTGAATATTGCATAACGAAAAAAGTAGTTTTCCTATACGGAAACGTTGCCGAAATTTCGTGGAATAAAAAATAAAACACCTCCATCCATTAACAGAAATTCCCAAGAGCGTAAAGTTATCTATAGGAAAGTAGAGAAACGGGAAATGTGATAACTGAAATGAAATTCCATCGTTAACCTTTCAAAGGACCATTTATTGCTTGATATATTCCTTATATGTGTAAATACCTATTACAATTAAAATTAGAATCTTAACTTTTAATTACCATATTTTTCCGATTTTAAAAGTAAATTTCTTAATGAAATCTGTACGGATCATTAATTTAATCATACCATATGGAAGCTTATTAAACTTGCAAGTTTTTATGAGATTTGCAGTTTTGTGGATAGTTTTTTCGAAAAACGGTGAGCGTTGAAGTATTACAAGACACTGTAACTACCCTAAATGAGGTGAAGATCAAGCTGTTCTTTAGGTCCAAAGTTTCTAAAATTCAAGGTTACATTTACTCTTTAATTAATAATAATTTAATTCTAAATCCGAAAATGTGGTCAAAATTTGAAAAATTTTATAGTAAGAAATGTGGTTTTCTAAAAAAAATCTTTGATTTATAGTGTATCTGCAACGGATTGAAATAGAAAGGTAAGGTTTGTGGTTTTTTTTTTTTTTTTTTTTTTTTTTTTTTTTTTTTTTTTTTTTTTTTTTTTTTTTTTTTTTTTTTTTTACACTAAGAGTTACCTGTATATGTCGAAATATTAGATAGAACAGAGAATAATGTAAAATAAATTTCAAACCAATAAATAAATGATATAAACCAATAAATGATAAATTCATTCAAC
Source organism: Euschistus heros (assembly GCA_003667255.2). Taxonomy (NCBI): domain Eukaryota; kingdom Metazoa; phylum Arthropoda; class Insecta; order Hemiptera; family Pentatomidae; genus Euschistus; species Euschistus heros. Next base: position 66,244 of record RCWM02000170.1, on the reverse strand, counting down.
AGTGAAAATAATTGTTACTCTTCAAGAATTTCGTACCTAGCCTGCCAAGTTCACTGCCACAATCTACTAAGCTCCCTCTTTACGAAGTATTAATACAACCGATCTTGACATTTGTCAGAAATATAGGCAATGACAAATTCCAGCGATAGGATACTACTAGTTTTCTAGAGGATGATATTAAGAAGGATATATGACCCAATAAAGGAGAATAATGAGGCGAGAGTAGGGCATATACACGGACTGACAAACTTATATTAGGAGCTGAATGTGGTAAAGAATGTTCTAATAGCCAGCCACAGATGGAAGGACCATGTTGTTCGAATGTAACAGTCCCCTACTCCATAAAACTACTTTATATAAAACCAAAGGAAACTGGGAAGACCGAAACTGAGGGTAGTTGACGATTCTGGAACTAATGAAATCAGGATTTGGTGGACGATTGCCTGAACCAAGTTTAATAATATTGGGCGATATTTAATCATAACTAATCAGTTGCTAAAAAATTAGTTGTGATTAAAGTTTTCCAAACCCTACCCAAGACAGAGAAAAGTGGAAGGAGATTCTTGAGGTTGGAATGGTGATCATATATCTGTAATCCTTTGATGTATTATACTTTATAATTATTAATTATCCAAGTTTGTTTTTAAGTAATTATAGTGTAATATCTGTTGTAACATTTGTTGATGTTTATATTGTTATTATAGTTTATAGTTTATTACACAGTTCTACAAAAAAAGCTTCGCTGCCTTAAAAGATTTTTCCTGATTTTTATATTTTTATGTGTGCTGAATTCGAATCTGAAGAAGAAGAAATTCTATCTTGCACCATTTTTGAGAAATTATACGTTATTTATGAAAAGCCTGAAATAGCCTATTTTTCTTTTATTTCTTTTTAACTTCCAAGAACATTTTTTGTGACTTTTATATTTACAAGTGAGCTGAAACCGAATCAGAGAGAGAAACGTTATTATGTGGTGTTGTCCATTTTAAATGGGTTGCTAAACATACAGCATAATTAATCCAAATTTGACATCTTACGATATTTAATATTAAAAAAAAAAAAAACCCATAATAGATATTATTTTAAAAATATCAAAATCTACATATTAAAATGATCGATCCCATGCGGAATATAAAATTACAATTAAAACAAAATTCAAAATATTAAAAAGATAATATATAACCTTATTGATAACAATATAAAATATAGGTAATATACAAAATAAATATAAAACTATTCACATAAATAACTATAAAAATAACGATAACTATATAACTAAAAACAATTATACTAAGCACTATTTTTTATATATTGGAGGGTGTTTAAAAAAATAAATAAATAAATAAAATGGCACCTTTTCATATATTTTATAACACTTTTTTTTTTCTTTTTTTTTTGGGGTAAAAAACAGTAATATATAAAAAATAATATTTAATACTGAACATAATTAATATGTATATTTTTTCCTTTTGTACTCTACACCGCGGGGAGACACCTTTTTTCCATTTGGACTTTCTCTTGATGAAATCGTTCTCTGAGTTTATCTTAACACTGCTCTTAAGTTGGGAGGAACGAAATTCAATTGGGAATGCAAAAAATGAATTTTTGAGAACATGTTGCAACCCATGGCCTTATATGATAAAAGCAATTCTTCAACAATGTCAGTTATCCAACAAAGCCTAATTCATATGCTCTCCAATTGTTTTTTCATTTTTTAATACATTTAATTTTACATTTAAGTAAATCAAATAGCTTTTTTAATTTTTTGTTAAAGCTCTCAATGATAAAGAAATGCTCGAAATGTAGAAAAACACTTCATTTTTCGACCTAAAACAGTTGTTATGGCTTATACCTTTACATAACCTATAGTTTATGTAGATTATGTATACAACACAGACTCCTGGCAAAAGGGTTTATCCATCAAGGCGAGGACACACTCAGTCTCTTACAGATTTTGATGGCAATTATTTTAGAAATTCCTAGACAAAAACATAGGACACGTATTTTTCCGTTCTGACTAATAGGCTCTAGAAGCCAAGAAAAAAAATTATAAAGCATTAAACTAATTTATTTTATATCTCGAGTTTAAAAAATGATATCGACATTATTCTTGTACCAAATTTTTGAATTCTGAGCGCAACTTCAACCGAAAATGCAGACGCTTCATAATAGATTTTAGTTTAGGTTAATTAAATTCTAAAAAAAAAAAGATTAGATCTTCAATCAAACTACCTTCAAAGATTTTTTTACATAAAAAATTACAGATTCTGATTTAACATTCAAAACAACCGTTAAACACGAAATTTCTTCCAAATAGAAAAAAAAAAAATAATCAAATCGTAACCTTCAGAATTTGCCAAATATTAGGTAACTATTTTTCTTAATTGACAAAAACTTATATCACGGTTAGATGGTTAAACGTATAAATTTAATATTTCTATCCAAAATAAAGTATGGTATACGCTTGAAAGCTTTTGATTTCATCTTTCTATCAGGTTTCAAACACATCTTTAAAATCAAAAAGCATTTGGAATTTCCCAGCTTTTCAAATATATTTTTGTCAATCTAATTTAAATAAAATTGTTAATATTATTTGTATTTTTATACATCAAAAGAAAGCCGACGCTTTACTGTATCCAGCGATCCCAATCAAGTTGAAATGCGTAACAAAGTAATGGCGATTTAAAGAAAAGTTACCAATAATAGGTTTAAACATTTCATCCCCCTTAAAAAGAGAGAAAAAAATTATATTTTTTTGAATATCAGTTTTTGAGGATTCTGAGTTAGAATCTAACGCAATTTTTTGTGTAAAATATATAATGGTAGTATGCTTGAAGATCGAATAATTTTTCTAGAATTTAATTAACCTAAACCCAAATTCTACGAAATGGATGTATTTGTCGTTAAATTTGGACTTAAAAATAAACATTTTGTCAATATAATTTTTTAAACTCGAGATTTAAAATAAATTAGCTTAATGCTATTTATCTTTTTCCTCGGCTTCTAGGGCCCATTGGTCTAACCGGCAAAATTTGTGTACAATATGTTTTGACAAGGAACCTCTAAAAAAATTGCCAACAAAATCCGTGAGAAACTGTGTGTGTCCTCCCCTTTGAAGGATTAAAAATATCTGAAATGAAAATATGTAACCGTTCCTAGAATCAGTTATTTCTACTTTAAATATTTAAAAACATAACCATGCTTGTCAGTATGTTGATCTACTTTTTTTCTTTTTTTATATGCCGAGAATACATTTTTCATTTCAATTCAATGAAATTTATTTAGAAATATCGAATCACTTCAACTTATCAAGTAAAAAAAAAATATAATACCGCCATTTCTAAATTAATAAAATAAATATTTTGAATAACAAATAAACAAACTAAAACTATTAACAACTACTTTAACAATGCCTGCTCTCTTTATTTTCTTAACTATGTTAAGTTGTTTACTTACATCAAACTTCTGATAAGTCTTCTGAAAACAATATTTTTTTTTTTTTTTTTTAAATACCTGTATATTATTAGTATACATAGAAATTAACTTGAGAAAAAGGTAATAAAAAAGTTTAATAGCACATGTAGGGAATCCGATGTCTTCTAGTAAAACATTGCCTATTTATTTTAATTACAATAGAGCTTTATGAGAAGTTTTTATGTTCGGTATGAAGCGGAGGTATTCTTTCTTAAATCTGCACTCAAAAATAAAATCATATCATTTTTTAAACTCGTGATATAAAATAAATTAGTTTAATGCTATTTCATTTTTTCTAAGCTTCTAAGGCCCGTCAGAACGGCAAAATACGTGCCTAATATTTTTTGACCAGGAACCTCCAAAAAATGCCAACAAGATCCGTGAGAAACTGAATGTGTCTTTTCCCTTGTATGTGTGTTTTCGTGGGATTTATCTAAAATGTGATAATTGATATAAAAATAATAACAGATGTAATCAACAATCTTTTCTCAATGCTGAAATAATAAATCTCATACGTACAACGGAAAAATGATGGAAATCTAAAAAATTAAATCATGATGTCATTTTTATGAGAGTATTGTTTGTAGCATTTGCTATTTGTGGTTATTGGTTTTGCCCCGGACTGCGGTAAATCTAAGAGACACTTACATCGTTTCGGCTAAGACCCATAGCGGCAAGAATATTGGCCATCAGCTGTGAGGTTATGGGAGGGATAAAAGTTATGTCACACCTTATGGGCTCTTGTAACAGCACCCAAAATGGCCTGTTTAATTATTTCAGAGGTCTTATAGCACTTCCAAGATTTACAACTTCTAGATTTTTCATTAGCTTATTATACCTGAATTATAAAGTTGAGATTCGGATTAATCTGATTTTCCTAACTACAAATTTATTTTTTAGTCAAAATGATTGAAATATGGTTTATTTTAATATAAAGGATTAAGAAATTTGTTTTCAATAGATAATTTAAATAATGCATAAAAAAATACAAAACTATACTATTATATAAAAGGACAAGCCATTTTTCGTTTGTCATCGCTAACCACGAAAAGTGCTGAACCAATCTGGATCAAATTTTAACCACATCTCCATATTAAGGAAAGTTTAGCAATAATAAAATTTAAATATTTTCATTAATAATGCTATAAAAAGCGATAAACATGTGGTGTGCAGTGAAGTTAGATAAAAATTACTTATTTTCAATTCAATTGTTAATAAAAAAGCTATTAATATATGGAGCGACATGTGGATACCAGTGGAGTTTAAAAATCGACTGACATGATGCCATTCTGTAACAGAGTTTGCAATAGTGAAATTATTAAACCTAAATGTACCAAATTTTAGCTACATCTTCACAGTTCTAGGAATGTTTATAATAATAAATTTTACTGTAATAATTATTAAAATGTGTAGTTTTGAATGCCAAACTGTCATATATACGCACGTTTATGGTTAGAAATTAAAATCAAACCTGATGGATCCATAAAATTATATCTGCCAAAGCGGATGTCTAATTATGGTTTTATGTACTCTTAAAAGCACCAAATCAATAAAATTTCAATCAGGTTAAAATTACTAATATGCGTGAAAATATCATTGAAGAAATAATGCTAAATTCCATACTTCAATACAAAAATTGTATTGGTAAAAAATTTAATGGGTCCGCCGAAATACGTTCTAAGTGATAAAATTTCCGAAGTAGCGATTTTAAAGTTTTTAAAATGTATAAGAGTACGTCGTAGTATGGTTATAGTACTCCGTTATGTCATTATTCATGTAAATATAACAAATTAATATTTAAATATAAAATATAATCTACAAAACTAACAAAAACTTTAGATTATGATTTTCTTCACTGATTACTCAAAATTTTATGTCTCCCATTCAATTGAAACTGATCCAATCTGGACCAAATTTTAACCACGTCATATTCATAGTTTTAGGAAAGTTTAACTGTAGGTAATAATAAACAATAATAAAAATTCAAGTACTCGTCTAATATTTTTTGACCTGGAACCTCTAAAAAATAGCCAACAAGATCCGTGAGAGACTGAGTGTGTCCTTACCTTGTAAGTGTGTTTTTGTGAGATTTATCTACAATTTCATAATTAAAAAATAATATAAATGTAATCAACAATCTTCTCTCAATGCTGAAATAATAACTCTGATACAACTGAAAAATTATGTTGCTATATTTTGATGAGATTATTGTTTGTAGCATTTCCTATTTGTGGTTGTCGGTTTTGCCCCGGATGGCGGTAAAACTAAGAGACAACTACATCATATTCATAGTTCTAGGAAAGTTTAACTGTAGGTAATAATAAACAATAATAAAAATTTTGTATGTATTTAGAAATGACTGAACATACGATACATATTTTTTTACGAGCGATCAAGAAATGTTCAAACCAATAAATTACTTCTATATAAACCACTATACACATACGAACACGGACTACAGAATAGAAAAATTAGGTTCAAATGGACAACAAAATGTTGTATACAACTTTAGCTGATTTAAGGCAGAATCCAAATATTTACGATATGAACAAAATTTTAAAACCTAATCGCAGTATTTTGAAACATTCTGAAAACAGCGTAAATGTATTATGTGGCAAACATTTATTACAGACTGGGAGAGTGAGGAAGTATTTTTCACCGAATAAACTAATTGTAATGAATTACTGTGCACCGAGTGATCAAACTTTCCGTTCGATTTAATACCTTCATATAAAACTTTTTTTTATTAATTTTTATAAGAGATGGATAAAGTTAGAGGCTCTATTATCCGTTTAAGTTTAGTTTCCACGGACTGTGGTAGAAGTAGGAACTTATCTCAGGGAGCTTTGTTTACTTAGACATTTGGGGCAGCGGCAAACACTCTTGAAATACGGTCACACAAAGTTTTGCTCCGGTCTTTCACAATCAAACAATTCATTATTTAATTCTTAATAAGGAAGTTTGAAGAATAATGATTTTGTATCTTGCCGTTCCGACCAATGGCCCGTAGAAGCCGAGAAAAAAAGACAAGTAGCCAATAATCGTTTTAAAAATTTCTTCCCCTCGAAAAATCAAAGAAAAAGAAAATCTACAGAGGTAGTTTGCTTGAAAATCTATAGATTTTTTTAAAATTTAATTAACCTAGCCCAAAATATTTGGAACGGCTGTATTTTTTCTTAAATCCGCAATCAAAAATAAAAATCTTGGTGCAAGAATCATGTCGATATCATTTTTTAAACTCGAGATATAAAATAAATTAATTTAATGCTATTTTTTTTTCTCGGCTTCTAGGGGCCATTGGTCGGAACGGCAAAACAAGTGTCTAATATTTTTTGACCAGGAACCTCCAAAAAAATAGCCAACAGAATCCGTGAGAGACTGAGTGTGTCCTCCCCTTGTCAGTCAATATATATTATCAATTCATACATTAAAATTAAAAATTTGAGATCCAATTATATTTTTACGTTTGCTTCAACCACCTAATCTGTGCTATGGCACCGGGTTAAAAATTACTGTTATGCGTTAAAATATAATTGCAGAAATAATTCCCAATCGCATACTTACATACAAGATTTTATTCGATAAAAAAATAAACTTAAATTATCAGTTAAAATTATCTAACAATAAGTTCGTTATTTATGAGAGTAGGCGAAGTTATTGATATAACGTAAATCAAGATATAATTCTTAAGAAGGAATAGTGGATTTGAAGAGTCAAGCTCATGTTAACCTCGTTATTAGAAGTACACAAAATACCTATTCCAACAGCAATTGATAAAAAAATTTGCAGACGGGGGTTCAAAAATATCAATACGCAGCAATAAATTTTAATTAAAAAACTATAACAATGAAAATGGTAATGTGAATAATTTAATATAATTGTTTTTAAATAATATTCTGATTAAGGTATGTTGAAGAAAATAGAAATTGAATATTATCACACTCTTTATAGCATCAAGTGGGTGGGAATATAGCGCTCTTTTCAGTATGGGTTACTTCCTTGAATCTACATAATGAATGCCAGAACGTTATACAGTGACACGCAGTATTTATTTCCTTTCCGTACTATCTCACGAGGAAACCCACTGTACTGATAATGCACAGGAAATAAACTATAACATCGTTGAGTACGTTTGATTCATAAATTTGGAATAGTTTCAATGACTCCAACATAATGACCTCATAGAATTACATAATGGCCTCCGAGAATCCATACCCGTCAATTAAACAGACTGACACTGTCCAATACCTAGGGACTATTTTCGAAACTAAACATCGTTGAGTACGTTTGATTCATAAATTTGGAATAGTTTCAATGACTCCAACATAATGACCTCATAGAATTACATAATGGCCTCCGAGAATCCATACCCGTCAAATTTTATAAATTTAATCAAAAACTATCTCATCATCCAAATCCACTAGCTCAATCCATATCCAGTTTCATTCACCCATATAATCCTTACCGCAGATTAAAAAGGCAGTGGCCTCGTCATCTATTATAAAATTTGACATGGAGTCCTGGCAATGGCCAGCCAGCCAGCTTCTCTACTCGTGCCCTAAGCGGCTGTACTATAGCGCCCGGGGCTATAGTAGCTCAGCCTCCAATGGGATTATTTTTTTTACAGCAGCTGAGAGAGAGGCACTGGAATCTCTTTGGATCTGGAATCTCCCTGAGGATGTTTGTATATTGAAAATTAAGTATTATTGTATTTTTAACTTTTTTGTTTTTTAATTTAATAACAATTTATTGAAATTTACAACTGTACAAAATTTATACATCAAGTAAATGTTCTGTTAACTATTTGAATAACGTGAAAACTTTAAAAGAACTAATCATCAGTAGCACTTTAATAAAAATTCTACACTAGAAGGTCTCTGGGCCATCTTCTTTTCAGACGCCTCGGACGATTATCAGGAATGGTGTGGGAAGCAAGTTGAGAAATTAGGGGATTTGAGTGGTTATGGAGCTTACTATGAAAGGATAGATATCTGGTTTGGGCTAAATCTGCAACATATGGAACATTATGATCTTTATGGATAAGTTTATTGGTGACAAAGTAAGGTGCATTGAGGATTTTTCAAAGGATTTTGGATTGTAAGGATTGGATACGAGATGAATTGGATGGTTCAGTGGAGCCCCAAAGCTCAACTCCGTACGTCCAGATACATTTAATCACAGTCATGTATATTAGTCTTTTGTAATTAATTGGGAGCTTTGAACGTCTGTCTAGTAAATGTTGAAATAGTCTGTAACGACGAGCAGTTTCTTGTCGTTTTAGTCTTTAATTTAACTTTTAACTTTTAATTTAATTCTATTCTTGTTTATACTTTGTTATAATTTTTATAATTGTTATAATTTTATCTAATTTAGATATGTGGATATGTGTAGTACATATAGTGGATCCATATCACTTATTGCTCTTTGAGACAGATATCATATTCTCACAAAAAAAGTACCGTAAAACGGCTTAACTTTGCACCTGTGAGTTAACTTGGCACCAAGCTCTCTAAAAAGATTCAGCTGAAGAAAAGGTGTTTTGCTTGAATGACTTTGCACCAGTATATTTTGTCGCAAAGTGACCTCCCTTTGGGAAGAAGTCTTAGGCAGCAATGCTCCTCCTAAACAAATCAATAAATGAGGATATTTTGATGTTAAGGATTTAATAGGCTGGTTAAAATCCAAATTATTTGGAATAACGTTTTGCTTCTTGTTAATAAGGTTTTTGCCATATATGTGTAAGTATATTGGCGAATGCTGTTAGAATTTTGCCAAGTTATAGCTTTAAATTTTGTCGTCATAGTGTTCATTTTTATATTTTAAATTTTTTTGTCTAACTATTGCAGATTGTATTTTTTTAAAAGTGTTTCTCTAAGAATCTGTATGCAATTTATTTTATAGGTATCGTTTTGTTCCTTGTTTGCCAAAATTATCGTTTTTTTTTACGTTAATTATGCATGTTTTAAGTCGTTATTTTGTTTCTATATAATATTCTGTTGGTTTGTTCTTGTATTTTCTATCGCCCCTCAATAATCCTTTAAAAGTTGTGCAGTTTTTTTTTCTCATTTCAATGAAAACATTGTAATTTACAATCGTTTCCTTTAACAAAATGCTTACAAACAGAGAAAAAAAATCATAAGGCTCATCTCCAAACACTATCAAGAAATGACTTGCATCTCATAACTACTATCAAGCTTTGACTTTGTTCCAGGATACGTTTCTAATGCTTTTTTAATTGAAAAAATATGGTGGTGCAAACTCACGGGTATCCGGTTGACTATGCACCAAAGTTTAAAAACAATAAAATTAATTATAAGTTTTGCAAATTTTGCAATTCCAAGATTATGCGATGAATCAGCAACATTTTTAAGCTAATTATTCGAAGCAGATATTTTAATACATGCATTTTAAACATTACTAATAGGTAGTTAAAGAATGAAGTTCAACAAAAATGGTGCAAAGTGACGCCGTTTTATGGTACTTACAAACACACAAAAAAAAGGAATAATTCCATAGTATTTGTTTACAGTGAAGCAAGTAGGAACACAATGCATTACTCTGTCTTCCTATGTAAGGCTGTCAACTGCTGTACAATGTATAGTGATTCCATAAATTAGTAAATTCAATGTATTTTTAATGATATAATAATACTTTTAGTTACCCTAGTTCTTTCCTTATTCAAACCTTCTATGTCACAAGAATGACCCCCGCAGCCTCCCATCCCCGAGATCCCTCCCCCTTCGCGGCGAGTGGGGGACAGCGAGAGTGCCAGTATCTGCCCGAGCCTTGACTGGGCCGGAGCTATGGTGGATCCAACAGTGTAGTGCTGCCGTACATGTGGGAGTCATGGTGCTATGGTTACCTACACCATGCTGCCATGCATGAGGCTACTTGTATCTTCCTGCTTCATCCTCTGTGCGGCGTCCGCCCCGCTGCGACATCGTCCAGACTTGGTATGTACCAAAACATGTATACTTATCACTTCCTGATAAAGACTTGTATAAGTATTTCTGTATAATAAGAATTAAATAAAAATTAAATTATTAAATTAAATGTACATAATCGATCAATGCTATTGGCGTATTCAGTTCTTCTATATAAAATAGATAGCTAAGAGTATAAAACAACAACCAATAAAGCATCAGTAGGGTATTAACATTAATCATAATTCAAATCTCTATTGTAGTCTTTAAGTATTTGACTATAAAATTTGTAAAAATATTAAGAGTATATGGTAAACCTGACAGTTATTGAAAAAAAAAAAAAAAAAAAAAAAAAAAAACCCCAAAAAAAAAAATGATCATAAAATTCCTTTTAAATCCTACAATTTAACTGTGTAAACACTTCAATTTTTTTACGTATTTTAAAAGACATCCATAAAGTGTCAATAACTGATTTTACATTATTTATTGTCACTATATTGTAAAATACATTCCATGAATAATGTTAAGTGTGAACTCCCATGCTTAGCCTAAAGTATATTAATTAAGGAATCATGCCTGCGAATTTCAACTTTTAGTATGAATATTTCCTTAAGGGTGTCAATAACTGTCTGCTTTACGCTAATAGAGACATAGATTTAAGATAATAACTGATAACTGCTAAAATTTTTTTTACAAAAGTATAAATTAATGAAGTTAATAATTCATTCTTTTAATTTAAACATATCTCCTTTGTGATAGTAAGATTTCATAACTATTGAAATTGAAATTTTACAGAAAAAAATAAAACTAAACTTAACAACCAGTTAAGTATGATTCTAGTATCATAAATTAAAACTGTATTATCACATTTAAATATTTGACTATAAAAACTGTTGAAATATTTTTATTAGAGAGACAATAAAGAATATTCCGTTCGTCCTTTAATTGGTCAGTAGTTCGTTCCTATATTGCTCGGTAATAAAAACATTGAAGAGGATATAATAAAAATTAATTTATCACCGACATCACACTCAATAGCCATTATTTAATTTTTTTTTTTAAATTATAGTTTTTAAGAAAAATATAAATTATTCAATTAAATAATTAATAAAAACAGAGACAAAATTACCTCATTCTCCTTTGTGATATTAAGATTTTTTAACTATTGACAATTTTTTTTTTTTTTTTTTTAAATAAAAATTATAATAAATACGTGATTTATGTTTTTTCTTTCTTTGTTTTTAATGACAGTAAATATAAACATTATAAGAAGTTTCTAAAAATTATTACAGTTACTCGATAAAAAATTTAAATCCATTGAACGGTTACGATTATGGCGGATTGTACGGTTATTTTATAAGCTCTGTTACAAAGTATTCCTTTTTTTGAAATGATATTAACAATGTTTTGGAAGATAGGAATTCATGAGTTGAGAATTATGCATTATTACATTACTTGATTTTAAAAAATATTAAAAAAAAAAAATGCCCGCAAATTAACATTAAGGAACATCTTTATTGTTCCTATTCATAAGGTATTAGTTGACTGTGAAGTATTTAAAGATGTAGATTTTTGGGAAGGTAGTCACAGATATACAGCAAGTCAAAATAATATTTTCATTTATAGTGCCAACGTTTCGACTTGCATTGCAAGCCTTCATCAGGGCTAGAATAAAAGAAAACAAGCAAAAAGGTATGAATAAATTGTAGAAAATATATAAAAATACACAAAAAAACAACAACATAAGTATGAAAATAATATATGTATAAGAATAAAGACAGTAACATAAAGGAAATATCTTTATCATATACATTTATTCTTTTCATACTTATGTTTTATTTGTATGTGTTTTTTTATATATTTTCTACAATTTATTCATACCTTTTTGCTTGTTTTCTTTTCTCCTAGCCCTGACGAAGGCTTGCAATGCAAGTCGAAACGTTGGCATTATAAATTAAAATACTATTTTGATTTGCTGTGTATCTATGACTGCCTACCCCAACAATCTACATCTATTTATTGTTCCTTACAGCTATGAAAATTTCATCAAATTTCAAAGTTGATAAGACCAGTTAAATTATATGTAAAATTATTCGAATCATATGATTATTAAAAACGCATTCATCATTGGTTTCATATTAAGGAAATAATTAACAAGTCACTGTTAAAAATTTTTTCTTAACAAATACTGACCCTATCAAAATGAAGTCATTAAGTAGTCTAGATTGACATCGGTGATTTCTCACAAAAATTCCAGATTAAAAAAACATCTAAAAATTTTACGCGTACAGAGAATAAGAATGGAATGTTTTAACGTCTGACGTGGTAGAATATATTTTTTAATGTTTAAGGTTTTTTATGTTCCAATACGAATATTGTTTTAAATTTTTAAATAGAAACACCATACACATACTGTTTTTCAAGTGATTTATTAAGTAAATATATTTTATACGCATAATTTACTATTGCTTATACGAAGCAATAAAATGAAATTCTGTTTATTAACAATTTAGCTAACAATAACACTCCGCCAACTCAGATGCCAAGACAAAAGGCTTTTGATATGATTCCAAAGTAATTTGGAGTTGAGCCGACAGTCAATACTCAGTGCATTTTATTGATTTGAACTGTTTCCAATATCATATTTTGTTGTGTGTGTTCTGTGTCATATTCTGAAAAATAAAATATATATGAAACAATGAATTTGTGTTTAGACAGTGTATACCATGTCTTCGATTACTGTATTATTAAGTCTTGTGGTTTATTGAGGAAATGTCGGCAAGAATTCCTTATATATAGGTCGATGGGTTGGCTGTTGTGACATTATGTGAAGTTTTTTTTTAATTTTCTTCCCACTGTTTTTATCAATATACTTTTCTTTTAAAAAAAACTGCAGCTTTATTGTATGAACCGTGTGACTGTAGTAAATCAAAATTGTATTGTGTTTCATTTTATTGAAAAACATACATATCCATAAAGAATGAAAAAAATAAATTAATGTATGAACGTGGAATGAATACATAATGCATTCCACACATGCCATTCGAACAATGCAACGGGGCGTGAGATACTGCACCGCATTATTTTACTGTTCTGTACTTTAGTATACACCTGACTTTTTCAGGTTGTAATTCAAATTTAGTAAAATAGATATTTCAACATGGATATTTCTTTTGGCTGGCAAACAGTTTAGCAAGCCCTAACTCTGTTGGTGTTGTTCGGATCAAAAATTTTGAAGACAGTTACCCCGTAAGAAATGTAATAGAAAATATTTTTTGTTAGTTAACAATCGTCGCTAACGTTTAGGAGCTAACTTTCCCTAACTTTTTGCCTACATTTTTTAGACAGTTTTGACTGTTTAGACAGTGTTGGGACTGTTTTGACACGCTCTATCTCTGTTGGCATTGATCTGATCGAAATTTGCCGACTGTTTCTTTATCAGAATCTTGATTGAGAATATTTTTTGTTTTACAGCTGTTGTCGAAAGGACCAACCGTTTAGGAGCTAAATTGATTTGATTGAGAGTAAGGTTTGAAACCCCTGTTTATCTCTCAACTTTGATTATTTCGAATAAAAAAAAAAAAAAAAAAAAAATAGGGAAAAGCAGTAGATTATAGAAATATATGATCTATTATTTTTCCCAATCAGGGAGAAATCGATTTTTTTTTTTTATAAATCGGTGGCATTAGTAAGTTTATATGCCTAAATATTTTTCAGGGAAGTACTTTTAAACTTCAACTGTTTACTGTAAATCATATTTTCGAAAAAATAAATTTTGGATGCCATCAATGTCAACAAAATAGTGATTATCATTTTGAAGAAAATTTAATATACTGTTGCCATTCTAGGTATTTTCTTTATTTACTGGACTTACCTTTGTGCCCACCCACCATATTATGAACCATGGTTCTTATCAAGTTGAAGTTGACACCATTTTTCGTTTTATTTCTTCTATTGCAAATATATTTTAAATTAAGGCTTAAATGAAATGCATATATTGGATTACTTATTTTTTATTATATTTTAATGTTTTTGAAATAATGAAGGAAACAAAAAAGTATCTATAAATTATAGCAAAGATTACTCCTTTTATTTTGTAATTTTAGTATTGCGAAATAGAAAAATATTTTTTTTATTGTAGCAGTTCGACCTGGAGTACAACCAATGGGTAACTTTTGTTGTATCGTTATATTTTAATTTAGTCTGTTATTATAAATTTAAATATATAGAGAGAAAAAATAGCAGTAGTTCTTGAAAATATTATTTACCGTACTACAAGATTGTTTGACTAGTGGTGAAATAGAAAATCACAATTCCATGAAAACGGGTAGGGTAAATCATTAGTTATGGTCACCTCACCAGTTATGGGCAGGCTAATACAATTATCACAATAATAAGTGTCTAATCAATTTACTTGTGATATCACCAGGAGAAATATTTCTAAAAAGGATTTAAGATTCATTTACTAATGAAACTCTGCCTTCTATACTTTTTCAGTAGTAATTAAAAAATATTTTCCTCAAATAGTGCCATGAAATACCTCCTTTTTTAGTAAGATCGTTATCAAAAATGAGAATTCTTAAGGAATCATAGTGAAATCGCTTCATTAATTTTATGCTTTTGAGCTATGTAACTTTTTAATAGAATTCAGACTTCCATAAAAGCACCATTATGTTGGACTATCTGATTATAATTAATAATAATTTTGAACTGACCATAACCGGTATATAAAAATACGAGATATGAGTTATGGTCACTCCTATCCATTTCAATTTTATTTACTGTTACAAACATTCTTTCTGCTAATAATGAAAAACTACAATTTTCTTCATTTGATTAGGTCCTTTTTAAACTTAAATACTACATCTCTTCCTTGTAGTGGTCATGTTTGACCTTACGTAACCATTACTAGTTAATATAGTTAGTTATATTCTGTACTTCGCGGATGGCTATTGGTGTTGATAAAACTGGAAACATCGAAAGAAGATAATTTACAAAAATATATTCAGATTTCTTTTAATTTATTATTTTTTTAGTGGAGTTGGTTACCATATCGTAAGCCGTTAGTGCTTATATAGAAAATCAACAAGAAGTGTGGCTATAAATTATACTCTGACAAATAGTTGTTAAAATTAATTTCCAACTATCATTTCGTGACGAATTTCTAAACTAATAAGTAACTACAAAGTTTGTAAATGAGTGCATTGACTGATTGTGTTTTTAAATATATATTTTACTTCTTTTTTTTAGACCGCATTGTATTAGTATTTGGATTATTGTTATAGTTATAGTTGTTTATTAATTAATACTCATTTTTAAATAATTTAAAAAAAACTTTTTAGAGATTATTTTGCCACATGACCATAACTAGTCTTGGCTATGACCATAATAGGTACAACATGCCCATAACTGGTATTTTCAGCTTTTTGTAAAAAAATATAAATATTTATCTGAAAGGAAGCTTCAGTGTATTTGTTAATTTTACATTCAATAGAATAATCTTTTGAGAATATAAGTATATAACCAAAGATATCATATTACAAAATGTATCAACGGAGTTCCGTTTTAAATCGACAAGTTCTCTTAACTATGGCCATAACTAGTGATTTACCCTGACTGGAAAAAAAACACAATAGATTATGGTCTATCTATAATCTACTGTTTTACCAATTTACGTTTTAGAATTAAAAGGATCAAGTTACTTGAATTAATAATTAAATTGTATTAATAATCAATGATTATTCGAAATAAAAAAAGTTAAGAAAAAATATGGATTTCAAACGTGACTATTTTTTTATTCAAATCAATATAGATCCTAAACGGTAGGTCCTAGCGACAAATGCTGTTCTGATTGAAACAAACATTTTTTCAAAAATTTAATGGTGAATATTTTTTGTTATATTTATCAAAATAGAAACATATCCATCAATCTCAAAATAAGGGTATATCGAACGATCCTTCAGCCGGTTGTTATGTACGGGAGTGAGACATGGACCCTGACATCACACGACAAAAAATTATTACACATGTGGTAAAGAAAAATCCTTCGAAAAATATGTAGTCCAACCAAGTATGTTCTGAATCTCTTGCGAATGAGAACAAATGAGGATCCGAGAACTCTATGCTATATGCTGCACCAGATATTGTAGCCAATATAAAAAGGGGCAGAATTAGATGGCTAGGGCATTTGCAAAGAATGGAGGCAAGTAGGCTCCCTAAGATGATGTTGGAGGGGCACCCGGGTGGAATGAGGAGAGGAAGGCTTCGACTTCGATGGCTTGAAGATGTAGAGGACGATCTTCGGACTCTGGGTGTGAGAGGATGGAGAAGGGCTGCCGAAGAAATGTTTGAAAGGGAGAGAATTGTAGAGGAAGCCAGGGTTCTGCAAGCGCCATAAAGTGCCTTATGATGATGATGATGACTTTTTGTTAAATAACAATTGTCGCTAGGACCTACTGTTAATGATATATATTGCTTTAAAAAATATCACGTCTGCTTACATGTTTTAAATATTGGGGCTTTTTTGACACGCTCTACCTCTGTTGGTGTTGCTTTGATCGAAAATTTGACCAATATTTTTGGTTTCTGTGTTAAAAATGTAATCAAAATTTTGTTTGTCATATATAACATTTGTCGCTAGTATCTATAGTTACAAAATGTAGAACCTATAGTTGAGGATATTGATTGGAATGAAATAAGTCAGGATGAAACGTTTTTTTCACAAACAAATATGTAAAGTTTTTTCACTCGCAAAAATGTAACACTTTACGCTCTGATGGTGTTGCTCGGATCGAAAATTTAACGATAGATCTCTTGTTAGATATTTGATGAAGAATATTTGTTGTGATATAAAATTTTTTCGCTAAGACCTACCGCTTAGGAGCTATATTGAATTGAATTAAAAAAAGCCACGTTTGAAACCCCCATTTTCTCTCAACTTTGTTCATCTCGAATAATTATTAATTGTTAATTTAATTTAATATACTGTCCGTCATTACAGACTACTTAAACATTTACTAGACAAACGTACATGACTGTGATTAGACCTACGGAGTTGAGCTTTGTGGCTCCACTAGACCATCGAATTCATCTCGTATTCAATCCATACAATCCAAAATCCTCAATGCTCCTTACTTTGTCACCAATAAACTTATCCATAAAGATCTTAATGTTCCATGTTGCTGATTTAGCCCACACCAGATACCTATCCTTTCATAGTAAGCTCCATAATCACTCCTATCCGTTAGTTTCTCAACTTGCTTCCCATTCCATTCCTAATAATCCTCCGGGGCGTCGGAAACGAAATTTGCCTAGAGACCTAGTGTATAATTTTTAATTAAGTGCTACTGATGAGTACTTTTCACGTTATAACATGTTATTATAATCGTTGTCAATACATTTACTTGATGTATATATTTTGTACAGTTGTAAATTTCAATAAATGTGTATTTAAAAAAAAAAAAGAAAAAAGAAAATGTAAAATGTTGACTGTCAAGAAATTAACAGAAAGTTAAGAAATTTGATGCTCTCAATTTTAAAATTTAAACTTTTCAAAAGAAGAAACAGTTGAGAACGATTTTATGTAATCGAAAGTTGATTTGGATATGATATTGGCATTATGGTGGCATGCTATTTAACATATATAGAACACGAATAAAAAACGTCAAATTTCGCCTACATATTTTATTTAAGTCCTGGGTCATTTTTTGACACGCTCTAGTTTTTTTGGCGTTCCTCAGATCGAAAATTTGACGACTCTTTCCTTTTCAAAAATTAAATTGAGTATATTTTTTGTTTTATAAAACTTGTCGCTAGGACCCACCGTTTAGGAATTATTTTGGATTGAATTTAAAAATTTCATTTGAAACCGCTGTTTTCTCTCGACATTGTTTATTTGTCATAATCATTAATTGTTAATTTAATTTAATTATTAATCTAAGTAATTTGATCCTTTTAATTCTAAAATGAAAATTAGGAAAAAGAGTAGATTATTGATGGACGTATCTATGATCTATTGTTTTCCTATTTTGGAAGAAATTGAGTTTTAAGTATAAATCCCAGAAACCTCATTTATATGTGTTTACTTTACTTTCAAATAAAAATTTAATGGCTTTGGCACACTTTAATACTTACTCCAACCATAAAGAGGCAGTCTGCAGTAAAATTCTGATATTCAAGCCTCTCAATTTTTTGTTGGCAAGTCGTTTTAATAACAGATCGCTGGAGTGCAAGCGGAACTGATGCAGCAAAACATTTCTTTGAAGACCTACAAATAGAATCCAACCACAGCCGCAAGTAATATTCCCCCATCCTAGAAATACACTTCCGCCATTTTCTACGTCATGGGGTTCTTCTATGATTGTGGTCCAGAAGTAACAACGGCTCTCAGGAAGTGTTACTATTTCATCAACTAGTGCACTCCGAATATTTTTGAATACTGTTAAGAATTATATCACAACAAACTTGGGTATGTTTTACTTAAACGAATGAATTTAATTATGGATCTATTCCACTATAATAAAAATAATGTCAAATGAAATGGAAAAAAGAAACCTAGAACTGCATCGCCGAGCACAGATGGAATCTAAAAATAAGATTATATACAGGGTGAGTATCTCTTAGCGTAAAAAAAAAAATTGGGTGAAACTAGATCAAAAGTGTAGCCAAATGCCGCAGACCTCACCTTTCTATTCCAATCCGTTGCAGATATATGGTAAATAAACGATTTTTTTTTGGAGGAAAGCATGTTTTTTTACGATAAAAGCTGTAATATCTCCATTTTGTTTAAATATTTTTCAAATATTGATCACATTTTCGGATTTAGCAATAAATTTCCTATAAGATCGGAGTAATTTAACCTTGAATTTTACAAACTTGGGACCTAAAAAATATCTTTATCTTCACCTAATTTAGGGAAGTTACAATTTCTTATAATACTTCAGCGCTCACTGCTTTTCATAAAAACAATCCACAAAACTGCAAAGCTCTCAAAAACTTACAAATTTAATAAGCTTTCAAATGATATGTTAAAAGTAATGATTTTGTTTTAATTTCATGGAGAAATTTACTTTTGAAACCGAAAAAACATGGTGTTCTCATTTAGCATACAAATCAGGTACTTTGGTAAATAAGACATTATGATAATCGCTTGATGAAAATCTGTATTTTAAATAAAAGAAACACTTCATTAGAATAAAAAGCAAAGAAAAAAATTTGTTAATTTGAAAATAAAAGAATCACTGTCAATAAAGCGCCGCCAGAGTCCGTTATTTTATTAAATTTTCAAAATGTCCTCCATTATTTCGAATGCAGCTTCTTGCTCTCTTTCTCACAGCCCCTACGGTCACTGCTAAAGTCAGACGCTGTTGCAATTTGGCTCCGGCCTCCAGAATTCTCGTCTTTAGGACCTCAATGCTGGTCACTTCTCTGGCATATACCTCGCTTTTTATGTAGCCCCACACATAAAAGTCCATTGGAGCTAAGTCAGGTGACCTAGCTGGCCAATGTATCACACCATTTCTACCTATCCAGGTCGAATATCGTTGGTTCAGCCATTCCCGTACTGCTGCCGAATGATGTGGAGGAGCACCATCGTGTTGGAATATTATGTTTTGCTGAACATCAAGTGGAATGTCGTGAATAAGTTGTGGTAGAATATTTTGTAAAAAATCCAAATAACTTTCTCCATTCAATCTGCTGGGCAAAAAATGTGGCCCAATGAGTCGGTCCCCTATTATCCCAGCCCACACATTCACTGTAAAACGATGCTGGAAAGATGCTTCTTGAACCATATGTGGGTTTTCAGCTGCCCAGTAGTGCCGGTTGTGGACGTTAAAAATTCCTTCCCTTGTAAAAAGAGACTCATCTGTCCATAAAATTTTCCTCAGAAACTGGTGTTCTTGAATGTCTCTATTTAAAAGCCAGCGGCAAAATTGTATTCTATGTACATGATCATTAGGTTCTAGCCCTTGTACTTGTGTGAAATGATATGGGTGAAAATGTTCTCGGTGCAAAATGTTGATAACTGACCTTTGGGAGATACCAATTTCACGGGCCAAGTCTCTTGATGAAACACTGGGATTTTCATTTACTATATCAATAATTTCCTCTTCGAGTTCAACATCATGAGGAACTTGTCCCAATTCTTGACGTAACTTATGAACGGAACCTGTTTCAGATAAACGTTGATGAGTTCGTGAAAACACTATCGTAGAGGGGAGGCGCCTATCTGGAAACCTAAGTTGGTACTCCCGCCGCGCTGCACTCGCGTTTCCATTACAAAAACCATACAAAAAATGTATGTCAGCGTACTCACCATTTGTGAACGTTGCCATCTTCGCAGGTGTATTGCCAAACAGAAAAAAATAATCCCAATAAATAAAATGGGCCCTCAAGCTAAGGATAAGCAATATTAGCAAGGGTCTTTCTAATGATAGTGACACTTTTATCTCTGTAGCTTCTTAATTTCCAAATCAAACTTTCAATCATTATATCAAAATAAAAATAAAATAATAAACAATAATCCCCTCCCATTTCAAAATAAACAGGAAAATAACTATGAAATAGCGATAATGTGCTTAGTACTGAGAGAGGTCAAAGTCGCTGTTGTTATTATGAATACCTGAACTGGCCTAAAATTTATGTCAATAAATATTATATTTTTTCTTTGCTTTTTATTCTAATGAAGTGTTTCTTTTATTTAAAATACAGATTTTCATCAAGCGATTATCATAATGTCTTATTTACCAAAGTACCTGATTTGTATGCTAAATGAGAACACCATGTTTTTTCGGTTTCAAAAGTAAATTTCTCCATGAAATTAAAACAAAATCATTACGTTTAACATATCATTTGAAAGCTTATTAAATTTGTAAGTTTTTGAGAGCTTTGCAGTTTTGTGGATTGTTTTTATGAAAAGCAGTGAGCGCTGAAGTATTATAAGAAATTGTAACTTCCCTAAATTAGGTGAAGATAAAGATATTTTTTAGGTCCCAAGTTTGTAAAATTCAAGGTTAAATTACTCCGATCTTATAGGAAATTTATTGCTAAATCCGAAAATGTGATCAATATTTGAAAAATATTTAAACAAAATGGAGATATTACAGCTTTTATCGTAAAAAACATGCTTTCCTCCAAAAAAATCGTTTATTTACCATATATCTGCAACGGATTGGAATAGAAAGGTGAGGTCTGCGGCATTTGGCTACACTTTTGATCTAGTTTCACCCAATTTTTTTTTTTACGCTAAGAGATACTCACCCTGTATACAACTGAGCTACGGACCACAATGTTTGCACATCTGCTCTATTTTTTCTTATATTTGTTTCATTTTCGTTAAAAAATGTTTGATTATTCTTTCATTTTTATGAGGTATCATACCGTTAAATACATACTGCAACGGATCTTACAATTTATTTACATTGTTACAATTCGCATTTTTTTTTTTTTTTTATATATACATTTATTGAAATTTACAACTGTACAAAATATATACATCAAGTAAATGTATTGACAACGATTATAATAACATGTTAAAACTTGAAAAGAACTACTCATCAATAGCACTTTATTAAAAATTCTTATATATTATTTGCAATGGAGGGGGAAGCAAGTTGAGAAACTAACGGATTTAACTGATTATGGAGCTACTATGAAATGATAGGTATCTAGTGTGTGCTAAATAAGCAACATATTAAACATTAAGGTCTTTATGGATAAGTTTATTGTTGACAAAGTAAGGAGCATTGAGGATTTTTCGAAGGATTTTGGATTGTAAGGATTAGATGGTTTAGTGGAGCCCCAAAGCTCAACTCCGTATGTCTAAATAGGTCTAATCACAGTAATGTATATGAGTCTTTTGTAATTAATTGGAAGCTTTGAACGTTTGTCTAGTAAATGTTGAAGTAGTCTGTAGTAGCGACGGGTAGTTTCTTGTCGTTTCAGTCTTGTATGTGGATTCCAAGTTTTTCCAAGTGGAGTCCTAGGTAGCGGAACATCCTCTACATGATTAAAATACAAATAGTTTTATTATTTACTGTATTATCAAAATAGGCTTTGAAATTCAAATTCTATCTCTAAACAGTAGGAAAAATAAGAAAAAAGAACACATAAAAAATATAATTAATTAAAAAATAAAATAAAATAGTCCATATGTATATATCCTGACAAACATGATAGAATGAATATAACTAAATTGTACGTATAATAACACATCTTAATCATAGCTGATAAGAGACGTATAAACTACATAAAGTGGGCAGTACATGTTTTTTTCTTTTGTAGGCGTAAATTTTAAGGAATGTTTTATTGTACTTACCGATTTCTCCGATAAATAGATCTTAAAATATAAAATAAAAGATAGAGTATCTAAGAAAAGATATTGTTGTTGTTAACTTGGCATATGAAATTTTTGAGGAATAATTTCACGATTGGCAAAACAGGAAGTGTTCATGGCCGACGGAAGTGTTCAAAGACATACAAGAACTGAGAATAACAGAAGGAGACATAAACAACTGAGCGTTTCTCAGTAGTATACTTAAGCAAACTAGAGGTTTCAGGACAAACCTCTACGGAAGAAGACTGGAAGCCTCTGGACAAAGGAAAGAAAAGAACACAACCAGAGGATGCCTGACTACTGGGCAGACCCATCCCAAATGCAAGAGCTGAATATTGTGGTCCTTCGAAGGAACATGGAAAAAAAAAAAAAAAAAAAAAAAAATATATATATATATACACCTAATATGAAAATACACGCATAACTAACAATAATAAGTTATAACAGATAGTCATCATTCTGTATTATTTAGTTGTGTTTTTTTTTAACATTAAACTTCCTAGATTTCAAAATATATTTACGATTTCCGAATAAATATTCAAAAACTACATTGAACTATATATTTTTTTTTTTATACATTTACGTTCAAAATTCCTCACAGACCTTTTTAACCCTCTTGTGCATAGTGTAGCATATCTGCAACATTATATTTATACTTATGGCAGCAAACTCTCTTTGCGTTTTCTGGAACTAAATATTGTTGTAGAGATCCTACATCATCCCTATAGGCGTGAGAGGACTTTGCATGCCCTAACTGGACCAGACATGTCTCTAATTGTCACCTACATCTTCAAGTATTCAGTAGTGGAGACTACCCCTTCCTTCCAGTAAAGTATTCTTATTTCTTTTTGTACCATCCATTGTGTTTTTTTTATCAAATAAAATTTCTGTGGCTTTTCCCAAGATATGTAGTTTGTAAAATATCAATGAGGATAAAATTCTTGTTTTTTAATATCGAGATAAATCACTTTTTAGTTATGTGCAACATAATGTATATTGTTAATTAAAATGGTTTGTAGGTGAAAAATATTTTTTCAGTATTTTCTGTTAATAACCTGAACAAAACATATTCAAAAAAATTTATTAGAATGAAAAAGAAAAAATCATGCACTAAAGGGTTAAGAAGACTTTGATGAAATTTAAAAGCGACAAGTTGTAATCCAGCGACTTTGGATTGACCAGACTGAAGCTTATCCCGAACGACCTAGGTTCAAGCCTGTCCTCTTGAGAAATGTCAACTGGCTAATGGTCCGGGGCGAAAGGTTAATAGCTCCAGGGCACCCTGTTGATCGGGGGCAACGCACATCTTCACTACTACTTCAAACACATGTTCGGAAATCATACAAAAAATGGAGGAAATTTCAATTTCTGACTTTTTTTTTTTTAGTAATATACATTTATACATGCATATATATAAGTAGGTTATTGTAAAAATCAATTAGATATCCATGCAAGACAATTTTAGAATCTCCCTTTCGGACATTGTCTTCGACCAAACCAAAACCTACTTTGCAAAATTGACAAATTCAGAAAATACCATTATCCGAGAAATTGATGATTACTATACAAAAAAAAATTCCTCAAAAGATACACCGAAAAATGAACGAAACATATACTCCTAAAAAAACTCAGTTCGCATATAATATGACTGTTATGTACAATACAAATATTAGTTATAATTTATTGATTTTATTCAACTATGTAGGTTTTTCCTCCTGTTTTATAAAAAAACATTAAATAGTAAAAACTATCTATTGTTCAAAAAACTATATTAATCCTGTAGAGGATATAAAATTTAATATTTAAACATAAGAAATAATGTAATTTTTAATATGTAAATAGGGGACCTCGATGGACCACCGAGTTGGGGTGAGGGTCTCGGCGCGCTCGGTACTGAAAGTCGTGGGTTCGAATCCCACCTGGGCAGGCGGACCCATAAAATAAATCTTGAACTTCCTATTCGGGCTGTAATAGGTTGGTAACCTGTATGATAACCCGTACTTTCTGCCCTAGTTGGAGAACATTACATAATATAAAAGCATACAGCCCCCCCCCCCCAAAAAAAAAAAAATTGAAAAAAACTAAATAAAGGTTTATTATTTAAAAAAATCAATCAGAGATCTTCCATAATCAAAAATGTATAATTTTTTTTATGAAGGTTATCTGCTCTATTTTTGTATCCTGGTTGTCAAAACATGGAGGAAATGTCAAAAACTCTTATTTTTTTTGCAGAAAGTAACAAATATATTTGTCTTTTATTTATTTATTTATTTATTTTATTTATGCATAATGGTATAAATGTTATTTCAGCTAAAAATAAATATTGTCTTAAGTTTTTTTTTTTTTGTCAAACTTCATAATTTATTTAAAATCAAACAAATAAAAACGTCGTCTGAAGGTACTCCTTATACATCAAAAGTGTGAAGGAAACACTCTGCCGGCAGAATTTTATGGGATTTTTTTTTTTTTTTTTTTTAAATTCAATTCACCAGAATTAGTGAGCATTCAAAGTTTTGATTTATTGGTATCTGATAAATTTGGCAATTCCAAGCGAATGGAAAAAAAATATGAAAAATAACCTTTTCATAATTAGATTCGCTGTCATGTAAATAAATTTTTATTCTTTCAAATAAAAAGCTAATTAGTTTTGAAAACAAAACAAACCCTTAATGAAAGATTTTGCATTTTCTTATTTAAGAATATAAGTTCCCAACATATTCTGCTGGTTTTAGTAACTTTTCTTAATATAACAAATCTAATTTAAATAAAATTCGAAAAAAAGTTAGTCCTATTAAAAAGAAACAAAGTCAAAGGTGCTATACGTATATAAAACTAATCTCAGATCCTTAAAGTACAAAATGATAAATTGTATCTTCAATTTAAAAATGAAAGAACCTATAAAATACTTAAATAAATAAAATAAAAAAATATACATCCTGAATAAAATATTTTATTTGAACAATGTCCGAAGTATTATGGTCGCAGTGTTAATTCATTACTAATGATTATGAATAATGGAATGCCAGTAGTTATTTTTATAAAGAGGAAAAGAACTTCGTTATAGAAGTGTGATCTAACGTGAATGCCATAATAAATATTCTGATTCTAGCTAAATGAGTCATACCGAGTTCCTTTGCAATCGATTGAAGTAAATAAATAATCGATTATATAAGTTCCTATAAAAAATCAATTCGAACTCCGCAATTAAAAGGGTATGTATTATTTTTCTACTACTAATATGGACTGCTCTTAAAAATAATACAAACATAAAACAGAAGTCTAACTTTTATTTACGTAACGAAGTTAACTTTTTGCGTTCCGAACGTTATAGAAATGCTTACCTGATTTTTTTTTTTTTAAATACACGATTTTAGAATTTTACAAAGGCGAAAACTCCCTGTAGTCTAACATGTTTCAGTTGAGAACAGATTATTTGTGCCACCCAAAGCCGGATGGCAGTTCACAAAATCTGTTAATCTTTGGATTTTTCCGATCTCAGTAAAAGCATTTTAGATTTGATCTCAAAAACACTCCATAATATTTTAATTTTAATTTTTAATCTCAAAAAAATTTATTTTGTAAAACACCATATTAATTTAATGAAACACTATTATGAAAGAAATGGGAGAGTTAAAATGATTGATAAAGATGGATGAATGAGCCCAATCCTGAGGAAGGAAGTGAGGGGGTGGAGCATGACGAATATGAAGGGGAAAGAATTCCAGAGGAAGTTGCTGGAATAATGAAGTCTCTGTCAGATGCAGAAGTTTTGCATTCTCCAGTATGGGATCATATTGCATTGGATTAGTTAGGAATCATTAAGATTAGTTAAGATTGCTGATTGTTTAATAATTTATAGAGGCCTGTGGTATATGGAACGACATATATTTTAAAATAAAATACTTAGTAATCAGATTGCCAAAAACTATTTGATTTTTTTTTAGTCTTTATTGTAAAATAAATTACAGGAAGCCGGTTTGCCACATATATAAAAATGGTTAGAATTTATCTTTCCAACCAATTATTTTTCTGCCAAATTGGATGTCTGATTATGATTTGACGTGCTCTTCAAACAGCTAATTAATGCAACTTTAAACAGATTAAAAATGACTGCCATGCGTGAAAATATAATTAAAGAAATAATACTAAATTCCATACTTCAATACAGATTTTTATCGACAAACAAATAAAATTCAATTAATTTTTAAAATAATTTAAGTTCATTATTTATGAGAGCGATAGAAACCGCTACTAGGCATGCTAGTACTCTATAAAAGTCAAACCATCACTAGTTTGTGATTACTATCTAAGAAAACTACTCAATAGGTCCAAGCCAAATATTAACCATATCATCTTTATAGTTACAGAAAGGTTTAGCAATAGTAAAATCTATTGATTGCTATTAAAAAAGAGATAATAATTAGGTAACAGTGAAGTTTAAAAATTGACTGATAGGTGGTAAACGCCATTCAAGAGGGGTTGCAATGTTATGGTAGTTGTATATAGCTTGAAATTGGCAGTTTAACAAAAACTTAAATATATATTTAAAAACACAGCCACTCAATTCACTCATCCAGAAACTTTGTAGTTACTTATTAGTTTTTAGAAAACTGTCTTGAAATACTTGAATATAAATTAGAACAATCACAGTATAATGTAAAGCTGCACTTCTCGTAGATTTTTTTTTTGAAGAAATCGGAATATAGTTTTTGTTAGTTATCTTCTTTTAATATTTCAAAACAGCAGTAGCCTTCCACGCAGTACAGATTATAACTATATTAACTTGTAATGGTCACTTAAGAGACGTAATGTAATAATATGACCACTACTAGGAAAGGATGTACTATCTAAGTTTTTAAAATTATATTATATTCTAATGAAGAGAACTCTATTTTTTCTTTTGAGTAGAAAGAACATTTGTTATACCAAAGAAAATTGAAACGGATTGGGGTGACCATAACTCATCTCATTTTTTTATAAACCGGTTATGGTCAGTTCAAAATTATTGTTTATTAAAATCAGATAGTCCAACATAATGGAGCTTATATGGAAGCCTGAAGTCTAATGAAAAGTTACACAACCCAAAAAATAAAAATTAATGAAGCAATTTTACTATAATTCCTTAAGAATCCTCACTTTTAAAAATGATCATACTAAAAAAAAGAAAAGGTATTTCAGGACACTATTTGAGGAAAATATTTTTTAATGGCTACTGGAAAGAGATAGAAGGTACAGTTTCATTAGTAAATGAATCTGAAATCCTTTTCAGAAGTATTTATCTTGGTGATATCACAAATAAATGGATTAATCCCTTATAATTGCTAAAATTGTTTTAGCCTCCCCATAACTGGTGAGGTGACAATAACTAGTGATGTACCCTATATGGAAGTTTATAAATTAATTTAAAATTACATGAAGGGAAGAAACTTTATGGGAAGGGATTTGAAAGTAGCGTGACGAATGTTGAGAGGTAGACAATTACAGATGATTGAATGAGAACGAATTAGGGAGGATGGATTAGGGACTTAATTATTTTTTTTCCATACAAGCTGCAGATTAGTGGGAAGCAGGTTATAGGTCAGTTGGTATTATGTGAATTGGTAGAGGGTATCGATTTCTGTAACACAGTATAACTAATAACGAATGTAAATTGGTAGATAGAACATAGAAGCAATCTTCTTGCTTTATTCTGGTGAAGTATATTGGAGATATAAAATGAAAAAGTTTAAAGACAAAGGGAGATCGTGAAGAAATGATGGACTATCTCCTTCTGTTATATGAAATCTTTTCTAGGAAGTGAAGGAATATTATCTACGAAGATGGGAGAGCCACTTCAATTTGCCACAATGTTGTATGGGAATTCCTAGGGCCACATGACGAATTTGATAAAACAGTTGTTTACTTTTTAATTCATTGAAGTTTTCCAGTGACTCCGCGATATGATATACGTAATAAACATAAAGGAAAAATGAAGGGAAGAAGTCGTTTATATGTTTTTTCAGGAAGTAAGCGATAGCAAGGCGGCAAAAGCATGTCAATTTCAAAAATCTGTGGCTTCTTGGAGGGGGGTATATGAAGTGATAATAATAACATACAAACATACTTTTTACTGAGTGAGAATTTGATTCAGTTTGTTTATGATTTTCGAAACTAGATAAAGAGACAGAACTGGGGATCTGAAATCTGAAACAACAGCGTTTGAGTTCTTGTGCGTAGGCCTAACGCCTTTATACATACTAATGTGCACACTATTTTATGAATAAGGAAGTAGATAGTTGGGAAGTGAAGTCAAGAAACCACAATAAAATTGTATTTATTCATTGTGCCGAAGTTTTGGTTTACAATGCAAGCCTTAGTAAGAAAATTTAATTGTAAATAAATTTAAAAGCAATAAGAAGTGAAGATATACGGTAAGAAAACTCAAAAATAGAGAGGTGAAAAAAGTAATAATAGTTTTCGATGGAACTTGATAAATTACGGAACATGATATTAACATGTATAATTAAATACTCTGCACGTTTGCTCATTGTATTTAGGTAGTTCAGCCCGTTTTTAAACATATCTTCATTTTCCTGTTCTTGGGTAGGCCCCAAAAATTATTTATTGGGTTATTTCTTTGCTATTTAATGAGTTTTCGTAACTGTTTTATTTATTATAGATAGTTGAAATTTTAGTGCGTTTTTAGTACTGAGGATGAAAGCTCAACAGTCAAAACTAGTTTTCAAATGAAAATAATTCTAGAAGTGGCAATTAATTCATCAATCCTAATTCTATTGAATCTTCTATACCATCGTGTGTACCTCAAGTGACTAATACAAAGAACTTACATGATAGAATTCACTGAAGAGTGCGAATGTGTACATAACCTAAAGATTTTGTAAATAAACTATGCGATAAAGGCCGATAAAGATTAAATATTTGTTGGAATCAAAGGTTTTTGATCCATTGCCTTTTGGTAATAGCACTTTTAAAATTACATTGAAAAGACAAATTTTTTTTTTCAAAAACGTGAACATAACGGATGTTGATCGTAGACTCCTCATTTGTTCTATAATTGTACATTTTTATAAATATATTAGATGGCTAAAGACTACAACATAACAAAACCATAGAGAAGCTTTCAAACATCAGAATAAAATTCTACGTAAGAATACGTAGATTACCCGAACACAGACTAACCTATTAGATCCTAAATGCAACAATAAACCTCAAAACACTGGCATGGAGCACAAAAGTGAAGAAAGACCTGGAAAATGCAAGTTCGATTTTGGCATTATTAATTTTATTTTTCCTAATAAAACTATACTTAGCTATCGAATAAATTAAAGGGGGGGGGGGGGGAAATAACCCTTTCAGCGGATTCTACTATACCAAAATCATTGATAAAGACACCGTTGGATCATGACTCGAAGCTTTAAGCTCCTGACAAACATTATAGAAATAAATCATCACGAAACTCATCAGAAGACAATGTACGATAAAGTATTAGCATAATGGTGGCTTGGATACTTAGCCCCGTCAGACAGTTCACTGCTACTTGAGCAAGCGGAAGTGCTATATTCTATGCTAATTCTGCTCCCTTGGGTGAAAGGGGAGGAGGAATGGCCCCACATTTAAGCATTACTTGTAAAGATGTAAACAGGATAATCGAAACTATTTGGAACTACTACAACTAAGGTTTAAATCTCTTTTTACCTTGGAATCGCTTCAATCGTTATAAGGGTCAATTTCAACGTTATAGTCTAAATATGACTTAAATTTAATGGTTATTTGGACTTATGTATCACTATTATACGGAACCTCAAAATAATATTCACAAAAGTACAAACATTTCAGGCAAAAATAGGGATGGGTATCGTAAGAAAATATCGTTATTCCGACAATATTTTGAACTCTGAATAACAATACACAATACATCGGTGGCCAAAAATATCCATATATCTATAAATCGTGATTTCTTTTTTTTACATATTACTATCAACATTCATTTAGTGTTTTCTATTTTGATATATAAGAGTACTTTGGATGGGAGGAAGGGTATAAGAACACAATTATTTTAAATGTTTCAAATTTAAAAGTTATTATGAATTAAAAAGTAGACTGAAGATACATATACTTTGACATCAATATTATGAGGCCAACAATTTAATCCCCACATATCTCTATTAATGGATTGTAGGTAAATTGACAATACAGAAATTTTCACTTAATATGTTCCTTGTGGGTGAGAATGTTTGCTTTTTTTTTTTAAATCCAACAAAAATGTCCTTACATAAATATATAAATATATGTATCTTCAGTCTACTATATATATATATATATATATATATATATATATATATATATATATATATATATATATATATATAGTTGCACATTGTATTTTTATAGAGAGAAAACGATATATCGGGAGTTACGTTTCGATATATCGATATTTCTTAAGAAAAAATATGATTGACAAGCGAGATTGAGGTGCTACTGGGAAATGCATCAGAATAATTTTTTTTTTTTTTTTTTTATACCTATAAAATTCTGTTTGCTATTCTTCATGTTTGCCAGTTGTGAATTCAATCAATAAAAAAAAAGTGGTAAATTGTTTTACAATAATATCTGTACTTGTCCTGCATATAACAA
This sequence comes from Euschistus heros, assembly GCA_003667255.2. Lineage (NCBI taxonomy): Eukaryota > Metazoa > Arthropoda > Insecta > Hemiptera > Pentatomidae > Euschistus > Euschistus heros. Next base: position 34,879 of record RCWM02000170.1, on the reverse strand, counting down.
TTTCTTTCTTCACAATCATTTCGTAAATATGAACTGAACAACAAAATCTTCTATTGCAAAAAAGAGGATAAGTCAAAATTAGACAATTGGCATTTTTAGTTTAGTTTATTAGAGCTTAACTTCCTTATGTTTCCCAACTAGAGCAGGAAGGACGGGCTATTCTACAGGTTACCAACCTATTCCAGCCATGGCGAGAAGGTTAAGATTAATTTCGTGAGTCAGCCACGAAATTAATTTTTAACCTGCCCAAGATGGATTCCAACCCATAAAATTTAAAATAGTAAAAATTAAATGTTCAATGTTGATTAGCAGAAAAGATCGTTTTCATATGTCCTAAGTCCTAAGTCTTTCCCAAGTCCTGTTGTTACTCTAAAAATACCATTTGTGCCAAAATAGATGCTTAAAGGCCTTATTAAGAAGCACAACTCGACCAAAATCCTACTTTTGAAGTTTAATGGTTAACTCATTTTCGATGTAATTTGATTAATTCACTTCTGTAATGGCAGTAAAAGCTGTTGTGGAAAGTTTGCAGTATTGTAAAAATTACATATTTATAGATTATTTCTCACTTAATTTGATTTAACATGTGCTTCATTTAGCCAGAATTAATGTAATATTATTTCCATTAATCCAAAGAATGTCTGATTGACCAGTCATTAAGCCATACGGGTTTAGGCAGCAGCGGGTTCAGGATTGACGCACTGGTACCAATGAATGTTTTTTTTAAAATTCTTATTATTCAGTTTTCGTATATATATATATATATGTATATAACTTTTTTTTCCGTAAACAACTTCCCCTTCCAAATAGATGATCAAACGGAAATATTTGTACTACTAGTCTATTTTATTCGTTTAAGGAAATTGTAGAAACTGCGCATCATTTTCGACTTCTTCAACATTTACTAGAGAAACGCTTTAAAATGCAGATTAATTACAAAAGACTCAATCACATGACAGTAATTATACCTTTTTAGACATACGGAGTTGAGATCTAAGGCCCCACTAAACCATCTAATTCATCTCGTATCCAATCCTTGAAACACAAAAGCCTTCTATAAGTTTTTGATTTAGAAGAAAGAAGATTTGATCCTTTCATAGTAAAATCCATAACTATTAAAATCCACTAGATCTTAAACTTGGTTCCCATTCTATTCATGGCAACCCTCCGATACTTATGAAAAGAATATGTTTTCAGAACATTCCTATATTTAACGTTTAGTGCTACCAACCTATGGATAGTTAACAAGCAACTCATATGGTATCAAGGTTCTAATAACTTTTATATGATGTGTTTATTTTTATATTGTTGTAAATTATAATAAATATGTGGATAATAAGAAGAGGATATAAATAAATAAAAGGTTTCAATGAAAATAAATGCTAAGCAAACATATTCCATTGCTGTTTGAACCGCATTACATTCAGGTAAAGTAAGAAAAAAATAATTACTAAATATCAAAAATACAGGATACAGGACAAAATAATAAATTTTCAACTAAGACGCATATAAGATAAAGTTAGAGAACACCTGGTAGAGGATATCATGGAAAGGGTTATCGCTGAGTGACTTGGACGGGAGGTCGCCGCACCCAACCCCAGCGCGCAGTAAAAAAATATTTTTTGTCGATCCCGATGTCAACTGTAAGTAAAGGCTCTTAGGACCAACAAAAGAACCTCTGACTGTGGGGCTGTTTACGTCTATTGATGGGTGTCAGTACGCTGGAAGGGTTCCATACTACAACATTGGTTATAAGGAACATAAATAAAACCAAATAGTGTGCCACATAAAACCTTAATATGCACAAAAATAATAAATCAATTAAAAGTATTTTTTAAAATAATGATGTCGTGATCAACAGTAACGGTATTAACCACAAGCTCAGAGGCCATTCTGTCTCCGGGGCAGTAACAATTCAATGTGAAACAAGGACAGTTCAAAACTAAATTATCATTTCAATGGGCTTTGATGAGGAATGTAGCAGCATTCACTATACATAATGAAAGTGAGGTTTTCGGTTGTCTTGTTGTTATAAGAGCACAAACTACCAAAATTTTTAGTTACACGTACAACTGAATATACATAAACATAGAAATAAATATAAAACTCTAAGAATACCAGGGTTTCCAGCAAAAGCTGAAGCTGAAAACTGGTAAGGTGTGGACTGAAGCGAGCAAGGAACTGCATAGGAAACGAATGCGGAAACACTAGTTTAGAGAAAAGTCATCAGAAAGATATTGGGTCCATATAAGACAAACGAAGGATATAGGCTAAGAAGCAGACAGGAGACTGAAGAAATATCAAACATACTTCACGGCATGAAGAAGAGAAGGTTGAGATTCTTTAGACACATCAACAGGATGGAAAACTCACAGATTATGAAATATACAGAAAAAATTCAAGAATATGGGATGGATAACTGAAGGCCTAGATTGCGCTGGAGGGAAGACGTTGAGGCAGACCTAAAGACCCTTGGTGTGAGGTACTGGAGGAGAGCAGCTGGTGACAGAAACAAATGGAGGGGAATCGTGGAAGAGGCCAAGGTTCTGCATGGACCGTAGCGCCATTGTTGTTGTTGTTGTTGTTAACCGAAGTAAAGAAGGATCTTAGGGAAGCTGAAATAGCAGAGAGATAGGTATATAACAGATAGAACACAATTCAGACACGAGGTAGACAAATGGGAATTTATTTTACTCTACGTTTCGGCCCAAATGTCCTAATAAATAAGATCCCATTACCCAGATCTGATACAGTGTGATATTTTTGCTTCGCCTTACAAGGAGACGTTTTGACTGGATTTTTTGTGGATAGTAGGGACCTATAATAGTGCAAAACTAGAGTCATAGCCCCAATGACCATTGGGAGCTGAGAAAAAAAAAAACAATATAAAAATCACTTATTATTTTTTTTTCTCAGCTCTCAATCAAGATAGAGATATATATTTTTTTTCACGTAAAAATGTAGTTTTGTATGCTATCTCTTTACCTCAACCAAAACCTGATGAATAATCTCTTTAATAATAATATGAAGTTTTGGTTTAAACATGAAATCCTGCACTAATTTCCGGACATCCCAATACACTACCTACTTTACTTATTATAAACCTGTATTAGCTATAACCGAAAAATGATTGTACATACTGATCTTGCCCGAACGTAAATATAGACCTATCCGAAAAACATGTACTATGTTTCCTTGCTTTGATCCTTGATCTAAACAGAGACAATTTTTTTTGGAATTATTTAAATAACGTTTTAGAATACTTCATGATATTCTGTTTCTCAATATTATATGACATAATTATTTTAATTTAAAAAGTTTTTTTCGAAGATATAGTCACTTTATCAGTTTCCCAACTGATCATAAACAGTCTAGGGTATTCGAAATCACAACGAATCAGGTTGGGTAAAGTAATACGTTGCTGCGGTAACAAGACTGGGACTACAAAGGGTGGGTATCTTCAACAAGATTTAGTGTTGCTCCAGAAAGGATCGCATGCCTCCTGGAATCGATGGCTCCTTTCCATAGAGACATGCAAGCCCCACCCCTTCCCAACAATGGTAATTTTCTCGAGTATCGCCATCTATTCTTGGATCCTATAGGCTCCCAATTGAAATTCCATTCTTCGATAGAACTTTGATATCCCTCTGTCATCAATGGATTTAGGCATTTTATTTTTATATAACCGTGTAACACAAAATATTCCAATATCGTGAAACTACTCCTGATATATCACTAATACTGTGATCAAGATTCTATCTTATGGACATTCAATTTACCTGTTAACGTCAAAAAACTGGGTTAATATTCCTTCCACTCGTATACAAGGTAATTTTTTTATAAACATTTGATGATGACATAGACTAAGTATATACAGTGAAAATCCGATTATCCGGATCAATCGGGGCCGAAATTGATCGGGATACCCGAAAATCCGGATAGTCAGATTTAATATAGAATGAGGGTATTGAAATAAAACATGCAATGTTTTAACTGTGCATTATATTGAATAATAAAAAATGTGGCTGTTTATAAAATTATGTTTATGTAACAACAATGTTTAGTTAATATGTTGAAAATCATGGATATTCCAATACAGAACTAATCCACCAATTTTTTCCTCCTTGGACGGTTTACAATAGACAGTATTTCGGACAGATTTATTACAACACGTTTTCTTTTAGGTGCTATAACTCTTTAGGTTTATAAAGAGAACACTCGCGACGGCAATAGGGCCTAGACTGGGGAAAACCCTTGTAGGATGGATGTGCTATGCTACTAAAAATTAGTGCTAAGTACGTTTAATCAGAACTTATAATAATAATATTTATTATAATATAATTATCATGATAATAATTATACGGTGTATGGGCTCCGCCCCTAATTGTGAGACGCAATTCAGACAGCTGCTTGGTCCATTTATTGTCTTTTCAGCCGTTGGTAATTTTGTCTTTTTATTGTGTCATTGAAACTAATTATGCAGATAATTGGAGTTTCACTGTATTTCTGATTTATGCTCATAAAAATAAATAAAATAATAATAATAAAAAAAAAATGTTTTATAAGGTCTAAGACACGTTTTTGATAATTTTAGTAAACAACTTGCTTAAATTATCAGAAACCTAATTTGACAGTTTATAAGGATTTTTATTTGTTGTATTTTCATGATTTCAATAAATGCATATTAAATAAAACACAATCATAAAATTAATAAAAAAAAAAAAAAAAAAAAGGAATAACTATGATAAAATTATTGTTACAGGACATACAATTTAAATCATGAAAATAAATTCTGTATTGTATTAAAGATCTTATTGGAAAGATTATGAATGCTTTCTCTGTAAACAATTATTGTGTTTCCAATCGTATTTGCCTGAACATACATCATTAAGTTATTTCCATTCCTTATAGTTTTAACATGGTACAAGTTTTTACGGGGACTAACTGAGTTTTAAAAGTGTAACCGTCCGGTACCTCTTGTAATAATTTTCGTTTCTAATTAATAATAAAAAAATAGATGCTTCTAATATGCTCCACTAATTTTCATTGTGTTATTAAATTCTTTCACTAGATGCAAATTTGTATGCAGCTTTTAATTTCAATAAATAAATTTAAAAAGAACTATTTTCAACTTCAAATTGGCGAATAGTTTCTCTTGTTTCATTATGGTCAGTCTATAACTCGTAATCCAATATCGTTAACTTTGATCTCTTTTGATTTTTATTTGTTAGCAGTTATTTGTTCTCCATTCATTCTTCCACTATACAAAGAGCCACTTCTTCAATAACCAATCTTCTAGGATGACTCCTTTCTATTTGTTTTCCTTTAATAGTTTGTTTGTTTCTTGCCTTGATTAATCTTGATTTTCATTTTCTTATACTCCTCAGTGAACATGAACCCAGACAAAGAATTTTTTTTTTTCTTCTTTCAAAGTCATCAAAGTTTTTACTACTAAGGTAAATTTTCTTAAATATCTGTGGTTTTTGAAATAAATTTGTGATGTATGTATTTTATATTTCAAGCCATGTAAAAATAAAGACTTATTAAGTGAGAACTGAAACGGACAATTTTAAGTTTTATAATTTGTGTTTTTTGGTATGTTATAATTTATAATTCAGCAGATTTACTTGATGTATATTGTTGTACAGTACTTTTTTTTTGGGGTGGAGGGGGGTTTAGATGGGCATGTACTCCAATTAGGGAAGGAGGGGCGGGTTATCATATTTACAGTACAGGTTACCATCCTTTTCTAGTCGGAGTAGAAAGGTCGAGATTCAATCCGGGGATTATCCACGAGATTAATTTCAACTCCCCCTAGTGGGATTCTAACCCACGACTTCATGTACATGGCGCGCTGAGACCCTCCAACAACACTCTCGGTCATCGGATTCCCTTTTGTTTAATAGTGAATTTCAATTAATAAATAAAGAATAAACATATTAACTGCTATTAGTAAACTTTGAAATTGAATACTAAAAAGCTTAAGTAGTCTAAGCTTTTACTTTCTACTATGAACAACCGTTCCTCTAATTGCGTAACTACATTTCTGATTAACAATTGAACTAAGGTTTATCCTAATGGAATTATTTGCCACCATCGCCGATAACAAACCATTAGTTGATCAGGCATAAACTCTCTTCTAATTATTTGAAAGGATTCCCTATTTATTTATTAAAGTCGCTGCTAAACTCAAGGGGCTGCGGTTCCCACTCAAGGACCCCTCAACAAAGTATGGTAAATTATTCCCAACCCGCAAGAAAAATCAGATAAAAGCATTTAGTTTACTAAAAAAATTACTTTAAAATATTAAATGACACCTTATTATTAACTAATAAAAAAAAAAAAAACTGTACAAAAATAAATTTTTGAAGTAGACTTCTTTTGGCCCGTTGGGTGCTTTTTGGGATGGGTTGAAAAAAGAAACCTTGCGTCACATACAGTGCCATACCCTATAATATATTTACATTTATTATCTACATTTAAATATCTTTAATATATTCCCGATGAGCAAGAGACTTGGAACTTGGAACATATCTTAGGACTGGATAGCAATGCAATAATTATAGGAGTGGGAACAACGCGGCGCAGAGCGTAGCCCTTAGGATACTTTCGGACGACGACTTTTCACTTCTTCTTCAGTTCCTTTATTTATAAGCCTTTGACGGAACAAACAACGATTATCATAGATATAGAATAGAATAGAATAGAAAAAAAAAATTATTCTGGGATAAAGTCCCTTAAGAATAATAGCTACATGACAGACCATAAATTATATCTGGCCTAGAGATTATAAATTAGATAATAAAATAAGATAATTAAAAGTAAATACAATTTTACGATAAAAAATAAGTAATAAAATGAAAAAAAAATCTATACGTATACATATATATAAACACATACATACATAAACTATATTTACAATCAATAAAAGAAAAAATATTATACTAGAAATTGACTAAACAATAGATTTCTGATGTTAAATCTAGTAAAGGATGAAGGTAAATAATATATGTTCAGAGGGAACTGAAAAAAATAAATGATGATGAATAATAAAACTGAAAATTATTTCAATTATAGAGAAAACATTATCATATGAAGATTGTTTAAACAATATTAAATAATATACGTAACGTTTTAAACTGGAAGAACCCTGCTTCATTTCGTACGAGTTTAGCGGCAGTAATAATTTTTCAAATATTTTAATACGAAGTTGGAAATCACCTATGTGAGACTTTGGATTAATTTTTTTTTTTAGCAAACTAAAACCATGCATTGTAGCTCATTCTTCACTTTAAGCTATGAAGTGAAAAAGAGCGACAGAGAATGAAAAATTTAATTTTCTAAAAGGTATCCTTTAGCATCGCTCGCGCGTTCTTATTTTTTGGAATAAAATCGCGTTGAATAAAGGGAATAATGCTTGGTTGACCTTTAATGTCAGATTGCTATTTCCGGAGATATTTTAAAAAGCAAGATCTGTTGGGATCACGCGTTTGAGAACGGTCACAATTTTTTTTTTTTAATTTAATAACATTTGATATTTTTCAAATCAATTATTTATAGTTGTATTCTGTTTTTACTCAAGGTAAAATTTAAACATAAATTAGTTTAGCAGGCTAATTTCCTTGGGAACCGAAACTATCGTTTTAATGAAATAATATATATTTTCGAAATCAAAGGTGGTAAGTATTATTTATAGCATGTTGTGCTAAAAATAAATACATGTAGTAATTTTCTTCAACTTAACTTTCTTTAATAATAATAATAAAAAAATAAATAAATGAGAGAATATGATTACATTTTATTTAATAAAAATGTCCAGAAACAAATTTCTACTACAAAAAAATTTTGTAAAACGTATGATGCCTTTATTTCAGAGATAGTTGTGACAGGATACAGTAATAAATTTAGTAAGCGTATCATTCTTATCCTAAAATAGTACAAGGAACAACCAGAAAAAAAATCAATCACACAGCCGAGGGAATAATGGGACCGTGCTGAATAAATTAAGAACCAGAAAACCACGGTTCGAACTGACATGCACGCAATCTACGAACTAAAAATAGCTTAGCTTGCTTATCGCACTGCTTAAGGTAACTTCTAGTTGAGTGAGTTTATTTTTCACTATCTGCTATGCAGCGAGCTTAGGCTTGTTTAACTATAGTTAAAGATTCTGACTTTGCACGTAAACCAGTGGCGCTTAGGAAAATTACTGGAAGAATTTAAAAAAATTATCAAATCTAGTTTGATAGCTAGTATTATACTAAAATAATGTTTTGTGACTATAATAACTGTCAGAACATTTTAAAAAAGTAATCCGAAATATACATCGTTTCTATACAAATGGCACTGTAAAATTATAAACACCCATACTGTAAAAAAGGAACATAGTTAAAGAAAGGTACAGAATTAAATCAAAGTTAATTTAAAAAAAAAAAAAAATATTGATATTTACAACTGTATAAAATTTATACAACAAGTAAATAAAATGAAAAATATTACAATGACATGTCAATAACATTTAGAGAACTACTTGTGGGAACTTCTCATTAGTACTACAAGTTCTAATATTTTTTTATTAGAAGGTCTCTTGGCCACCTTCTTTTCAGGTTGGTGGATTCGAGTGGGTGTGGCGTTTACTATAAAAGGATCTGGTTTGGGCCAAATCAGCAACATATGCAATATTAAGATATTTATAGATAAGTTTGTTTGTGATATAATAAGTAGCATGAGGATTTTATGAAAGATTTTGGATTGTAAGGATTGGATACGAAAAGATTTGGAAGGTTTAGTAGAGATCCAAAAGTTTACATTAAATATTTATATTTTGTCTAGTTATAATTGAGCTTCATTTAAATTTGAAACATAAAACACCATTCTTATTTTAAGTTAATCTTTAACGATTTTCATCGTCATTGCTAGTTAAAATTTAAAAGAAATCAACAAATGATAAAACCAAATATCTCTCGAAAACTGAGAATCTACACTTCACTGAAGTTTTAAATTTATTTTTTATTTTATATCTATCACGGGAAAAACTGATATGGGAATGATTCATAACAAACAGATGTTTTTAGAACTGATTCCTGAAGTTTTTCTTGTAAGCATAGAAAGCTATACTAATCACCATTACCTTAATTTTTTTTTTCATTTATTGATATTTACAACTGTACGAAATAATGTACATCAAGTAAATGTGTTGATAGTGAGTACAATGGCATGTAAGTAACTTGTGAAGAACTTCTCACAAGTAGCACTTCAATAAAATCTCTACACTAAAAGGTCTCTAGGCCATCTTCTTATCAGACGCCTCGGAGAATTATCGGGAATGGAGTGGGAAACAAGTTGGGAGACTAGTGGATTGGAGTGGTTATGGAGCTTACTATGGAAGGATACATATCTGGTTTGGGCTAAATCAGCAACATATGGAACATTGAGATCTTTATGGATAAGTTTATTGATCACAAAATAAGGAGCATTGAGGATTTTTCGAAGGATTTTGGATTGTAAGGATTGGATACGAGATGAATTGGATGGTTCAGTAAGCCCCAAAGCTTATAAAATCTTAAAACAGAAATATTCAATAAGAATTATAATACCGATGAGTACTCAAAAAATAAAATAAATAAATAAATAAAATAAACTTTGATATCTAGACCAAGAAATTCAAATATCTCAACCATTTTTCTACAAAAATTTTTCTGTTTACATCAGTCACGAAACAAGAATGTCGTCGATGTCAAACTAATAAATGCACTTTTTGGAGATGGTTATATTTTGACTATTATGACTAGTTTAATTATCAAATTTTCATATAAAAAATCTGCTGTGCGCATCAGCCAGAAGATTGTCAACGTTTTTATTCAATATCTCACAGTTAAACTTTTTTCTCATAGCAGATATTGGTTTGACAATGGCGATATGGACCACTTCTTTTACTTTTTTAATACTTTCAATATTACGAGGCGAAAAAAATTCAGAAGCTTGAAAATTACCGATTTTTATGACCAATAAATATATTTGTGGCTCCTTCGTGATGCAGTAATGAATATTTGAAATAATTAAAAAATGTACCCTTAGTGTGTGAATACGTTTTTCGGAATTAAAAATATGGTTCTTGACAAAGATATGACGCATTAGATAAGCCAAGAAGTGTATAGACCCATTTTTCATCCACTGTTTTGAGTAGAAGCTCACTCCCAAAATTTGAGGTATTTTAAAAATTGTTCTACTTATGAAATAAAACTAATTTTGAAAATTTTAGCCTGTGGGTTATTTTTATATCATGGGTTTAATTTACTAGGCTATTAACCGTAGTATGAGTGATCCTACAGTCAAACCGGAAACAGTAAGGCAACATGAATCATCAGAAAGACAGCAGTCAACTGAGTAGGTTTACCCAAACTACTGACAAATACCCCATATACCCTGATGACCACCTATTACCACCGCCAACGCCACAGACAGACCACCACGACAAGGGACACACCCGCCATTCAGTAGCGAAACAGAGGCCGGTCAGAGTCGGATAGAATTGGCGAGGCAATTAGTGAGGACACTGACCCCCTTTCCGGTCCTGGGTGATATATTTAGTACCCCTTGTTAGCAGTAGGGCCTAACCCTAAACCTAACCTTCTTCCGTCGGGGATTGAAAAAAATATCTCTCTAAGCTTACCGGAGGCTGAAGGACATGTGGAAATATTATGCCTGGCACGGTCAGATCTAAAATAAGCGGATGTAAACTACTAGGGGTGACTTGATGGATGAAGTATTGGCTTTAGGATCGCACAGGCGATCTAATACGTCTAAGGATCTCTGATAAATTTCATTATTAAAGAAAAAAATGAAATGAAAAATAAACATTATTCTGGGAATGTCCCATAAGAGTTATAATAATGCACAATTATTGGTACAATATTCTGGTCATATTACTTAAAATTCAATGCAACAGTAATTATGCCACAAATTGTCGAAAGAAAAAAAAAATATATGATACAAATTTAAACACATTTAAATCCTTAACTATTTACATATTTGTGAAATACTGATTATCTAGGAGTTGTAAAAATAGATGGTGTTTAAAAGAAGGAATGAAGTTTTGCAAATAGGAATGGGTATGGAATTCCAGAAAAAGGTTGCACAAATAACATTTTTTTCAAAGGAAGCAGTTCTATATGAGAGGGTACTCAAGTTAAAAGATTGGGATCTTGTGCTCAGGAGGCTGATAAAAGAAAGCAAAATTTATGTCAAGAATACAGGAACGATTTTAGTGATTGGAATAGAAAAGTATCGTGGATTGACGTCGGAAAGGAAGGAAAAAGCCATCCATGCTCAGAATATTGGCACGTGACGTGTCACCTAGGGACCCCGAAGATGAGTAATGAAACAGTTCATCAGTCTCCTCAGCTTCATCTCTAGCTCACCAGACAGTCCCCCATAAACCAAGCACCCATAATCAAAGAAAGGGAAAATAATAGAGGACATAGGAACTTTTGAATGAATGAATGAAAAATAATCTTTATTCTGGGACATCTTGTCCCCTAAGAATAATACAAAAGTACAAGAAAAAGGTATTATTGTCTAGAATGTAAATTATATAGATATAAATATATAAAGCCAAATTTTAGATTTAAAAACAAGTCTTTGGGTTTATATAAGAAAAACAAAATAAGTAAATAACAAGATTAAAATAAAATTAAAATAAAAAATAAAATAAAATAAAATAAAAAGAAATATTCTAACACAAAAATATTATTACATAATTTCGGAAGATTGATAATTGAGGAGGTAGATGGATAAATCATGTTTAAAGGAAGTGAGAGAAGGAGCATTGCGGATCGAAATGGGTATGGAATTCCAAAATAAAGCTGCATGATTAATAAAGGATTTTTCAAAGGAAGCAGTTCGATGAGAAGGGATATACGGATCTATAGGCTGGGATCTAGTGTTCAAAAGATGAATGGAAGAACGAAGGGCAAGGATGTCGTAAATGTATGAAGGTTTTTTGGACTTTAAGGATTGGAATAGAAAGGAATCAAGGAAGTATTGTCGCCGAAAACTTGGATAAAGCCACCTCAACTCGGAATACCAGCAAGTGATGTGAGAACGCCTGGGGATCCCAAAAATAAATCTTATAAAGGAGTTCATTAATCTTTTCAGAACTTGACGGTTACTTTGGGGGAAAGTATTTTTGAAATCCATGGAGCATAAGGATCAAGATGGATTTTCTGGAGATTTGAGAGATGTGATTGTTCCAGAATAGGTGTTCATTGAAGGTAACTCCGATAAAGGTAATAAAGTATTGGAACTGAATGAAAAGAGCACTGGGGTAAAGCATGACTATAAAATAACAGTAAAACTGTCACTCTAAACTTCTACCTTTATTCATGCGATAAATTAACTTCAATTTATACATATATTTGAAATTAAAGACCATTCTATAGTACGTAGCCACTGACTTATATTATAACTCTTAAGTACTTTGGAAAAAATATCAATGTGTTCTTAAAACAGGATCGGTTGAGTTTGAACAATTAAGAAAACTAACCACGACAACTAATGTTGAAAGAGCTGGTGATTAGATCAACCTGTACAGAAGGAGATTTAAATTAACAATCCTATCAACTGCTCAAAAATTCAGCCTTTTGCTGAGTTGAATACTAGGACTATTTGAGAGAGTTAGCACTAAAAAGTCTGGTATTTCCTTGAAACTTTGAGGATTGTTGAATAAATTGTAACTTCTATTGAAAGTCCCGTTAGTTGTACTGCTTTTTTTTTTTGCTGTGGTTTGGACTTCACTTGTTATTTTGCTGTGGTTTGGACTTCACTTGTTATTAATAGTAAAATCCTCTGTCGAGCATGAATGGTTGAACTAAATATTTGCTATGGTCATCTAAGTTCTAATTTGATATGGATATTTCAGTCTGTATTTCTAAAATAAATATATAGCATTTTTGTGATTCGCGGTCTTGAGATCGGTTGAAGCATTTTCTGATACCGAATTGAATTTTATGTTGCCGACTTTTAAGACGCTTAGGTTATATTATACGTTGTGACTGGTTTCAGAATTCGAATCATAATGATCCTTCCATACAATCATGCGTACGTCAAGTGATTCCCAAAAACATTGAAAATAATACAGAACGAAGTGGTAATTATGCTTGGTTCATTACCATTGCCTGATGGTTATGTAACGCGAAATTGCAAAACTAATAAAAAAAAAAAAATAATAATAACAAAAAAATAGGTGATTGTCATTATATAATTCTAAGATTTTAATTTGTTTGAACTTATCGATTTTTCCAGGATATATCGATCGATAAGTCGATTGTTTTAGTGCTTAATATAATAAAATATAGATTATCAAATTATTTTTTATGGAACAATTATTTTCTTCTTGATAATTTAATCAATTAATTTTTATTTAAGAGAATAAATTCTACATTGCTGAAGCCTAATAGACAAAGAAAAATATCTTAGTTTGCTGCGAGGATATAACAAAAAAAGACCTTGCGATAACCCAACTGATAGCTGCTAGTCGGCAGGCGTTCCCCTTTTTTTGTTTTCCTAAATATTTTTTTCCTTTAAATTCATTCCTTGTCACGACTATCATGACCATGCTAATGAGAATCCTAATCTGCATGAACTTGATTGTAGGAAACATAATGCAGTTAGCATACAGGTTAGTGCCCTCATCTCCTAGGCAACCACTGGTATTTTTTTTTTATATGCATATATTTCTTTTTTTTTTTAGTTAATACATTACTAATATAAGCTTTTATAAATAAATGAAAGGTTGGGTGTGTAAAAAATAAAAACGTCGAAATTGATGAGTCGTTTTTTGTTCGTGGACTAGATTCACGCAGAATGAAATCTAAGAAAGTGAACTTTAAAAAAGATGAGTGGATCATTATTAATACATATTATACTCGAACGGAATGTATTGTCATAAAAAGATATAAAGTTGAATATGAATAAATTACTATTCTACTAAATAGTTGTTAATAAATGGTTCAATTCTATAACCTCCTAACTATGCCCTAATCACCACTATTTAGTAATTATAATCAATCAAGAAGTAAAAAGTTAATGCTACTGAAGCCGAGAAAAAAAATGTAACCATTCTCTGTGGGTATTACTTTTGCTTTGAGTGACACTTGACTCAAGTAAATTTGAAATAAATTAAACCGTGGGGATTTGGATTCCAGAACAATGACAACAAAGAGGTGATTTCAATTATAAAAAAAATAATTTTTTAATTTAAAAAATATTATTTACTTTATAATAGGGAGGCACGGTAGCTCAGTGGGTAAGGCACTTGACTACCATGCTCCCGGGCCCGAGCTCGAGTCCGACTGAAGCCAGAAAATTTATTTTCTGTTATTTCAGCCGTGGATCGAATTCGAGGTCGGGAGACCCTCCTGGGGCACACCCAGCCTCCTAAAAAAGTGGGTACCCTTAATTGGGGGAAAAAATCTGGCGGTTGAGCGTGAATTCTGGCCAAATCACCTCCTTTCACAACTGTTGGCTCAGAAACAGTACAGCCTACCTAAGTACTGAACCCGAGACCCTTCATGGGTTGTAAGTGCTACAGGTTTTTTTTTTTACTTTATAATATTTAATCTTTAATGATGAGTAGTATGTATATTGTAGCAAAGTTATTTTACTATTAGCAGACTGGATCGGCTAGAATTTCTAAAGTATTCTTGACTCACAATTATATTTTTGAATTTGTGTAAAAATACTTTTTTGTGCTAAGAGGAAAGAAAACGAACTATTTATAAATTTAATTTAAAAAAAAATGATGTATACTAATAAAAATAAAAATCGGGAAAAGGAATACTCTTTACTTTATCACAAAAATGGTATATTTATTATTACTATTTTTTTTACGGGTTATCAGATTTCGGAACAGTTAGGTAAGCGAAATTAAGGTAAACAGGAGTCTGCTTTAATTTTTTATTTATTTTTTCCTCAGTCTTCAATATAGTGACAATGTAAATTAACAAAGGCCCTGAAAAGAGCTTCACTCTGGCCTACTGTTGCCTCTGCATTTTGCAAGATTGGTGGGACGGGATTTCTTCTTCAGTCGCATTGGCCATAGTTGTTTCGGCCAGCTGAGGAGATGTCACTTTGTCGGCAATCCACGGCATTTAACAACGGTTTAAGCAAAGCATAACTATAGGTAACAGTACTATACGTAATTAAGTTTCAAGACAGACGATCATAATTTGGAATAATAATTCCGATAATTATACCCAGATATACATCCTGTAATGACAGGAAGCTGAAAGTGGTTCAGATGAGGAACAATCTAGTCCTAGACAGGACATTACAAAAAATACTAACAGTTTAAACTCTTTAAACAAATAAATAAACCCATATGCTTGGCTCCATTCCAGGCGGGGATCAGTTGGCTCTTGGCTGAAATACTCGTTAATGGTGGCATCTAAAGACGAATTACTTTTTTTCCCTGTTTAATTGAGTGATAATCTCACTAGAATTACTTAAAACTCGTCATAGTTGGCTCGTAGTTATTATAACGAGTTCGGACGGACCCTTCTGACTCAGGCATTTGAATCGTTACATCTCTAATAAAACTGTTCCCAATATTTTTTTTTTCTTTTTAGAACATTTATTTTTTTAATGAATATGCAATTCAGATATTCTTTTCTGCGCAAGGTGCATTGATTTTCTATTTTTTATTTCCTCATCTGTCGTAAAGAAGTCGATAAGTCTAAATTGTTCATGTTTCATTAGGCCATTTTAAATAATTTTCTATAATCCTGTAATTACGCTAAAAATACATGATATATGAAGACCTTATTAAGAAGCCAAATTCCACCAATTTTTCACAACAACGATATTAAAAATCCTTTGTGGTTTAATGTTTAAATTGTTTTTAAGGAAATTTGACATATTCACTTCTTCACGACATCCACCGATATATCAATCAATTTCAGATATACACCATTAGAAAAATAAATAGTCTCAATTTCTCTCTAATTGGAAAAAAACAATAGCAAGTGGATATGTCTATCTATAACTACTGTTTTTCCTAACTAACATTTAAGAATTAAAAGGATAAAATTATTTAAATTAATAATTAAGTTAAAATAACGATCTATAAATATTCGAAATTTTTTGAGAGAATAGCGGTTTCAACGTGATTTAAAAATTATAGAAAAGCTAGAAAATAGAATAGATGAAAATTAAAATAAAACCAAATGAAATCAAATAAAATAAACTCAAATTCCCCATGACTAAAAAAAAAAAAAAAAAATTGATCCTGGATATTTCTATTCGTAATCAACTGATTTTCCCAATTCGCATTTTATAATTCAAAGGATCAAATTACTTAAATTCTAATAACAGCCAATGATTATTCGAAATTAACAAAGATAAAATAGTGGCTTTAAACGTGACGTTTTTCGTCTAAACCAATATAGCTCCTACACGGACCTAGCGACAAAGTTTACCAAAAACTTAGAATACCTAAAACAGTCTGTATCGTCAGACAGGATCTCCAAAACGCAGCAATAGAAGAAACAGAAATAACAAGTAAAACCGTCTGGAGAAAGTGAAGAAGTGGGAAGTTTCATCAGAGATGAACGAAAAGTACTAATGAGAGAAAAATTAAAGGCTGCTTGGGAGAAGCAAAAACACGCCAACCATAAGTGAAGTTTTGCGAGACCATGTTTGGTATTGATTGAAAAAAAAAAAAAAAAAAATCTTTTAATGCTTTCGGACCAGAGAACTGTCGTCAAATTCAGGATCCGAGCAACACAGTGAGTCAAAAAGCACCAATAATTACAAAACGTAGGTAAAATGTTACTTTTTTCATTCACACAAATACATCTCATATACGGTATGTTCTACCGAAAAATGTTATAAAACAAAATACATTCTCAATTAAATTTCTGGCCAGGAAACTGTCTTCGAATTTTCGATAAGAGCACTACCATCAGAAGTACATAGGGTCAAATGTTACATTTATGAGTGTGAAAAAAAACGTATCACCAAAACATTACAGACCCTCTCTAAAAGAAATGTCTAGGTCAAAATATTAAATAAAATAAAATTCAGTTTAAGATGAGATGTCTGTTATTATGTGATGTTATATACGTCTTGTAGTATGAGTGAAAAATATATTAAATTAATATTTTTAGTCACTTGAGGTACGCATGAGGGTATATAAGGATCAATACAATTAGGATTGATGAATTAATTACCACTTCCATTGAGATTATCGATTATACGTAGTAGCCTGGCTGGCTTCAGAATCACTTGAGGTACGCATGATGGTATAGAAGGACGTCGACGATCTAGCTGCTATAGTGGCCTCCAACAGCAGGTCTGGAATAAAAGAAGAGGCACAACGGTGCGCCACTCTTGTAGGACGATGGTGTGGAAGTAAGAAGTTGAGAATGGCAACTTCAAAGACGCAGGCCATTCTACTAAAAGGAAAGACAGATAGGGCGCATCCTATAATATATGTATTGGTGCAATAAGAATTCGTCCCAGTGAAGAAGTCACATATCTTGGAATAAGAATCGGAAGAGGATTCAATGTGACACCACATTTGGAATACTTAAGAATAGAGTGACACTAGCCTTAAACGGTCTTAGCCGCGTCGGGGGTGCATTTTGGGGTCTCAGATACCCAGCCACGATGACGATTTATAATGGGGTGATTCTGGGTATTCTGAAATATGCACTCCCGCCTGGTACCAGAATCTATCACAGCGGCAGAAGAGCAGATAGGCGACCATCCAGCGAACCACTCTGCTCAGAGTAACTAAATCTTACAGGAGTGTGTCACATGAGGCGGCACAAGTATTAGCAGGAGGAATACCAATCGACCTCTTCTTACGAGAAGAAGTTTTGAAGGATAACTTCAAGAGAGGAGACTCAGCTGGACTTCCGGAGAACATTCGAGCGAGAATCACAGAAGAACCCAGAAAATGGAAAAAGATTATCCGGGATCATTCTATAGAAGCGTGGAACCGGCGGTGGGTGGCAACTTCGAAGGTGCTACCTTGAGAAAATACTTTCCCACCGTTCAAGCACGTTTGCATGCGAAATGGGTCCTCCCGGATTACTGGATATCGCAATTTCTCACAGGACATGGGGGTTTCCATGCTAAACTCCATAGCCTTGGTGTAGACATAGATCCCTTATGTCCTAGATGTGGAATTCCAGAAACCGCAGAGCACATCATCATGAATTGCACAGCCTTTGAAGCCCTGAGGGCCAAAACTATTGAGGGACACTGGACTTTATGTTCTTTCGGAGAATGATTTTCCTCAGCTAATCACTGAAGAAAACTACCTGCACTACAAAGCGTTTGTATACGGATGGAAGACGGCAATTGGTTCATCCCATTTCAACCTTAATAGAAGAGGAAATATTCCTGGGAGGCCGCCGGACAGCGAAGGAGCTGAAGAAGACGGTGACATCCTTGGAGCAGCCTAAGAAGGATTTTTAGTTACGTTTGCCATACGATTATTGTTGTTATTGTTAGTATAGTTATTGTTATTGTAGTAATTATATATTGTTATTGTTTTTATACTGTATATATTATAATTTTTACATTGTAATTATATTTATATGTTGTGATATTTTGGCAATTTTAAAAGTTAATATTGCCTAAACCTGTATTGCCTGAAGGCAAGGTAGGGTGAACAATAAATAAAATAAATAATGATGGTATAGAAGGATCAATACAATTAGGATTGCCACTTCTTAAATTTCTATGTATCTTAAATTTATAAAAGTAAAAATGGGATCAAAAAAAAAAAATTAGAATATCACTAAATCACAAAAACTCATTAATACGGCTATTTTTAGGACTATTTGGACCAACGAGATAGGATTTTAGGATTTAACCAATCCATGGATTTCTGAATGCTTTCCCTGCTATCTAAAATCCTTATGTTTATGGACTAATCCACAATGATCATACTATCCCATATATTTTTTATTTGATCCGAACCATATACCAATTCTTCCATAATAATGATCACTGTACTTCAAACCAATTAGATTCTCTATTACCTTGTTTTATTCAATCTCAGAAGTGGCAATTAATTCATTAATGCTAATAATATTTTTAGATTTTTTTTCCCCGATTTACTGTAACAGAGAAGATAATATTTCACATCTACGATTTAAAAAAAAAGTTTATTTAGTAAAAAATATTTATAACCTATTTACAGAACCTAGTTGTGTAACACTAAGTAAATTAATTTTTCCTCAAAAGAAACTAATTTAGAAGAACCGGTAACAATAATTAAGAAAGGATAAAAAATATATATGAAACTATTAATTTCAAATTTATATAAATCGGAAATTAACCTTATTGGGTTATATTTTTAGACTAATCCCGTAAGGTTCAGAGTCTTTGTTAGAAATAATTAAAGAATAAACAATGTAGTAAGTTAACCATAAAGGAGTCACTTATTTTTTTATTTTTTTTATGCAATGAATCCAATATTTGCAAGGTCACGTCCCTCTGTTTAACAACAAAAACAAAATTCTTATCACATTAAGATGCAAAAACTCACCCATCAAGAGCTCTTGCACCTACTTTGGCACATTGCCCTCGTCGCGACAAAAAATACTGACTCCCGTTCTGGCCGAGTTCCGCCAAATGTGCTGAGCCGTCAGACCAACGCTGATTTAATACTGTAGCAATAGATTTGTCGTTCTTTAGGGAAAAATAATGGAGTATAGATAAAGTTGGGCATATATTAAAGATATAGTAATAACTAAAGTCGTCTACAATTATCTAAAGCTATCTTAAGAAAAGATCGCTGAACCATGCTGCAGAACAAAACAGTCGATAAACATCTGCGCGCATATGGGCAGCGGTATATGTCAGCTGGTCATAATAGTCTCATTGGACACCGTCATCTGGGTTCTTTCAGATATCAATGTTGCCAAGGAGGGCTGTTTCTCATTTCTTAATTGTTTTCCGGAAAAAAAAATAATAATACATGTATGGAAATTTACCACTGTATAAAGAAAACATCAATGAATCATAAGCTGACTATCTAGCAATAAAGTAAAAATTCTGTATTAGAACATTCTGATTTTCAGAATCTTTTGGAGGATTATTTGGATTCGAATAAAACAAGTTTAAGAGAGCAATTATTATGGAAACATTGGTATCTGGTTCGGATTAAATAAAAAAAATATGGGACAATAAGGTCATTGTGGATTAGTCCATTAACATAAGGATTTCATAAAGGATCCCATTTTTACCTTTATAAATTTAAGATGCAAATAAAAAACATGAGTTCACCCCTTTTTCTTCAAATAGTGTATTTTAAGGGAGTTCTGTATAAAGTAACAATTTAGAATAAGAATTCCATAGAAATCTTGATCGAGTGGTTGAAAGAGAGGGTAAGTCATATAATTCAAGTCTATGAGTTTTGATATTGTTTTGACCATTTGTGGCTTTTGAGCAATCCGTTAATGTGTTGAATTGTGTGTTTAATCAAAGAATTTATATGGTGCTTGTGATAAATTTATTCACCTTTAGCGAATCTAGTGTTCTGAGTAATGTGTCAGTTTCTGTCCTTTGTTACGTATGAAGTCGAACGATTCGTCTCACTGGCCCGTTTGAAACTTGAAAAGTGAAACTGCTGGAGACTTTTTGATTTTACTAGAAATCTAACATCTTGTTTTTTTGAGTCTGACATGAAGGTTAAATTTGTAAAAATGAAAACTTGGATAAATGTAACCGTACACTATTAGAGAGTACAGAAAAGCAAAAAGGGGCAAATTTTTTATATATTGCAGAGATAATCCGGTTTTTTAGGACTTGTCTTAAATCTAAGATTTTTACACTATTCTTGTATATAAGTTATATATGACAAGGGAGCTCAAGGTGCAGTTATCGCATTATCATTAAGTGATAAGGTTGTTAAAACAATATTAAAATGAGTTAAAATGACTCCTGCCTACACATTGTAAGTGATTGGACATGTTTGACAGTCTTGAGGAATAATAAAAGAAGAAGGTATATATATATATATATATATATATATTATATATATATATATATATATATATATATATATAAAAATAATTTATTGAATTATCCTAAAATTTCTCTGTATCTAAGGTAACTCAATACAAGAATTAAACAACAAGGAATTAATGAACACAAAAGTTCGATTCAGTACCATCAAAATTCATCCCCTAGATACTACCATTCTAAAATCCCAATTTCACACACCCTCCCACACACGTATCCGGCAGTCTATCCCTCCGACGTTTTCTCTACGGTTCAGCGCAGTCTAACTATTGAGATAATCGTTCACGATCAAGCCCAACAGCTTACCATTCCGTTAATATTACTTCAATTATCTTTACTCGGCGCTTGCCCCGCATGCTCGCGATATATAATTAGAACCAGAATGCATGGCTAGAGGGCTAGAAAATGTGGGCAGGTGGTCAAAATATCTGTGCTGATCTATTTGTACTATGTGCTGTCTAAGCCAAACTATTTGTATGGAGATCAAGCGAAGAATGTAGCAGAAATTCCTAAAATCGTCTCAAAATATCGTAAGACTGTGTTTTTTGTACAATTGATTTTATAATCAACTGTTAATATTAAATTAATAAATTCTTGTTTAGAATAAAACGTATAAGAACTAATAAAAAGATGTGTTCATTCTTCATAGTAGGTATTGTTTTTCGCTTTTTTTATTTCTTTTTTTTTTTTTATTTAATTTTTTTTTTTGATAGTGATGTCATGTTATTACCCGAATAGAGCTATTTATCATTAGTACTACAATAAATATTTTTCATCAGATAACTCGGTGGGTTATCAGGTATCGATGTGAAGGAAGTTGGGAAACTAATGAGTTCGTGAGGGATTGCATTTTTCTATGAAAGGATTGGATCTGGTTTGGGCTAAATCAGCAACATGTGGAACATTAAGATCTTTATGGATAAGTTTATTGGTGACAAAGTAATGAGCATTGTGGATTTTTCGAAGGATTCTGGATTGTAGGGATTGGATACGAGATTAATTAGATGGTTTTGTGGAGCCCCAAAGCTCAACTCCGTACGTCCAAATAGGTCTAATCACAGTTTTGTATAGGAGCCTTTTGCAATTTATTGGGACCTTTGAACGTTTTACTAGTAAATGTTGAAGTCTGTAACGACGGGCAGTTTCTTATCGTTTTAGTCTTGTAAATGAAGCTTCTAAAAAAATAATAATAAAGATTTGAGATTGATAAAAAAATATTTTAGTTCCTCTAATTCTATTACTTTATGCTTACCCAAGGTGAAGCTTGCTGAAATGTATTGATTGATTTAGTGGAGCCCCAAAGCGCAATTCCATATACTCAAATTGGTATAATACTGTCTGGTAAATGAGTCTTTGCTAACTTTAATATTTTATTGGAAAATGGCTATATAAAACGTTTAGTGTATATGAATATTATTTAAATTGATTTTTATTTTAGTATATTGACAAATAATAATAGTTACTATGTTTACTTAATTAATTATATAGAACAGTTTATGCAACTTTTTATTCAATTTTTGTCTTAAATCAAATTAGGGAGATGGTTACGAAATAAACTTTTAAAAAATTGTTTGATGTAAGTACCTACGTATATATCGCCGTAGTCAAATAAAAACCAATGTGGATGTGATATAAGATGCTCTGACATTCAGATGTACCTCAGACTCTCCGCATTCGGTGGAAACAAGTGAAAGTTGGAAACAGGTTGACATTTGTCGATATCAGATAACACGTTGCGTATATTTTATGCCAGTCACCGGTCCCAGGTTATCTCGACTTCCTCTGTCACAGAAATGTTCGTTCGGAACATTTCCCATGAAACATTCCAAGAAACGGATCTATTTTTCGCTGAGAAGGTGACAGCTGATAGAAGTGTTTTTAAATAAGTCTATCGACATACTGAGGGATAAATAAAACCTAGTTTTACAATCGTATAAATAAAATAATGAGAGCTAAGATTGGAACTACTAATATTTGCAATATTAACAATACCTTTGTTATCAGTGGATTTCGAAGTAAATAATTCACTCTAATAACAGTTAATATTTAAGTTTCCAACAATTCAATAAAATAAAAATAAATAAAATAAAATATTTTTAAAAATCCATTGTATAAATTTTTATTATATAAACTATTATATAAAGGACAAGCCATTTTTGGTTTTTGATCACTAACCACGAAAACAGCCGATGAATCAATCTGTACTAATTTCTAACCACAATATCTTCATAGTTCCATGAGGGTTTAACAATAATAAAATCGACTGATTTTCAATTAATTTGTATTAGAAAACAAACAAACGATAATATGTGGATAACAGTGAAGTTTGAAAATTGACCGATAGGTGGCGAGGATCATTCCACATTAGAGGTTACAATGGTACAATGTTATATGAAATTTATAATAAAATTTACTTAAATGCAAATAAATTATTATGAAAGAGATAAATATGTGGTGAGCACTATTCCGCAATAGAGTTTACAATAGTAAGTTGTGGAATTAGATTTATTATTTAATTTATTATTAATGTAACTATCATCTTTCACCGTAAGCTTCTACAGCGTGGTGATATTTCTCTGGGTGTTGTTTGAATAGTTTTAGGACTTCATTAAAAATGAAAGAAGAAAAATCGATATAAAAGATGAAATTTTTTTTTTGATAAGAGAAAACTATCGCTTAAGTCAGCGGTATCGATCGGTGCCAAAGAATCGACTTTGAGACAAATTTTCAACCATTTAATTTAATATATTTTTTATTTTTACTATTATTATTGTTTTTATGTCTTTATTTTTATGTAATTTTTCTTTTCACGTTATAAATTGTATAGTTTGAGATTCTTTATTTAATTTTTTTCACTTTACTTATTCTATTATATACGATGAGGTTCTTTATTTATATTTTTTCTCTTATTTTTATTTATTTCCTATTGTACAAAATAAGTGAATGGATCCATTAAGCTGTCCATATTACTTATTGACAACTTTGAGGCATATTGTAATAGTTTCTTAAAACAAGCGTATTAAAAAAAAAAATTCTGGATACAGATTCTTAAACATCGGTGGAGTTGATATTCGACATTTCGAATCGACACATCGTATTAGTATTTTTTTTTTTTTTTTTTTTTTTTGAGGAATATTTGGGAGATAAAGCTTAACTAATTAGAAGAGATTAGTTGTTACACTGACACTTAGATGTAGGATAGGATTCATTACTGCAGTTTAAAGGAGCAATGTTATGGTCTCATGTTATGGTAGACTGCTACACTGCTACACCGCAATTAGTATTAAGTAACTCGAGGAGGGAGATGAGAGCTGGCGGCTGTTGCTAATTAGAGGAAGATCCTTCTTTAGCAAGAGATAAAGCTCTCATCTTCGTGGAACCCTGGTGTGCCTAGTGTGCTCTGTGGGAGAATCCTTGATCTCTTTACTACGAGGTCTATATCAGGACTGGTGTGGACATCTGAGTTCCGTAGAGGACGAGTGTGGGAGATGTAAACAACAATGCTGGGAAGAAAGGCATATCTTTTTATTCTTTAATAGATTTTGTAGTTATAATTATCGAGAGAAAATAGAAAGGGATGGCTACAAATGATTAAAATATATATATATATATATATATATATATCTATATATATATATAATATATATATATATATATATATCCGAAAAAAAAATCCAATTAGTTATAGGGAAACTCCTCAAAAATGTACCTTACTGACCCTTCCTCTACCACTCTAAATATATTTTAATAGTCGATTTGACCTACTCAGGTGTGTACCAATATATTTGATTACTTTTTCTTACATTTTTAAAACTTGAGTAAATATAATCCATGTAAGAAAGTGCTGAGGTTAGTTTGTAAGTGGCAATTTATTTACCAATCCTAATCGTTAAAAAAAAAAAAAAACATCAAGCGAAAAAAAAAATAAAATTTTTAATTAATTTATAATTTTTATATATATATATATATATATATATAATATATATATATATATATATATATATATATTATAAACGGCTCTCTAACTAATATGTCTCACATCACAAAAGTGATGCTATTCAAAATTTTGTATTTTTTTAATTATCATCATGATTAAGTCCAATGGTTTTCTATGAATTGTCAAAAAACGAATAGAATTAACTTCATATCCCACCCGGTACACCTCACGGTTGAAATTAAATAATAATTTTCTAGCTATACTTTTGATATTTCATACAATACTGTACGATATTTACATATTTAGATGCAGATTTTTTGAAATACATGTAATGTAGCACGAATGAGTCAAACCTGTTACATTCAATAACTCGTGATTTATTTGTTTTTACACATCTTGTTATAGAATATTATATAGAAAATCAACGTATGAAGGGGCGAGGGGAGAAAAGTTTATGTCCATTTTTGTCGGATTTGAGTTAATTGTGACGTTCAAACAACTTCCGACCAAACTTTAGATCGCATATTCGTTTTAGGGGAAGAAACTTTTAGATTACCCAAATAATGGTGAAGATATGTTTAGGTTTGGGAGCGTGTGGGGAAGAAACCTTTATGTCCACGATACAAGGTTTTTCCCTAAATGGTACGCTGTGTTAATATTCAAATTACAAACAAAAAGTTGTTTATTCTATATGAAACATCAACTTGCACCTTTTCAGTTCATTCCGTTTGTCAATTAGTAATTTTTACTTCATGCGATCAATGATAATGCCAAGTGATTTGGGGTCCAGTTCAGGATACAGTGAAAATGAATGTAATAAAAAGCCGAATATAAAAATAAAGAAGAATGGAAAGTGGCCTCATTATACACTATGGAAAGTTTCAAACGTGGACGCTCTTACTTATCCGTAAGAGAACTATCAGAGTGGTCAAAAATTGTCAAAGACCAACCGAAGTTCATTACTACATAAGACCTCATACTTCGGTGTGCTCATAAGTCTTCGATTGAAGAAATGTAAAAAAAAAAAAGAAAAAAAAAAAAAAAAAAAACAAAAAAAAAAAAAAAGAAAAAAGGCACTTCTCCAGCGATGAGTTCGTTCTCAGGCCCAAACGCAATAAATTTGGGTATATACAGAAATCTGCAACACCTCAAACAGTTTTTACGAGGGGCGGATTCAAGAAATTTCTGCTCCAACTTACGAGTAGACTTACAATTAGATGATGAGTACGGAAATGAGGATGAATACATAGATGACCCACCAATATACGCTGATGAACCGAACTACTTGGGAAGAAATGCTGTCCAGAGGATTTCTGGAAACACACTATTAATAAACATAATTATGAATAAATTTCAAATTTTTCTTATAACATTCAATAGTTCTTATAACAAGATAAATAGTTTACATGGTTGTTATTTTTAACTAATTTTACTAGCTATTCGTAAACTTTATTTTGCCGTTTTCACAAAATACATAAAAATGGACATAAACATTTTTTCTCCAAGGCCCGTCATATATAACCCGTTTGTGGGAAAATTAAAAAATAATTTACCCATTTCTTGATAAA
This sequence comes from Euschistus heros, assembly GCA_003667255.2. Lineage (NCBI taxonomy): Eukaryota > Metazoa > Arthropoda > Insecta > Hemiptera > Pentatomidae > Euschistus > Euschistus heros. The sequence goes on along the minus strand of RCWM02000170.1, from coordinate 8,335 downwards.
AAAGATAAATTTAGACCGCTTAGTTTTGGAAGGAAACTAAATTTCTTAGAATTCGGAGGGGAGTGGCACATGCAGTATAATGTATCACGTCTACCTTAAATGAGGCCATCCAGTTTCATTCGAAAGAACTTTATCACTCTTTCCTGTGAAACGAAGCGACATTTCTTCTTGAACTGCATTTCTTATAGTAATATACGGTTTGATGAAAAAAATCTTAAGGGAATTAAAACAATAAAATTAAGATCACTATTCTAAATAATATTGTCCCGTTAGAATATCATCAGTTTTACTGCAGCTATTTGAAATCGATTTTAATGGACAATTAAGGAAAAAAAACACAGGAAATTAATGAACCAATAGTATTTTGTCTCAAGTGAAAAACAATTTCTTTAAGGACAAGAAAATAACCAGATTTTATAAGGAGATAAAAGGGAATATTTAGAAAGACGTTAGGTTTAGTGATCTGTACGAGCTCAGCACTCCGCCTTGTGGAGAAGCTAAGAGTTGGACATTAACGATCTTTTTTTTTGTAAACCAACCATTAAAGCACTGATGGAAAGGGGCTAAACATGCCAGACTGTCAGAACTGTTTCAGTGCCTAACATCAATAACTCTTCCGGGTTAATGACTTACATGGTTTCTGTCAGTTATATATTAAAAAAAAATGAAAATATTCCGTCAGCTTAAAAAAAAAAAAAAAAAAAAAAAAAAAACAAAATAGTATAGTTACATGTCTATACTGCTTCATCAGGAAAGAATTTCTTAGATGATGTTTAAGTGTGTGGACGACAAAATACCTGTGCCTCGTTACAGGAATGATTTGCTACTGTTTGCGGCAACCTTTTAAGATGGATATGTCTATACATTTTTTGTGAAACGTTTTTTTTTCAAAGTCAAAAATATAACAATTTGGCAAGCTCTAGCTCTGCTGGTGTTGCTCGGATCGAAAATTGTCAGTATTTTTTCTGATTCGAAATTTTAATGGAGAACATTGTAAGATTTATAAACTTTGTCGCTAGTACCTACCGTATAGGAGCTATATTAATTTGAACGAAAAAATTCATGTTAGTCTGATTTGCTTAATTGCTGAGGCGTTTTTGGCACACTCTTTTGTCAGAAAGTTATTAGAAAAGTTTTTATTTATTTATTTATTTTTTTTAAACTAATACCAAACATGGTCTCGCAAAGCTTCACTTTTGGTTGGCGCTTTTGCGCTTTTCCCAGCCAGCCTTTAATTTTATCTCATTAGTTCTCTTCGTTCATCAGTCCACTTAGACCCTGCCTGTTTCTTGTGATCTCTGATGAAACTTCCCACTTCTTCCCTTTGATTCTGTAGATGTTTTTACATGTGATGTCTGTTTCTTCGATTGCTGCGTTTTGGAGGTCCTGTCTGACGACACAGACTGTTTTGATACATAACATTTGTCACTTTGTTTATTTCGAATAATCATTGATTGTTAATTTAATTTAATTATTAATTCAAGTAATTTCAGGTTTTAATTCTGAAATGTCAATAGGGGAAAGCAGAATATTATAGATAGACATATTAGCTATATGCTTTATGTGTTTTAGCTATGAGCTTTATTTTACAGAATTTAACAATTTACAATTTTGTAATATATTTGTATAAATACATGTTTTGCTAATAAAATAATTCGCACTACATATTCGTTCAGTATAAATTAAACTTAGAATAAATTTTTTAAACTGTAGGAAAAACTGACAAATAAAAAAAACCTACTAAGAAAAAAAAATAAATAAATAAATAATACTAATAATAATAATTATACAAAACAAAGTGATAAAATAATAAATGGAAAATATGCAAAAGTTTTGGGCGTTAAAATTAATTGCTATTTAAGAATAAATTATCTCTTACAATACTTTGATTTGCTAAATTAAAATTTAACCAAAACTAATAAATTCAAGAATGTCTTATTAAATAAATTTTATTCTAGTAATATGTGTCTAGTTCGTTTGTGTACGTATCTTTTTAAGGTTAGCTTCTTATATTTGCCTATTGCTTGTATTATGGGATTCCTTGAGTTTATTGTTGAGTTGAAAAAGTTCTGAGACTGGGTGTAAATAAACTGTTTAATTGTTTGACAATCTAGATCGTGTAGCATATCAGTTATTTTTGTGTATCTTGGGTAGTCGTTAATGATTCTCAAGCAATATACATGATCTATTGTTTATCCCAGTCAGGGAGAAATGGAGTTTTTATATATTTTTTTTCTCTTTCTTGTCGTTTTGAAAACCTTGGTATTTCCAGGAGAGGAAGGAAGGTAATTAAGGAGTAAAAATCAATTCCACCCTGCCACTGATTGGATTCGAAACTACTTTCATCATTTATTATCAGTTTATCAGTACACTAGGGTAAGAACGGGCTTGCATTACCATTACATGACGTTTGAATGCTTGATTGTGATATAGTACTAATAAGGAAGAAGAACCATTCCAGTGAATACTAACTTATTCTAACCAGAGTGAGAAAGTCGAAATTTATATCGTAGGGCCGCAACGAAATAAAAGTCAATCTCCAAAATGCAGATTTGAACCGGCATCTCAAAGATTACGAGAATGCTATATTATAATTTCTGTGTGTGATCAATTAAAAAATTTTACTTATCAAGTAATTGTAGTCCTCCTATTAAAATAATATCTTAATATAAAACAGTGTCTAAAACAATAAATTGAAACTCTATACTATTATATAAAAGGATAAGCCTGAATAAAATTATTACCAAATCAAAATGTCATTTCTCTGCTTTTTGATATTGTGTGTAAAAATATGATCCATGGGCCTTTAGACGTAAGCACTGATAATCCAGTCCATTATCTGCTACAGTTTCTTAATAGTCTCTATCCATCTGGATTACCAACTCATATATCAAAATCAAACACTGATGTCCACGTAATCTTCAACCACACAATCACTTAACCAGGTTAAACATTAGTGCTATGTGTCATATTGAATTATAGAATATCATTGAAAAAATAATGTTCAATTCCATACTTCACAATAAGATTTTTAATAAAATATTTTATTGAAGGAGATGTAATTTTTAATATTTTTTTTTTTAAAGGCATAACTGCTATTAATCGTTAATTATCTTCGACATGTTTCGGAGTACATTGCTCCATCTTCAGGAAAACTGTGATTTCCTTCACATAGATACTATGTGAAGGAAATCACCGTTATCCTGAAGATGGAGCAATGTACTCCGAAACATGTCGAAGATAATTAATGATTAGTAGGAGTTATACCTTTAAAAGAAATATAAGATTTTTATGGATAATCAAATAAAATTCCAATTATTAGATATGTTCTTTACTTATGAGAACGGTGAAGACGCGTCAGGGGATGCTAGTTTTAAATAATTGATGTTCTAAATATAAAATTTTAGTTTAAATTATTTTTAAAAAAATATTAATCTTTTAATTTTTTTTTTAAACAGGTGCCTAAATCACAACCTAAACTATTGATAAATTAATTATTTTTTTTGCTGATTTGCTAATTAATCTTTCCAACAGAATTTAATCCATCGAAAAATATTTTAAGTATATATTATGCCCTCTATCAAGTAAATAATTTTATTTGGAAAAATATATTCAATTTAGAAATATGCTGTATACATTTATATTGGATCTGGTAATTTTAAGTATGTTAGTATATTGTGTTTTGTTACGTTTTGCATCGTGAGTACCAATAATGCAATGCATCGTTACTTAAAATACTGATTGAATCGTTAGGAACCTTCAAATGTTTGATGTGTCTTTCACATGTGACGTATCAATACGTCACCCAAAGCGAGTTCTCAACTCTTTCACTCGATCAAAGTATATCTCTACTATTTTTAATTGAAGTCATTTAATAAAATAACAAGTGTCCAATCTGTGACATGATAGGCTTCTAAAAATATCTGAAGTATTTTTGGAATTTCTAGGAATCGTCAGTTCGTAGGATGTTTAAAGAATAAATGTCCCATAGGTAATTCAAAAAATCTCTACAATTGGTCAATTAAATTGCAATATTAAGATGTATTGTTCAAGCCAACTTTAAAACGAAGATAATATATACAAATGCATTGAGGTATAATTAATAATTTCAAATAAATAGCTTGAAAATTCTGATTCTGACATCTAACAAAAAAGACACTAAATACGAATTAAGTAGTTATGAAAACACTTTTTTAATATAACCGTCATTGATATAATTTGTTTCAAAAGGTATACCATAATAAGTAAAAAATTGTGTCGATTTACTCATTACCTATTCAAAATTATGAATAAATATTTATATAAAAATAAATATTGTTAGGAACTAAAAAATATTTTTTCGGTTTGATTCAATATTTTCTTTAAAAGAAAGTAAAGTTATTAAAATAAAAATAATGCGTTGTTATATAGAAATATATCATTTGTTAACCAGGCATTCTTGTAATATAAATTATTTATACTCCATTAGAATTTTTTTGGATTTTAAATTAACCCACTTATTGGTCCAGTCAATAAACATATTGTAGAGTGCATGGCATATGCGAAAATTTTTGACTTCACAGCTTCGTTACGAGTAATTAGAAGATAAACATACTAAAAGTCCCCACCCTAAAAAAAAAAATTTAATTATTTTTACCTCAATTTTTGTCAAACATTTACTGCTAGTGCCTTTCGCGATCATTTCTTAGAAAAAAATCAGAATCAAAGTTGTAAAACATTAAATTTGCTTAAATTTCATATATACGTTTCTTGCACTTGAAGCAAATTTCTCACAAAAAGTGAGGTAAAAATTATTTTTTTTTTTCCAAAATTATCAATTTTTAATAGGGTATATCTCGGAAACTGTTGAAAGTTCGACAAATATGTATATAAACAATTGTATTGGAAATTTAATTAAATTGTAAATGAAAATTAATTATTTTTAACGTCAGCAATGGGTTGAAAGGTATTATCTCATTCTCATGGCTACAAAGACACAGCACTAATAAGGTTATTAATATGGTAATTGAAAAAAGTTATTGATTCTATAATTATTTATTAAAAATATAAAATTCGGTCATTCAGATTACAATTGTATCTTTATAGGTAGGTTTCCTAGCACTAGTAGTTGGTGAGCGAAAGTCATTGTTATGGGATAAAATTAAAATAAATCCATGTTTTGAAAACGGAAAACACAAATAATTGTTTTTAAAAATCATAAGGTCTTTGTAAAAAAAAAAAAAAAATTCCTGTGTGAATAACTAAATATCTTATCTATTAAATAAAAAATAGAAAATAATATAATCCATTCAATGTTTTACAACAATATTGGAATAATTATTTAAAATTAAGTGTGTCCTGTTTATTTTTATCAATAAGTGTCGTAACCAATTAACGGTATTCCAAATATTATGCCAGAGAATTAGATATAATATGAAATCATAAAGCAATTATTATTATTAATAATAATTGTAAATAATAACAAATAAGTGTTATCTACAAGAGGCGTCAGGAAGTCGCCTAACGTCTTTAGCATATATGAATTATTTAATATGATGTGAATTATTAATTGACCTATCCTTCAGAGGGGCTCGACAAACAACACCCTTTCACATAAATCAAAATGATAAAAAGAAAAAAGAAAGCCGGGAGCACACACTTGGTCTCCTGGGGTCAATGAAAGTTTTCGGTAAACAGAAATATACACAAAGTTATAAATAGACCGAGCCGATATAGACGAGACATCCACAAGGCCGCGAATAGTAAATTCAGACACCTGCAGCATTCCTTCCGCATTGCGGTCGCCGTGTTTGGCATATTCTCCACATCTACAATCTTGACATAGTTTCCTATATTGCATTTACAATAATTGGTCATGTTAAAGATCAGATTCATTTATTCAATAGAGAATATGCAATAAACAATATAATCGAGAACATGCTTGCTTGATTGCCGCTACAATAATCGGTCGTAACAAAATGAAGGAGATATTCGAATAATACATGTGCAATAAATCAATTCACGCTACAAGTTTGATACAGTATGATTAATTAAAAGTTAGAGTGCATTTTTAACTGTAGGAAAAGCAGATTAAAAAAAAAAAAAAAAAAAAAAAAAATATATATATATATATATATATATATATATATATATATATAATATATACTAGCATTCCCGTCGCGGCTTCGCCCGCCCTCATAACTAAAGATAATTTCAACTAAAAATTAAAGTTTTATTTGTTTATCGATAAGATTCTTGTATTTTAGCATGTGGTTGAGCATTATTTCTTCAATGATTTTTTAGCAGTAATTATTAATCTAGTTATAATTGCACTGATTAGGTGGTTGAAGATTACATATAAGCACCACTAAGCATAAATTTTTTATTTTAATGTATGAATTGGTATTCACGATGGATAAAGACTATTAAGAAACTCTTGCGGAAAATAAACTGCATTATCAGTGCTTTTATATCATATCATATTTTTATCATATTAATCATATTTTTACACACGATATAAAAAAGCAAAGGATCGACATTTTGATTTAGTAATAATTTGTATTCGGCAGAAATAACTTTATTGATTTGATCTGGTTGGATGTTGATTTCGAACTATAAAAGTATATGACAGTGTGGCAAACCTCGGTCCTGCCTCTCAAAATTGTACATTTAAATTTTAGTTATTCTAAATTTTACCGTTGCAAAAACCTTCCTAGAATTATAAAAATTATTTATTAGATGTCGGTACAGATAGGTTTAGTTTACCATTGTTAACTCTATTGTGGAATGGCGCTATACACAATCGGTCGATTTTCAAGCTTCACTGGGATCCACATATCGCACACCATATTTAAATATTTTTTAATAATTTTCTTTATAGTTTAATGAGTAAATTTTATCATCGATTTCAAGCTGTTTTGTAACCTCTCGTGTAGAATGGCACTCCCCACCTATCGGTCAATTTTCATACTGCACTGTTGTCCACATATTAACCTTTTTTAATAAAATATAAATTAAAAATCAGGAGATTTTAATATTGCTAAACCTTCTTAGAACTATGAAAATGATGTAGTTAATATTAAGTACAGATTGGTTCAGTAATATTCGCGGTTAGTGATCACAAACGAAAAATGGCTTGTCCTTTTATATAATAGTATTAGTTATTATTATAGTAAATTTTCTAATTGTAAATATTTCAAGAACTATGAAGATGATGTAGTTAAAATTTGGTTCATATAGGTTCATTAGTTTTACTAAAACGCTATTGTCGCTTGCCACATATTCGATTTTTAAATTTCACTGGAATCCACACGTCACACCACATATTTATAGCTTTTTGGATAACAAACTAATTTAATTTAGTAATTTTATTATCAATTTCTCGCTATAATTAACACTGGATCATTGTAACCTCTCTTGAATGGCGCTCGCTTTACTACCCACTACATATTTATCGCTTTATAAACAGTAATTTAAGAGAAAAATATGTAAATTTTTTATTGCTAAACCTTCCTTGAACATATGAAGATGATGTAGTTATATTTGGTACAGAATAGTTCTATAGTTTTCGCGGTTAGTGATCACGAACGGAAATGGCTTGTCCTTTTATATATAACTTCATCATCCCCCGTCGAGGAATTTTAACTAATAATTGATTTTTTGTTTATCAATAAAAATCTTGTATTAAAGTGAACAATTGAAAATTATATTTTTGATAATATTTTCATGCATAGCAGCCATTATTAACTTGGTTAAATTTAGATTGATTAGGTATTTGAAGATAACATAAAGCATAATTAGACATCCAATTTTCAATTTTAATATATGAGTTGGTAATCCAGATGGACAGAGACTATTAAGAAACTGCATTATCAGTGCTTACAACTAAAGGTTCAAAGTTCATATTTTTACACACAATATTAAACAGCTGAGGATCGGCATTTTGATTTTTAATAATTTTTCATTCGACAGAAATAATTTTATTTGATTTGATCTGGTTGGATTTTAATTTCTAACCATTAAAGTATGTGGTAGTGTGGCAAAACCCGTTTCTAACACTCAACATTGTACATTTAAATTTTCATTGTTGCTAAAACCTAGAACTATGAACATGATGTAGTTAACTCCCATATAGCTGTTTTTATAACAATTTAATTGAAAATAAGTAAATTTTATTATCAATGTTCACCTCTATGTAACACTGTACCTTTTAACCTTTCATGTAGATGGCAATTGCCGCCATTTTTGAACTTCACTGTTATCCACTTATTATCATTTTTCAATAAAGAATTAGTTGAAAATCATTAGATTTTACTATTTCTAACCTTCCTATAAAGATGATGTAGTCAAAATTTGG